>OX608073.1:143687528-144887528 GCA_951509635.1 Eupeodes luniger
AGATGGTTTCCAAACTCATGAACACGCAACGTATAGCTGCCCATGTGTAAAACAATGATTTCCTAAATTTATCCCGCAAACACTAAGCGATTGGCCTTGCGACTTGTTAATTGTCACTGCGAACGCAAGGCGAACCGGAAATTGCAATCGTTTGGAGTCAAACGGAAGATCAGTCGGAATCATTGGTTTTCGAGGAATACATACATTTTCACCTGCGTAATTTCCGTTAATAATGGTTGCCTCAATCAAATTCGGCATAAGTCTTTTCATATCATAATAATAACTGAACCAACTTTGAGTTGCAAGTTATGTGGTGGAAATCTTGGTAACTCCAGAGAATTCAAAAACTCCGTTGGATAATTTACAACATCATCTGGATTTGTTATGGAATCAACGGATTTGTATGTCACTAAATCACCAGCGATTTTTGATTGAATGGTAGAATTCAGTGCATGTACATCATTATTCTTTGCGGCTAGAATTGCTCGTTGACTGAACCAAGCATAATTCTGATAATTCTCTCTAATGTTTGGGAAAACATTTTCAATAACATACAAATCGGCAAAAGTAGTTGGTAAGAGTAATTAATCCAGTTGTCGCATCAACTGGCACTTTTCCATTTCAGCTTTTCCATACAGCTAACAATTGTTTGGAAAATTGTGCAGCACTTTGATCATTTTGAAGTTGAACTCTCATATTAGTAGTTAGCGTAGCGATAACGTTTTTACGTTATTCCACAAAAGTGATGCCTTCAGGAAAGCCAAAGCTATGTCACATCTTGATCGAATAGTGGCCAAAATCAATGAACTGACAAATGTTTTCTCTGTTCCTCCAGGTGCGTCCAGGAAGAATAGACCACCAGTATTATTGTCCACCGCTTGCATTAATGTTTCGTATACTTGTTTTTGCTGTTCATTCAGCAACGGCACATTATTTCGAATTCCTGCAATGTATCAACATTGTATTGCAGCTCTCGATTTAATTCTTGGTTCAATGCAACGTGCATCGATCGATTTGGCGCAATCATTTCTACTTCAATCAGTAGCTTGTTTGCAATAGTCCAGCATTGATCCTCAATCAGAATCATTCCTTCATTGTAGATTTCATACGTTATTTGAAGTCGATATCTCTGACGTTTCTAGAGATATGGTTGACTAAAAAAGGTTAGTAAGCTTTGGTTTAGAATATAGGGCCCTTGAAACGTCAAAAAATTCAAAAATTTTCAATTTCACAAATCGGAACTTTTACAATAGCTTTCTATGGGAAGCTAAACGTAGTTCACCGATTTTCTGTTGAAATTTTTCCTGAATTTTGTCTGCTATAAACCTCATTGAGCCCGAGACCTTTCTAACGAATGCAAAACCGTGGAAATCGGTTCGTGCGTTCTGAGTTATAGCGCCAGGAAGGAAAACCCGACTTATTTTTATATAGTAGGTAGATAAAAACTTTTAAGAAATGATACTTAAATTGGTTTTCGACTAAAAACCTCATTATCAAAAATAGATTTCGAAATCAAACTATTTCATTATATGCAAAATATTGTTGGTAATTTTTGATTTTTTAAGAATATTTCAACTGACAACTTTTTTGCCTTACAATACATATCTATATGTAGCTATACACATTATGTATGTATCTTAAGAAGAACATCATTAACGATCAAAAAGAAAACTAGATGTGATTTCCTGTCAAGGCTTATTCTCAAATACACTAAAACAATTTATTAATTAATACTCAAAATACATCTTTAACTATGGAAGAAGATTTCCTTAAGGCTTAAAAATAATTACCTTATTCATTAACGAATCATAAACCTAAGTGAAATAATAATAATAATACAAAAACAAAAATATTGAAAGCACGCAGATCATACATAAAAAAGAACATCTCGCTTGTTATTTCGATACAACAACAGAAGCATGAATATAACCAGGATCAACCTATAGCAACCACAACTATACATTGTGTGGAGCCGTGGTGGCGGTCTTCATTTATGTGTCCCAATACCAAGTCCCAAGGGTAAAGATGACACAATTGACCATAAAAATTCCAACTGATTCACAGGGTGACTTTATTAGTAAAATGGGTATAAGGTTCTTCACTCTGGGATTTGCATTACAAATTTCCATATACTTTTAGAAAACAACTCAAATTAGTCAGAGCCTGCCTAAACTATCAAATACAAAATTGTGTCTCTTTTTTACCTTTGAACGTTGTGTTTGTTTTTTCATTCTGAACGCGTTCAGAGCGTGTGTGGTTCTTCCATTTTAAATAAGCTTAGAATCTTATTTCTTGTGTTTGTAGTCCAGTTAATAAAGGTTTTCACCTCTGTCGATAGAGTTATTTTACAAACTAAAACAAGTAAACACAAATTAATATCATATTTCCTTGGGAATTTTAATAAGCTTTAATTTTGTAGAAGATTATTTTTTGACACGACAATTATTTTTCAAGATAAACCCGAAAAACCGAAAAAACCGTATGTTTCACTTCACTGCCGCTAGAGTTATTTTAAAAATTATAAGAGATACGAAAAAATTCATATAAGCTTTTTTTATTAAATTTAATGAGCTTTAATTTTGTGAAACAATGTTTTTTGATACGACCAATAGTTTACGAGATAAACGTGAACAACTGAAACAAACTCCATGTTCCTCTTAACTGCCGCTAGAGCTCACGTCGGATTCTTGGGGACTTTTTTTTGGGCCATCACTAGACTTCCCTTAGTAAGTGTGTCAAGTACTCAAGTTTCAAAACTGTTGTATTTTTTTTGAGGTGAAGGCAATTTTTTTCGTTCATTGACTGGACTATTGTAGAAGAAAATGACAAGTAAATTGACAAATGTCAAAAAGTGACAGCTAAGTGCTCGATGTGCTCAAAAAATAATTTTTATCTGTCAGAACACGCTTTGTTCAGATTATGTTCGACATGGTCGGACTCTTTTCAGAACTCCTGTCCTAGTTTAAAAAAAAGCCTATCGTTATCACCGTATTTATGACATTTCTTTCCCGTCGCCACTAGTAGACGATTTTTCGGAAGAACCACTACTAGAGTTTTGTATATTATATTCATCATTTTTCATTTTGCTTGAGATTTTGAATGATTACAAGAGCGATTTAAGTAGCCACTAATAAAACATCAGTTAACCGCTGCTGTTCGGTTTCCACTGAACTGTCAAATTCTACTAAAAGATGGCTAAGATGTTGAAAAATGCATAGACCGCTTAAACATTAGGAATGTTTCCCATTTTTAATGTTCACCGTTTCCGATTTAACTTTAAAATTCAAACCGGGCTATAGCCAAATCGCTCGGTGACAAGCTTTGCTTAAACTTCATTTCGGATAAGTTTGATATCCGTTGGGCTCGATAAATCAATAAGTACATAAAGCTTCCGAGAAACAAGTTTCGACTTGCGGATTTAAAGTTTAAAGGATCGCCAATGTACATATGTACATACGTATATTTAAACCATGGACCAGTGACACCCTGTCATACGGTCAACACTTCATGGTATGCAGAGTGAAAATTTCAATTTTTCATCTCGAAAATTTATTACATCAATAAAATTTCATTTCGATCGCAAAAAAGAGAATCATTGCATATAAGATCCTCTTTCGTCATTCCGCCGCAGCGTCCGTCCAGGTCAGTTGCCTGGTCTTTTTCCAGCTAGCTTCCAGCCAGCAGCGTCAGCATGATCTCCAGAGGACAGTGGAACCAAATCTCGACCATTTCGTCGAATGGACTTAATGAGTAATTGCTACCATCTACGCAATACGTTATCAGCACCATAATTAAATAACGTCAGGTGGCCCCGAACCCGAACCACGAGGATGCGATCGTGTCGCCGTCATCTTCGTCGTCGTTCATATAGATACCATTGCATATCGCCATCATTGTAGAGGTGCGGACGCGGACTATCGTCCGTAAGATCGGGAGCAGGATTATCTGAAATTAAAATATCACCCCACGGTATGAAATCGATTGCCAGGCGATTATTTATCTTTTAAAATCTGGTTGGCTTGCGACGTCCTTCTTCTCCTTCCCCGATTTCACCCAAGGGGAATTTCGACTACTGGACGTTGCATATTTTTATATGTGACTGATGTTATGATAGATCAAAAGGATTCAATATAGCATGCACGCAAGATTCAGAATTTTTAAATCCACAATTAGCTGCCTCTGGAGGTGCGGTTGATGCGGTGGTGTGTCGGTCGGTCGGTTAGATGGTACCCATAATGATGCTAGTGTGACTGGTGACTTTAATGTGGGACTTGTCGTCAGTGACGCTAGTTGTTGGAAAACTCAAGGACGTATCTTATACCATCAGCCGAAATGAGAATAACTAGGCACTAAAGAAGTCTTCTGGATGGCTGATGAGGTTGCAATACGAATAACTCGGAGGTGGCGACATGGTCCATCAACAATACTGATTCGCAAAATGATTTTTTTATCGAAATGAAATTATTCCTATACAGTTTGGATTGGGGACTTTAACTCGAGCTTTGATACCTTTATGAACTCATAAATTGAACTTTCAAGGAAATGTTGCGATACAATTGACTGAAGTAAAATACACGATGACATTACATTAAGTTGAAGTCAGATATGGACCAACCGTACTTTAACATATAAATGTAAATATGGTACAGGCTACAGGCGTAGATTTAAAATTCTAAACAAATTTAATTAATTCGTAAAAATCACTTTACAATCCATTATAATATAATCTACTATATAAAAATAAGTCGGGTTTTCCTTTCTGACGCTATAACTCCAGAACGCACGAACCGATTTCCACGGTTTTGCATTCGTTAGAAAGGTCTCGGGCTCAGTGAGGTTTATAGCAGACAAAATTCAGGAAAAATTTCAACAGAAAATCGGTGAACTACGTTTAGCTTCCCATAGAAAGCTATTGTAAAAGTTCCGATTTGTGAAATTGAAAATTTTTGAATTTTTTGACGTTTCAAGGGCCCTATATTCTAAACCAAAGCTTACTAACCTTTTTTAGTCAACCATATCTCTAGAAACGTCAGAGATATCGACTTCAAATAACGTATGAAATCTACAATGAAGGAATGATTCTGATTGAGGATCAATGCTGGACTATTGCAAACAAGCTACTGATTGAAGTAGAAATGATTGCGCCAAATCGATCGATGCACGTTGCATTGAACCAAGAATTAAATCGAGAGCTGCAATACAATGTTGATACATTGCAGGAATTCGAAATAATGTGCCGTTGCTGAATGAACAGCAAAAACAAGTATACGAAACATTAATGCAAGCTATGGACAATAATACTGGTGGTCTATTCTTCCTGGACGCACCTGGAGGAACAGAGAAAACATTTGTCAGTTCATTGATTTTGGCCACTATTCGATCAAGATGTGACATAGCTTTGGCGTTAGCATCATCTGGAATTGCGGCAACTCTTCTAGATGACGGTAATACTGCACATTCTGCGCTTAAGTTGCCACTCAATTTAAACACAATTGATACTCCAACATGCAATATTTCCCGATCCAGTGTAATGGGAAAATTGTTGATGCAATGCAAGCTCATTATTTGGGATGGGTGCACATGCACAATGGCACATAAGAAATCACTTGAAGCACTTAACTTCACACTGAAGGATTTTCGACGAAGTAACAACATCTTTGGCGGCTTGATGATATTGTTGGCAGCTGATTTCAGGCAGACGTGGCCAGTAATTCCCCGTGGAACGCCTGCACATAAATTGAATGCTTTCCCGAAGGCATCACTTTTGTGGAATAACGTAAAAACATTATCGCTAACCACTAATATGAGAGTTCAACTTCAAAATGATCAAAACACTGCACAATTTTCCAAACAATTGTTAGCTGTTGGAAATGGAAAAGTGCCAGTTGATGCGACAACTGGATTAATTACTCTTTCCAACTACTTTTGCCGATTTGTAGACTCTCAATTAGCTCTTATTGAAAATGCACATTAGAGAGAATTATCAGAATTATGCTTGGTTCAGTCAACGAGCAATTCTCGCCGTAAAGAATAATAATGTACACGCACTGAATTTTACCATTCAATCAAAAATCGCTGGCGATTTAGTGACATACAAATCCGTTGATTCCATAACAAATCCCGATGATGTTGTAAATTATCCAACGGAGTTTTTGAATTCTCTGGAGTTACCAAGATTTCCACCACATAACTTGCAACTCAAAGTTGGTTCAGTTATTATTATGATATGAAAAGACTTATGCCGAATTTGATTGAGGCAACCATTATTAACGGAAATTACGCAGGTGAAAATGTATGTATTCCTCGAAAACCAATGATTCCGACTGATCTTCCGTTTGACTCCAAACGATTGCAATTTCCGGTTCGCCTTGCGTTCGCAATGACAATTAACAAGTCGCAAGGCCAATTGCTTAGTGTTTGCGGGATAAATTTAGAAAATCATTGTTTTACACATGGGCAGCTATACGTTGCGTGTTCACGAGTTTGGAAACCATCTGCTTTGTTTGAGTTAACGTCAGACCAAAAAACATAAAATGTGGTTTACCAAAGAGCACTTCAATTTGCGGACAAGTATAACGCTTCGATTCAGTATTTACTTTGGATTCACTTTAATTTTTTACTTAGAGAAGTTCAACTAAATTACACTTCATTTTTGTAATCGAAATGAATTCATTACTGTTGTGAAATGAAATAAAATGTTTTCCTTTTCAAAAAAAAAAAAATAATTGTTCTTCATCTTTTAATCCCCAAACGAAATGTTACAAAAAACGAAGCCATCTGGTGGCGAAACGGAGTTCGCCGGGTTTGCTAGTGTATAATGTATTAGATCGTGTTTTAAAATAAACACGAGTATATAGGATTTTTCAATTGGCGCGGGTAGATTTTGGCACCCCGTGGCGGCCATTTTGTTTTGGTGACATCTGTCAAATCTTTTGTTTATAATTCAGTTTATGCCAAATCATCATGGCAAGTTACACGATTGAACAGCACGTTCAAATCATAAAACTTTATTATCAAAATGAGTCTTCGTTAACGCAAAAGTTGCGCGCATTGCTCCCATTTTACGGTAGACGTGGTGGCCCTTCACAGTCGACTCTTCAACGTTTGGTGGCCAAATTTGAGACGACAATCAGCTAACACCCGTACTTTCAAGGAACGCAAGATCGGCCGCGAACATCGCCGTTGTCCGTCAAAGTGTACACCAGAACCCGAGGCAGTCTATTCCTCGCCGTGCACAGGAACTCGGCCTTTCGCAGACTTCAACTTGGCGAATTTTGCGTCGGGACTTGGGCCTACACCCATACAAGATCAAACTTACCCAGGAGCTCAAAGTTAATGACCATAGACAACGCCGTTTGTTCGCTGGCTGGGCTTCAAATCGTTTGGAAGAGGACCGCAATTTTGGCCGAAAAAACATGTTTAGTGACGAAGCGCATTTTTGGATGAACGGCTGTGTTAACAAGCAAAATTGCGGTATATGGGACGACACCAACCCACGCGAGGTTCACTAAGTGATAATACATTCTCAAAAAGTTAACGTTTGGTGTGGATTTTGGGCCGGCGGCGTAATTGATCAGTACTTTTTTGAAAACGACGTTAGTGAGGCGGTCACAGTCAACAGCGAGCGCTACATTACGATGATAACTAATTTCTTATGGCCCAAATTGAACCATATGGACCTAGACGATATGTGGTACAGCAAACGCCACGTCATCTGCACACAACATCTACCCGCCCTTATTGAAAAACACTGTATAACCATGTTTCAATAATATCCGAACACATCAGTGAAATTCTTCCAAGCATCCAAACTTATTTTCATATAATTACCTTTATCTTAAGGATCAACATTCTATTGCAGTATCGCTCCTATTTCATAATACCAAATCCTAAAGGAGGTTATTCGTTGCCAAATAGCAGGTTTTTAAAAGAATGCAGTCTTTGGTGAATGCAATCATTATAAATCATCTATTGAATGCAACTCAATGATTGCATTCATTTGAATTCGCCAAGAAATTGGTGGGACTTCTCGACATTTTAATGTAACTAGAATTTCAATCAAACATTTTTAGTGAGATGTCATTTTTTTTCGTCGTCAATATCTCGAGAACCAGGAGAGATATCGACTTCAAATAAATTTTGCTATATACAGATAATTACACCAAGAGGTGCAGAAAGGACTTTCAAAAATAAGTGTTAGGTTTTTTACTATATCAATTAAAAAAAATAAAATGTTGGTTGACCCCAAATATCTCACAAACCATTACTCCTAGCGACTTATTTTATACAAATATTATATTTTATATTATATTTATTGTTTAGGAATAGTGGACTGTAATTTTATTGATGATGATTCACAGCGAAGCCCGAGCAGAAAATCTTCCCATACAAAATGCACAGAATGTAAAGGCAACGATAATAAGTTCATATGTAATATAAATGTTTATTTAATTCGATAATTGTTACCAGCTCCAAGAAAGGTCTGCTCTGTTTGGTGGTTCGCTTCAAAAAGGAAAGATGCTTTGAAATATTTTATGCTTGCAGGTGCAACGAATATACGCACAAAAAGAAGAGCGAAAATTAAGTTACTGTGCTTTCAAAAACAAACAAGAGTTTTACATTAGATTTCAAGTTAGCAAAAAAATAAGTTACAGTTTTGATTTGAGTTAAATTTTAAGAAGAATTCATAGTGTATGATTTGTAATGTTTGGTAATTATGAATAAAAATTATAATTGATAATTTTGATAAATTTGAATGAATGATTTTTAAGGCAAGTTAGATTTAGGTTGTTTAGTCCAGAACATCCCGGCCCCCCTGGAACGAGTTTCAGGATATGGGTAGTAGGGCAAGTTTGGTAATTGGACGAACAAATGTTCCACCGTTCGTCTTTACAGTAGCAACTCGTACTCGGCCATCAGTCCCTTGGGTTGCTGCTTCGATTTTGCCAAGAAGCCACTTAGTTGGCGGAAGGTTTGGTTCTTTAATTATTACCAAGTCCCCTGGTTTGAGATTCGGAGTTGCCGTCTTCCATTTCGATCGTTCTTGTAGGGTGGTGATATATTCCACATGCCACCGTTTCCAGAAGCCTTGTACCATATTTTGTAGATGGTTCCAGTGCGACAAGCGATTTAAAGGCGTGGACAGCGTTGTTGGCTCTGGGACAGCAGTAAATGGTTCACCTATAAGAAAGTGAGCGGGTGTTAATGGATTTAAGTCATTATCTGAAATCACACAAAGAGGGCGAGAATTTAAGACAGCTTCAATTTGAGTGAGCACCGTATACATTTCTTCAAATGTAAGGATGGATGCTCCAATTACTCGTCGCAAATGACACTTTACCGACTTTACTCCAGCCTCCCACAATCCACCAAAGTGAGGGGACGATGGAGGGATAAAGTTCCAGGTTACATTGTCCTTCGCAAGTGATGTTGCAACAGCCTCGTTGTATGCTTCTGATATGACTAACTTGTGCATCTCGTTCAAGCACCGACGTGCACCTTGGAAGTTGGTTCCATTATCCGAATACACATTCGAACAAAGTCCACGCCGGGAAACGAATCGACGAAAAGCTGCGAGAAATGCGTCAGAGGTCAAATCACTCACTAGCTCCAAATGTATAGCCTTCGTAGCCATACACACAAATAGACAGATATATGCCTTTGAAGTTTTTGGATTTCGACATCTGGACAGCTTAATGCAAAGCGGCCCAGCATAGTCACACCCAGTGTGTGAAAAAGGACGGCTTTGTGATACGCGTTGCGATGGTAAGTCACCCATTAGCTGCGAAGAAGTTGTTTTTCGCAATTTAAAGCATGTAGTGCACTTGAAAACAATCTTTCTGGTGAGATTTCGAGAACCCAAGATCCAGTACTGCTGTCTAACGATTGCGAACGTTGCGGAAACTCCAGGATGTAAGTTTTTCTTATGAATATCTTCTATAATAAGATGAGAAAAGTCATTAGCTGGAAGAATATAAGGATGTTTAATGTTAAAAGATATATTGGCATTTTTAATTCTTCCTCCTACTCTAAGCAGACCTTTATTATCGAGAAATGGGGAATATTTGAGCAGTTTGGATTTCAGGGGCAATCGATTTTTAGATTTAAGGGCGTGAATATCGTCACTGAATGATTTTAGTTGGATCGATTTAATGAGAGTTGTTTTGGCGATGAAAAGTTCCTTTGTTGTGAGGTATGAGGTTCGACGATTTGATGGTTCGCTGAGATAATTGAAGATGAACCGAATTACATATCCGAGAATACGTCGCATGCGATCCCAAGAGGAATTTTTGATGATTATGTGATCAATAACATCAAAATTGTTAGGTCCTATGAGAAGAACTTGACGAGGAGATTGTCTCGTTTCGAGTAGAAGATCGCTATCGTCCGATTGAAGAGTGGTGAATTTCGACTTTGGCCATTGGCATTCTTCCAGTGATAGCCAGGCTGGACCAGTCCACCAGAGATGATGATTTGGGAGTTCAGATGGAAACACACCGCGCGACGCACAATCTGCTGGATTTGACTCGGAGCGAATATGACGCCAGCAACTTCTTGGAGTAGTTTCGAGAATAGCTGCAGTTCTGTTGGCGACGAATGTAGTCCAGCGACGAGGAGGAGATGATAGCCAGTGTAAAACGATCTCGGAATCGCACCAAGCCACTATGTTTGTGAATTTGTACGAAAACGACGATTTAACAAGACTTAACAAGCGAGTCAGCAGCAAGGCCCCACACAGCTCTAGACGTGGAATGGACACCGGTTTTAACGGAGCAACTTTGGTCTTGGCAGCGACAATTGTTATGTTGTACTTTCCTTCAGCAACTTTACAGCGAGTGTACAGGACGGCACCATAAGCGAGCGTGGATGCATCGCAGAAGCCATGCAGTTCAATGTCATCGAAGGAAGAGGTAAACAAGTTTCTGGGTATTTGGACTTGCTCAAAAAACCAGATTTCCTTCCGATATTTATCCCAACGATCAGCTAACTCTGGAGGCAACGGGTCGTCCCATCCCAACTTTAACTTCGATGACCAGAGTTCCTGAAAGAGCATTTTGAAAAGTACAACTGAGGGTGCCAACAGTCCTAACGGATCGAATATTCGTGATACTTCAGACAACAGCGAACGCCTTGTCAATGAAATGGTTGGAAGAGACTTCGAGATGCGAAAGGAATATTCATCGTTTGATGGATTCCAATGCATTCCAAGCACCTTAATATACGAATTTGAACGTTCAGTGTCGTAAAAAGAGTATTCACATTGCTCTTTAGGAAGAGAAGCTAGGAGTGGCCAACAATTGGAGCTCCATTTCCGCAGCTCAAGGTTGGCCATGGAAAGAAGAGTGACTAATTCGGATTTCAATTCGATAAGGTCTTTGGGTGACTTTGCTCCCGTCATAACGTCATCCACGTATACGTCTTCCAGTAGAACACGCGCTGCATTCGGGAATTCTGATTTATAGTCCTCAGCAAGCTGCTTCAGAACCCGAACTGACAAAAACGGAGCGGAAGCTGTACCATATGTTACAGTACGTAACCGAAAATGTTCGATTTCCTTTGAGGGAGAGTCGCGCCAAACAATGCGTTGGTAATCGCAATCGGAGTCATCTACCCAGATTTGACGGAACATTTTTACGACGTCGGCAGTAAAAACGAAGGGATGTTGTCGAAACCGCAAGCAAACACCTATTAAGTCCCGTTGAATAGGAGGGCCTATCAACAATGCATTGTTCAACGAGTTACCAGTGGAGTCTTTGGCAGAGCCATCAAAAACGACACGCAATTTAGTAGACGAACTGTCTGGTTTTAGCACCGCGTGGTGTGGTAGATAAAAACATCTACCGTTAGAACACTTAATTTCGTCACGAGGAATTCGAATCATGTGGCCTAAGCCGATATATTCCCGCATGAAATCAGAATACAAGTCTCTCAGTTTCGAATTTTGAGCGAACCGACGTTCCATTGCGAATAGGCGAGAAACAGCGAGCGAAAGAGTATTTTTGAAAGATGGATTTGGAGTTTTAAAAGGAAGGTGAACAACATACTTCCTGTCAGGAGATCGAGAGAAAGTCAGTTGAAAATGTTCTTCGGCCTGGTCGAAAACGATAGAACTGTTTGCTGGGAAAACCTCCTCAACTTCCCAGAAACGTTGCATCAAATTACTTAAATCGAGTAAAGAGTGAAATGAGATAAAATGGTTCGATTCCTCTGGTTCAAAAAATTGTCCGGTTATGACCCATCCAAACGAAGTGCGTTGTGCGATTGGGCATCCATTGGGACCTCGAATTTGTCCATCTTTGAGAATGCTCCAAAGTTTGTCACCACCGAGAAGAACATCGATTGGGGCGGCGACATTGAAAGTAGGATCAGCAAGGTCGAGGTTTTGAATATGAGACCAGGAGGAAACATCTATCAATTTGGTTGGTAAGTTTGAAGTTAATTTATCGAGTATAAAGGCATCAACGAATAAGTGAGAAGAATTGACACGAGAACGAAGATTTAGTGAGATGAGGCCCTTTGTATATCCAACTTCAGTCGACGATAGACCGAGGATAGGAATTCTTGAATGCTTACGATGATAACCGAGTCTTTGAGCGAAAGATTCAACAATGAATGTAGACTGTGACCCGGAATCTAAAAGAACACGACAGTCTATCAGATTTCCTTGATTGTCTTGAATTTTAGCCAAGATAGTTGGTAAAAGAGTTTTCTTAGGACGACTAACATCAAGCGAATGATTACTAACGAGCGATTCGGTGGTGTTGGATTGAGCGGAGGTTGATGACGAAGATTGAGTTTGGTTAGAAGAACCCGTTAACGAAACTTGATTTGTATTTGCTGCATCATCAGGATGCACCAACGAATGGTGGCGTGATCTACACACCCGACAGCGAAAAGTAGAAAAACATTTTTGCGATGAATGTCCAGCTTTAAGACAATTAAAACAAAGCGAGTTTGTCTTCGCAAAACTTCGACGAGAGTCAATGTCTAACGCGACGAATTTTGTACACTGAGTAAGGACATGATTGTCTTGACACATTGGGCATTTGGATTTCGAAATTGAGTCTGAAGGCCCAGCAAGATGAGCTCGAATATTGTTTGATTGCTTTGTACGCGATGAACCCGACCGACTGGAAAGTGATTGACAAGCCTCAAAGGCATTGCACCGTAGTTCTAAAAAGTCTAGTAATTCGACTATAGTAACGTCTTCCCGAGAACCGATATTCTCTGCCCAAGCTTGCTTGGTGTCCGAATCAAGTTTGTTTAACAATAAATAAATGAGCCAAGGGTCACGACCTGTCTTATCCAACGCACTAAGACCACGCACAACTTCATCGGCACCGTCAGAAATTTTTCTTAAAGTTTGAACATTAGAGTTATTTGCAGTAGGAAGTGACAAAAAAGTTTCAATAAAAGATTGAACTATCAATTGGCTTCGATCGTACCGTCTTTCTAAGCGATCCCAAGCTTCCGAATAATTTGCGTCATTTATTTTCAAATGTTTTATAAGATTGGCTGCGTCATCACGCAGATAGGATTTAAAGTAATGAAATTTATGGGTCGGACTAAGATTCACCTTAGTGTCGACTGAACCCAGATATATGTCCCTGAACGAAGGCCAATCTTTATAACATCCACTGAATGGTGGCACAACGATTGTCGGAAGTTTAGAAGTATTGGAATTATTTGACGATGGCGAAGACGAATTAATTTTTTCGAGAAAGGCTGATTGTTGCTCAGCTAAGCGATTAAACGCAGAAGAATTATCAAGAACTTCCACTGGTTTGGTGGAAGTTTTTTCCCTATCGCGAATGGCTTTAACGAGCTCGGCATTTGAAACAAAATATTTTAATTCGTATTCCGAAAATTCAGATTCTAATTCACTAACTTCTTCATCTTCAGCTTTTTCAAGAATTTCGTTATGAAGAGATGAATATTCAGACCATGTGGTCTCGAGTTTATTTAACCGAATCTCAAGCATTTCGATTGTTATAGATTCATCAATCGCTTCTGCAAATGCTGCCGCCCGAGTTAAGCGCCCTTTTGCATTACCGCACTTAACTTTTAATGCACTTGCCATCGCAGTTATAATTCAATTTTCGATTAAATGATTTAAAACCAAACAAAAAAAAATTAATATGTTCGTATGAGTTCGTATGTTTATGCAGAAACGTGTGCAAAACAGTTTTAATTAACCTGTACCGTTATTGATTCAATGTTCGATAAATCGTAGGTACTGCACAAAAAATTAAATAAATATATGTAATAGCACTACCAAGTATTATAGAGCTACGGATTACATATATATAAAAAACATCACATCATTTCATCCATACATATATGTATGTAATTCGACGTAGTCTTTAATACTTTTTATAGTTTTAATTTCACGAATTTCAGAAACACGATTGTCTTTAAATTAAGAAATTGTTCACTTAATCCGGCTTAGAAGGATCAATTTGATGTTTAGGAATAGTGGACTGTAATTTTATTGATGATGATTCACAGCGAAGCCCGAGCAGAAAATCTTCCCATACAAAATGCACAGAATGTAAAGGCAACGATAATAAGTTCATATGTAATATAAATGTTTATTTAATTCGATAATTGTTACCAGCTCCAAGAAAGGTCTGCTCTGTTTGGTGGTTCGCTTCAAAAAGGAAAGATGCTTTGAAATATTTTATGCTTGCAGGTGCAACGAATATACGCACAAAAAGAAGAGCGAAAATTAAGTTACTGTGCTTTCAAAAACAAACAAGAGTTTTACATTAGATTTCAAGTTAGCAAAAAAATAAGTTACAGTTTTGATTTGAGTTAAATTTTAAGAAGAATTCATAGTGTATGATTTGTAATGTTTGGTAATTATGAATAAAAATTATAATTGATAATTTTGATAAATTTGAATGAATGATTTTTAAGGCAAGTTAGATTTAGGTTGTTTAGTCCAGAACATTTATAATGTGACGTGATACCAACTTTTGACATCTCTAATCCATTTATATTTTACAAAGTGTTTTTGCTTGACACAAATTTCTTTTGAATAGCCTTCAGAAATATTGTGCTGATTTAACCATTTTTTGGCCACCAATCGAGAGGTTTAGTGCCAATATCCTTTTAAATTTTACGGACGAACAGAGGACAACTATAGCAACTCACATTGTTTCCAAACAACATTCATGTGCATAATTTTAAGTGTATTTTATCTGTTGATGGGGCCTGCTCTTAAAATTTGCACATTTGCTGATTATAAAGCTAATCTAGCTTCTATGGGATATTTCAGCTGGGATCCATGACTAAGGTCTATTTACCTTGCTCCATGATATTAGAAAACTTACTTACTTACTTAAGGTGGCGCTACAGTCCTGTGTGAACTAGGGCCTCACCCAACAAACTTCTCCATCTAGCTCGGTCCCTAGCTAGATGTCTCCAGTTTCGCGCTCCGAGTTGGGTGAGGTCACCTTCCACTTGTGCGCGCCACCTGATTCGCGGTCTTCCTCTACTGCGCTGTCCTGTAGGTGTGGATTCGAAGACTTTCCGGGCCGGAGCATTGGTTTCCATGCGCTCTACGTGACCCAGCCATCTTAGTCGTTGGACTTTTACCCTTCTGGCTAAGTCTACGTCGCTGTACAGCCCGTACAGTTCGTCGTTCCATCTTCGCCTCCACTCCCCTTCGATGCATACGGGACCGTAGATCACCCGAAGAATCTTTCTCTCGAAACGACCCAAGGTGCTTTCATCCGCTTTTGTCATAGTCCATGCTTCTGCACCGTATAGCAGGACGGGGATGATTAGGGTCTTATATAGCGACACTTTGGTCTTTCGAGAGAGGATTTTACCACTCAATTGCTTTCTTAACCAGCGGTTAGCAAGAGTTATTCTTCGTTTGATCTCAGCGCTGGTGTTGTTGTCTGCGTTTACAGCGGAGCCTAGGTAGACGAAGTCCTTGACTACCTCAAAGTTACGTCTGTCGATGGTGACGTTTTGACCAAGACGTCGGTGTTGTAGGTCCTTTCTTGATGACAGCATGTACTTTGTTTTGCCCTCATTAACCGTTAAACCCATTTTTGCCGCCTCTGCCTCAATACTCACAAAAGCCCCATTGACATCACGCTGAGTTCTTCCGATTATGTCAATGTCATCAGCATATGCAAGTAATTGGACAGACTTTTGAAAGATAGTGCCTCTAGTGTTGACGTGTGAGCTTTGCACTATTCTTTCAAGTACGATGTTAAAAAAATCACATGACAGCGCATCACCTTGTCTAAAACCTTTTTTGACATCGAAAGGTTCTGTTAAGTTGTTTCCAACCTTTATGGAGCAGCGTGAATTCTCCATGGTCATCCTGCACAAACGGACGAGTTTGGCAGGGATGCCAAAACTAGACATGGCTCTATACAGTTCGTCCCTGTAGATACTGTCATATGCGGTGATATTAGAAAACTTTGTAATATATTTTACACACATCATTAGAATACGATTACATATCTGGTCAAGGTTTTTAAAACTTGTGTTAAGTAACAACAATATGTAATGAATAGAGTCTTGAAATGTATATATTTGTTTAATTTATTTCTAGACCAATGTAGATATTCGAAGGCCTCTAATCTCCAATCTTCCACTTTTATGTTCCACTTATTAAAACGGTTATACTGATGACGTGTTTTTACTTAGTCTTCATACTAAAAATCTGCAAAGCAATGAAGAACACCTCCTTAGTGTGCATAACTTGAGACTTTCGGCAACAAAACCTTTGAAAAGCTTGTTGGTTGAGGTAGCAGTCCCTCATGTGCTCGGAGAAACTTCTGAAGTAAAGTTAGTACCTTTCTTTTGACTTTCAATCCAAGTTTCCGTCAACTTGGCATACAAAATCTTATCAACACCTTCTTAGGAAAAAATCAACGAATTTTAAGCTGGGATTAGTCAATGCAGTCATTGGGCCGTACTTCTTTCGTGATGATCAAGACCGGCACGTAACTGTGAATGGGGATCGCTACCGTTTAATGTTAACCGAATATTTTTGGCCCCAATTGGATGATATGGACTTGGAGGACATGTGGTTCCAACAGGACGGCGCCACAAGCCACACAGCGAATGTGACAATCAATTTATTGGAAACTAAGTTTGTAGAACGTGTCATCTCACGAAATGGCCCAGTCGCTTGGCCACCTCGGTCGTGCGATTTGCCGCTGTCAAGTCAATGGTCTATGCCAACAAGCCAGCGACAATCTAAGCTGATGTTTCGGAATTAGTCTTCTATCTTCCAGTAATTTGTAGATCCTTTTCAGTAACAGTTCTTCGAAAACTTTTACAACGTTTGGTATCAGCGATATTGATCCGTAAGATGATACTTCTGTTGGAGAATAACAATGACTTCTGCAAACTTTCCAATGGTGTTTAGTTTAAGGTATGATTTTTTATATAAAATGGACAAAACCTAAGCAGTCTTAGATCGTACTCTCTGTAGCTGTATTTGCTGAGAATAGTTTTAAATCATACTGCGAGATTAATGAAAATTCGAAAAAATATTAATTTGTAAAAATGAGTCGCCATAAGGAGTCCAAAGTGAACATTGCCTAAGAAAAAGAAAAATCAGGATTAATTTATGTTTAAAAGCGTTCGTTATCCTTTTCGATTCCAAGATTTTACTCTAAAGAAAGTGGTGGCTTATATTTTTAAAAACAAAAAGCTCTAGATTTCGGTGTCCAGTTAACAAAATCTTAACTGAGAAGTGAATAACCACAACTATCGATATCGAGTCCACATCGACTTCATCTGGTCAACTCATTTAAGCTGAGCTGTTAGATTGTTTTATTTTGTTTTGTATGTGCAAATCTTCACATTCAATATCAATTCTTCTGTCTCTCTACGCGCAGGGATAATAATAAATGATCCTTGAGCGCGCGAAAATGCCCTCAAACTCTGACACGCTGCAGGCTAGCTAGAGGTGGCTGATGGTGGGGACAGTCGACAGTGTGCTGTGCAGTGTGTAGCGAGATTTTGATTCATTGCGCGATTATGTGCGCACACGCAGTTTATCTTTTCCACAAAAATGGAAAGGAAACCACTTGACAGTTTTGCCCACCAAACCAATAAAAAAAAAAAAATATAGAACCATTTTAAGATTATGCGGTAAGAAAGGAAAATGCGCCCTGGACCTGGTCAAGATGCTTCTGAAGTAGTGTATGTATGACTGGCAGTTGTTTTCTTCTTGTGATTTCCTTCAATAAAGAAAAATAAAAAGGTACTGCTTCTGTTCTTTTCAATAATGTTGGTCGAGAGTAAGTTTCAAGCAGTTCTTCCAATTTTTGTTTTTGTTGTTAGTTAAGGAACAGGAGATATTTTAATATTTGTTATTTTTGTTCATTATTTTGCTATGGAATGTCGCGTGACACATCATCGTACATTAAAAAGCCACCGCATTGAACACCAAGCACACGACCTTATAATTGCTCGCTTTCAGTAGAAAAAGAAATAAATTTGATTGCATTTAAAGATGTAGTAGCTTCGGAGGCCCAAGGAAATCAGTGGGAGATCGAGGATTTAAATATACTCGTATAGATGAATTTTCAAAATTTAATGCTGATTAAGGATAACTAATTTAATTTTTATTTTATTTTGTTGTACATTATAAAGGTTGAACTTTAAGGTTCAAATTAACCACCATGACATTCTGATATGCGTACATTAAATTTTAAATGAGTTGCTTTCTAAATTGGTTTAAATATTAATTAAAAGATAATTGGGACGATAAGTTTTTGATTTTAAACTTACCCCAGTTCTTGATTTTTGTTTCATACATTTGCTGGTGTATTGTTTTAAATTTAAAAGGAATGATTTTTTCCAACCTTAATAGACTTACATAGGTACTTACTTCGTCGGCATGACCAATGACTCTGTCATCGATGTCTCGTTCAACATACTTCTCCAACTTTCCTAGTTGTTGGTCGACGCCATCCAGTTGCACCCTCCACAGCTTTACCACTTCTTAAAAAAAATAAAAAAAAATAAAACTTAAATTATTTTATTTTAAGTATACAAAAAATTTCAGTCTTTAGGAACAAATAATAAAACTTTTAATTGCCATTGGTTTTTCGATAAGATACTTTCCATTTACAAACTTATATTTTTGAAAACAAAGCAACACATTTTTGGGTGGGTCAAATATTTGGTTTTTTTGAAATATTTTGCTGTCTAATAAGCTCTTTACAGAGCATATTGCTTTCCACAGTACCACATAGAAGCTTGTTGGTGGTATCATATTTTATAAAATTCATTTCAGAGAATGTTTCCTCTGCTGCTGCGGAACTGTGGGGCAGACCTGCCAAGTTAAGCATTAAGTCCGAAAGTTCTTGAAACATTAGCTTTTCGATGGAATTTTTAGTTTGTTTTAATTCACTCCAAAATCTGACAACACCTGTTTCAGTTAAAAATTTTTGAACGTATACATTAGCCACGTTTTATTATCACCATGATCTAATCCAGATCATGGATTTACATGCATTACAACAACAAATCAAGATCCAGCTTTGTGTTTGGATCTTAATTTGAAATCCAAAATTTATTTCTCTATTTCGCACAGAGAGGGATGCAACTTTGTAATATAACATGTTAATGTTGGTATCACTACCAACTACTATTTAAAATATAACCCATATTGCCATAGTTACATTTCCATCCGACTGAAAAAAAAATATTTTAAATAGAAAGTAAGCAATTTCATTTTTATTTACTTTTTATATCAAACACACAAAACAAAAACCTTTGACAAAATAAAACATAAATTATTGAACTTGAAATGAATAAGTGCAAAAAATGTATATTTAGCCCAATCAATGGATATCATTTTTCCCTTAAAAGAACAACAAAAAAATATTCATGAAATGAAATGTTCTTTTGGCAACTCTGCTTTAAACGTCAAAAAATACGAGTAAATAAATTCCCAAATCTGCAACCACACAAGATGGAAAATACAAATAAACTGTAAGTAATTTGTAAATTAAATATACCTATCTCGTATTGCATCAAATTTTATTTTATTTTTAGGCCAAGACGAATCTGGAGTGCAGCAGAAACTAAAGCGTTTCTAGATTCTCATTCGAAAACAAAATTTGAGTTTGAAAGTGCCAGACTGAAAAAATTTGCTATGAAGAATGTTTTGGAGGACTTGAATTCACTAGGAGTTTTGGTATGTAATTGATTTTTAAGTTTAATGATTATAATTTCAGTGGTCATAAGCCATAACCGCCTAAGTCAATTTTTCATACTTTTCAGGAGAGCAGTTTGAAGTTTTAGATCGTGTTTGACAAAAAATTTATGGGAATTTAAAAAAAAATTTAATGCAAAATTGAAGAAAATTAACTCTTTTTTTAGAAATTAAGATCAAATTATTTTTATAAAAGACAACTAAGGAGTAATTTAAGAAAAAACACATAAGCTGTTATGGCTTATTGAACTTGAAAAATATAAAAATCTTGGGTAGAGTTAGGCTATTGTGGCATATTTAGGAGGAAAAAAGTAAAAAGCTTAAGTTGAGTTAGGCTATTTTGGCATATTAAGGAAGAACAATTCAAATTTCTTATGTCGACTTAGGTCGATAATCTTTGTGTTAGAATATGGTATATGATTTTCTATGTTGAGTTAAGTTCTTTTCCTTACCCATAAGGAACCATATTTTAAGTTACTTTTCCTAGATTTTTACTTACGTGTCAAGAAATAGTTGTTCTTGCAACAAATTTTTAACGTTACTTAGTATGTACCATTTCAATAAACAAACAAATTAAATTTTGAGAAAAATATATGATTATTATATTTATATTTAATTTTTTTTTTTTATTTTATTTACATTTTTTCATTTTTGTGACCAAAATCGCTGTTCAAACATCATCTGCGTTGTCAGGCTCCGTTAAATCAGGATGGGTATGTGGCTCGTCCATATTTGTTTTAAGGTTATCATAAAAGGAATGAAAATCAGGACTTATGAATTGTTTTAAGCTCATAAGATCTCTTTTTTTTTCTTGAGAAATACTTGGTAAGTCCATTACGTTGGAAATTTGGATATTTACAGAAGCTCCTCTCTTTCCTACTTTTAAAAGACTCATTTTTATCCAAAGAATTTTTATATTCCACTTGATTGTTGCGTTTTGTGTATCGCAGCCACCAAAATTTATGCCAATTAAATCTATTACCATCTTCATCAACTCGTTTCCAGGAAAATTTAGATTTAGAAAATTTTGAAAAATCAAAAAAATCTTCGTTCCTCATCTCAACTGTTTCAATCTTGGATCCAACTGTATTGACGAACTGATACCAATCTCTAGGTGTTTCAATTTGGACATTTGTTTTTTTTTGTATGGTCGCTGTCGCATTCCATGTGCGTATGTCCTGGTTCCAGGAATTTGTGATCGACGTAATCAATTTTTTCCGAGCTAGATAAAAATGCAATAAACATTGCAGCGACTAATGAATTCTTGTTCTGGCCAGAGCATGAATCGCTGTAGAATGTTATGCATTTAGTCTCTTCCGGTAAACTTTTCAGTAGCTTGAAGATGCAAGATGAAATTTCGTTTCCGCCACGACGGGCCATAGCTTCATGCCACATGAAACATTTTGCGTAATTTGACTCTAAATCGTGGACCGTTAAATTAAAGGTCCATAGTTGTCTTTTATAAAAGCTTATAGAGTTTCTTAAAAATGGTGTTGGCAAGCATTGTTGGAGGTCAAAGGCGTAAGTTTGTATGCAATTAGAATTGATTGCCTCCATTTTATCATTGCGTTTTGCTTCATATGCCATTTCGGCCTTATTAAGATGTTCTTGTTTTTGTTGAATCAACATGCACTTTTCGTCTTCAGATTCAGCAACTTTGATCTTCGAAACATACGTATCACAGGTAGAACACGTGTCTACTTTCGGTGCTTTAAATTTAAGGCCCATAGTTTTGAAAATTTGGGAGTATTTGGACAGACTTACCGAATTTGAGGACTCTGATTTGTAGAGGCGGTGCATAGATGAGAGATTGAGGCTAGGTGGTAAATATTTTTTGCAGGTGTCCCTTCGACTGTAATGACTTTCATACACTGGAAACCTTAAAATATGATTCCTCACTTCTTTTTCTACAGCTACGTCAAACTTATTAGCAGGAGTATGATTTCCTCTCCTATTTTTAAATGGAATTGATGGACAGCCAATTTTTTTGTTTATAACTGATTTAACGAAGCTATCAGTTTCTCCAAAGCACTGGACAAAATGTTTCTTACATACATTGAAAATATTTCCGTCGACTTCCAGCGTATACTTCATAGTATGCTCGCGTTTTCGCTTCCGGTTAGTTGCATTAACCAAGGTGTCACATTTCTTATCCCCTATGTTTATCATAGATCCAATGTATAGAATTCTTTGGTCATAAGTTCCTTGGGACCAGTAGTGTTTGAACAGCAATTTAATTTTTTCAATATCTATTCTCTCATTGCATTTACTTCTACAATTACCAAACGCCTTGCAGGATCTGGCCTTAACAGTTTTTCCTTTGACTGATTGATATGACTGCCCACTATTTCGAAGTTTAACACGAAGTTTTTTCTTATTCTTGCATTTTGGTGTTGCTAAAGCTTCTTCCAATTGAGCTCCCAAAGCAATAATTTCTTCATCATTCTCAGATTTCGAATCACTTGATTTACTCGTACTAGATAAGTTAAAATCTGGATCTATCACTGAATCATCAGAATTATTCATCCGTTCAGGTTTATCGAAAAAATTATCATCACATTCGGAATCAGTTTCAATGTTGTTAGTTAATTTAAATTTACCTAAATAGAAATAATAATTATGTTTACGTTTATCTCAACATTTTAACCCTAATAATTTTTCTTCTATGAAATAATGTATCGTAAAAGACGTTAATAAGGGTAACTATAACTACTATTTTTCATACTTTGGAGCAAGCCAACATCAAAATACAGCCCGTTTATTGATGATTGTGTTTCGTTCAGTACGCTCGGTTCGAAATTTGGCAATAGGTCGTAATTCAACTCTTCATTTCTTGTGCATTGTTTTGTTGATGTTTGATTACTCTTGTTTGCACGAGGCGTTTCCGTTTCGCCCTGAAATCTTCCATTTTCAAAACCGCGAACGTTCTCTGCAGCAAATTGTAGTAAAAGTTATGGAAGAGTGAGAACTTCATCATTTTAGCAATAATATAAAAAATGTGATCTGCCTACAGCTATGTAAATACATATACATAAATATGTGTATTTTATTTGTTTGTGTATCAGGATTTGAAGATATTTGAGGTAAAAAACGAAAAATCTGGCGTTTTTAAGGTATTTTGTGAGACGTTTAATTTGTTATGGATTTTATAAACGTAATAAGTATTATATACATACATTCATACCTAACATCATATTAATAGGTAATAGGTAGGTTTTAATTCTACAATAGCTATCGCACAGTTTTCTACGATTTTTTCACCATACCTTAGATTTTCAGTCACAAATACAATTTTTACTAAAAATATATACAAAATCGTAGAAAATTTTCCGATAAATTGTTTCAAAGAAAAAAGTAATTTAACATACTGCGCATACGTATACGCTTAAAAGATCCACATTATTTTATTTTTTAACTTAATATTTAAATATCAAAATAATGACGGGCTCAAAAATTTCAAATTTTTATTTTAATTCTAAAATGTCACTTTAGACGGAAAACTCACGTGAACTTAGAAGGTTAAAAGCGTTAATTTATTCATTTGCTTATTAAAAAAATGATAAAGAATGCACTTAAAAGTGAACAATTGGTAAATATCGAAAGATTGAAACAGAAAAGGACCACTGCAATTATTGAAAGCAATCGATTTTTATAGAGCAGATGAAAAGTTATGCCTACAATTATTCTTTTTCTTTACTCCGGAAAAATCGAATAAATGCTCGTTTTTTTATTATCTACTATTTTGCTAAAAAACATATACATACGTGGATTTATTTATATAGAGTTCAAAAGTACATTGCTCAAAAAAATGTAATTTAGTAGAAAAGGAAATGAATGTGTATACAATACGAAATTCAAATTCGGGAATATTAATATATGACAGCTAATGCTAAATATAAATAAGACGAACTTACCTTTGGATTTAGCACGTTCAGAAAGCATCCTCGCTAATTGCACCATTTTCACTGCTCTGTTAGACATTTCACACGCACTTTTACAATAACTTTTCACTTTAAAAATAACTTTTTCTTAATCTTCACTGCAGATATGACTAGTCACAACAACATAAATCAACTTATGACTCGGATTTTCGCGAAATTAATATTAAATTGGTTAAGGCAGAAGAGCCTAAGTGAACTTAGATTTGCGATTTTTGAAATTCAAATATGCCATAACGGCCAAACTCGATTTATCATTTTAAAAGAAATGTGTTCTGGTTTGCTAAAAGAGCTTAAGTCAAGTTAAATCTATCAACTATCATAACCGTGATTTTCCATAACAGCCTATCTCAAGTTAAGAAAATTTATTTTTGTTGCCTATGTTGACTTAAGAAAAATTTAATAACGGCAGTTTTTAATTATGGGCAGACAATAATTTTCTCATCTTGACTTAAGTTTTTATTCCTTATTCATTTTTTAAGAAAATAAGAAAGTAATATTAACCTATCTAAAGATAAGTTTGTATGGCAAAGCAAACATAAGATACTTAAAGAACATAAGTTGAGTTATGAAACCAACGTTATAAAAACATTATTTTTTCTTGAGTTAAGTTGTTTTGGCAAATACAAATTTTTGAAAAGAAACTTAGGTTGTTAGGTTTTTTGCTTATAACTTCTGTTTGAAAAGAGATACAGACGTAAAAAATTGAGAGTGTATAGATCTTGATATTTTGAACAGGGTTATGAACAAAACTTATTTTCGTCATAACTCGACTTAGGCGGTTATGGTTTGTGGCCACTGATTTAATCCTATTTTTATTGTTTTCTGTAGACCCAGCCAACAACAGAGGAAATGCTTAGGGTAAAATTAAAAAACTTACTAAGAGCCTATAAGACTGCTGTCGACAATAACAAAAGGAATGGAGAGTCCTTAATCAAAGCTCCTTTTGAGGACCAAATGAGTGAAATATTTGGTTCCCAGCCCATTATTTAAAACACACACTCAATGAATTTGTGTGGCAAAAAAATAGAAGGGCTGTCAATGGAAGCAAAAGGTATAAGCTTTAAATTTATTTATGTGTGCAAATAATTTAAAATTTTTTTTCTGTTTTTTTTTTTTTATAGAATCCAGAAAAACTCCAGTAGCATCTTCTACTTCATCTGCAAATAGAATGGCTACAAAAATGATTGAAACAGTTAATGTTTCGCAGCCAGGTAGGGCATTGAAATAAAAAAAATAATAACATATTTGTGTAGATAGAGATTTCAACAACTAAGCCCGGAAGCGTCCTCTTCTTCACTCATCGGCATTGGCGCAACCTCCTCAAAGAGGCAAGGGATGGTAAACAAAAAAAAAAAAATTGGGAGATGTGGGAAAAATGGGCTGCGGATAGAAACGACATTTTGAGGGAATATACGGCCAACAAATTAAAAAAAATTAATGAAGCAGAAGAAGGAAGAGAAGCTCGCCTATATAGTTTTTGAATTTATTTGTTTTTTTTTTTAATTATTTTTGATTTGTATTTAGTGTTGAATGGGAAATGGATTTGTGATGTTTTTGTTTTTAAACGTGAAATGAAATGTGATATTTTTTTGTATGTTCCTATAGTTTTAATTAAAGATATAGTTATTGTTTGTAATGAATTTGTATTTGTTTTTAGTTTAATAAAGAAAGTTTTATTTAAATACTTTTATAATACCTAATGGTTTTTATATTTAAATTACATGTCTGTTTATTAATTCTGCTGCCTATTATTGTTTGAGGTCTCTGTATGAAAATTAAGCTCTAGAAACGATTCGAACTGATGGTTTTCTTCTAACTCGTCGTTGTTACCTACACACATGTTATGTAATATGCATACGCAGACGGCAGACCACCAAATTCACGGCAGAGTTTAAGTTTGTTTGCTTAGTAAAATGAAGTATTCTTCGGAAACGAGTTTTTAGGAGACCAAATGAATGCTCTACTACTATTCGTCCCGAAGAATAAATTTCATTAAATTTACGTTGAGCAGCTGTTACATTTCCATTGTCTTTGAAGGGTGGAATAAGCCAGTCAAGATGTGGATATGCTGAGTCGCCAAGCAAAAACGAGTTAGAAGGAAAAAGTTCTTCTGTCCTCTCGCATGCGTCCTTGTAAAGATTGGATCTACGTAGAAGTAGGCTGTCGTGCAAGCTCCCCGGTTCTCCACAGAAAATGTTTATAATTTTTTTCTTTGCATTAACAACACCTTGCAGTAGAATGCTGTAGATATGCTTTCTGTTGAAATAATCTTTGTTTGAAACCGAGGCCTTGATTCTTATATGTGATCCGTCAATACATCCCAAAATTCCTGGCATCTTTGTTTTTGCCTCCATTGTAGCCATATTTTGGGCAATTTCTTCTCTGCTTGGCCACTTCACATATTCATGACCGATGGATATAAGCCACAAAGTCACCCTCTTCACAATACTCCAAGCGGTGGAACGTGATATGCCAAATAAATTCGCAATTTCACGAAAAGTATTTGTGTTCGCCATATATCACAGAAATGTATGAGTTTCTTTTTCAGCAGAAGTTTTCGATAGCCCTCTTCTTGGTGTGGTAACAAATCGTGGCAATAACTTATACCGATCTAGAATAAATTTTATTTACATACATGTAAACGTTAATATTAAATAAGAAACATTTTGTGTATACCTATCAAAATGTGGACAGTAGACCTATAAAGCCGAAAGTGGTTTTTAAAATCTGGGTCGCAAAACGTATGCACAATTTCCAAAAAAATTGTTATTTTATTCTGATGATTTGGAGGCGTATTTTCGTCTGTTGAGGAATTGGAACTACACCGAAAAAAAAAATTGTAAAAAACCACCGTAAAATTGATAGTTTTCGCTTACATATTCGAGCTGATGTTGTGCAACATCAATTTTGATATGACTGTCATATCAATTTTAATTTCGAATTTTAAATTCGAACTTCGAAACATTTTTACATTAATCAATGTAGAATTGATATGAACAACATCAATATTTTGATTTTGTAATATCATTTTAATATTATTTCATATCAAAATTACATTGAAATTCTACAAAAAAAATGTAAAAACAATATGACATTAACGTAATAATGATATGAACAATGTCATTTTAACATTATTTCATATCAAAATTACATTGAAATTCTACAAAAAAAATGTAAAAACGATATGAAATTAACGTAATATTGATATGAACAATGTCATTTTAACATTATTTCATATCAAAATAACGTTGAAATTCTACAAAAATAATGTAAAAACGATATGAAATTAACGTAATATTGATATGAACAATGTCATTTTAACATTAATTCATATCAAAATAACGTTGAAATTCTACAAAAAAAATGTAGAAACGATATGAATTTAACGTAATATTGATATGCACAATGTCGTTTTAACATTATTTCATATCAAAATAACGTTGAAATTCTACAAAAAAAATGTAAAAACGATATGAATTTAATGTAATATTGATATGAACAATGTCATTTTAACATTATTTCATATCAAAATAACGTTGAAATTCTACAAAAAAAATGTAGAAACGATATGAATTTAACGTAATATTGATATGCACAATGTCATTTTAACATTGTTTCATATCAATAGTACGTTGAAATTCTACAAAAAAAATGTAGAAACGATATGAATTTAAAGTAATATTGATATGCACAATGTCATTTTAACATTGTTTCATATCAATAGTACGTTGAAATTCTACAAAAAAAATGTAGAAACGATATGAATTTAACGTAATATTGATATGCACAATGTCATTTTAACATTGTTTCATATCAATAGTACGTTGAAATTCTACAAAAAAAATGTAAAAACGATATGAATTTAACGTAATATTGATATGCACAATGTCATTTTAACATTGTGTCATATCAATAGTACGTTGAAATTATACCTTAAAAACTGTAGAAACGATATGAAGTCAACGTAGAATTGATAATACTTACATGGTTTAATTATAGTACATTCACGGTTTATTCCATCCCTTAATAAAAAAAATTCGTTTACTTTTTTCTAAAAACACTTTATTAGGATTCAAAAATAGGATAATACAATTTCGTATTTTGTTTCAAAATTTATACCGCTTAAAAAGAAATAAAAATATAATTACAAAAATGCAATAAAAACAAAAAAATGCAATAAGAACATTCATATTAAGTTATATTAAGTAATCCCGTGTGATAAGAGTGAACATTAAAGTGTTAAAAACAAAGTTTTCAAAGTCAAAGATAAAATATAAATTATGTTACATTGAGAATACCGGTATGATTAAAAATTACATTCAAATGAAAAGGATTATCGAAAAGGATGAAGTTGAAAAACTGTTCTATTTTAACAACGCCAACATTTAGAATAACATTTTTAATTTCAAAGTTTTGAAAGTCAAAAAATATATTAACATTAGAATTTAGTTTCATTAAATACACATGTCAGATTAAAAGGACAAGGATTTAGTAGAAAAACTGTTCTATTTTAGAAGTTCCAACATTAAGTATCAAATTTTTCAGAGTCAAAAACATAAAAACATTCAAATTCAGTGACCACCAGTGTGATTAAAAAGGACATTTAAATTTTAAGGATTTAATTAAAAAACTATAAGTGTGCATTTTTATTTATAAATACACAAGTCAGATTAAAAGGACAAGGATTTAGTAGAAAAACTGTTCTATTTTAGAAGTGCCAACATTAAGTATCAAATTTTTCAGAGTCAAAAACATAAAAACATTCAAATTCAGTGACCACCAGTGTGATTAAAAAGGACATTCAAATTTTAAGGATTTAATTAAAAAACTATAAGTGTGCATTTTTAGCTATTTATTTTTTTTTGTTCTCAGAGTATTTTATGACGTATCAAACATGATCCATCGGGTATATAATAAAGATGAATTGGAGGACTTTTAAAACTAGTAATATCAATTATTTCAAATGTGTTGCTCTTATGACCTACAGAATATGACTGAAAATGATTTTCAAATTTTATTATTTCAAATTTTTGTCCTAAGACATAAGGATGATTGAATTTGTTTAGTAATAATTGTTTAATTTCAAAAAGTTCAATAGTTTCAGATTTTATTATTGTTAAGAAATATCCAATTTTATAAGTGGACCCTTTAAATGCCAAGGAGTTAGTTGCCAAATTATTCGTAAAATTCATTTTATGAGTGCCAAAATTTGGGATCAAATCTTTAAATTCAAAATTTTCTAAGTTAAAAATATAAGAACGTTCAAACTTAGTTACATTAGGTAAACCAGTTTGATGATCGTTCAAGAAGTGTGTAAATTTTAATGACGCTTTCATACTTAGGGTGAAGGATATATTTTTTCGTGAGGATATATTTCTTGCATAAGTTTTTGCTTCTCTGTGTTTGGACTCATACCGATAACTCCATAAATACTTTAATGGACCAGAGTGCCTTATTACCCTTACATAGTGGGTCAGAAAATGAAATTTAGGCTTAAGTTCTTTCTTAAAAAGTCGCATATAGGATTCATTGTGCACCTTAACTAACATCTGAATTTTGTTAAGATCATTTTCCTCAAATTTGCTTGTTAATGAGAGATCAACAAGTTGTAATAAAGTAATGAAAAATTGCCATACCTTATTTTCTGTGGGAATGAGATCGCCGATAATAAGAGGAAGGAAATGAACAAAACACATCATTTCACGAGCTGACATTTTTATTTTATTATTTTGTAAGTGATTTATATCGAGAGGGGGTGATAAATTTCCTATTTCCGTTTCTCCGTAATTAAACATTTGCTTTCTATAGTTAAATGTTTCAATTGAAAATAGCTTTTCAGATAAAAGAGATAGCAGGATTTCACATAAATCATATCTGCAAACCCCTTCAAATAAATCGTGAACAATATCCACGACATAATTTTCCGTGACATGGAAACTAGGCAAATCGTTAAACAAACAGTAATTCCTTACACCAGTCAGTTTAACGTCGTTTGTTGTTATTGAAGTGTTATAATTGTCTTTATTTCTCAAAGATTTAGAATATTCTATGCAGTCTACAAACATTTCACTTTTTGCACGGTTACAAAATCGACAGTAAAAGTTTGAGTTAAATGAAGTAGTGAAACCTAGGACGTCGTTAAGGCCTAGATTATCACCAAGAATTCTGCATAGCACAAAGTGAATTTTCTGAGATCCAGATTCTGTGTTTATTATTAGTCCATTTTCTTCTATTTCTTTTAAATGATTAATAAGAGGTCGAAAAAATGGGTCATTCCCATATATTTTTTGATCCTTAGTTTTAAAATAGGCTGCTACGAAAATATAATTTAGATTAGACAAAAGATACTGAGGCAAGGCCGGGAGACTATAATAAACACCACAAACAGAATCTACGTTGGCGTGACTACCTAAAGGATTATTAATTTCAAATCCATCAAGATATATGAAATATGGCATAATAATTTTGTTTGGATGAAAACTGGCCAATTTCTTAAAGGAAGACGAATTTAAAAAATGATTTAAGGTTTGGTCTGCGAATATATTTTTCATATTGGCAAGCGTGGTATTTAAAATATTTGGCAACTCAAAAAATTTACGTAATTGGAACTCGATGGGCATAATACAACCTTGAACATTGCTTGGACCTAATGTTGGTTCACCATTTAAAATGATTTCCGAAATTTCATTATTAATATTGAAAAATATTGGCTTAGCAAATTCATCAGAGTCTATCATATTTTGAAATAACTTGTATTCTGATTTTATTTCTTCGAAAGGATGGGCGCAAGCTTTTAAAAAACTTAAAAAATGTTCTTTCTCAGGATCTGGAATATAGTTTAAAACTTTTTGTTCTAATATTTCAGTCATTTTCGAAGTTATAAGAGAAACTTCTTTTTGAATGTCTAAAACGTCTTTGCGCGTAATATTACTTTTTTTATGTAAGTTCATTGAAAAATCTTTACTTGTTTTTGAAATTATTTTTTTTGATTCTAAATAAGAAATACTTTGATTTGCTACTAGACCATTTGGAAGAGCTTCTACAATATCATCATTACTGAAATTATTTGTATAATCTTTTTGTGAACTTTTTATATTCATGTTCTCGTTTACATTAATTTTTGATGAAACTAGTTTTAAATGGTTTTTAGTATGTCTTTGAAAGGAACTTAAACTTGAAAAATGTTGGTTGCAATCTGGTGAAATGCATTTAAAGTCGGAATTCGAATCTTAACCATGGATATATCTAAAATGCTTACAAAGTGCCGAAAGTTCTTGAAAGGAAGTATTACAAAGAAAGCAATTCATGATTTTAATTTTGTAAATTTAGAATAAATTCGGCTAAAGCTGGACTCATAGTGTCAAAATTGGATGTTATATTAAAAATATATTTTTGAATAAAGAGCCAGGATAAATATGACTCTTTGGGATAGTGTAAGTTAAATATTTGAAATAATTTAAAACAAATATCAAGGGCACATATAAAGGAACTGAATTTAAGGAGACTGTTCCCAAAACTCACATAAAATTCACGTAAATCGGTGATGTCCGTCCCAATAACAATGAGGAATGGCTGGATAGTGTTTTTGTGCATTATAGATGTCTTCAATTTAAGCTCTCTAGCTTGCTCAAGGTCGTTAACAGTTTTCAGGTGTAGGATGGAGCTGTTTATTGCATCCTTAATCGTTGTTTTGTGAACAACAGATTTTCCCTCCTTTTTGGCAACGAATCTTGATGTAGGTTTTAAAACCGTGTTCAATAGCATTATAAGAATACAATCTCTTGAATCTAAAGTAAATTGATTTTTATTAAATTGAATAGGTTTTTTTTTCATTATAAACAACTTACTTTTATTAAGATTCTCATCTTTAAGCGAATCAAATAAACTCCTGAATTGGCCATCTTTTATATTTGTATCGTAGTATGCAAAAAGGCTTTTGTACAAATCATCCCATTTGCTGATTAGTTCATACTTTTTTCCGGGATACATTGCAGCAAAGTCGAAATCAATCTGTTGTGAAAGATAAGATCGGTAAATGGAAATATAATAATAAAGAAAACGTTATTGTATAACTTACTTACAAACTGTTCTCCGCCAGATTGTTTGTAAAAAGGCCATTCGTCTAGAATGGCTTTCAGGTTTTCCTCATTCTGAATATCCTCCTGCCGAATGGTTAACGTATTCTTCCATAGCTCCATTGCCTCGCTATCGCAGTTTTGGATAATTTTAATTTTTTTTTCATAGAAATGATTGATGTGTCAGTGGATGATGGAGCTGGTCTCTGTTCTTCTTCTTCCTCTGAAGACTTTTGAGGACCATCATTTGAATTTTTGCGTTTGCGGTTGAGGTTATTGAACCTATTAAAAAGGAGGCCTGATGGATTCGCTCTAAACCCTTTTTTTCGGCATACGAAATAAATTTCCTTACTTTCTGTAGGAAATACTTCTACTATTTCTGCCGCTATTTTGTCTTGTTGGCGAGGATTAGGTATCTTATACCTATTAAGGGTTGGGTCAAAGAAATATTCCATTAGGCAGTTAAGGAGTTTTTTCCTGTCCTTTTTCTCAAGTTTTTTATTTATCGTATATGTTCTGATTAGGTCAATTCCAGCTTTCGTTGATTTTAAAATTTCGCCAACATGCTAAATATATATGGCAGTTAAATTATATTTCATAAAAAATTTGAAATACACTTACGGCATTAAGTGAATAGGTTGTTTTATCGGACAACGGAGTACTAGCTCTACTAAGGTCTTGATTTTGAACCCATTGAAGTACCTTTGAATGGCAACTGCAACTTGGCGGTTCGGTAGGAAACTAAGGAAACACAATTTTATAAATAGTATTAATGGATAGTATAAATTAAATGATGATGGGAACATTTGTATGAAAACTGGGTGTAGATCCAACAGAATTGAAATGTATAAGATAACTGATTTCATAACATGGGGGTTATGCCCAAATTGGCAGGGGGCAGATATAGAGCACATTTGTTGAAGAAGATAGAACACCGAACTGAAAAGAAAACTAAACTCTTTCATTCAAGTTCAAGATTCTCAACAGGTTATGGACATGGAAGTAGCAACCCAACATTTCTCAAATCATCTGCCCCTATCTATCAAATGTGGATCAGAAACAAACAACCCTGCTACAGTAACAAGTATAGCTCAAACCTATCTTGATAGAGGAAAAAAATTATATGCTTTTTTCATTGACTTCCGTGCTGCATATGATACGATTAAAAGAAACTGTCTTTTCTACAAACTTTCGCAAATTGGTGTATCGACAAAGTTTCTTAATATCCTGACCAGTCTCTACAGTGCCAACAAATCGGCAATATGGAATGGGAAAGAGCCATCAGACTGGTTTCGAATTGAAATAGGTGTACGACAGGGGTGCTTGCTAAGTCCACTAATTTTCTCTCTATTTTTGGATGACATTTCAGAGTGCCTACCAGCAGGAATCATGGTTGAAGGAGTAAAAATCACCAATTTCCTTTTCACCAATTTGTTAAATTTGTTGTCATCTCTCGGCATACGGCTTAGCCATGCGCTTATTTATAAACAAATGTAAATTTTATGAATGAATTAATAAAGTACCAAATAATAAAAAAAAAAAAATAAAAAAAAAATTTAAGAAGAAGAAGCAACCAGAACGAGGAAATAACACGAAGCTTGAACGAGCTAAAATGAAATTTCCTCTTAACAAGTGCAAGCAAGTGGGACATTGGGCCGCTGAATGTCCACAAAACAGAACAAATTCTGTGAAGAAGAACAATGCCATGATTGCATTTTCAATAAGCGCAACAACTGAACACCAGATGAATGGTACTGTGACAGTGGAGCTTCAAGACATATAACCCCAAACAAATCGTACTTTAAAACATACAAGAGTTTCGATAAACCTGAAGTGAATATTTGATGTTAGCAGAAAGTGATCAGTCTATTCAGGAACCGAAGACTTACTTACACTGAAGCTGTAAAATCAAATAATTCTGAAGTATGACTTTTGGCTATGGAAGAAGAATTGGAATCTCTGGCAGAAAACCAGACTTGGGATCTATTAAAGAAGCCAGAAACTGCAAAAGTCGTTCAAAACCGATGGGTTTTTAAAATTAAAGACTCAACAAATGGAAACAAGCCAAGATTCAAAGCAAGACTCGTTACAAAAGGTTACGTCCAACAAAAAGGCATCGATTATAATGAAACGTTTAGTCCTGTAGCAAGGTATGATACTGTTCGATTGCTTTTAGCTTTAGCAGCAAGAAATAAGCTAAGCATTCAACAGTTCGATCTGAAGACTGCTTTCTTATACGGTGAGCTTGAGGAGAAAGTATATCTGGAACAATCTGAAGGTTTGAATGAACTCAAGAAAGAATTCAAGATCACAATTGGAACTCTTGAAAACTACCTTGGTATGAAGATTGAAATAACAAGTGATGGATCAATAAATTTGTCTCAAGAACAATACACCAACAAAATCTTAGAACGGTTTACTATGAATGAATGTAATCCTGTAACAACGCCTGCAAGTCGGGAGGAACAAAATTCAAAAACCGCAAATGTTAAAGAAGAAGTTCGCTATAGAGAAGCTGTTGGAAGCTTAATGTATTTAGCAACAGCGACAAGACCAGACATTGCATTTGCAGTAAGTTCTAATGCAAGAAGAATGGAAAACCCTACCAAGGTAATTTGGAATAATGTGAAACGCATTTTTCGATATCTTCGCGGGACCAGCAATGTTGTAATAAAATATCCAGGAGGTAATAATTGTCAAGAACTGAAGATATTATATAGTGATGCTGATTACGCTGGAGATCTAAAAACAAGGCGATCAACAACAGGAGTTATTTCAATGCTCAAGGGAGGACCAGTTACATGGACAAGCCAACTTCAAAGAACTGTTGCATTGTCAACAACAGAAGCTGAACTTATGGCTGCAACAGAAGGTGCCAAAGAAGGTATGTGGCTGAAGTATCTCATGCAAGAACTAATTGGAATGTTGTTTTTATTAATCTTACTGACTTATGTATTTGTATTTACTCGATACTGAAAACTAAGATAGAGAGGAATATTAAATTATTTAATAGAAAACTAAACTCTTTTATTCAAGCTCAAGATTCTCAACAACATTGAATATGCCAATATATATCTTCATTTGAGAAACATTTGAATGCTTTTAAATCTGCACTAATATTGCCCATCATCTTTTGAACTGTTAAAATGTGTAGATGATAAAGTGACTCGAATTATTGCTACCTTCTAATTTTGATTATGTACACAAAAAGTTTTTTGAACTGCTTTTTAAGATAAATAATGTTAAATTGTGTAGATGATAAAAATTGTTTAAAATTATTAACTTACATTTTTTGCTTTCCATGTAAAAAGTTTTTCCCTGAGCTCAGCTCTCAGGGCAGTATTTTCCTTTCCCGGAAAAATGACTTCTAAGTCATCGTTATTTATAAATTTTAATTTTTGATAGCTGAATCCGCAAGCTAAAAAAAAAAAAAAAAAAAAACATGTATAAAAATTCCTAGATAGTTCGTCCACTCGAAAAAGAAATCACCGATCTGCAATAAGACTCCGAGTCAAAATCTAAACTGGTTAAAACTAGAATGTATGTTTACATTTTTTTTTTTCGATTTGCAGACCGGTGATTAAGATAATAAGAATAGTATTTAGAAACTTACCAAAAAAAGCGTCATAAGCTGAAGGTAGTTCAAATTCCTCCAATAGTTTACGTAGTTGTTGTTCTTGTTGGGGAATATCTTCTACGTTAGGAGGAGTAGAATAAACGTTAGTGGGAGAATTGACAATGTCATTTGATGAATTCTGGGATCCCAACAGCTCTTCGGAAAATTCTTGCAACGCGTCCACATTTAGGACTTCACTTCCCGACAAATATATTATTTGTTGATTGTTCGCCATATTACTTAAACAAATAGTGGCACAAAGGCGAGGATATTATTGTTATATTTTGCACAATGGCCAGGATATAATATCTTATTTTTTTGCATAATGGAGCGATTAGAATTGTTTCTTTTTATAGTGGCACAACGGCGAGGATATTAGTGTTATATTTTGCACAATGGCGAGGATATAATATCTTATTTTTTTGCACAATGGAGCGATTAGAATTGTTTGTTTTTATAGTGGCACAACGGCGAGGATATTAGTGTTATATTTTGCACAATGGCGAGGATATAATATCTTATTTTTTTGCACAATGGAGCGATTAGAATTGTTTGTTTTTATAGTGGCACAATGGCGAGGATATAAATGTTATTTTTTGCACAATGGCGAGGATAGAAATAAATAATTAATTAGTTATTTAAAAATCACGAGTCACAAGCCACTACCAAAAATCAACCGAACCGATCACTAGAGAAGCCAAACTGAGAATGACGAATGAGAATGAAAATGAGGGATGTAAAGGCGATAGCCAATAGTATCCATGCATGTGTAAAATAATTCTGTGTATTCATATCATTTTCACATTAAACATATCAAAGCTACATTGATTAATGTTAAAACTACATTTCTTAAATGTGAAAACTACATTATTAATGTGAAAATGACATTTAAGAGTTGGTGCAAAATGTCAATTTCACATTATTACTATCTAAACTACGTTTGTAATGTACAAACAACATTTTTTTTGCGATAAATTTTTTTGTTCGTGTACACAGGGATGTCGTTGGTAAAGCAATATCTGCCAGGGTTGATAAAAATCATGATTTTTTTGTTTCTGACAGATTTTTTTGATTTTTTCAAAAAAATCATGATTTTTTTGATTTATTTGATTTTTTTGATTTTTTTCTGTATTCGCAAGATATCTGTCTTATTTTTCTTCGTAAATGATAGTTTTATTTTAACTTACCGCCCCGTACTAAAAATATGACTCTTCTTATTGAAGACCGCATTTATATGAATAGATTGACAGCTGAAGAAGAAAACACAGCCCTTGAGTATGCCCAAAGCAAATACGCGGAGAGAGGAGCCTTTGATAATAAAATTCAAAACCAAGACTCAACCTTTTAAAAAAGTCTTGTATTCAAAAATCAGTCTCAGTTGAGTACAAAAACAAATGATGAGCTTGGCCAGTTTATGCCTTACTTTGACCAGTTGCTTTCAGCTGTAACATCATCTGCGTCTGTGAAAAGGATATTTCCTACATTTGACTTGGTTCAGTCTTAGCTACGAAACAAGCTGTGGAATGAAAAAGCAGCAAAACTGGTGTTTCCTTTTAAAGATTTTAACAATGAACAAATTAATTATTTTCAATTTGCTTTGAAGTGCGAGTTTTCAGTTTTTTTTTTAAATTTATGTTTTAAAGTTCCTAATTAAAAAATTTGATAATTTTAAGCTGCGTAGAAAAAAAGGTTTTCTCTTTAGTGTTTCTGTCTAAATTTTGTTGAAAAAAATCAATTTTGATTTAAATCATGATTTTTTTCAAAAAAATCATTTGATTTAAATCATTGATTTAAATCATGATTTAAATCAATAAACCCTGAGCTGCACTATTTTAAAATATTGAGAACTAAGCAGGGATATGAATCAACATTTTATATAAATTTTAAATAAAAGGAAGGTATTAACAAAGTTATACCCCGTGTTGAAAGTAAAAGAACATAACTACATGGTTTCTAGACAAAAAGGCTTAATTAAATCATTCAAAATTTAGCAAAAAGGAATAACGAGTGACCCAGCGACTCTTGTTCTGGAACTCGTTAAAATTTTAGCCTGTGGCTAATTAATTATGCATGTTTCGTTTTCAGAATTTTGTTTCGCTACTGTGTCACAAAGAAATATAGAAAAAAGTAGTTTTTGGTAGTTTTCAGGCTGTTGCAGCGCGGCGGGAAAATATAAAAAAATCTCTTTGATGTGGAAAGCCGAAAATTGTGGACCATAGCTTCATGATCTATGTATAAGGGAAAACCCTTCCTACTGGTCATTTGGTAAGACATGGCGCCGGAACAGCAAAATATTCGCGTACACAAAGCAGGTACTTAAAAGGATTGTTTTTTAGAGGGTGTAAATGTGCTTAAAATAATTGTGATTTATTTGTTGTTGTTTTTAATTGTATACTTCTATCCTTTGACAAGACCGCAGGCAGGCATCAGAATGCACGATCAACCAAACAACAACAAAACCATAATGAATTTGTGTAGCGCATTTACACCATCAAAAAAACCAGAAGGTATTTAAAGTACCATTCTGTGTTTTACGAATATTTTGCTCTTCTGGCGGCGGAAGGCGGCTCATGCCGCTGCGGACTCATGTCGCGCCAAATGGTGGAAAACTATCGAGAATTATTTTTTTTCCTTAGTACTTTGTGACGCACAATTGCGAAATACATAAATTCAATTCTGAACGCGAAAGGGTTATGAAAACTATACGGAAACAACAAAGAAAAAGTCCTACCTACTCTCATACCAAAAATAATAAGTAGTAGGTAGTAGAAAAAGGAGTTGAATGAAAACTAGCATTATTTAAAGAGAAAAAACAATACATTATGCCTTATGCCTTATTGAAATCATTCAAATGAAAAAGCAAAAGCAAAAATCAATCGAAAACTTAAATTTGTAGGTAGATACAGTGGTTGTCACATTTGACAATTTTTGTTAACCAAAGTCAAATCATTCTTTTTGACGCTATAGTCGTGTTTTCGTGAGTTTACTTATCAAAAAAACTCACAAAAACATCCAAATTCATTCTAGTTGGAACACTTTTACATTCTATAGTTTCACATTGTTTCAAAACACTCCCAGTAAGATTGTAAAGGGTTTTCCAATAAGAGGTGTTATTTTGAATAGCCCGCTATTTCGGTAGCTGTCTTTTTTGACATTCAACGCATTGAAATTATTAAAATTCACTATAAAAATGGTGAACATTTGGCAGAGACGGTTCGTAAAACTACCATTTTTGTTTTTGGCTGATGTTGTGTTCCATTATTAACGGCATACCTTCTTCTTTATAATGAAATAAACATCCGATCATTTATCTCAAAAAATGCCATTTTTCTTTGAATATCAAAATAACACCTCTTATTGGAAAACCATATATTAGGATGTATGTTAGATTTTCTTTCAACGATGTAGAATTTACGTTTTCAATTTCATATCAATTTTACATTTTCAACATCAAATCCTTGGCTCCCAGTCACTAAAATTTGGCGGCTAAAAATCCGTTTTGATATTCATTTCATTTTGACATTAAAAATGTCAAAACTACATTCATGAACATTATCAATGCAGAATTAACATTATTTGCATTTTCATATCAATTTTACATTTTCAACTTCAAAATATTTCAAACGATGTAGAATTTACGTTTTCAATTTCATATCAATTTTACATTTTCGAAGATTATTTTCATTTTCATATCAATTTTACATTTTCAACATCAAAAACCTTTCAAACAGTGTAGAATTAACATTTTAATCTTTTACATTTTCATATCAATTTTACATTTTCGAAATCGAAATCTTATAATAATGTAGAATTAGCATTTAATTTGTGTATTTACATTAAAAACTGTACAATTGATATGAACTATTTTCGAAAAAGATTTGATATGATTTTTTGATAATGCAATGTTAATTTGCCATTGAAAAAAACTGTAAAACTAACAAGAAAAATGTAAGCTGAACATTTTTCAACGTTAAAAACACATTTTTTCCGTTAAATTCAAATTTTTGAATGAAATCTGGGTTGATATGACAAAACTATCAATTATACATTTCATTTTTTTTTCAGTGTACTCGTATCATCTAGTAGTGCGGACAAATTTGACGAGAGTGATTCATCGCTATCATCGCTTTCAAATAAGAACTACAAATATGAAATTTTATTATAAAAAGACAAGAAAATAAAAATAAATACCTACTTACATCAACCATAGCAGCTTCCATTTTCAGGTTTTGATTGTTTTTTTTTTTGTTTTATTTTGAAATGTCGAAATGTAGAAACGACATTTTGAGGGAATATACGGCCAACAAATTAAAAAAAATTAATGAAGCAGAAGAAGGAAGAGAAGCTCGCCTATATAGTTTTTGAATTTATTTGTTTTTTTTTTTAATTATTTTTGATTTGTATTTAGTGTTGAATGGGAAATGGATTTGTGATGTTTTTGTTTTTAAACGTGAAATGAAATGTGATATTTTTTTGTATGTTCCTATAGTTTTAATTAAAGATATAGTTATTGTTTGTAATGAATTTGTATTTGTTTTTAGTTTAATAAAGAAAGTTTTATTTAAATACTTTTATAATACCTAATGGTTTTTATATTTAAATTACATGTCTGTTTATTAATTCTGCTGCCTATTATTGTTTGAGGTCTCTGTATGAAAATTAAGCTCTAGAAACGATTCGAACTGATGGTTTTCTTCTAACTCGTCGTTGTTACCTACACACATGTTATGTAATATGCATACGCAGACGGCAGACCACCAAATTCACGGCAGAGTTTAAGTTTGTTTGCTTAGTAAAATGAAGTATTCTTCGGAAACGAGTTTTTAGGAGACCAAATGAATGCTCTACTACTATTCGTCCCGAAGAATAAATTTCATTAAATTTACGTTGAGCAGCTGTTACATTTCCATTGTCTTTGAAGGGTGGAATAAGCCAGTCAAGATGTGGATATGCTGAGTCGCCAAGCAAAAACGAGTTAGAAGGAAAAAGTTCTTCTGTCCTCTCGCATGCGTCCTTGTAAAGATTGGATCTACGTAGAAGTAGGCTGTCGTGCAAGCTCCCCGGTTCTCCACAGAAAATGTTTATAATTTTTTTCTTTGCATTAACAACACCTTGCAGTAGAATGCTGTAGATATGCTTTCTGTTGAAATAATCTTTGTTTGAAACCGAGGCCTTGATTCTTATATGTGATCCGTCAATACATCCCAAAATTCCTGGCATCTTTGTTTTTGCCTCCATTGTAGCCATATTTTGGGCAATTTCTTCTCTGCTTGGCCACTTCACATATTCATGACCGATGGATATAAGCCACAAAGTCACCCTCTTCACAATACTCCAAGCGGTGGAACGTGATATGCCAAATAAATTCGCAATTTCACGAAAAGTATTTGTGTTCGCCATATATCACAGAAATGTATGAGTTTCTTTTTCAGCAGAAGTTTTCGATAGCCCTCTTCTTGGTGTGGTAACAAATCGTGGCAATAACTTATACCGATCTAGAATAAATTTTATTTACATACATGTAAACGTTAATATTAAATAAGAAACATTTTGTGTATACCTATCAAAATGTGGACAGTAGACCTATAAAGCCGAAAGTGGTTTTTAAAATCTGGGTCGCAAAACGTATGCACAATTTCCAAAAAAATTGTTATTTTATTCTGATGATTTGGAGGCGTATTTTCGTCTGTTGAGGAATTGGAACTACTCGTATCATCTAGTAGTGCGGACAAATTTGACGAGAGTGATTCATCGCTATCATCGCTTTCAAATAAGAACTACAAATATGAAATTTTATTATAAAAAGACAAGAAAATAAAAATAAATACCTACTTACATCAACCATAGCAGCTTCCATTTTCAGGTTTTGATTGTTTTTTTTTTTGTTTTATTTTGAAATGTCACTTTTGAAAGAACGAATTTGGCACTGCTACCAAACTTTAAATAATAAAAAATATGATAATCCAATGCTGTTTTATTATCATGATCTGATCCCGATCAGATCATGGTGATAATAAAACGCGGCTATTGTTTACTCCTAAAAGTAATCGCCACCTCGAATTCAATTCTTCCAAATCTGAATTTTCATGGAATGGATACGCTTTTGCAATTGGCAGTATAGATCTCATGCTTACAGTTTCAATATTTTTAGGATTGAGATATTTAAGTAAATATATATCCGCATTGTAAAACTCAAATCTTTTAAGGACCTGTTAACATAAAATTAAATAAAACTGTAAACAATTTTATTTCACTTCTTCAAGTTCAGGAATTTCATTTTCTGCCTGGTATTGTTCAAACTTATATCCAAAAAATATTTCACTCAAAGGCAAATGAAAATCAGTATTACAGAAATCTGTGCTAATTCCAACATTATCAAGTATTAAAAAAATACATAGATTATATTTAAAAGAAAAAAAAATATAATTGTAGGAAAAATTGAATACGCAACTGAATCTTCGCTCTGAAACATTTTATTCAGTATGTTTATTTCTTTTAAAATATAGGATTGAAAATAAAATATTTCCAATAAAAACATCAAATGCCAAAAGGTTAAAATAATTCCTTATAATAGGTACAGACCATTGTTCCAATACCCTGTCTACAACATTTTGTAAAGAAAGCCATCGTGTTGAACTTATTCTCAAGATTTTGTGTACCTACTTCAACATTGAAGCTTTCTTGAAATTCTCGTAAAATGTCTTGGCGTTTTTGACTGTGGGCAAAATGGTAATACATATACATATGTTTCTTAGAAATTTTTTTAAAGTGATTGGCAGTGATTTGGAAGCATGAGTAGCGCATATATGTAAGAAGTGACACGTACAACCAAGGTAAAACATTGCAGGATTTAAATTTTTCAACTTCGTTCTGACTCCATTGAGATGACTTAGCATCACAGATGCATTATCTGTAGCTAAACCTATCATATTAGTGATCGAAATTTTAAGTTCCTCCAAATATTTCACTATGGAATCCGTAATTCCACTGGCTGTCGCATCCTCAAACTTTCTCAACCCTAAAAATGTATCGCGGATACTAATGTGGCCATTTGAATTACTAAAAAAACGAGCAACCAATTCCAAGCATTTAGCAGAGCTTGGAGAAATGAAGTATCATCTCTGCAGTATTGTGCAATAACATCATTTATCATCGATGATGTTTTTGTTCTGCCGCATTTAATACCAACTTTCGATTTGCCATAAAGATGGTTCAGAAGATTTGGAAGTGAATCCTTTGTCGTAAATGGTAATGAATGATGTACGCAGTACATAACGCATACGATTTCCATCTGAAGCTTTTTTGTAGCTGCTTCCTTTTGAGAATTGCTGGCGCTCATTGCTTTTGAAATTAATGGTTGTTGCAGCGCAGCCTTGTAAAGTTTAATGTGTCTTTGAATAACCGCATGCCACCGCAAATTGGTGTTACTGTTTTCCAATGCTCCCTTACATACCTTACATAATGTGCATCCCCTTCATTGTTACGAAACCAGTCTAAACTTTCCTCCCATTCTTTCTTGTACTTTTGGGAGTAGATTTTCTTAAACCCATCGTCCTGTTCGTCAGGGTTAATCTGATTAATCCCTGCGTCGTCGCGTCGGCGCCCGGCACGAGGGTGAAGGTTGGTTAGGTTCAGGATGGTCAGACTAGACTAGACTGTAGGGCTTTAGATTTTTCCTGGTCGGCATCGGCACCACCAAAACCAAATAACAATAACAAACGGAAACGAAGAAATGACAGACCAAAGATGATCACCCAAAATATAAAAGGGGCAAACTAGAATATATTTTTATTAGATTAAAGGGAATCCTACAGCAAATTCACACACACAAGCAAACTTTCCAAAAGATTTGTGTACACATAAGTGTGGTAAGTTTTTTTAGTTTTTAAAACTATTCATGATTTATGCATTAGTATTGTATCGAACTTTTCTTTATTCTGGGATTACACACAAGAGTGATTTAGAGAAAATAAAGTAGGTTTTTTTTGCCCATGTTCTGCATTTCAGTTATTGTGAATACACTTTGCGAATTTGGGTGTTCCGCAATTCGTTATTGTGAATTGGATTTTCGAACGTGCAAATGGTTGTTCTGTATTTCGGTTTGTTCCATTTTTTTAACGCATTCAAATCACATTTTTTAATTCTGTGAATTGATCTTTGATAGCTTCCTTCTGCTATTAATCGGAGGGTTGAAGCAAGTTTTTGTAATGAAGGAACCGATGAAGGTATTATAAAAGGTTCTATTTCCCTTAGAACATATAAAAAAGCGTCTTTGCCTAATCTAAAATTACAATGAAAGCTTAAAAGAGGAAATCAAGAATTTACTTTATTTATCAGAACAATTCTATATAATTTTCACACACTTACATTGTGTGAGGTAAATTTGTCTCCCAAAATTCGTCTTCTTATTTTTTCTCTTGAATTCTGCTTCCTTTTTCACTTAAAATTGGGAATAATATTGCATCCATCTTCACAACAGCAAAAATTTTACTTCAGAAACAAAATAAAAATGGATGATCCTTCAGTTCTGACAGTTCAAAGCAATTTTGAAGTTTTCGAAATCGATCGAATTGAAGAACATGCAATTTCATTTCACGTGATATTGAAAAGTGATTTCAATTCACTTTCGATCGAAATTCGGAACATGGGCGTTTAACTTTTTTTTGGTGAAATTGAAGTAGTTTGAAAGAAACAGAGACTTTTTAAATGAAGTAGATTTCAACATTTGCGTGATGGTGCGAAGTAGGAAGTAGATTTGAAATTTTGTCGAAAGAAAGAAGTAGATTTACTTCAATTGAAGTAAAGTGGTAACGCTGACCCCAAGGCTGCAGACGTTCTGGTCCACGCCATTCAGCGAAGGCATGGTTTTCTTCGCTGTCTTCTGCCATAAATTGTAATGCAAAGGACAATCTGGGCAAGCTCTTCTTCGCTTATCCGTGCTACGTGCCCAGCCCACCGGAGTCTAATAAGCTTAATCCTTGTGGCTATATCAACTTCGTTGTATATTTTGTACAGTAATCGTTATACCTCCTCTGAAATTGTCCTTACTAACAAATTAGGCTAACTATCCGCCACAAGTTGAAAGGCTTTTCTCTCGAACGATTAAAGACGTTACAATATATTTGACCGAGTATGAGTACATAAGTCTCGATCTCATCATAATTGAGTACTAATAGGATAATTGCCTTCTTATACATCAGCAGTTTGGAATTCATGGTGAGATTTGTGGATTTAAAAAATCTTGATAAGCCATAGTAGGTTCTGTTGGCTTTGAGCAGACGCCCGCGTTTTCTATTAAAGGTGGGTCGATTTAAAAATTAAATAAAACCAGTTGTATGTGAGATATGAATAAGGTTTTAAGGTCGAATTTGGCCAATGAGATCGATTTCGTTGTCTTTGAGGGCCGTGGTGGTTTGCGGCTCATTTGCAAAGACCTTCGGCTTAAGTAAGCCACACAACACTGAAAAAAGAAACGTGCATTAATATAAAAAACGGCGTTTATTAACTGCTTATTTATTGTCACAACAAACTTTTTCTTGTCAGAGTGAACGGTTTATTAAAAAAAATGTCAGCGTTTGACAATCGTTTGTTAATACTATTAAAGGCCGTTTATTAAATGAAAAATAAAGCACTTAATCACCGTTTATTAAAATTAATAACTCTATTAATTGCCGCAAACATTTTAGTTATTAAAAATAATTAATCGTTTATTGCGACAGTAAATAAAATGTTTGAAAGGGGACTGCTAAAGATTATATCCCAACCTTCATCTAATTTCACAACCAATTCTTAAATTAACAAATAGTTGTTTATTTTTTATAACCTTATTCACTGACAAATAAAAATTTGGCAATTGAAAAATAATAAACCATTTATTGTTGTAATGAAAAACATTATGGAAAATTTACAAGCACCTTATTATTTTTTATAACCTTATTCACTGACACATTAAACTTTGGTTATGGAAAATAGTGAACCATTTATTGTAGCTTTGAATAACATTATTAAGAGGCAAATTGTTAAATATTATATCCCAACCTCCATCCTACATACATATAAGAAAAATTTATGCGGAGGATTGGGTAAAAATAAAATTGATTCCTTGACTAAAAAAAAAAATTAAAATCATAAAGATAACACTGCACTCAAATTCAGCGGAACTAAACTTCACGACGCGGTAAAACATTATTTGTATGAAATTGTTTGAGGTACATATATCGCTAAACTTCATATCATTTCATACGAATTCTTGTGAATCGCAGTAACGCTGCAGTCAAAATAAGTAAAATGATCAGTGATGAGTTTTAGTTATATTTATAACTCGTTCTATAAGAGCAAAAGTCCTAGAGCTTATTTGATATCTTTTATAATTGTTTTTAATTCTATATAGGTAAATATTTTGGCTAAGTACTTTTATATTTTATGTAAGCACACCATTTTTTGATAAAATCGATCTTCAAGTTAAATTTTAATGTGAAACATTTGCATTTTATATTATATGATAAAGAATCATAAGAGCTTAATAAAATCATAATATAGAGTTTTCTACTTGCAATTAAAGACATTAAAATACGAAACAAAAACACAAGCATTCAATTAGTATTTTCATTCATAATTGTTATATTCGGTCGTTGGCATCTTTTGGGCTTCCTTACTATTTTGTAAATAATAGTAATGTAAGCTGGGTGTAACTACCATGTCTGTTGTAGATGGCTGTGTTTTTAATTAACCATTGTTATATATAATAATTTTTGCAGATGATACCGCAATTCTGGTACCCGACAAATGTGTCTCTAAGGCAGCAGTAAAACTGCAAAATGCCGTCGACACAGTGAGAGATTGGACAGAAAAATGGCGTATCAAACTCAATGAAGCAAAATCTTCACATATAAACTTTACTAATAAAAAGATAAACAATATTCCAATATTCATTAATAATCAAGCTGTACCTTACGCCAATACGGCCAAATACCTTGGAATGACTTTGGATGCAAAGCTTAAGTGGAAAGAGCACATCAAAAAGAAAAGAGAAGAACTAAACTTGAAATATAGAAAAATGTACTGGTTACTTGGTAACAACTCTGACTTATCAATCCAAAACAAAATAATGCTGTATAATCAAGTACTAAAGCCTGTTTGGACCTATGGAATCCAATTATGAGGATGTACAAAGAAAACAAATACCGAAATCATCCAAAAATTCCAAAACAAAGTCCTTCGTGGAATAGTTAATGCACCTTGGTACATAAGAAATACCGATCTACATCGTGACTTACAAATAGAAATGGTTACAGAAGTTGTTAAAAAATACGCTGTATCACACAACCAGAGACTGCAAAGTCATACTAATTCTGAAATGGAGTCCGTCTTGAATATAAGAAACCATGTTCGGAGATTAAGAAGAACCAAGCCTCATGAGCTTATGGTCTAAAAAAACATGGGAAAGTATTAAAAGTTTAAACTTCCCCCAAAGTGATTGTACAAAGTTAAGAGAGAAAAATCTGTAGTCGATCCTTCAAGATTGGTCCTGATGAAGAGGTGGTTTTAGTGGTTAAGAATCCCACACTACTTGGTGTCGAATACTGCCAAGTGTCTTTTGAAGATTTCCTCCTTTCAAAAAAAAAAATATATAATATATAATAACCAATTTATCAAAAATAATAAATCGTTTGTTAAAATTTAACGAAAAATTGTATTTTTTACCCAAATGCAGAGTTCACACTTTTTCCCAAAAATCCTTATAGTCAATATTTAAAATGTAATTGCTGGGAATCTTAATATGTCACACCTACAGTATACATGATTCCCAGAAATGTGAACTCATAGTGTGAGAACAAGAGCAAACATTTTTTGAGACTAATTTTATTTGTGAGATGTCCAACTATAGTGCATTTTTCTAACTCACACCTTTATAAAAAAATGTTGAATGTCACACATTTCATATCAACTTCTACTTCTACCACCTCACATTAGCCAGCCAAACCAAACTCATTTCTAGTTAAAACATATATACAAAGGGTCAAAGGAAACTTTGAGCCCATTTCAGCACTCCAAAGAAAATGTAATAAGATATAATAAGGTTTCGACTCGATTCCAATGCCACCATAGCTTAACCATTGTAAATATACAAATCTACGTTCGTATTTACAGAACGTAAGAAGGATTTGTATCTTTATAATGCTTTATCTTCTATGACTGACACTGAGTAAGCGTGATCGAATAAGGGTCTGATTACAGGATTCGTTTTTTGGTTGTTTCATCTTTTGGCAAGCACGAACGTTCATGATTACATGGTACGCGAAAATATGTAAATGTGTATTTAAATTGTTAAAAAAGAATACAAAACAAATTGTGTAGAATGTCGCGAAATTCTCGTTCAAATTTACAAACATTTGTTTTTTGCAGTGTTTGCTGTGTTATTGTGTACAAGCGTAAATTCCTGGCAGCTTTGGCTAATTATTTGTTAATACTGGTATTTCTTTTATATTTCAATAAAGTTATAATAACAATAATAATAATAATAATAATAATAATAATAATAATAATAATAATAATAATAATAATAATAATAATAATAATAATAATAATAATAATAATAATAATAATAATAATAATAATAATAATAATAATAATAATAATAATAATAATAATAATAATAATAATAATAATAATAATAATAATAATATTAACAATAGTAATAATAATACGTATTTGTGTACAGTGTTGTTAAAAATAAGGTAAGCCAAAACCAATGTACTTGATAGTCATTTTAATTTTTATTAAAATACTCAAATCTTAAATGTTCTAAGAATAACTATAGATTCTTTCTTTTATGTTAGCTTGACCAAGTTCTTACATTTTTAAAGTATACTCGATCGCCATCTTTTTATATCTAGTTTTAATCCTACTAATATGATGAGCTATTTTTTCAAATAAATGTTGACTTAAGTTTTCCTTTCTCCTACTTTTTTCTTTTGTTCGAGTGAACACGTGGTATAAGTCGGTAAAATATTACTAAAGAAATAAATACCATATTCATTGATTTTAACTAACCCAATTACTACTATGGCAATAAACAGTTTATTAATTTTCCTGGCTGTTGTTTACAAATTGAACGAAGCGTCTGATAAATATAACGGAGTATAAATAAGAAACATCATGTTTATTAAATACAATTAATAGTTAATTGCGTTTAAAAATCCGTTTATATAAATAAACATCTTGTTTATTAATTTTAATAAACCATTAATTAATTATCAAATTCCTAGCTAAAAAATATGAACATTTCTTTGAAATTTGGCAGTATAAACGGAGCTTAACAATACTTTCAACGTAAGAAGCTTTTTTGCCGAACTGAACGAACAAATGAAGTGCCGCCGAATTTCAACGAGCAACAACGAGTTAAGAGAATACAAATCATTTAGAAAAAGAAGACGACATTATGTACACGAAGAAGTGAATTTAAGTGAATAATAAAAAAAAAGTGAAGTGAGTTATTAAAAAAGTTATTTTAAATTAATATATTAAGTATTTGTGCATCAGCTAACTAATCGGGTGAGTTATTTTTTAGTTATTATTATTATAATTGCGAATCTCCTTACTGCAATGCGCAACACCAACAAAATGGTTTCGCCTTCTATTGATTGCATACCGCCCTGAGCGACTCGGAGGCGGCGGCGGCGGCCTATCTATTGACGTAAATATCTTTTCAACACTTTGAAATACTGCCTTCAAACTAATTTTATCTTATAGAAATATTGTTTTCAACATTCTATTTGGTCCACTTCGCAATATCTCATCTATATCTGAACCAACCTCACCGTACCAAGTTTCGACAAGGCCAAGTGTATCAAGTTGTCCAAGTACACCAAGAAGTAAGAATCTCCCTCTGCAATTTCCTTAGGCCAAATATTGAACAGTAGCTCGCTAAGTAAATCACTGGTTGAGAATTACGAGCAATATTGAAAATTCACCGAAAAGCAAAGAACACATTTAATTAACATTATTGCCAATTATTTTGATCGCAAGCAAATCCACCTAGATCTTCATTAAGTTACGCCCTTGAAAAAGAAATAATTGAAAGATTTCCTACAGAAAGTTTGGTAAGCTGTTTGTTTTAATGATGGTACAAACTTATTTTTAATTTCTAATTGATGTTATAAGGAACATTATCGAACGAGTAAAAGAGGTAAAATTTACAATAAGTTCTGCAACTTGAAATTCACACATAAGACAATAGTAACAACTTCAAAGCCCTCAACAAGCAATATCGAAACAATCGATGAAGAATTTTCTCTAGGTTTGATTTTACAATTTTTTAAATTTTTTCAACTGTAACGTTTTTAATATTTTAGATGTTTTTTAAAACAATGGGTTCCACAAAAGTAATGGTCTAAGTGAAAACAGTGAAAAAAGGTTCCACAGTTGAAAACATGATAAAACATGACAGACCTTACCTACAAGAGCAAACTGTTTTAGTCGTCTTCTGTTTTTTTCATTCATTTTAAACACAATTTTCAAAAACTGATAATTCCTTTTATACATAAACTTTTCAATTTGAATATTAAAATTCAAAACTTCAAATGATTTAAAACAAAGTTTTAGTTTAATGAGGTGAACAATATAATATAATGCTCAACAAAAAAAAAATATTTTCGGAGTATTTAATGTACAGAGGAAACTGAATTGTGATAAGACCATTACTTTTGGCGTACTTACTCGAATGGCTAAATTATTTTTAAATTGAACTGACTTTCTACACACTGTTCATTTATATTTTAATTCAGAAATAAACAATTAATTTTAGTTCCTGAAGATGATGTGGACCAAATTTTAAGATCCTTAAAATATGATAATTTAGCGGGGAAGCGTTAGATCGATGCTGGAAAGCTTGTACCTACAAATCGAAGGATATTGGATGTAAGAAACTCAAGCTCTACTGCCGAAATTTTTTTGAAATGGCCGCAATACACATGTCAAACTGGCTATCGTATGGTAAGTAAGATATTTGTTGCATGCCATATGCTTATAATAAAACTGTGACTTCATTAACTAGATTGACATGGATTTTTGTTTTTTGCACCAAAATGCCGGTTCAGTTCTAGAAAATTGGGAACAACTAAAGCCCCAAATTTTGAAGTTCCTTTTAAATGACAACAATGTGAAGGAAAAAAAAATATTAGAAGTGTTGAAAAAATTGTCAAATGAAGCATTAATATGCACAATACCTGACAGTGAGTAACTTATTTCGTTTTTATAATTTTAATAATTAATAATTTAGAGCAAACAATTTGTTTATATTTTTAAAATATTTTATAACAACGGTATAGAAGTAAATTGTTATCTGAGCAAGATAAAAAAAAAATTATATTAGATACCGGATACAGTATTAATGTAGTTTAATTTGTATTGAATTATTGATATAACAATACCTACTGCTTTTTTGAGAGCAATAGATATTTGTTAATTTTTTTTTATCTTTTTAATCTTCATTACCCAATCGCTTGTTCCTCATTGTTCAATATTTCAAAAAATGTATGTCAAGACTAATGTTGCTTAACAACTATTCGCAAAAAAATTGTGTTAGATTATAATAAACAAACTAATTTTTTTTATTAATCGATGATATGAAAAATGTATTAAATAAAATTGTTTTTATTTCTCAGATTGCCAAGATGCTGCCATACTCTGGGCCCTACATGGGTATTTTGTGACTTTCCACAAAATTGTCAGGAAAGACAAAGAGGGGAAAAGAACGTTCACGAGATTTACAATCAAGGACTCCCAGAATTCGTTTGTTTGGGTCGGTGCAACGATCCAAGCAATCGAATATCACATCGCATAACGGTGCCGTGACATAAGGGCAAGTGACATAAGACCAAATTTTAGAATTTAGAAGCGTCATAAGGCCAAATTTCAACGGTTGGCCTTATGTCGCTTTCCAAAGTGACTTAAGGCCAATTTGGTCTTATGTCACTTTCACACTTTATCTTCATCACCTGAGATGATGCTTTTATTCAAAAAAGCTGTTGATATTGGCGCCTGCCTGGCGACTTTACATACCCTAAGCGGAGCAACGGAGTTGCGTGAGCGGGTGTGAACCCCGAAAAGTGGAGTTTAAATCCTGAGATCCCGCGAAGTTGGCCACCCACAGGTGCTTTTATTCAAAAAAGCTGTTGATATTGGCGCCTGCCTGGCGATTATACATACCCTAAGCGGAGTAACGGAGTTGCGTGAGCGGGTGTGACCCCGAAAAAGGGAGTTAAAATCCTGAGAACCCGCGAAGCGGGCCACCCACAGGTGCTTTTATTGAAAGAAGTTGTTGATATAGGCGCCTGCCTGACGACTTTACATACCCCAAGCGGAGCAACGGAGTTGCGTGAGCGGGTGTGACCCCGAAAAAGTGAGTTAGAATCCTGAGATCCCGCGAAGCGGGCCACCCACAGGTGCTTTTATTGAAAGAAGTTGTATGTAAAGTCGTCAGGCAGGCGCCTATATCAACAATAGTAAAGTTTCGGTCCCTACTATTGACGCAAGGTATGTTAATGAAGGGACCATTTCAAATTCGTGATCACCTACAGTTATTGACCCAAATAGGTACATCTTCAAAATGAAGCTTCATAATATAACAGCGTTTGGCTTTCAACTGTTTGTATTTACCTCATCCTACCACTATCATCACTATACGCCCGGCCGATGTCCAAATAACCAATCTTCGTTAATTAATTGATTGTAATTTCTATCGAACGTTCAAAATGAAATTAAATATACGTTAATTGCAAAACTTAACTATCGATCGGATCGTATAGATTTCGAGCTCGTATCGTTGCCATTATGGTTAACATATTATGTACCTATATCCATAGATATAAGTACAGGATAGATGTATGTAGATGTACTGCCAGTAGGTGGAATCTGAAATGATAATTTCGGAATTGCTACCAAATGGTTTCTGTTGACTTTAAAAGTATGTTGCAGTGTTGTTGCAAGAAACGTTTATGAGCTGCCGCTGAAGTGACGCACTTCATTTTTACATGCAAAACGCAGCACTACCTTTTCTATCCTAAACGTGTGTCTAGTCGCTTGTCCAGTTTCTAGAGGAACATAAAATAAGGTGGCACAGTGCCATATCAATAATTTTCAAGATATCTAATGGGAACGACAAGAGTATTAATTTAATGCCAGAAAATTAAATTTTCATTATTATTTCATTAGTTTTGTTTCTGTTCATTATACATTGGCGGATTGACATACAAAGTGCATTCTAAAGAAAATTCATTGACGAAATAAATTGTCAATTTTTAAAGAAATGAAGTGAAATTAACCTTCGTGAAAACATTGAACTTTAGTATCTACCTTTTTTTAAAGCATTTTGTAGGTTTCTATCGTAAATATAAGCGTTAAGATAAACGGAACGTTATTCTTAGGTAAAAAGATCTTCAAGCTGACTTCAGTGTTAGTACTCTAAAACAAGTGTCCTAATAAGTTCTTCGACAAGAAACTCTGATTCCAACAAACTAGAACAATATGAACAATTCTTAAGTGTTTTTGAGTTAAAAAGGCTCCTACAAAGTTTATTCTATCACTCATCCAATTAGTAGGTCTAATTTAATGACTCAATACAAATGGGCGCCTCTTAAGTCCTAATCCGCTACTCAACATTTCTGTTTTGGAGATACAATCAATTGAAATATTTCATTGCATTAATATTTTTCTAGTTTATCGATATTTGTTTCCAAGCGACAATTTTATGTTGATTGCATTTGAAAGAAATTGATAGCATTCAAGATCGAACGGATGAAATAGGAAGCTCATAAGAAAAATAGTGTTATGACTTTCAAAACAATATTGGAAGTGTATGTACATTTCTATCTTTTTTTCATATTTCAATTTATGTAAACCAACTATTTATGGAATCATTTCTAAGTTATTTCACATATATAAATTATTTTAAAACTCGATCTACTAACTTTCGCTTCATATTTGAAACTTGTATTTAGAAATATATGTATTTCAAAACCTGACATTTCTTCGCTTTAAATTAATAATGTAGAGTTCGAGTTAGAACGAACTCAATTTTGTGCAAACATTTCTTGAAACTGTTTATGCTAGTGGAGAATACTCATGGCCCCATGGTCTTACAGCGCAAAGACGAGAAGAGAAGTGTGCTGGAGCTGGCGATGACTACGTAGGCATGACTTCTTAAGCCGTTCGTCAACAACGTGATAGTTACATACCAGGAAAGTCCATCATTGACCAAATATTAACATTACGGCAGATCTTCAAATCGATACCCACCATTTGTCCACCGATTTCAAGGCCGCGTATAAAAGAATCTTAACAGAAGAACTTGACAGAGCAATATCTAAGTTTAACATCCCTGTCAAACTTGTCCGTTTGACTTCTTCAACATAATTCTGGAAAGAATTGTGCAACACTCAATCGTCAACACTAGGTCTATCCAATTACATGATACGCCCGATGATATTGACATAATTGAAAGATCAAAGCGTGATGTCAGTGAAAGGTTTTTGAGCATTTTGACGGAAGCGGAGAAGATGGGTATAGTGGCCAATGATGGTAAGACCAAGTATATGCTGTCACCAAGAAGAGAAAATACAACGGACGGGTTGTACAGCGACACTGATCGAGTCAGAAGAATAAAAGTCCAGCGATTTAGATGGCTGCATCATGTAGAGCGTATGGACATTAAAGCTCCAGCTCGGTAGGTCTTCTTATCCAATCTTGAGAGACGGCGGCGCAGTAGAGGAAGACAGCGACTTATGCGGAGAACGCAGGTGGGAGGACCTCAACAAAAACTCGGTGTGCGAAACTGGAGAAAGTTGGTTTGAGAATAAATTCATGAACGCCCCATCCACCTCATCTCTGAGGCAGCCACTTTAAACCAGAGAGAAAAAACTAATCGAGAGAGTCAAATTTCCTCGTCTCCCTTCGAAACCTCTTACTCTCATTTTTGTAGCGTGTTGTATTCGTATCGGTGTATACATGTTTTCCTTTTCACCTCGGAGAAGAGTACACAAAAAAACATCAGTTCCGGGAAATGCGACATTTCTTATTTTTGTTTATTGATTTGATAGCCAAGAAGGCTATGTTTTTTAAAGTCTCATTATATTTGTAATTCTCAGGATTTCCTCTCTTTAATTTTACTAACACTTTGTCGTTTTTATATCTACAAAAATACTCCTATAATTCAAATTAATTCTAGCAAAACATTTTTGTTTGTCAAAAAATAATGGGAGAAGTTATACCGGTAGTTCGTGGTGAATTTGTTTGTCTCTTCTTTTTCTCTAAGTTACAGATAGATGGCATTAACAACCAAAACAAGAAAGGATGTGTGCAGAAAGAGTGTAACAAGGTTAAGGTTTTTTAGACTAGACTTTATTTGTATATATGTATGAACGAGTACATGTTTTTTATAAATGTATGTTATGTTTATTTCAATATTACCTAATACCTTAACTTATAACTTAACTACTGTATTATCTAAAATATATTGCATTGAATTATTTTACATTGAATTATAAAAGGCGGAAATAATAAAGTTCTACAGTTTACCGGGAATATTTACATATATAAAATATCCATATCTTCTGCAATTGCGGTATCAATCGATATTTTCTGGAACTTAGTGTTAACGTAACATTTATTTGTCATGAATTACTTTTTCAGCTTTTTTATACACCAAAAAAATTAATTATGAAATTTGGCTGCGATAATAATTATTTGAACACAGCATTTTCTATATGTTTATAGTTATTCAGGGTAGCCATTAACTTTGATTTGCATTTATTTATTAATAGCCTAAAAAGTTTAGCAAACATCTATGAATAAGCCAAAATGCACTTTCAGAAAAACTGTAGTTAGAACTTTTCCTCATAGATTTTTCTTTGTCGCTATATAACTGAAAGATAAGATATAAATAGTTAGAACTGGAAAACTTATAAAAATGATGCATAAGACGGTAGGTGACGGTATTTTTATTTAGTCTCTACTTAAATCACTTATTTTCAGCATTTTAGAAATGTCGTGAGTAATGTAAAGAAAATAAACAACGAGTACACACAAATAAAATAGGAATGGAAAAAAGAGATAAGTATATAAAAATGTTTTCAATGTTCCTGCGTTGTTTTATTTTCATGATCCATGTTTACATTCTGTAACTGTCGTTTTCAATGTTCCTGCAACTCTCGCATCGACAAAATTATGTCGATAAACTCTAAAAATTTAAACAAATATGAGTTTTTTTTTGCATTTTTCAACGGTCTGAGCGAAAATTAAACGCATGATCACAGCTAATAATAAAAAAATAATAGTTGTAGTGCTTTCAGAGTTGTATGTTTCTAGGTCCTAATCCTCATTGGACTGTTGCACCACCTAATTTATTTTACTTACTTAATGATTAAAACTGGCTTCAAATAACTAACTAATATTTCTCTAAATGCGTAATTTAGAATTGTTTCTAAATCTTCATTGTTCTAGCACCTAACAAGAGTAATTAATTTCACTTCATATTCGAATGATGTTACTCCCAAACGAACACAATGAGAGTACCAAAAAGTTGTTCACCCACAATTTTCAACTTTCTTTGAACACCTCTGAACAGCTGACTACATCCGCCATTTTTCAAAGGTGGTCGCCATTTTTCAAAGGTGGTGAGTATGCACATCTTCTTGCATAAGTATTTTGTCCCCATATTTTTTTTATATGCGGAGTTAATACATATGCAAGTTGGTGTGCAAATCACAGCTTGTATAGGCAAAAAGATTGCAACCGTCGAAATTGGTTCTCTCGATTAGTTCTTTTCTCTCTGCTTTAAACGTTGGGAATTTTCACTCTTGCCATAAAACATTGACGAAGTACAAAATGAATATGCTGTTCATTTGCAATTTAGAAAAGAAATTTGTATTTTGCTCACCCTTTATAATTAGTATGGTTTGTGACTTTTAAAGACCAATCATAAATGAAGTAATAAGTATGATGGCTTATGAGTTATGGACGGAATTTGTCAATATTCCAACGTCAGCTCCCTATAAGGATGTCATTCAACAAGACCTGATAATTACGGTCGGGCTAGAACTAGACGATAAGGTACTAGAATATTCTTAAAATTGTATTCAAGCAAACAAATACTCTTAATACAAATGCATTTTGATCTTAATAGACCTTGTTTTGAAACCATATTAAACCATTTCTTCTATAATTATCATCAATAACTAGGTTATCTATTTTGCAACATATCAACTAAACTATGAGCTATTAATCACCTTAACCTAATGCTCCCATATCGTTAACATTATATTTAATATCTACTATTTATAAATATATAATGCACATCTTTTGCTCAAAAAACTATAACGGGTGCTTTAACTTCTTGTCTAATCAGCGTAAAATGCTTGTATCTATTTAAATTGATATAATTTCCCGAATGAAGCTGTCCATCATCGATACCGCCTTCCAACTTGAATGTCTTTAAAGTTCAGTTAAAGATTAAAATTCCAATCACAATCTTGACAACAAAATACCATCAATTTAGTGTCTATTATACCTACAACGATCATAATATCTACGGATCTCCGAACCCCACCATACAACAACGATCACAACCGATCATCGAAAGACGTGACTAAATTTCTAAGCTTGATCTAAATTTTAACTCAACAGCAATTATAATTTATTATTTAAAACACCTTTGAGAATTAAATCAATGAAAAAAGGCAGCTTTATATTTTTTTCTTCATATGCATAGATAGGAGATTTTGACGATTAGCAGGAAAGTTTTAGGAAGAAATTTTACCACGAAAGTTTCAATGCAACTTAAACTACTAAAAACACAATATTTTTTTTAAAGAATTAAGGTGTCCTAAATTCGTATGTATGTCGCCTTTAAATTTTTCTACCACATCAAGTTTTTTAAAATATGCCATTCTTAAAATACTAAAGACAGTCAAAGACGGGATTTTATGATTTTGCAAAGCACAAATCTTTATTTTCTAGATCAGTTTAGTATCTCAATTAGTTTTCGTACTTTCTCATAAGTTATGAGATGAATGACGGGTTATGAAAAACCTTGAATGCAATTCTTTTATGTTTTTGAATAATTCGTGAGTCCGAACCTCTCGACTTTCATATCCCACTCCTCCCTTGAAATTCTATAGGAACTCAATAATATGAATGACGATCTTTCACGAAGTTCATTTGGTTTCCACTGACTTCAGAAAAGTGTTTGAAAAAATTTCTCATAATCTTATAGGCTTCAAACTGTTCTCCTAAGGTTTTAAACCTCCTTTCCTGAAATTAATAACTTCTTACCGTACGTTTCAATCCTATTCTGGCCACTTCTGGTATATCCCAAGGTAGCACTTTAGGCCCTCTCCTCTTTATCCTTACAATTAACGACATTGACATGGTCATTAAACCTTTTCAAATATCCCTTCCAAACATATCTCCAAAATTTCTCAACCTGGTGTATGTACCAAAAGCTGCTTAGAGCTCAACATTGCCAAATGCCAGACACTAAGCTTTTCGAGTAAATACATTAAAACATTTCCCCTTCCATAAAAAACATAATAGATCTCAACCTTTTATTTGACCGTGAATTCATAAGGCCAACTCTGCATTAAGTTTTGTTAAAAGATGGTCCAATTACTTTTCTAGAATTGAAACTTCGAAATTATAGAGAAAAACTAGCTGTACTATTTATAGTTTTGCAATTTTGTCTGCATTAACAATTTTATGTCATTTTTTTCTTTAGATTGCTCAGTACGGAACAACTCGAAAACAATGGCTTGACCTAAACGCAAGAAAACGGAACCACTTATTTTCATGAAAATATCCCATTCTATTGACATGTTAGCAAAATTTTAAACATTTAGCAATGTAGTGAAATTCTCCCCACTAAACTGAAAACTGATGTGGATCATTGACTTGAACCTCCTCTTAAATGGCACATCAACTAAAGTCTGTACACAATCAGTCACGATTTCCTTTTGAAGTCAATTTATTCCATGAAGAGCTCAGTACACCGCTACTGTAATTAAATTATTTCACCTTTGTGATTGACGATGATGCAGACAGCATCATCGGCTTCAACGTTCGACACAACTCTCTGATCAACCTATCGAGTTGTCGTCGGTTGGTCTTCTTCAGGCATTTGGCGATCGATTGCGATTGATCATGATGCTGATGAAGATCATGCTCTATAATCGATTTGTCTAAACAAGTGACGTTGTGATAGAATTGAACGACAAACGAAACGGGGAATACCAGTCGCAGTGCTGGCGGTCGGTTGGTGGTGTCGAATGGCGCGGCGGACCTGACATGGATCAAGTCAATCGAAAAAACGAATCCCAATGAGCAAAGTCTTCTCATCCAATTCTCAAATCGATGCATGGATGATTGCAGCGAAAGTGATTGTCGTGACGATCGAATTAATTGATCAATCAAATGAAGAAAAATAGAAGAAAACAAAATATAATGATCGCGATTAAAGTGTTGATAGTTTTGCAAAAAGAAAAATCAAAAATCAAAAACTATTAACGGCATACCAACATTTATTGATCACTATTAACGGAGAGTTGTTTTGGAGACTAGTAATAGCTTCAAAAATGTAGTGTCATAAATATCAACACGACATGACTTTTAACACTTTACCTCATAGCTTATGACTTTATGTGCGATTTCATATGGGACATGGGTCTAATGATATTTTTGACAGTTTTCATAAAAACAAAAATAACTCACGTCAAAATAGAACAAGCCATTCAACTTATTCTCCCGAGGATATTTTAATTACTAAAATAAATTTAATGAACGAATAAAAATCGCGCTTTGCATTAATGAGCAAAGATGGATCGATCGATCTATCGATCGATTGATTAACCTAATGGAAACCGTCGAGTGATTAAAATTTTGGTATACTTAAATTTAAGTGGTGGATATTTGTTATATATTGAAAAATGCAAGTGTTTTTGATTGAGTTGTTTTGAATTTGTAAATATTTAATGATGATCGAAAAACGAAACATCATTTAGAGACCGGAGGCGGCGGCCGGCAGCGACAGAGCGGTGGCACACGCATTGGGCGCCAGTGTAATTGATATAATTTGACAAAACAAGTTATTTAAATATTTAATTTGAAGAAAAACATGACGTTATGAAATTATGATGAATCGGTCAATGGATTTGAAGAGACATTATTTAAAATTATCAGAGTCAGTAGCGGCCGTAGTGAGAGTTTCAGTGAATGGGAAGACGATTGAATTTTAAATCTGACTTTTTGTAGAAAACATTTTGACTGCAGGGAAAAATGTTTCAATAACTGATGATTTATGAAGAACAAAAAATGAATGATGGAAAATGTTTTGAAAATATTCATCAAGATATCTTCTAAAGATATATATAAAATAAGAAAAGCAATCATGCGCATGAGTGTTAGTTGTTCACTGAACGATATAGTTACCTCAAAATAAATTCAAATTTTTGAAACTTTATAATATTAAAAACGACCCTTTCTTACTAACTTAAGGTGGTTCTACAGTACGGGTCGAACCTAGGCCTCAACCTCAGCGTCTCCTGCCAGTTCGGCCCTCTTCCAGTTTCACACGCCAAGTTGGTCGTGGTCCTTTTTCAACTGCGTGCGCCACCTATTTCGTGGTCTTCCTCTAAACCACTAAATATCCGCGTCCGTTGCAATGCCCAATAAGTCGCATGACAGTGCATCGCCTTGTCCAAACCGTTTTTGGCATCAAAGTTATCGGTGAGATCTTTTCTGACTTTGATAAAGCTGAGTGTATACTCCATCGTTATTCTGCACAAACGGACAAGTTTGACAGGGATACCAAAACTAGACATTGCTCTGTAAAGTACTTCTCTACAGACACTGTTATAAGCGGTTTGAAATTAATGATTAGACGGCGGATATCGATTTAAAGTTCCTGGTTTCTTTTTTCCAAAATCTGCGGTATTAAGACTACTTGGTCAATGGTGGACTTTCCTGGTCTGAAGTAACATTGATATGAATCTATCAGGTTTTTGACGAATTTCTTTAGACGTTCATATAAGGTGGCAGAAGGATCTTAGAAGCGATATTTAGGAGACTGATGACTCTGTAGTTAACGCAGTTCAGAGGCTCTCCTTTCTACATGATTGGGCAAACTATTCTGAGATTCCACTCATCAGGCATGATTTCCGACCATATTTTGCAGATGCGTTATTGCGTACTCTTACCAAATCATCACATGCTCCTTTAAATAATTCGGCAGTAAGTTTCTGCAGCTTTGTTGGAATTAAGATTCGATATAGATATCTTCACTTCGTTGAGGTCGAGTAAGTGGAATTGTTTTTCTGCATCGCCTAACTTGAATAGTGTTATATCTTCAGTAAAACTCGATTCGTTATTGCCCTGATATTATTTGAAGAAGTGGTATTTCCATATTTGCAGCATAGACTGCGATTCTACTACGATCTTCCTTGATCGTCTGTATAGGCTTCTGTTCGAAATGGCTGGTACACTTGGGAAGTTATTTTTTAACCTTATGGTAAAATTTACGAATCTCTATCCTGTTGGGACATCTCTCTATCTCCTTGACCACGCGCTATTCTTGCCGCCTTTTTTTCGAGAAGCCAATGTTACTCTCCTCTCCTCTTCTGTTCATAGAGTTCTCGAGCAGAAGCTTGTGGAATAAGTCGCGTTGCCTTCATCTTTCTCCTCTGGAAAGGCATGCATCCAAATAAGGCTTAACATGGCACTTGACGGGGATTGTCGTGATGGGATTACTCACACTGTTAAAAATCAAGATTTCATGCCTGAGTCTAGTTCCAACAACAAATCCACATCTTAATAGTCACTGGCTTTGTTTACATAGAGTTTCTTTTTGAAAAGCCCGGGGTGACATTCTGTATCGCACACACGAACGAACGTTTTCGCGTGTGCGAAAGATTTGCTTCATGTAACTCAAAAAACGAAAGTTTTCGTTCGCACATGCGAAACAAAATAAACGACAGCATTTTCTTTGACGTTTTTCTTCTTAAATTGATTAACTTGTATCATTTTACTAAAAATAAAGGTTTTTTATAAAAAGAGACATAATGATACGTGAATATTTTGCATTTTTGAGTGAAACAGAAGAGTAAAATGAGGAGTCTTTGAACTTTCGAGATGTAAGAAGAAATCTTAAAGATTTTTCGGAATCATTTACGTTACATTTATGTACAAGGTACAGGTATATGTATATGTATGTATGTACATTTATCAGAAAACAATAAAACGACACAAAAAATAAAATCTCTTCATAACACAAACAAAATAATAGGTATGTAATATTTTATTAAATTAAAGTTCACAATGGTATTGAATCACAAAAACGAACTAAGATTAAACTCGTTGTTTTGTATAGCAACTTTAAGTTCCTGTTTTCTTTTTTGGTGAGTAGGGCTGCCTGAAGCTTGCTTGAAGTCGTTTACAGAAAATAAAATAAAATTATTTTAATTTTATAGAAATACTTACTTTACAAGTCAAGTAAACAAATATTTCTTTCAAAACAAATCATTCAAAAACAATCTGTCACAATAATAGTGATGAGTCTTCTTAGTGTATTCAATTTTACTTCAATCGATAATTTATGTTTTCTTAATATTTGTGTAGTTTTACTTAAAAATCACCGAAATTAAAGTTGAAATACTTAAAAGATAACCTACATGCTTTTTTTCTTAATTTTTCTCCAATTTATATCTTAAATCACTTAATGTCTTACTTATTTCTATCGATTTGCTCAAGTTTTACATATCGATAAAATTTTATATCCCATCTTTCGAGATTTTTGACAGCTGTCGACATCCAAGAAGTATGCAATCAAAATTTGTTGAATTTGAAGCAGAAACGAACAAATAAACAAAAACGAAATGCGATACAGAATGCCAAATATCGTTTTCGTACAATTTCTTTCGTTTTTGAAAAACGAACGATCGCTTTCGTTTCGTTTATTACAGAATCTGGCCCCCGATCTATGGAAAGTTATCATTTTTTGACATTTGACTTCGCCATTAATAAAAATGAAACCATACGCGTTTCAACAAAGCTTTAAGACGGCTTCTGTTAAAGATCAACAACTAATCGACAAAACTGGGTTTCTTTAGTTCCTCTTAAGCAAAGCGTAGACGGTTTTGATTCCTTGCCAACATCTTAAATTTGTCCACTAGTTTCAGTATTGACGGCCAAGCGCTTTAGTTTTGTAAATAATGGCGTAGTTTTTACATTTAAAATATAAAAAGATGACAGATTCAACAGCGACACTTCACCAAAAAGAGAGATATTTAAAATGATAAAAACAGCGTAAAGGCCAGCGGAGACTACGTCAAAGTTTCAAAGGTCTAGGAAGGCACAACTCCAATACCCAAACTCCCCAAATTGCTTAACATCAGCAATAAATCGTATCCCTGTAGAAGGAAATAGTCTTTCAGTGAGGTTTTAAAAGACAAGATCGTAGTCGCGGTTATCGACAGGATCTATATTGATGGCACGATCTCTGGAAAATTGGTAGGTGGTCAAAGGAAAATGGACGTAAAGATGGAAAGCCCACTATCACCTCCATTCACAAACGATGGTGGCTGGCATCGAGCCCATGTCAAACTCATGGTTTGTGACAATCAGCGATCACGTGATCTTTTTAGGCTGTTAGTAGGTTTGGTGGAAGTCTGGCCTGGTGTTAAGCCAGAAGTTGTTGCAAAGGAGGAAATCCCGTACAGACCTAAAGTTCGCACCATGGTTAAGCAGAACTGTCAAACATCGGTATACCCCTAGGTACTTGTAAACTTATGCTAAAGCATGACACCAACAAAGCAGATCACAGATGGTCAAACACAACCACTTGTCGATCAACTTAATTAATTTGGCTTCATGTCGAACGCTTTAAGCAACTCATTTCAGTTGTTTTGGTCCTGTCACAAAGACGAAGACTCGACCTTGGAGATTTTTATTACAATGATCCTTTTGATTTAAGAAATTCTGTCATCTATTGTCTCAAACGCTTTATAGCTAGCTCTAACTGGTGCAACTAGTAAGGTAAATCTTAACCTAACCCAACTTAACCCAAATTTTAATTGTTTTTTATTTTTAAAGCAGAAGTGTCAAATTTCACCACTTTAAATTGATTTGAAATAGAGTTAAAGATACTTTACGCTCTGTTTTAAATTAGGTTTGTTATTTATCACGTGGATAAAACATTTTACTCCAAAAACTTGCATTTACAGTTGCTTAATGCTAACCTTAATTCTGACCCCTATGAAAAATAGAACTTTGAAATAAAATTCTGTAAAATGAATTACCTACATATACATTGAATATTTGTTTTGGAAAAAATGATCATTAAACTTTGAAAAAATATCACAAACTAATCTCTCCTAAGATTTATACACATTAATTTTTGTTTGTCAAAAGTCAATAAGAACTTCCTGGATGGTATTTTCAATCCCCGTACATAGACTTGACTTTGGTACTCTTTGGTCTTCAACCAATTCTTGGAACAAAAGACTGTTAATAAGAAGATCGACCGAACAGCAGCCAATTGAAACTAAGCTAAGCTCACGTTCAAAGAGTGACATAATCTCCCCCATGATACTCTGAGTCTTTGAGTGAGAGATCCGAGTTAATCTTTTACTTTTTTCTGTTGAAGTTCAGATATCGAAATATGGGTTTGGGGGAGAAACTATAAGAGCAAACAAATCGAAAATTCCCCGATACGCTACGCGTATTATGGAATTCCAAGATTTCACACCATACGAGCTGACGTTAATCTCCCAGCGGGCCAGATACTTTATTATGCATCAGGGAGAAACGATCATAGTTTTCATTTCCAGTTCACTTCGGGTATTCCGGCGGTGGCAGCAACACGGCGGACGGTGACGAAATCACCATGGGAATTGGCCACTGACTCCGAGATGCAAATGAGTTCATCAAAATTGCATCGGCAGTTGGGATTCGTTGAGACAAGTGGCATGATTCGAGGTGAGCAGAATAGAGTGTTCAATCAATCAACGAGCCGAGAGCGCGTTGCGTTCCAGAAACCGGTAGAAGTCAGTCGAGGCAGAGGTGCGCGCATGCGCAAATAAAGTTAAGTAAAAAGAAAATATACATATATGTACATATTAACACAGTTACATACTACATGCCCCACGGGTCTAATGGAGTCCAGCTGTCAGTCAATTTTGTCAGATTCAGATGGAAGCAAAGAGGAACCCACTGATGATGCAGCTTCTTATATGGCTTCAGGAGCGTTCCAGCTGATTGAATTGAAATCCTATAACCAATTTACACATCGTAAACAGGGATGAGTGCGGAGCTAATAGTGTGTGCATGAGGAGGTTCCAACACCAACTGTGACGTGGTTTTTGCCCCGAATGGAAATAAAATTAATGTTATTTTATATCTATACGTTCTTACGTTGCGTCGCCTCTTATATACATAGTTTTGAAAAGAGTTAGTATGTTGAGTATGTGCAATTATCCCGCGGTGGCGGAGTAAACAATTACTTCGGGCAATGGGAGATGACACGAAATGAAGCTTGTTGGAATTGTGGCATTATTCTAGGAACAGTTTTAATAGAATTTTTATATATAGGAATCTATTATAGTAAAAGTACTTACCTGGTATTTAGTTTTAAGCTGATTTTTTTTCTATCCTTCCTGTTTTCCAAAAAAAGAAAATATTAAAAAATAAAGGTTGTAGGAGAATGGTCGAAAAACTTCAATACTGATCATTTAAATTTAATCACAAAAGGTCAATCTTTTCGTAACTTGAGTAGGTATAGAGCCTGTATTTGACACCTGTCAAACTCAGCTTTCATTTGAAAAGTCATAATATCTAACTACGCGTTAGAATATATATTAACACTTACTAAAAAAGTTTTAATTCAGACGTTGCCTTTCACGCATTACGACCTGATTTTGGTTTTGAATCGACCGAATACGCAATAGAAAGATCAAATTGTGCATACATTTGAAGAGAGTGAGAGAGAACGCGTTACGATGTCGTTAAGCTTGTGCAACATCATTATGCAAGCTGAGTTGAAAATATTTCTGCCGCAAGTGGAAGATTGGCTGATGACCCTATTTTAAATTTTATGGAGTTCGTAGCAATTGGATCATTATGGCGTATTTTGCATATCCGTCCTGGTAATTGTCTAGAATAGTTACTTTTCTAAAAACATAGAAACAAAATTCGGAAAATAGCCAAATCGGTGTATTTTTTCGTAAAATTAAATAAAAATTAGGGTGAAGAGCGAGGAAACATTTATTTCTATTTTAAATTAATTTTTAAAGATCACTTTTTTACATACAAAACACGCAAAAATGGTTGATTTTGACATTTCTTCCCTGCTTTTTGTTCAGTGTTGCCATACTTGCTTTTTTTGTTGGGAATTTCTTTGATTTTAGTGCTCAAATGCAAAAATTCTTTGCATATACCCAAACTCGCACCCACCCCAAATCCTATAGTGATCCCAAGCAGGGGGGTTGCAGGGGGGCGGCATGCCCCCCCTTACATACCTAGCTGTTAGTACGCCGCGGCGTGCTATCAATTCAAAAAAAAATTGTTTTAGGCAAACATTTCAATCGAGCAACAAGTATCTGTAATTTTTCAACTTTTTTAATTAATAACAAAAAAAAATTGTGGCAAAATTGCACTTCCCCCGATTTTTTATTGAAGTTTACGAAAAATACACCGATTTGGCTATTTTCCGAATTTTTTTTCTATGTTTTTAGCAAAAGTAGCTATATTCTAGACAATTACCAAAAGCAAAATGTCCGCATTTGAAGCTCAGAAAATCCACAAGTTATAGAAAGGGTGAAGGCCGTCGCATGGAGACAAACTTATTGTCGGTATTTTCTAAGGTCGAGAAGTATCGGCCAATGAGCAGACAATAACAGTTTTCGGGGTGCGCATTGAACGTATAGATCATAACTTCAACGGTATGTGGTTCCAATAAGACGTCTTCGACAGATTATTCGGCTTAATTGCAAGAAAAATTTTCTTTTCAAGTAATTTCACATCGTGGCGAACGTCAAGATCGGTTAATTTGAAAGGGTGGATAAATATTAAGGGCCGATGTTGATTTTGAATAAAATACAAATTATGTAAGAAACTATTTAATTTCTTTATATTATGATAAGAATGGTACAGTTCAATTGTGTATGGAAGAAAATATCGGCTAAATGACCGCCGTGACTCTGATTCGTAATTGAGGTTCTGTGGCAGTAATGTGCCGAATTATTTAATCAGTTAGCTCTTGAATTATAGCTGGCATATCGACGTACACCTTTTCTTTTAATTAATTTTTTAATTCTTGGCGGCCAATTGACATCGCCACCACATGATAAAAGACGGCCATTGAATTTGTAGCGTAAAGGAGCCATTGTTTCGTTGGCTGTGTGGCACCTTTAAGTTGAAACCACAATCGTCCACTTCCATATATTTCAATTCGGGACATAAAAAGTTCGTTATCATCTCACGATGTAACTGCCTGACCAGCATAATTTTGGAAAAAATACGGCCCGATGATGCCACCAGCCCATAAATCCCACCAAACAGTCAATCTTTGTCGGTGTTTTGGTTTTTCGACAATCACTCTTTGATTTTCATTCGCCCAAATGCGGAAATTCTGCTTATCGACGATTTTCTTCGAAAATTGAGCATCCAATGTTGCCATTTTTCGCCACCATTCTGACCATTGACGACGACGCTTGAAATGGCCAGAATGGCTTTGGAAGAGGCTTTAGTTCTTGAGTCGATTGAACCTTGAAAGCGTGTAAATGCAAGCCATTATGCATAACGTTCATCAACAACGAATGTGAGAGGTGAATTGTTGGGCGGCAACCCGACGCGACGAGTTGAGATGGACGGCTCTTCAGCCACACTATCGCTAACAGCAGCAATATTTTCTGCAGAATACGAGCTGTACTGATATATTTACATCTCTTTGAACCGAGTTTGCTCAAATTTGGCACCATTTTTCCGATTGTACGTACATTACGACGATTAACTAAAAAATTCACAAAGTAGGTACACGATATGCATTTTGATTAGCAACCCCATTTTCATAATAAGCCTGAATAACTTCAACGCGTTGCTCGATCATGTATCTTTCCATTGTTTAAAATGAATTACCCTGAAATTTAGAAAGGTCAAATTAAATACAGAAAAAAGACTTGACTTTTAGGTGTAGTTCACATTTAACATCGGCCCTTAAAATTTAATTACCCTCTACAATATTGTTTTGTTTTAGATACAGTAAAAAAATGTTTTTGGAAAACGAAAAATTCGAAATATTTGGAGACTTGGCTACAAAACTAAATGACTGAGAATTTTATTTTAGGTATAGGTTTGACAAGGTTACACTTCCGTTTCTGGCTTAAAACCTAAACATCTGTGACTGAATTATAAATCGTATAGGCTTGGTTTTCACCGGAATCACAAGTTCTTGTATCACTAAATTTTTGTGGATGGAGTGGATAAACAATATAATTTTCCCATCCTGTCCCTAAGAAAGGCAAATCCTCCTTCCCTTCTACCTATCGTCCACTTGCACCTACGTCCCGTCTTTCCAAGGTTATGGATATGCTGGTCAATTTTCAGCTTAAGAAATACCTTGAAGAACAAAAGCTTCTCAATGACCGGCAGTATGGCTTTCATAGCAAAACTGTTTAACTGGTGATCTCATGGTTTGTCTCATCGTTTTTGAGAAAGTATGAATATTGCACTTGATATAGTTTGGCATTAAGCTCTCTTATAGAAATTTGAGTGCCTATGGTATTGATAAATCTCTTCTTTGTTGGGTTAGAAGCTATCTTTTGAAAAGTTCCATTCAAATAGTATTGATAGAGTACAAATTCGATATCGACAAAATAAACGCTGGTATCCCACAGGGCTCCGCTTTGTCTCCGACACTTTTCCTCATTTGTATAAATGGCCTTTTAGCTCAAACTTCTAACCCACTTAATTGTTTTGCTAATGGCAGTACCCTCAGCTTTTTATGTACTCATCCTTGTCCTCTATAAGTGGACTGGTAGTCCACTGCAGTGTATCATAAACTTATTAAATTCTGATCTTGAAAGCATTGTCCATTGGGGAATTAAAAACCGTGTAAAATTTCATTCTTCGAAAACTTAATGCTGTCTACTCTCTCAAAAGTGAAATCCTCCCCAATGCCACAATTTATGGGTATAACTTGTATTGATCTTTTATCTTTTAGATAAAATTGAAAACAGAAGTACAGTATTCCCCGCTTAATTGCACTGACCATTTTGTCAGAAACCCCGCTTAATTGACATATCTGTTCAATTAAGCGAAACCCGTATAATTGCACGAGTAGGTCAACTAAAAAATGAAATATTCATCCCAGAAATTTACTCTATAAACATTTCAGTGTCAACTTAATTTCGGCGTCTGTTAGTTCGCCATAACATGATATGTTATGTCATCACATGCCAAATAAGGATTGAAATCTGCATTGTCCTCAAGAACGTTATCTAAAACCACGAGATCATTTTCCGGCTGTTCTTCTTCTTGGATGAAGCCTGCCTTTAAAAATAGAACTTGCAAATGTAGGTTTAGTAGTAAAATATTTCCAATATTACCTTTCTAAAACAATTTCTTATAGTAGAAGGTGTAAGAAGCCACAAACGATATTTGCTTATGTGCATTGCTTGCAAAGATGTGATCGACTTCGAAAATTCTTCGATAGTCTTACCACGTTCAATGGCTGTAATTTGTTTCCTTCTTATATTTTGCTGATAGTAAGCTTTGAAACAATGAATAATGCCTTGGTCAAGGGGCTGAATGATGGACGTTGTATTTGTGGGTACAAACTGCACGTTTATATTTTTTAAATCCTCCAACTTCTTATGACAGGCAGAATTGTCGACAAAAAGAATTATTTGTTGGTTCTGCTTTATCATTTCTTCGTCAAATTTATATAAAATTTGGGCCCATAAATGTTGGGTCCATGCTTTTTGTTGGAGAAATATTGCAAAGGTACAAACTTATTATTAAAACACCTTGGCGTTTTGGTTTTCAAGATCAAAATAACTTTTTTGTCCGTCCAATTATCCGAAAAATTTGCATGTATTTAGTTTTTCTGCTGCGTATTTTTAAGATCAATTAAGCGAGTAATTCAACTAAGCGGGGTTCAATTAACCGTCTAAAAAGCTTTGCTACTAATACGGGAAATTTTCGAAGCCAATTTGTTCGATCAATTAAGCGGGATGTTCAATTAAGCGAGGTGCAACTAAGCGGGGATTACTGTATAAAAATTATAGGCGATATTATTTCTCTTACTGAGACATTTGTTAGTCTTGAACACCGCTACAAGATCTTATGCCTATCATTATTTTATCTTTATTTTCATAAACAATGCTATAGTGAAATATTCTTCCCCCAAGAAATTCAACCGTAATACCCGTGTTTTTATAAATGCTCATCAGTTAAGTACAGAGATTCTTTCTTAAGCTGCTCTACACGAATGTGGAATGCTTTGCAAGGCTCATAATTTCAAATTCATTACAAATCTCTTCATATTTAAAAAAAAGTCTTGCTGCTCAAGTTTCTGAATAGAGTACACACCCCTGAAGAAGCCCGGAGGCGGAAAATCTGACGAATCTTAAAATAATGTTTTATGACAAATATATTGGTCACTCGTCAATTGAGTTGTGTACGAAAAATTCTTGTTTAAAAACAAGTCGATTTAATAAATTGAACCTCACTATCAAGATCAGTTCACAGAATGTACTGAAAACAATTGAATTGACAAACGGTAGCTCTCCATTATATTCAATTTGAAAGCGATCAAATTGAATGGAATGAAATCATTCTGATTTGACCCGATGATAGCCGTGGTCGCCTCCCGGTTAGTAGTAACCGTCCAAAGATGCGGTAGCAGTTCACCGCACAATTTATACTCATACAAAAATCAAACTCCATACAATCTGGCAAACAAATAAAAATATCCTTTATTGATCTTTGATCTTATACGATATAATCGTTGGCACAATCCATTTGCTCCCTTTATAGTGACTATCATAAGTATACTCGAAGTGCGAGTTCAGTGAATCACATTAATCCCGAAGAAAATCGATAAGTTTCAATGGTAAAATCGTGACTTGACTTTTTAGTCCGATTTTGAGCCTTAACTATACCTTTTATACTCATACCTATAGCTAACCTATGTCTACTTCCAGACATCACAGCCGCCAAGCTAAACACTGTTTGGTTTGCACTACTTACTTGGCGGGGGAGATTGGATTGACTTATATATGTACAGGTATTCTACCAGAACTTATACGAAGGAACAGGTTAGAGCTGCGGTATTGGAAATGTTTTTTAGACCATTTGTTTTTTGCGCGAGGTGTGTTACTCCTTGGGGCGCTGAACATATAGGGGAATCAATTTATACCTAGTTCTTGTTTAGGTACTCGAATAAATTAACAACAGAGTCACTGCAATATGAAATGTCAAAAAGGGCCATGAATGGTTGAGTAAATCCTATTCTGTCTTTGAATTAATAATGCATTCGAAATTGGATTTTTTTTTAGACCACTTCTTTTGGAGAAAATTACCATAATGGTTTTTTCAACATTAAGTTGCAACAGGATGAATCTTTTATTCTCGTTTTGTCACTTTTATTGTAGAAAGGCCCAATGTAGCGCGATGCTGCCTCATCAGCCGCTCCTGTTCAAATTTTAGTTCAGACAAATTGGATTTCTATTGACAGGTTTAAAAGATGAACATGATTTTCAATTATTCCTCCAATCATTGCCTCAAGGCTTATTCGCATTTAAACCTTCTCTCTCTTTCTGTCTTTTCTTGTTGCCAATCTCATTTTTGTCTTTCAATATCTTACCCTCCATCTAATTTCATATCGATCACGATTTGTCATATTTGAGCTGCATAATGGATTTATGGTCTCCATAACATAGGTATAACCTACCAATGGAATAACCATTGGAGAATTTATTTTGCCTTTTGACATTCGATTTGACACTTGTATTGTGGAATTACCTTTAAACCAACCAGTAGTGCATTTTTTGTTATAAAATGTTAAGGTACCTATAGCACTGTGTGTTCGCGTCATACGTCATGTGGAATGCAATTAAAAACCTTTTAAGAGGTGAATTTGTGGAATGCATTTCTGCCATAGATATATGTATACATCATATGAGCTTTTGTGAAGCAGGTGGCTTCGATGAAGAGATTTTTGCGCGTAGATAATGATGCCATAGTATAGACATACATTCATGATCCAGCATCTCAGACAACAAACTCTGACAGATGAGAAAAGTAATTGAATGCAATCAAATCAATTCAACTTTACTGCGACTACCACATAATGTTTTGTTGCAAATAGTTGTTTTGAATTTACTTATACTAAAGTAATGATACAATGATATGAATCGCATAATTGTTGACCAATTTGTAGAGATTTTAAGTTGTGTTGTGGGGCTATATAACCAAAGTCTCTCCATATTTGGTTTCAATTTTTGTTTGTCTTATAAACAGGAAATGACTCTCAATCAAACCATATGGTGCACAGTTGCATTTGCATAATCGTTTGGTGGGTATAATGCCTTAGGGATCAGACTTGTTAGTCGGAGGAGATATTCATAAAAACTCGTAGTTTGATGAATGAGGTATAGGTGAATAGTGCATTGCAATTAGCTGTGTTGTTTCGAAAATATTTGAGAAAGTTAAGGGAATTGGCATAATTATAACGGGTGTTTTTTCTTGGACGTGTGGTTTTTAATATGGCAATACTTTTTTCGGAGTAAAACTTTTTGACAACTGTTGCTTGATATTTATACACAGTTTGTTTTACCATTTTATATATGTATGTATGATCGGCATCACTATGAACATCGTATTCTGCTTCTTAAATGCAAATTTCTTCACCAAAAGGGTGTTAATTGTAGTGATATATTTTCCCCGTCATCCAGGCAATGGCCCCCTTTGCATTTTTAACTTACCATAGGAAGTTATTGTAATCCAAAAAAAAATCCAATTAATGGTTTTTTTATAAATCAAAAAAACTGAAAAAAAAATTTGTCACCTCGAAAATTTTACGACCAAAATATGATTTCATCTCCAAAACAACGAAGAATAATGTTTTTGACATCTGATAAAATTTTGAGAAAAATCTAATTGACAGTTTTTTTTTATAAGAAATAAAAACATAAAAAAACATTACTCAAAGTTGGGAAAAATTGAATTTCGACTCAAATATCTTTTCAAAAACTTGAGACTAAGACTTCAAACTTATTTTATCTTATAAGAAATATTGTTTTCAACATTCAGTAAAATTTTGAAAAAAAATCGAATTGATAGTTTTTTTTACAAAAAATAAAAACCTTAAAAAAAATGTATAAAAGGTGGAAAAAATTGATTTTCGACTCAAACATCTTTTCAAAACTTTGAGATATTGGCTTGAAACTACTTTATTCTTTCAAAAAATATTCAATAAAATTTTGAAAAAAAATCTTATTGACAGTTTTTGTACAATAAATTAAAAACCTAAAAAAATTTAACAAAAGTTGGTAAAAATTGATTTTTGACTAAAATATCTTTTCAAAAATTTGAGATAATATCTTCTAACTAATTTTTACTTATAAGAAATATTGTTTTCAACATTCGATAAAATTTTGAGAAAAATCGGATCGACAGTTTTTTTTTACAAAAAATAAAAACCTTGAAAAAAAACAATACTAAAACTTGGTAAAAATTTACTTTGGACTCAAAAAGCTTTTCAAAAATTAAAAATATTGGCAAGACAAATCGACAGAAGGGATGGGAAGTTATCAGTGTGTGTCGCATCCCAAGGAATTTCCTTGCGTTGCGTTAATGGATATGACCCCCCTTATATTTTATAATTATTTATCTTTTATATACAAAAATTAAATTTGTATTTTACTGCTTTAAAATTTGTTGCTAAAAGTACCACTTCCAAAGACTGGACCAAGAACATAATTAATGAATCTGAAATCCAATCGCACAGCACAAATTTATCAACTTTTGACCAATGGACGATCCATATTTATAGTTATTTCCGACGCATATTTATAGTGTCCTTACACTTCTTAAAGTATCTCTTTCGTTCAAAATTGATACAAAAACTTTTAAGATCTAAAAAAAATCAAAGAAATCTACTTTTTGAAGCGAATCTGCTTTGGATGCTCTATAGCAGTGTTTTTCATCGTGTGGGTCGCGACAACCTAGACCCTAGAGGAATTCCAAAAGGTTAAGAAAATACTGCAGTTAAAAAAAACAATACAGTTTAAAAAGATTTATTAAGAAAAATGATAATTAAAGGACATATTCATTTGTGTCAAATAAACAAAAAATAGAAATAACCTATGAGATATAGGTAAACCATCTTAAACATTTGTATTAAATTAACAACAAAATTATTCTTAATGCAAGGGTTGCGCTTGTTTTTCAGAAATCAGTTTCTCCCATCGTGGATCTGTTTTTGATACATTAAGAATTAAATCGTTTTCCAAATTTAAGCGATTTCTTTCCTTACTTTTAATTTGGGCCATTGATGCAAATGTCAACTCGAACAGGTACGAGGTTGCAAATGGAATCAAACACTTCAAAGCCTCTAATGTTAATTCAGGGTATTCTAATTTCCTTTTAACCCAAAAGGTATCCAAATTGACAGACTTAAATTCCAATTGCATCATCCCATCGGTAGATAGATCCAGCAGACTTAACTTGATCTTGATTGGCAAATTTGCTTCATTAACAGCTGCATTTAAAAACGGATTTAAGATGCACCTTTGCCCAATATTCTTTGATATCTTTTCCATTGAGAAGTAGTGACACATTTCTTCTTTCAACTTTTCTAACACCATTTTCATACCAGCTATACCTAAATTCCTTGATATTTATCTCACATCCGACTTCTTCGATAAAAGATTGTGTCTAGGAAAATGAATCCAAGTGGTTTTGATTAAGAGACTATTACCAAAATTCATTTTTTTTTGTAAAGCCATGGATTTTGTCTTTAGCAGTGATGACATTTTCATCCCGCCCTTGAAGACTTTTATTCAAAATATTTAAATGCTAAAATAAGTCAGAAAGAAAATCGAATTTCAAAAGGAATTCCGCGTCACAAATGAATTTAGAGCATTCTTTAAATGTCTATTTTGCTTTTGAAATTCGTTTAAATAAAAGAGCTGATGTGCAAACTTTCTGTTTACTATACATTGAAAAATATAAAATATTTTATTTTTATTATGAATTTTATTAAACCTCTTTTAAAGACAAAGCAGAGGAAATACTGAAAAAATACAAGATAATTTCTCTTAAATTAGAAAAAATCACATACATTTATTTGTAATGCTAACAACGTGCTCAGATTACAGTAATAAGAACAATAACTCTCATTTTAAATGTGAGAATTTAAATCTTTTGGGTTTTTAAATTCTTATCCCCTCACATTTAACCACAGAACAATCCTCAAGGAGATGTTAGGTAACATATTCTAAACAGAGACTAAAAACGACATTCCTATTTGCACTTTCTTCTCAATGATAAGATTCTTCCCCTAGGCCGCCGCGGCCGCCGCTCCACCGGCCGGCAGTCACATATCTATCATACCTTCGCCCTAGGACTAAAGAGTGTTTCATATAACACCTTTCTAAAAATAAAACCTGTGACACTTTTTGTTTCCGACTGAACGAGAAGACACGGAACAAAATTTTAACAAGGTAACAATTTGGCCGGTCTGCCAGTCAACCAGCGCGCGGTCAGCCGGTCGGATGGCGGCGGCGACGGCGGCAGCGGCCAACACAGTGTTATTTATGGCTAATTAATAACCTCTAATGGATCGGAGCACGGCGGGTAATTTATAGTTGTTAACCAAAATGTTTTTGTTGTTGTAGCTGTTTGTTGTGCATAAATCGTCAGGTTTTTGTTTTGTTATAAATGTGTGTATGGGTTTTCTGGTGATGTATCCTTTTCTGGACTGTCCATCGTCCCTCCATGGTCATATCGTCCATCGTCTTGACCGTGTCTTTGTGTTTGTTTGTTTGTTTTTGTTTACTTCTTTCTCTTGTATAAGAAATGTATAGCATGGATTATCATATAAACATCAGAGTTGAATGAAGTTGAAGGTTTAATAGTTTCATATATTATGACACCAAGGTGCGGGTGGTCTCATTTTTACTTTGACTTTTTTTGTATTCATTTTATTTCTTTACTTTAATAAGAAACCAGGGAAAAAGATACTTTTGTTAGTATCATTAAATTTATAAATACAAAACAAAATACAAATTTCGAATGATGTTTAATTGAATTGAAGATTTTAAATTCCTACTAGATTTGTTTAAGATTTTATGAAGAGTATTTTTAATTATTCACTTGATGTGAGGTGAGACCAATGTTTTTCATGTACATTTTTAAACTAAAGCAAAGAAGATCTTTTTTTCTGAAATGAATAACCAAAGTCTTAACAAAACAAATTGCAATGTTAAGAAACATTAATTGGTATCATCGTTGATGGTTTTCCTTTCGAAATAAAACTACCATAAAAGATCAATTTGTGAAAGATCTGTTTTGCCCCATACCAATTGGCTTGAATATGGTCTGTTAACAACTGCATAAGAGTTATACTTCATACAGTTCTATTAATTATATGAAATACTATGTGGGCCTTCGAGTTGCGGTCGCCTACCGGCAAAGTTCTTAGGGTACTGAAAAGGCATATTGGTACTTCAAGAGCCAATGAGTGTAGTCCTTTGCCGAGACTTTGTTTGAGACGTTGTTTGTCTGACCGCCATTACAAGGATCATCTCAACGAAAACGCTTAAAAGCAAAACAAATGAAAGTAAGTTGAATTGATTCAATAAAATTTTGTTAAAAGGCTTCCATACTTGTGAAGCATACTCAAGATGGACGAGGTGCATGGCAGTTGTACAAATAAGAAGTAAATAGTCATCATTAAGTTCCTTTGCTTGCCTTTTGTAATACCAACAATACTGACAATTAAATTAGTGTGATAATTAAATTCTACGTTGCAACATAAATAAACACCTAAATCCGTAAAAGTGAAGACGCGACAGAGTTTGTGCTACGAATATTAGGCTTCCTTATGTCACATTTATATTTTCTTAAGACGATAAGATGTGATAGGAGTAAAAAGGCCCTGGTAGAAGCCCTGAGAAACATGTCTCTCTGAGAATGTGTTATAGCTAAAACATTTTTGAGAAAAAACATGGAAATTTCGTAAAGATACCTCTTGGCTTTATGCGTATTTCCTGACTTACTTAAAGTGGCACTAAAGGCTGACATAAACCTATGCGTTAACCAACACGCGTCTCCAGCCAGCTCAGTCCCTATAAGCTATCTGTCCCCAGTTTCAGACAGAAAGTTGGTTGAGGTTCTCTTATACAAGCGTGCACCAACTGAGTAGATAAGTTCTTTGATAGATAGATAAGTTCGTCATTTTTTCAATTTTCTTATAAGTACAATATTTCATAATAAAAGATATACAAAGCATGGCTTTATAAGCCATCTGACGGAAAAAAAAAACGAATTAAATAAAAAAACAAAAAAAATACAATATTTGAGTAAAAGAGAGAATATTTCACAAAATAAGTTTCATAGTTAAAAATATGTAAATATAAATATTAAAGAAAAAAATTTTTTTTTTTTAAATTATTATTTTCATAATGTGACTTTTAGTTTAGTCAAAAACAAAAAAAAAGAATCTTTGAATCATATGGAATAATGTTCATCATTAAAGTATATTTTGATATATATATAGTATAAAAAGCAATAACAGGTAGTTATATGTTCAATAAAAAGTGTGACTTTTAGTTTAGTCAAAACAAAAAAATTAAAGAAAAAAGAAAAATATTGGTAATAGGCTTTTAGTTTAGCTAAAACAGATAATGATTTGTAAGTGGGAAAAAACGGAAAAAATAGGAAGAAGAACCGCATATTTCTCAAGTTTTTTTTTTTTTTTTAATTTTAAGGGCTTTTAGTTTGGTTAAAACAAAAAAAAGGAGAAGATACAATCACTTTAACATCTTGTTACAACTCAAAACAAATTCAAACACTCGTTTCGATATTTTTTTGCATGTGAGATATAGCGTGTAAGAGGCTTCCAGCCACGATCTCCGTTTAGTACACTGACACATTCCTCTTGGGAAAGAAAACTAGAATAAAAGTAGAACCTTCGGATTTCCTGTAATATTGGACAAAATGCTAAAAAATGCAAAACATCTTCGTTTTGACCAAGGTTGCAAAGGAAACACACAGGGTTTAAGTCTGTTCTATGTGGTCTATAATTCAAATCGAGCATTTCCGTTCTGATCTTGAAAATCAAGCTTATTTCAGAAACTGTAAACTCTTCTCTAAAATAGTTTCCTTCACCAAGTTTCAGATTAAGTTGTCTGTATATATTCCTGGATGTTGATGCAGTCCCTCCCGCAACACAAAGCCTATACATCGAGTGATCTTTAACAGAGATACATTCATATAATGCATTTTTTAATGCTTCCACATTGTCCACTGGCAATGATATTGAAAGGTTATGTGCTACAGCAAGATCAAAACCAGTTTTTGACCGGACTATAACCACAACTAAAACAAATTTTAAGGATTCTTTTTTGCAAGTTTTGGTCGGACCGCTTCATAACTTTGATCATAAAATCGGCGTTAAGTGCCTTGCACATGAGCAACGAACTGCGAACTGCGAATGGACGAACAAACGTGATTTTACACATTTCAAAAAGTCAATTCCACACAAAAACACATTTAAATTATAAGAAACCAATTGACACTAATATTAGGATAATAAAATTTGCATTTTGTTCTCTAAAACAAGAGAATTTTGTAAAAACAATTTGGTAGTAACGAATCGCAGTGTGGTTGCTGCGAACTGTCAAACTCTATTCGCGTTCCACATATCATCCACACTGCAACGAATAAATTGTTCGCGCTCAACTTAACCTCAAAATTATACCACTCTTGTTTTGTTTTTGTGTGAAAGATGATGGCTGAGGAAAATATGGAGAAACGGGTTGACAATTCGTCGCTACCTGCGAATAGAAATAAAAGCTCATGTGAAAGAAAAGTCAAAATATGCGAACATCCACAGTTCGCAGTTCGCAGTTCGTTGCTCATGTGCAAGATGCTTTAGCCTTTAAGTTTTTCAAGAAAATTTGAGGTAAGCCTGACTCTAGGTGGATAGCTTAATTAGGAGTGTTGATAGGTAACCTAAAAATTCGCTTGAAAAAATACCTCTGTATATTTTCCATTTCCTCCAACTGTTCGAAACCATATACTTCATTACCATAGCAAAAACAAGTATTCACGGTGGCATTGAAAACTTTGAATTTTGAAATTGGATCTACGAGTTTGTTTGCGAAGAACTGGGACCACATTGTATTTATTGCAATTTTTGCAGCGTTTGTTTTTTCTTTTATAAAGGTTTGAATGTTAAGATTATATATGTCATTGTATACCCAAGATACTTAAATTCATTTACGACCTCAATTATCTCACCGTCTAAAGTCCAATTCCGCCCATAGCCAATTGATCTATTTCGGGATCTGAAAACCATTATTTTGGATTTGGTGGTATTCATTCTAAGATCCCATAGATCACAAAACTGTTTTAGCTTGTTAATCTGGAGCTGTAGAGTAAGCGGACTGTCTGATAAAATCACTAAATCGTCAGCATAAAGCAAGACTTTAAGAGTAATATCCCCGAACTGAACTCCCCCAGGTATACTGTTTTCGACATCGTTCATATACAGTGCAAACATGATAGGGTTTAGAACACATCCTTGAGGGACACCTGCTTCACAACTAAATTCTCTAGATACTTTTCTACCATTCTGAACAGATGAAATCATGTTTTAGAGAATTTTTTCGTAGACTCTGATAAATTTAGTAGATTGGCCAATTGCTGAGAGCTTATAAAGTAAGGACCTCCTATTAATAGTGTCAAAAGACGCTTTTAAATCAACGAAAAAGGCATATAAGTTCTTTTTTATCAATAAAACGCCTAGCAGTGGTGCTGAGTACAAAAATTTGATCAATAGCTGAAAGGTTGGCTCGAAAACTAGCTTCAAAGCAACTAATCATATTATTATCTTCCACCCAGGTCGTAAGTCTAGTATAGAGTATTTGTGTAAACACTTTTCTTAATGAGTTAAGCACACCAATTCCTCTATAGTTCTCTGGCAAATCACGGTTACCTTTTTTAAAAGTGGCTGTAATTCGAGACAGACGAAATTTTTCAGGCACTATCTCTTCAATGAATATTCAATTTAAAAGTTCTAACAGATATTCCAAAACTCAGGAGTAGCATGTTTATAAAACTCTACTGGGATCCCATCACATCCAGATGCTTTGTTATTTTTCATTTTTTTTAAAACAGCTACTAGTTCAACCATTGTGAGGTTGGAATCCAGTTCAGGAATAATAACATTGGGGAATGCAAAGCTCATTGTGTTTAGGTTAGGGTCAGGCAAAAGTAGAGTTTCAAAATAATTTGCAAGTAGATTTTCATCAATTGTGAACAATACCCTCCTATTCCGCCCACTCAACACTTGTACTGTCTTCCAAAAAGATTTCGAGTCCTTGCATTCAACGAGCTTAGAAGCCGTGTTTTTTAAATAAAGTTCTTTTTTGTATTCTTGGTTTGATTGTAAATACAGTGATTTAAAAACTGCGTTTTTTTTTTCTATATATAATTTTAAGAAAGCAAAAGATTTTCTCCTACTTTTTCTGCATTCTTCGTCGTACCATACAGACTGAAAGGTATTTCTACGTTGGGAAGAAAGTTCTGCAGACTGTCTAATCACTGAAGAAACTATGTTAGTTATAGAATCTCTAGAGTCAGATGTCACACTTGGCATCGTAACTAGCTGATGATTAAGTTTAATTTTATATCTATTTGCATATGTCTTTCATTCCATTTTAATTAATCATTGCCGGTTGTTTGTAGATTTACTAATAGATTTTCTATTTTGTAAAAGACAATTATAGGGAGATGAGACGAATAATTAGCTAGATAGGTCTCAAAGTCATCAATTATACTTAGCCATTCACCTTTAATAAGACAGTAGTCTATTGCAGAGCAACCCTGAGCAGACACGAAAGTAAAGATTCTGTTTGAGTCACTTTGAGATGTTCCATTTAAAACAAAAAAACCAAAGTCTTCAATCAATTCCAATAAAAGTTTCAAATTTTGATTTAAACAATTGTCAAAAGATTTTCTTTCGCTAGAAAAGTGGAAGTTATTTAAGACCGAATTCTGAAAGTCACTTATACGGTCATTTAAATCTCCGATAATCATCATATTTTCATGATTGTAGACAGTTAAAAAGTTATAAAGCGCTTTATAGTTTATGCTCCATTCGTAATAATTTAAATAATAAATAGGTAGAATTTGAAAATGGTTTGTATCATAAGTGATGTCAATAACTATACATATAATTCTCGCAGATTTTATATTTAATAATATTACCAAAGCCAGTATTTTTTATGCCACACATTATACAACCACTAGCTCTACCAACTCTGTTGTTTCTAATTGCTGGTATACTTTTTATATTATAATTTTTAAAATACTTCAAATACGCCAACTGAGTACCTAGTAGTCTTCTTCTACTGAGCCGGGCTGGACTTTTGATGTCCACTTGCTCTATACGATCCAGCCATCTAAGTAATTGAACGTTTATTTTTTTGACTAGATAAATGTCGCCATACATCCCGTACAGTTCATCATTGTATCTTCTTTTCCACCCTCCATCTATGTAGACGAGACCAAAAATCACACGAAGAATTTTTCTCTCAAAGCATTCTAAGGCGTTATCATCTTGTATTGACAAGGTCCAAACCTTAGCGTCATAAATGAGAACCGATTGCTGGAGAGAGGACCTTCTATATTCAAAGAAGCAGGAATTTGTTTGGTTTTAGCGTAGGAGTATTTGTCGAAATTTATAGCTGTTTCTAGGTAGACAAAGTATTCAATTGCCTCAAAGTTATAGCTGTCCATGGTGACATCTTGTCCAAGAAGTCGTCGTTCCATTTCTATTTTTGATGACAGCTTATACTTGGCCTTGCCCTCAATAACCACTTAATCCATCTTATGCTCAAACAAGCAACTCCAAAATCACGCTTTGATCTTCTAATTATTTCAATATCATTTGCGTATCCGAGTTATTGGACAGACCTTTGGAAGATTGGGCCTAAAGTGTTAGCGATTGAGTTTTGTATGATTTTCTCTCGAACAATGTTGAAGAAATCACATGACAGTGCATAAGCTATTCAAGGCTATTCAACCTTTTTTGACATCAAATGCATTTGTGAGATCTTTTATGACCTTGAAAGAGTGGATTGCATTCTCCATTGTCATTCTGCACAAACGAAACCAAAATACGACATTTCCCTACAAAGTTCTCCTCTATCGATGCTGTTATACGCGGGATTGAAATCAATGAATATGGGCTTTTTCCAAGACCTGCCGTTATGTGAATATTTGGTCAATGGTGCAGGACTTTTTTAGTTTGAAGCTACACTGATATGTACCTATCAGGTTGATGACGAACGGCTTCAGATGTTCCCATAATATCGCAGGAAAGATTTTATATAAGATACTGATGTGCTTGTAGTTGGTACTTTTTCCTTCTAAAAAAAACGGTGTTCTTCTCCGCTCTACCGCTCGTAGAGTTCAATGATCGATACATGAAGCACTTCCTAAGATTTTGTTTGATACTCGGTCGAAAAGGACATTTGAATTTTCGGACATCCTGTTTACTGGAGAAGTGTCGTACGTCGTCAATTGCAATGTAATCAATGTGGTTTACAGATAATTGATCAGGAGATTTTAGTGTCCCTTTAAGAATATCTTAATGTATGAACTGCGTTCCAGCTACTAGAACGCCTTTTTCCACACCAAAATCGGTTAGCCTGAATCTGTTGTCGGAGGTGGTGTCGTGCAGACTGTATTTCCCGATTTTTTCACCATAGATGTCTTCACTTCCTAGCTTGTGGTTAAATTCTCTACTGCTCATAATGTCTTGTCCAGGAGCTCGTATAGAATATGTCACACATTGATATTTCAAAACGTGCCACACATATCCCACAACTAAAGTAAGTAAGTAAATTATTATTATATTGTAAGGTAAATACTATTAACCTTTTTTAAACAGCTATAGCCAAAAGTTATAGCATTTTTGTATGTTTGATTTGATTTGTTCTTCAAACTTTAAATGCTATCCGAAAAAGTTGTGCCTTTTTCCCTTTAGCGCTCCCTTCTTAACTGTTTTTTACTCTATCAATCATATAAGACTATTTATTTTTATCAACACAATTCTATTTCCATCGATCTTCTAAATTAAAATTAAAATGATTTCATGCATAACTCTCTAGTCTCTATAAATCAATCCAATTAAGATATGTTATTATTTTATGATAGATGTGATTTGTTAATTCATCATTCCTTACTCAAACTCGTATAAGCAGCTTTTGATCTTTTCTTTTCGAAGAAGAATATAATCTTCATCAACCATCACCATGGGTCTTTTTGATCGTATATTTATTCTTAATCAGATAACAAGATTGTCGTAAAACTGGGCTCTCTTTTGATCTATCATAGATTACCACCAGCCGCAGTCGCATCCCCCTTTCCTTTCTCTCTTTGTTTCAATATTTGCTCTACAATCTTAGAAGAATGACACTAAAACAATCAAAATTGATGTGAATGCATCTAATGGATTCGAATGACCGACCAAATGATGATGATGAACACACGAAAAACTCATAAACGTTTCCACCGTCATTGGGGTTGTAATATAAAATTTTCGTATAGCTATACTGCTATGTCTTGTATATGTCCGTTAAACGCTGAATAGTGAAATGCCGCTGAGCGTGTGTTTATTTTTGTGTTATTTTACGACAGCGACAATAACTGAGCAGTGTTGTTCATAAGCATAGTTTTGATGGCCAGTGTCACCGATCTCGGCGATCTCAGCGCACTCGTGAGACAAGAATTTACGAACTGGCGCCGTGAACACTAAAAATGTCATAACACGTCAAACATAACCGTTTAACAAATTTCATCGAATGTCAAGCAATAAGCATCTCAGGAAAACACAACAACCCATCCCATCTCATCAACAAGAAAGCATGCGGTGTTATACTTCAACAGTGGTGAACCCATCTGCTGCTCCCATTGCATTTGAGGTACCGCAGGTTTCGTTTATTGGACCACATTTTATAGGAATATAAAACAAAACTTTCAATTAAGTTGTCATTTTACTATAGATACGACGATACCGTCTTTTTTTGTTTTTGGATTTGGATTTTCAGATTGGACAAATTAAAAGCACTTAAATCCAGACGATTTATAAAATCTTATGAAGCCTTGATTCTGTTTGGACTTGCGGAGACATTTGGTTTCGGATTTTAACGAGCTTTTAACTAGCTTGAAAGTTATGCTGGTTGTATAAAAATGAATGGATACAAAATAACTTTATTAAAATTGGTTTTATGGTTTAATACGTCATATGTTGGATTGTTGGTAGTTTGGATTATATGGCGATAGCGCCCCCTAACGGTGATGTAGCAATTTTGTATTTTTTGTATATATTCTATAGGGTCGTGCACTTGAAGACTTTAGGGTGTGCAAAGTGTGTTGTGATTACTTCCGCGTGCGAACATCACATTCGTCTTATTAAATGGGCAATAAAATGTTTCTTTTATTTTTCGGTACAATCCAATATACGCCTTTATACGTTTTTCAATATAGGAATATACCTATACTTGTATATATATTCTTCCTCTTCGCAGCTTCAGAGGTGTTAAGAGAGTAAAGAAATGACTCGAGTGGAGGAGTTGAAATCTTTCCAATTCTTCAAAAAAACAAAACGCCAGTGGCTAAGTTACAATGAACATTTTCTGGTTATGGGTTTGCGTCTGCGTTTGAGTTTACGTCTGCGCCGAGCAATTTCGAAGCAAGGTGGAGGAGTTGCGCTGCGCATGCGCGTCGTCGTCGATTTATGAACTCTGTGTGGCTATGGCCGGCTGTCAGATATGTTCACATTTCATAAATTTAAACTTTTGTAAAGGAGACGGTACTCGAACATAGGTATAGCATCAGTGTGCCATATGGTAAATGGACAGGCACAACAACCTGTTGCGTTCATCCCGAAGTCAGTGGGCTGGATGTAATGGCCAGATTTAAGCATCGCTATCAGCCTCCTCCGCTTGTACGAAAAGAGTTTTTGCGAGTATACACAAATCGCGGATGCGATTTGTCATTTTTCAAATTTGAAATCCAGCGGCTTTCGTTTGTCTTTCGGGCTTACCATAGACATACAGAGATAGAGAAGAGCAACGGGTAGCGGGCAGCATAAGAAATTTGCCTTCTGGTTAAGATATAGAAACATGGAGTCTTTCGATTCGGTCGGTATATTATCCATTTGGTGGTCGCACGTTTCATTACACACATATCCTGTCTAGTTTGGTGTCAAAGGTTATCTTGGCCAATAAGGTAATTGGTTGGACGTTTGTTTTGATGCGATAAATGCCCATCTTTGGCTACTTGGGAAATAATGGCGTGAATTTGAAGTCAGTTAGATGATTGAAGACCTGACCGCCTACTGTCAGATTGTGTGTTATATCGTTGTCGTTAGGGAAACTATCGAAGTAAACATTTTTGAAATAATGGATATAATGTGGTTGATATGTTTGTATATTTGTACAGTTGTGTTTAATTTCTGTTTAAGTTTTTTAAGGAATCTGCATTTTTGATCATCCTGTAGCTTTCTTTATAACCACCAACAGTTTCGGAAAATCAATTTTGAAGAAAAGGTGAACGGTGAAAATTTTCTGTTTTTAGAAGATGGTAAATTGTTTCGCAACTTATTAATTGTGTTTTTATATCTAAAAACTATTTTTAGTAACCAGTCTTCAGAGTCTTTTGTCTGTAGAACTATCAACGCTTTCAGTGTCTTCTATGTAGTTGATAAATGTCTGTATCAATTATCGCATAGGGTTTTTCTAGAGCGGCTCAAAAATGACGAAACGTTCCCAAGAAAGTTTATCATACAACAATTAAATAACTAATTTCTTTGCTTAAGAAAAACTGAGAATATGACTTTTGTAGCTCTTAGTGTTCACGAAAAAACCAAGGTTTTCGATTCCTTATCGGTCTTTGAACGTTTTGTTTTGCTTAAAGATTTGGGTTTTTAAAGTTCTAAAAGTTCATTGAAAAGCAGAAACCTCGTTTCTTTGACGGTTAGGTCCTTGCGATAAAATGATACGGATTTTTAGCAATAAATCATCTTTGTGGGACCCATGTCAATTTTCACTTCGGAGCTTTTTTTTTTATATTGTGCGCGTTTTCAAAGGGGTTATGATTATCCTCATAATGATTAGACACAGTGCGAGCAATTAGGAAAGGAGGATAAGATAAGATGTGGATTGTGGATGTACATTGGTTTTGAATGTCTTCACATTGTAATCAGTTTAAAATATTGAGCCTGGTAAGCTTTTTACATTCGTGTAGTGCGGCTAAAGAAAGAATCTTTGTACCTAATACTATACGCGTGAAGTTGGGCTCGAGGTTAAACTAATGAAGTAAGGGTATTATGGGTGAATTGTTTGATGGAGAAATGCAACTGGCTTTTTTACTAGAGCACTGTTTATGAAAATAGCGATAAAATAATGATAGGCATAAGACATTGCGGCGGTGTTAATACCTTGAAAGTGTCTCAGGAAGAGAACGATCGATTGATGACTCCATTTCATACAAAATGTTTTCTATATATTTTCCCGGCGGAAATCAAACAATATAAAAAAGAGAAGTTTTAGAAACGACTCAAGAAAACTTGTTAGAAATTATCAGTTCCTAATTGTGTTGGATTTCAATTGTAAATATCGCGATTGGGGTTGTCTGAGAGCAAATTCTTGGAGTGCCGAGTGATATGCCATTAGGAGTTTGTTATGAAATTTCCAGGATGTATGTATCCAAATAGTCCTACATGTATTTCTTCTTCAAAGGCTGTGTAAATGAATTCAATCAAAAAACAATATGTTTTTCTATGAACGAAATGATCTCCATGGGGATATTGAATTTATTACTTACAATCTTCAAGTCAAACAAATCAGCTGGTATTGATAAAATTAAAAAGAGGCTGGGGTGCGACCCACACCGATAACTTCCCATCACGTCTGTCGATTTGTCTTGCTTAAAAGTTTGTAGGTTTTCGTGTTGGGTTAAGAAAGTTGTCAGTTGAATTATTCTTCAAAATTTTAAAATTACCAACAATATTTTTGATATAAAGAAATAGTTTAGTTTGAAAATCTAGTTTTGTTAAATAGATTTTTAGTCGAAAACAAATTATTAGCAATCTAAGTAGCATTTCTTACATTTTTACAAATTGGATGAATGAAATTAATTTGAGAGATATCAAGAACCGATCATCAATTTTTACCAAATTTGCGTACTATTTCTTGTAGATTTTATTTTTTATGAAAAAACGGACTGTTGGATTTTTATAAAAAAAACTATTGAATATTAAAAACAATATTTTCTATGAAATAAAAAAAGTTTGAAGACAATATTTTTAATTTTTGAAAAGCTTTTTGATTCCAAAGTAAATTTTTACCAAGTTTTAGTATTGTTTTTTTTTTAGGTTTTTATTTTTTGTAAAAAAAACTGTCAATTAGATTTTTCTCAAAATTGTATCGACTGTTGAAAACAATATTTCTTATAAGTGAAAATTAAATTATTAAAAATTTATTAAATTATTAAATTAAAAAAAAATTCAATTTTTACCAACTTTTGTTAAATTTTCTTTAAAGTTTTTAATTTTTGTAAAAAAAACTGTCAATTCCATTTTTCTCAAAATTTTACTGAATGTCGAAAACAATATTTCTTATAACATAAAAATAGATTTAAGCCGATATCAAAAATTTTTGAAAAGATATTTGAGTCGAAAGTCAATTTTATACCAACTTTTGTTAAATTTTCTTTAAAGTTTTCAATTTTTGTAAAAAAAACTGTCAATTAGATTTTTCTCAACATTTTACGGAATATTGACAACAATATTTTTTGAAAAATAAAAGTAGTTTCAAGCCTTAAACTCAAAGTTTTGAAAAGATATTTGAGCCGAAAATCAATTTTTACCAACTTTTATTAATTTTTTTTTTAAGGTTTTTATTTTTTGTAAAAAAAAACCTTTGATTCGATTTTTCTCAACATTTTTCAGAATGTTGAAAACAATATTTCTTATAAGATAAAATAAGTTTGAAGCCTTAATCTCAAGTTTTTGAAAAGATATTTGAGTCGAAATTCAGTTTTTACCAACTTTGAGTAATGTTTTTTTTTAGGTTTTTATTTTTTATAAAAAAAAACTGTCAATTAGATTTTTCAAAATTTTATCAGATGTCGAAACATTATTTTTCGTTGCACAAAATTGTTTTGGAGATGAAATCATATTCTAGTCGTAAAATTTTTGAGGTGACAAATTTGTTTTGTTCGGTTTTTTTTGATTTATAAAAATTCAGTTTATTGGATTTTTTTCCAAAAATATACTTGTTTGGTATCACGTTACATTTAATTCAAGTCTCTAGCGTCATTTGTTCATGAGATATTTAGGGTTAACCAAAATGTTCATATTTTTTTTAAACTGCTATGGTAAAAAAACCACCCACGCAATTTTCTTGAGAGCTTTTTGCATCTTTCTGCCTTATTATCTGTATAACAAAATTTATTTGAAATCGATATCTCTTCTGGTTCTTGAGCTATGGACGACGAAAAAAACGTAGCGAACGTACGGACGTACGAACGTACGTACACACGCACGCACATTCATCTTTCTAAAAATCTTTTATTTCGACTCTAGGGACCTTGAAACATCGAGAAATGTCAAAATTTTCAATTCGACAAATCGGTTCCATTACAATAACTTCCTATGGGAAGTTAAAAATGAATTTATTAATCAACTTCCTAATAGCGGTTTTTCTTTTTAATGCCTTCATAATAAACTCTTGTTTTAGTTACAATACTTTATTCATAATTGAAAACTAGCAAAAGTGATTCTTATTCTCAAACCTCGTAAGCCTCGTAATGTTCAGGATAGCTATAACCTTTAAGCTTACTTAGCAAGTTGAGCAAATTTTTTGAGAAAATTATACTTCTTAAAACATTGAAAGTTCTTGACGAGAAAAATATTATTCCTCCGGAGCAGTTTGAATTTCGCAAGGGACATAATACGTCCTATCAAATAACAAGGATATGTGAGTCTGTGAGGTATAATGCATTAATTTACAAATATATCAATCAAGGCAATTCAAAGTTGTGCTTAATAGATTTAACTCCTCTTTCAAGGATGTTCCCTCAGGAGTTCCTCAAGGATGTTTTCTTTCTCCAACTTTCTTCAATATTTACACATCCGGTTTTCCTAGGCTTCAAAGTTGTGAATTTGGATTGTACGCAGATGATATTGCTGTATATGCTTCTGGTGTATACGCTTCTTCTATTTTTAATACAAAAAATTAGGCTATCTTTTCCACAAGAAAAAGAAAGACGTGTTTTTTATCCAGCTCAAATCTTAAGTTTAATAACTGTAATATTCCTTGTTTAAGTTCTTTCAAGAACTTAGGTGTTTACTGAGACAAGAGACTGACATTTTAGGAACATACTCAAAATACTTTAAGTAAGATAAACCTAGCAATTAAATTATTGTACCCTTTAAAGTTGTTTTCCAAGCTTTTATTTTTTATAACACATACTGTACGCTGCGAAATACAAGGATGAGAATCCTAAAACGAACATGAAAAGCTGAGGGTACTGTCATCAGCAAACCAATAAAGACAAGGTTAAAAGATTCAGTTAGAAGATCACATAAAAAAAATTGAGGAAGAATGCATTTATTTTGTGGATTTGAACCCGTCCAATAATATTTGAATTGAACTTTCAGAAAGGTAGTTTCTAACCTTCAATTCCACGACCTTGGAAAGAAACGAAGTCAGTGCAATTGGACGACAAATGCTTTTTTAAATCCACTATAGGAACGAGATCAGCTGTAGAGTATGACAAATGGGAAAGCTTAAGCAGTAGAACGGGCATAGAGGAAATATATTATCTAGAGTCCCGACTTAATGGGTTTGCTCTCTTTTTGCCTACAAACTAAATTGAGAGAATTTTGCCCATTAGCATAAGCATGTGTTAGTTGTCCTGTGCATTTCTTATGGGAAAATCCAGATTCTATGTAGTTGTTACGGGCTTTTAAGAGAGTTACCTCAAATAAAATTTGAGGGTGTTTTAGGCAAGACGGGTACCAGTCGGGACTCTAGATAATATATTTCCTCTATGAGTACGGGAGGACTCATGCTACTCATTCGCAGAATAGAGAATCTACAAAACATTCAGCCCAATTCTAAATGAAAATTCCCAGGGAAATATTTCCCTTTTCCCTTCTCTCATATTCTAAACTAAAAATTCCCGGGAATTTTGTTCCCTTTTCTCTTTTCCCTTATTATAAACTAACTTCGAATGTGGGAAAAAACACTCCGAGAAAAAAGTAGGCATTCTAAATGTCAAAAGAAGGGAAATAAAAAATGTATTTGGCGCGAGTTTCTTCCCGATAAATTTGGTGGGGAGTTTAATAAAAATGTATGATTTTATTTATTTTTAAAAACAATAAATGTTAAAATTTGAGTTTTTTTAGGTCTAAAAAGTAAAACAACAAACAAGTGCCAGCTTCAAATTCTCTTGAGTTTGATGTAAGTTCACCGCGATATTGCTTGTGCCTTCCAGAAAGGAAGCAAGGAGGAGGTGTTATTGTTTTGGCATACGGCTGAAAATGCTTTAAATTCATCTGGGCCACCAAGCAAAAACATATCAGAATGGAAAAAGGTACATTTTTTAAACGCAAGTTTGATAACTTATTATTAAGAAGTGCGTGTTATTATTTTAGGTGTGGAGTGATAAAAAAAAAATATGTTAGAGCTAAGGCTGCTACAAACCTTAAGGCCAGAAATGTTACTGGCGGTGGGCCAAACAGAGAACAAAAACTTTCCGAATATGAACAGGCTGTCTACGACTTAATTGGAATGAAATAGTCGATAGAAGGTGTAACAGCAAAAACTTTTGGCCTGGAAACAAGAGAAAAGGTAAACAAAGAAAATGTTCAACCTCCGGAAAACGAACTTGTAGTTGAAGGATACCTCCAGGAATTAGAATTAATAACGAACCAGACTCAACACCAGTAAATAATACAACGCAAAGGGGTTACCTTCGTCCGAGTACAAGTAGTACAAAGAAAAGGACTGCCTCAGAAGCTTTTGATGAGGAACTTAAAACTCAAAGGGAGTTATGTGAGGCTGTCAAGGGTATAGTTAAAGAAACTAAAGAAATTAGAAGAAACACCACAAAAGTTTACCGAGTTCTTGACAAAATTTATGAATTAAAAAAAAAAGTAATGAAGATTATTTCGCCACAAAAAAAAGAAAAACTTAAGCAAGTTAAATGACTTCAAGTACTTTAGCTAGCACCTTGCTGAAACTAAGTTAAGCCATACCAACACTTTCTTCATTTCCGACCCCAGTTTGATACCCTCCCTCAGCAAAAAAACGTAAACATGAGCCCAATTTAATGATTGGTGGGATTCCAAAACGCTTTCTTTTTGGTTCACTGGACATGATGAGGACATCCAACAAGTATTTAAAGGAAACCTTGTTTAGTCTATAATACTTTTGAAACCTAAGAAAAAAATGATTTTTTAAAAATTATGATAGACAACATTTGAATAAACTAATGAATGCTTTCAGCCACTGAGGCAACTCCAAGGGATTCGCACTATCTCTTAAAGATCTTCTAATAGTCCTTGGTTTTACATGTTCACCTTCTTCATATTCTTCACGTAAAATCCTTGCCGCGATTGAAAACATTTTAAATCTTTTTTAATTTGAATGATGAAAATTTTGTTCGCGAGTTATTTTTCCTGTCAAACAATACGGAACGGCTGATTCGAAAATCAAAATTCCCCATTCCCGATTTCGAAGGGAAAAATGTCTTCCCGGGGAATTCGAAATAGGAGAATTTTACTCACGGGAGAACTAGTTTCCCGAGGAGTTCTTTTCCCCGGGAATATTTAGAATTGGGCTGATTATTAAAAAGCCTTCCTATCCTCACCGTATCACTGTTTTGTGCAATTTTCTGAATGTTGCTTGGCGGTTCTGATTGGCTGTTACCAATTCGAAAATGAGGCTAGAAAGAGAAAGTTATTACGATGAATGGATTGGGCTACTATTTTCAAAGCTATGAATAATGAATTTTATTTCTCGGAATTGGAAAATTTAGATTTGGGCGACGAAGTTTATTTTCAAAAAGATGGCTGGTGCTACGTGGTATTTAAGAAAAGAAAAGTTTCCCGGCCTCTTATTTAGTTGTGAGATTCTGCTTGGAACTGATTGGTCCCTTCGATTCATAGCATTTTCTGGATACTTACGCTATATGTACGTCCACATTTGTTAATAACATATTCAAACATAATACACAGAAGATTGTCTCATAAATATGAAAGTCCATGTTGAAGCAGCTATTTCACTTTTTGACTTGTAAGTTAAAAAAAAAACAACAAAAAATACAAATCTAACAGTACCAACCTATATAACATGCTTATAAGCTGATAGAGTCATGTACGATATTTCATCATAAAGAGTCATTACTATATAAGCCCCATCAGCATCAGGAGAGAAAAAAAAAATGAATTTCCTTAGCGAAGGCTTTTTATTAAATGATAACGAGCCAAAAGGAAGACTCCTCGTCGTCGCTCGTCCTCACCTCAACAGCTATTCAGCGATAGAGACTGAAGCAAGCAATCTGTGCATCATATTTGCTCTTCATTAAAACAAACTGAAGGCTGCTGCAGCACCAAACCGAGACCAATTCAAGCAGGCTATGCCGGCAATTTATCACAGAATAATATTTCATTTTTGTTCAAATAATGTCCGACGACACACTTCAGGCGACATACAGAGTAGTGGATCCAGTTTTAAAACCTGACTCATGGCTATAGTGTGTCCCTTCATCATCGTCAACCTGCAAGAGCTACTTTAACATTTTTTTTTTTTAACATAACTTAACGCCTTGGGAATCGTAGTGATAATACCATTCCATGCCGCAAATCGCTGTCAATAATTGCAGTTTGCATTGAGGACACAGTCATTTTTCGTATGGTATAGGATCAGTCTTGAGTCTTCTTAGAGTATGTAGGTATACAAACGTTCGTTCGTACAAACCAAACTTTATAAGCAACAAGCCAACCATCAACTTTATAACATAGCTATCTGAGGTATTTTTTTGTGAGCGATTATTTATTAACTTGTTTTCATTTTGTAAAATTGAGAGTTTTAATGTGTTCCATACACCGTGGTCATATCAACACACACAGTCATTTGGCACACAAGCTGATAAGGTTTTAGCCCAAGTTCCAAAGAGGAGAGAACCCTCTTGACTCGTCGCGTCCGTCAGCAGCGTCCCAAACATACCTGGCTATTTTAATTTAATGTACTTACATGATCAGGACGTTATCAAGTGTAGAGACTCTTATCGTGTCCTTAGTGTTGCCGAAGAAGAAATCCTGGGTATATTAAATTGTTTTTTGTTCATTTTATTAAGGAATTCTCCACAAAGCCATATTCAGGCCCGGCCGTACCGTCACCGACCCGACCGTTGTTGTCTTCAACTTTATTCGTTTTGTTAGGTGGCGTGTGGGATTATATGTGCATGACATCTCATGATCTTTCGTTGGTGCGAAGTACCTGATTTGGAACGTATTAAGTGCCAATTTTAATTTACTGATAACAAATGAAATACGAGAAACGATTGAAAAGCGGTTATTTGATGAGGTAGGAAACGCTTGGATTTTTTTTTTACTGAAATATTACTCAGTTGAAAGAAAAGTTAAAGTCTTAGAGTCGCTATTCGTCAAGATAAATCTATCCATAAAAAAAATTATTAATTAGGTGAAAGTGACACCACTTTTCATTTTTTCTGTCGGTAAACATAAACAGTTTTTTTTATACATTACTGTGGTAAAAACTACAGGAAAATTTCAATTCAAATTATGTGTGCATTCCGATAGGTGGCACTACTGTCACTTAAATCTGCGCCAAATATGTAATAAATAAATTAGGCGTAAATAAATAGAGCCTAGCGGACTGATAACAGCATTGGCCATTCCGTAATTCTCGCAACTGTCCATTGAAAACTAGAGCCTAGTCACTTACAACTCTCAACCATTCCTGTGTGCGAGTAATGTCGTCTGGGATAGAGGGGACCTACAGTTTTAAGCCGAATCCGAACGGCTAATTTGAGAAAGCACTTTTCATGACAAGAATTACTCTTGGAGGATTTGTCAATTCCTCGCAAGAGGCAGTAGCCGAGAATAAAACTTTAGATGTCACAGTCAGGGATCGAACCCAAGACCTCTGGAATGACAGTCCAACGCACTAACCATCGCACCACGGGTACAACTTCTAATGGAGATTACACAACAGTTTAACTTTCCCGTTTACTAGGTCCTGATCTTAGAGACATTCCAGGAAATTCGGAATAGCTTTTAGCCCATCGAAAATTTTAGTCCACCAGCAGTTAACAAGTGAGAAAACCTTGTTAATACGCAACTTTTGTTTCTGTTCGGTTCAACTTACATAAGTTTTTTGGCAAAAAATTAATGTGAACACTATCCAACCAGATTCAAATTTGTAATCATAAAAACTGGAAAAAAGTTTTCCTGAATCAGTGAGAGTGAAAATACCGGGACGCAACGTAAATACACCAAATTTGATGGACTAAAAGCTGTGAAGCTACTTCGAATTTAAAATTCAACATTCCAACAATTAGTACCTACATTATCTTCTACCTGAATTTACATAGAATTTGTTTTGAAAAATTTCAACATTAGACATTTCAGGAAATTATAAAGCAGATGAACCAAAAATGGTACCTTACTTCCCGTTCTATCACGTGGCATACTAATCGGAACGTGTAAGCTTTTACTTTAACCAGACGCTATAAAGAAAACCAACATCAGGTGGAATAACATCATAGATTCTAAGCACTCAAAGTGTTTAATATCTCTAAACAGATTGCACATAAGCTCGATAATTGGTGTCAATACCCAACAGTGCCATAGGAAAACACTCCACGTGGTTAGGCGAATTCTCAAGCAAGTGACTTTTTGCAGAAGCTGTATGGGTGAGAAATAGTTCTTCACTTCCTTTGTAAAGAGTTTTTCAACAGGGACGCTACAAAAGTAGAGCGACATTGATAGCAAACGACGCCATATTTCTTGCCGCTCTTTTGACATTTCTCTTCGGTAAGATTTGCAATTTCATGGTGGAAAGATATACGAGCCAACAATGAGTCAAAATTATTAAAATTTACTACCGAAATTCGGAGTCAGTGGCCTCAACGTTAAGAGCGCTACGTCCAATTTAGGGTCGTCATAATCGTCCTAGCAGATCAACATTTGAGCGTTTAGTGGACAAATTTGAACCCACAGGCACAGTACGAAATGTTCCCGTGCCAGTGAGACAAAGAAGTGTCCGTAGTGTCGAGAATATTGCTACCGCTGATGCTTTAGTTGCAGACAGCCTAAATGTGTCTCTCACACGTCGTTTTCAAGCAATGGGCACCTCTGTGACGTCGTTTGTGCGAAATGGGCTGAGCAACAACTTGAAATTGATTCCATCGAAAAATCATCTTCAGCTATGAGGCTCATTTCTGGCTGAATGGCTTCGTCAATAAACAAAAAATGCGGTATTAGTCAGGCAGCAATCCACACGAACTCCATGAGCCATCATTGTATCCCAAAAAAATTAGGTGTGGTTTATGGTCCGGCACGGCGGCGTCATTGGTCCGTACATCTTCCGTGATGATCAAGACCGGAAGCAACAGTGGTACAGTTTCGAAATTGTATCTTAGACAAGAATCTGAAGCTTTTATTCAACAAGGATAACCTATGGAAAACAGTGAAAATTCAGAACATTCTGAACATCCCGAGCATTTTGAACGTTGAACAACAGTAAGAAAATGAAAAAGCTCACATTGATAAAGAAATTCGCATTCGCCAAAAATAAGAACATTGATCGCGAAGAAAGTGAATCGAGTAGATCAGTTGCACCCTCTTCTGAATATTCCGGCTATCATTCCTACGAAGCATATAAGTAGCTAGATACTTTTGGACGTATGTATGTGTGAATCATTTGAAATCCATTCGTCGTCGAATTATACAATCATATTCCGCAGCTGAACTTTTTCTACGAATTGACAATTCCAAGCTGATGATGGCTTCCTTGGAAAATTTCTTTCATATTTTGGTCACAATTACTCAACATCTGAATTAATTGACAAAATTCGGAAAATAACCTTCACCTCAGCAAAATCATCGCGGTTATGGGATATATTTTGAACATGGAGAATCAAAAAGGTTCTTTACTTCTTTTCTCCGAAGTAAGACATTATTTCTCACCTTGCCCCGAGCCCAAGAGCTCTGGTTTCACATTGTAACAGACTTACTTTGCTTTTTGGTACCGGAAGTAAGATTAGTTTGATGAAACGTTCCGGTGAGCCTAAAGAAATTCAGTTTGGACCAATGTAGCCGTTCGGGCTAAGTGGAGTTTGTAATGTTAAAATCTGCACTTTCGCTAAAATTGAAATTTAAATAATTTTTCTTGGAGTTACCGAATCAATTAAAATTTATGTTATTCCCGATTATTTATTTATATACATTCATTGATATAAGGTCGTAATTTGTTTTCTAGTGCCACAATTAACAATTATTTTAAATAATATAGGTACTAAAATTTAAATTTCAATACAAATTGAATTATTTTTCTCTTAATTTAGTTTTTAACTTCCTCCACGGCCACTAGAATGAGGCCACAAATTTTGCAATCGATTTTCGCATTTTATAAGTCGTGGAAGTTTTGTACCGGAAAAGTTTACTACATGTGAGATTGTAAGTATTTCCCCATTACAAATTCATAAAAAGTAAACGGTTTATTTCAAACATTGAAATTCCCCAAGATCTAATAATAGTTAACTACTTAAAATGCGTATAAGAAGGTGCTTCACTTGGATGAGGCCATTGCAAATATTTCCGTGCACAAGCTTACATGTGCGATCTTTTAAAAACTTGTGTACATTGATATGAAGAAGAAATAACACCCACACCTGCTTCACCAACAATTTCTTCAATGTTAGAATACGACGTTCCTAGCACATCATCACAGCCATACAGGATATCACTAGCACATCATCACAGCCATACAGGATATCTCAAGCTGAATTGATTGATCTTATTAGGGACTTGGAAAAACGCCAATGTGTTTACTATAGACCATTAAATAAGATAACTATTCGGGATAGTTTTCCATTACCCCTTATTAACGAATTCTTAGAGAAGTTAAATGGAAACAAATATTTGGCAACTTCAGATTTGAAAAATGGATTTCATCCAATTCGCTTGGATAAAGATTCCAGTATGAGTATACAGTCATGGCATTCTGTTTGAAAAATGACCCAACCGTTTTCAACGCATTATCAAATATGACACGCGTCCATTAAAAAAAAAAGGATCAATGGTTGTTACTTTATAATATAATACAATTGAGGAATATTTTGATTTACTAAAGTGTGTATTACGACGATTAGCTGGATTTCGGCTTCAATTTAGGTACACTTAAAAAATGTGGATTTTTCTATACCCATTATTTATTTCAATTCGTTAAATACTAACGTGAACAAAAGCTTAATAATAATGCTTAACATCTAATTTTAATCCAAACTATTATAAAACATTGTTTTAAACTTGAAATTTTTAAAATTGTCATTAGGTGATGTTATTAGAAAATACAATTTATTGAATATTTCTATCAATTGATTAAGTGGGCTATGAGCACCATAGTTCGACCTGCTAAAAATTATATTTACTGGTTTTTGGAGCCGTATACTCGATCGACTAAAAGTAAAGTTGAAACGATTAAGAACCGATGGTGATGATACTGTTCCATTTATTATTGCTGCAGCAAAACAAAATTGTAAATATTTTCTATGGTTTGTCAAGGAAGGAAGATTAATTAAAGTGAGCCTTTGAGAATAAGGGGGCAGAGAATTTTCGTAGGGAAGAGAACGGAGACAAAAACGCAAAAATCTCCTCTGAATCGCTTCAATCCTCATTTCGTGTGTAGAATAATAAGGTGTCCATACTACACAGGCATATTCCAGAACTGGTCTCACAAATGAGACAAAAAGTATCTTTAGAACATAAGGATCACGGAAGTCGCGACTAAATCTCTTAATGAAGCCAAGGACTTTATTTGCTTTTTTAACAACAAAGCTAACATGCTCAGTAAATGTAAGTTTCGAGTCTAAGACTACACCTAGGTCAGTAAAAACAGATACTCTACTTAAAAAACAAGAATCGAACATATAATCAAAAACAATTGGAACTTTTTTGCGTGTAAAACTCATGGTCTTACATTTGTCAACATTTAAAACGAGACGAGTTTTATTGCACCATTCAATAAATAATATTAAGTCATCTTGCAAAAGTAGACAGTCAGATGTAGTGTTAATTCTTTTGAAAAGTTTAATGTCATCAGCATAAATAAGGACAGACGAATTTTTTATGATCGAAACCAAGTCATTTATAAATAAAATAAATAAGATTGGGCCTAAATGGCTGCCCTGTGGAACACCAGAATTCACAATAAACGGACTCGAACATTCATTACGAAATATTACACTATATTGTCTATTTTCTAAATAAGATACGATCCAGTTTAAGAAATTTTCATTAAAACCTTGACGAGATAATTTAAAAATTAGCGTTTTATGACACAACTTGTCAAACGCTTTACTAAAATCAGTAAATACACAATCTACTTGTCCACGTTTCTCAAAAACATCTAAACAAAAGGACGTAAAATTAAATAAATTAGTAACAGTAGAACGTTTTTTAACAAAACCATGCTGGTTATCACAAGTAATTGAACTACAATGAAAGGAGAGGACACTACATACGATAGACTCAAATAGTTTAGGTATCACAGATAGCTTAGCAATAGGTCGATAGTTCATAATATCATTTTTAGGACCTTTCTTGTGCACTGGGGTTATAAATGAGCATTTCCAGATAAATGGAAAGACCGAACTTCTTAAAGACGTGTTAAAGAGAACACATAAAGGATACGACAAATAAGAGACACATTTTTTCAAAATAGAGGATGGCAAACCATCAGGACCAGGACTAAAGCACTCATCTAGTTTCAATATGCTTTGTGCAACAGTATGTTCACTTATTTCAAAATTGATATTATTTAAATGCTGAAAGTTAAAAACTGAAGAAGAAGAGGAAGAAGTATTTAATGGATTAGATTCATCAAACGCTTCCTTAAAATAGCTAGCAAACATGTTTGCAATAACTTTTGGTTCATGGCTAGATGATGTTGCACTTGACATAGAGTTAGGGTACCCACAGGTTTTTTTCTTACAGTTGACAAACTTCCAGAAATTATCAGGATTAGTTTTAAGATCAGTTTCAATTTTATGTATATAATCTTCGTATAAAGAGTTTGAATATTCATTAAATAATTGCTTAAGAATAAAGAACGTTCTATAATCACCATCAGCTCTTGTTTGATTATATTTTACCCACGCTTTGTTTCTCTTGTTTTTTAAGTTTTTGATATGAGAATCAAACCATGGTGGAGCATGCGAGTTTTTACGAGCTTTTTTTAATGGAATACTTTTACTGAAACAGTCAAAAAGTGTATTGTAAAAAACGTTACACATATCAGTAATATTTAAATTTAAAAATAATTGGTTCCAGTCGATGGTAAATAACATTTCAAACAATATTTCAAAATTACACTTGCTAAAGTTAAATTCAAGTTTGTTATAAGAATATCCGCCACCTTAATTAAAATAAAAAAAAAAAAAACGGGTACTGCCTCTTGCGAGGAATTGACAAATTCTCCAAGAGTAATGCTTGTCATGAAAAAGTGCTTTCTCAAATTAGCCGTTCGGATTCGGCATTAAAATGTAGGTCCCCTCCATCCCTGACAACAGTACTCGCACACAGGAATGGTTGAGAGTTGTAAGTCACTAGGCCCTGGTTCTCTACGGACTGTTGCGCCACCTAATTTAATTTATAAGAATATCCCTGCCTGTGCCACCTTAATTTAAAAAAAACGGGTACTGCCTCTTGCGAGGAATTGACAAATTCTCCAAGAGTAATGCTTGTCATGAAAAAGTGCTTTCTTAAATTAGCCGTTCGGATTCGGCATTAAACTGTAGGTCCCCTCCATCCCTGACAACAGTACTCGCACACAGGAATGGTTGAGAGTTGTAAGTCACTAGGCCCTGGTTCTCTACGGACTGTTGCGCCACCTAATTTATTTAATTTTTATTTATTTATAAGAATATTTATAATTAGGAGAAGACATAGTTAAATTAAGTGAAATATCTAAAGCAGGATGATGTCGATCTTCTTCTATAAATTTAACAGCAGAAGCAATTACTGAGGTTTCAGTACAAACTGTATCGGAGAAAAAAACTAAGTCGAGTGTTCTTCCCAAACGATTGGTTACTCCATTAAACTGATTAAGACCACACGAACACATACCATCTATTACAGTAAGTTCATTTAAGCTGGACGCGTTTATTGGAACGTAGAAGTTATCATCGTCAATTTGCATCCAATTTAGATTCGGTAGATTAAAGTGACCTACAATCAAAATTTCATCTTCTGGCTCCAAAAGAGTATATGGCTCAAAATCACCAAGGTTGCAAATTTCAAATTTTTTTTATGACAAAAAAAAATTGCAAGCTATAATGATGAATTTTAGTTTATACTGTTGCAAACATTTCATATTAATAAACTTTGACAGGGCAGCGCACAGAACTCTATACTTTCTTAGTATTATTGTTTAGTACTAAACTTCATACAAAAACCATCAATTCGGGAACGTTTTTCTAAGTTTGATAAAATCAACAAAAACAAAACAAAGTACATAATTTAAGCTTTGTTTAATAACATGGGTATATTATGTATCTATATTAAATAAGCAATAATGAAAACAATACATACAAAATCTTCTACAAGCAAAATACGTAAAAATCATGTCCGGGAACGTTTCCGAAATGACCGTTCCCGAAATGACGATTTCAATTAAGCGCGCGCTTTAATTATACGGCGGTCATCTTAAATGCGATCTGACTTTGTCAATAGGAAAATATTTGAGGTAACTTTGAAATTTCGTGCCGTAGAAAAGTATTTCATCAATAATTAAATGTAATAAATGCGTTCACGGAATGACGGACTATTGATGTACGCTCTACGAATGATGAATAGAAATTTAATTACCATTTAGATATAACTTATTTTACGATAAATACTCTGACAGCCGGCTTTGTTATTGTTTTCTTCCTCGACTGACGTTTGACACAGAATTATTGCGTTCACTTAAAATTATTTGTGATCGATTATCGATATGTTCCCTGAAATGACTTGTGCGGTATCGGACAAACTGTTTTTGCATTTTTTACAGTTAAAAATAAATAATCTATTAGTACCGTTTCTAAAACTAGATTCTGTATAAAAAATACGGTGTATTAAGTGATGATCGGGGTTGAATACCTTACATCTTTCAATTGTATTTTGGGCTTGAAGTTGAAGATTGTAGATTGGGACGCGTTCCCGAAATGATTTTCTATGCGTGTATATTGATTTCATTTAAAATTTAGTTTATTAATAAATTATATTGTTTGATAGAAACATAAAACAGGTCAGTTTTAGTATTTTATTAATTTTTTTTTTTTAATTAAGTCAAGGTTTAAGACATAAAATTGCTAGCGAAGCCAATTCTGCACCTTGGTGATTTTGAGCCATATAGATTTTCTATACAGCTGTTGGGATTGGCAACTCTGGCACGATATAGTTTGGTTGACATTGTTTTAAGCTCCGTAAAATCTATTGAAATTTGGTGATAAAAAAGTATTTTTAAAGTGTTATCTTTATTTGAAAAACTTCTAAATTTCATCTTGGAAGTCACATCACAAAGGTGAGCTTTAATTTTGTTAAAAAAATAAATTAAAATTAAAACAACGCAAAAATGAATGGCCTACAAAGAACACCACCAACAAAGAACAACAACAATAAACCTGCAATCAACAATAGAAACACAAACGTCACACAACCACCCACTAACCCTAACAATAGAAACCCTAACTCCACGCAATCGCAAAAACGTCCGTGCACTGTTCTTTCGCCTGAGATGCACTCATCTACACAAGGTCCCAGTGCGGGTGCTATGCAAGTGATCGATGTGAAAACTCTCGAGTGCTCACTAGCAGCTCTACTTGACGAGCGCATGAAGAACTTGGCATCAAAAACCGATTTAATCGAAGTTAAGTCTAAAATGGAATGCCTGGAACGTAGCAATGAACTGCTTCAAACCAAGCTCCAGCAAGTAGAGAATAAATGCCTTGTTCTAGAACGGCAAATAGATTTTCTCGAAAGGAAAAGCAACGAGAATAATTTGGTACTGCACATACCGGCAATGGAAAATGACCAACAGGTGATGGAGAAAGCCAAAAACGTTTGCTTGGACCTTCTACAACAAAACAACCCAGCAATAATACGAAAAACAAAAGTCATTCGTTCCAGGAACAATAGATTGGCTAATGTCATCGTAGAACTGCAACACAGCGACGACGTACCACGCATATTGAAGGCTGCCATAAAGTTGAGAGATACTGGAATTTCTATCCACCGAGATTATACCAGAGCTACTCGAGAAAAACGGCGAATTCTTATGCAAATAAAGGCAAAAATCAATGCAGAAAATAAAAACACCAAAGTATCTATTCGTGGACAACAACTTTTATTTGATAACAAAACTTATTACTTGGACCATAACAATACTCTGAAGTGTGAAGTAGAAGGCGGGATGGCGGTAATAAACAAATTCATTAGCGCGACAGCTGGTAGTGACAGTCATCAACTGACAGGAACTGCACAACAGGTCAACATCGTCGGTAATGTAGTACAGCTGCCATCACCCAGTGGTGTCGAAGAGCGTTTTAATTGTAGTGTTTAGTACTAAAGCCGTCTGCCATTCAAGTAAAATTGTAGTATCTAGTAATTTAAGCGAAGAAAACGAATATTTTAAAATTTTATCGTACAATGTATCAGGTTTGTTTAATAAATCCTTATTTAGTGATTTTTATAAATTTGTGAATAGCTTTGATTTGATATTTTTGTATGAAACTTTTGTAACTGAAAACAAATTTTCAATTATCGAAAATAAGCTGTTAGATTTTGTATTTAAGTGGATCCCGGCAATGCGGACCCATGAGCGTGGAAGAGCAAGTGGAGGTTGCTACTTTGGTTTCAAAAAAAAGCTTCAAGGTTTGAAATGCGAGTTTCGGATGCACAATAATATATGGTTTGTTTACTTAGAAATTAATACCAAACACCTGTGGATACTTCCTCAATACCTCAACTGTAATAATTGGGAAGAAGATTTTGAAAGAACAACGGAATTACTTAGCCAAATGAGATCGACGAACATTATGCTTATTGGAGACCTGAACGCGAGAATCGGGGTAGAGGCAGGAGTAATGAATGTTGTTAACGGTTTTTGTAGGCAATCAAAGGATACTGTTTGTAATGCAAGAGGAAAGAAACTCCTAGAGCTTTGCGATTCTTTTGGACTTCGAATTCAGAATGGAACGAGTGCGAGTGACACCTCGGGTAATTTCACATTTATTGGAGGCCAAGGATCATCGTTGATTGATTATGCAATCCTAGGTGAAGACTGGGAGTCACTGGTGACAGATCTAGAAGTTAAAGAATTTCCGTATTCGGATCACCTTCCCATTATTGTAACATTCCAACGGCGGCGCTTGCAACCAAATGATGATGAAATTATTAACCCGGAATCACTGCCCAGACTTAACTGGAAGATATCGCAAGCCTCAGCATACAGACAACAACTGGATGGTAGACTACAAGCACATCAAAGACCAGACTTTCAAATGTTAGAACAAACCATAAAGGAATCTTACCCACAACAGCAGCCTCGCGGAAAAGGATGGAATTCAGGAAATGAGCCTTGGTTTGATCAAGAATGCCGAAAAGCTAGGAAGATTTCTTTTGCATGGTTGAAAAATTTTCGGAGTTCCTCCCAAAGCTCAGTTAGGATTAACTACTTAGAGGCCAATAGGAAATATAAAGAGCTATGCAAAGCCAAAAAGTTGAAATATGAAGAAGAACAAGCATGCAGATTGCTGTCTTGTAAAAACGCTAGGGACTTTTGGAAACTGGCTTGGGAATTAAATGGAAAACAACCAGTAATACACAAAAAACTGTGTGCAAATTCACTCTTTCTTCACTTCAAAGATCTACTAAATCCCGAAACAACATTAGCAAACTGGCATTATGCAGTTCCTCGATTTGAGAACGAAATTTTAGACCCAGAATTGAGTATGCATGAACTTGAACAAACTTTATGGACACTTAAAGATGGGAAAGCGGCAGGTTCAAATGGTATTCCAGTAGAGTTCTACAAATACGGAAGCGCCACACTGAAAGAACATCTGGTAACATTATTTAATAATGTTTTTGAGGGGAATCTTCCGGTAGATGAATTCAGGAATGCTGTAATATTCCCGATACACAAAAAAGGATCCTTGATGGATGCAGCGAACTATCGAGGAATCTCTTTTCTAAATGCAACATATAAGATCTTCACAACAATGTTACAGAAACGACTTACAAGGTGGATTACAACGCAAAATGTGCTAAACGAGTGTCAAGCTGGTTTTAGATCCGGATACTCTACAATCGACAATATCTTTGTCCTCAGGAGCCTTGCTGAAAGCTTTTGCATGAAGGGAAAAAAATTGTATGTATTTTTCATCGATTTCAAAGCAGCTTTTGACACGATCAACAGAGGTGCCTTATTTTACAAATTGTACAATCTGGGATGTTCGTTGAAGTTCGGCTTAATACTCGAAGAGTTGTACAGAGGAACACGGGCTGCAGTTTGGAATGGAGCGGAACTTTCGGATTGGTTTGCAACTTCGTCAGGAGTGAGGCAGGGATGCACACTGAGTCCTACCCTCTTTTCGCTCTTCATAAATGATCTAATTGATTTCCTTCCTGGAGGAGTTGACTTTGCGGGAGAGCGTATTAAAGCATTGATGTTCGCGGATGATATAGTCTTGTTTGCTTACTCCCCAGAAACACTCCAACTTATGATAAACAAAATTTACAATTACTGTTGTTTATGGAATTTGGTTGTCAACACTCAAAAATCCAAGGTGATGATTTTTAAAAGAGGAGGTGGACGAAACGCATCGAATGAAAAGTGGGTGTTTAACGGAGAAGACATTGAATGCGTCAAGGAGTACAAATACCTAGGCGTCATCTTTTCGAGCAACTTAAACATGGAAAAGCATCTGGTAGAAAAACTGCAAAAAGCAAAAACAGCTATAAATATAGCATGGAAAAGAGTTTTTATGAACGGCAACATAGCACATAGTATAAAATATAAAGTATTTGAAGCTTCAGCGGAGAGTATTCTTTTATACGGCGCCCAAGTTTGGGGATGTAAAAAGTTTTCCACAGTGGAGAAACTACTAACTCACTACGTGAAAAGAGTATTTCGTCTGCCACTGAACACACCAAACTATGTTATTATGCTAGAGACAGGACTTTCACCTCTATTCGTCAAAACCCTCAAACTGCAAGCAGACTACTTACTGAAAGTTTTCAAGATGCCTGATTCCCGACTGGTCAAGAAAGTAGCTCTTAAAGCAGTACAAAATCAAAATAGCTGGTACAGGGAGTGGAATTGCCTCGCCGAAGGATGTAACGTGGAGTTCAATTTAAACGTTGGAAGCATATCAAGTTGCAAGGATATCTTATATGATGTGATTGCGAAAGTAGATGAAAAATGTAGAGAAGATTATGTAGCTGAAGCTTCCGAGTCCTTATTCAGAACAATTTATAGAAGGCTGAACCACAATCTTGCTGAAAGAAACTACTTTAGTGATGCAAATAGTGTGAACGAGATTTCAACAATGGTTAGACTCCGAAGCGAACTTATAAGCCTGAATTTCATACCACATAGACCCGAATTACCATTGGAGTGCAGTATGTGCAATCTTAGAGAAAGAGAGGACGTTATTCATTTCGTTGGAAAATGCCCTACTTTAAAGGAAACAAGAAGGAGCTTTTTTGGAAGTGACTTCTTATCGGATGAACAAGTTGTTGCCTTGCTGAATGAGATGAATGTCGGCAATTTGTACAAATATTGCAAAATCGCTTTATGTTATAGATCTAGAATTATGAACGAAGATTTCTGATTTATCAAACAATAATCCACTTAAATTAATTCAAACTTAAAGTTGAGAAAAAAAAAAATAATTTAAAACTAACTTCTTTTTTAAATCCACATATGTAAATAATTATATAAGCTTATTACAATATTTGTATAATATATGTTAATTGTCAATCTGGCAGACGGCAAATGCCATGTCATAATGATTTTTTTTGTATATATGTAAAAACATGATTTGTAAAATGTATTTATAATATTCTAATAAAAAATCTATCTAATCTAATCTAATCTAATCTATACAGCTGTTTAATTTTTCATAAATGTCATTGTTAGAACTTGGAGGTATGTAAGTCGATATAATAAAGAAATGTCCGGATACCATCTTAATTTTTATACAAAGTACTTCGATGTCCGTGGATCGAAAATCGTCAATCATGTAACATGTATGCGAGTCTTTGATGGCAAGAAGAATTCCTCCTCCTACAGTGTCTGAGATGTCGTTGATAAATAGAATACTTATAGGATTCAGTGTAAGTCAAAAGGTCATAAGAACTAATAATCAACATTTAAATGCTATTAAGCAGGTTCCAATTTCTTCTAATGTTTTGGAACTACAAATATGTCTTGGACTGTTTTTTATTATTATTAATATAAAACTGAGACGATCAAAACATTTTAATTGAATTTATATTACTATGTGAGTTTTCTTTAAAAAATTTTGACTTTTCAAAAACCTTAACAAATTTTTTTCTGAAATTGCAATCCTCAAAAGTTATTATTGAGCAATCGCAGTTAACTGCTGCATTCACATTACATTACGTTATTATGCATGAGGCATCCGTTCACCTGATATATTTTTGAACTCTGACTGATTTTCTTGTATTTAATTTTATGGCTTCACAAATAACATATAACTTAGTATCTTCGTAATATATACTCGTATACCTAACCAATACTCGCTAAAGTAACCATTAAAATCGGCCGATGATCGGTTTGGAGCGAGATGGACTGGACATCAGAGAGGCCACATTTTTCATTTGAATGAAAGATCTACGATATGTCTATGTTATGTACATAAATATGTCCATAAGTGCGTTGCGTTGTGAGGCCTAAAGACCTTCACTTCATAAAATCGAGTGTGTGTTGCAATAAAATTCCTTCTGCTCTGTCCGCCTGACCCGGTTTATGTTGTATACTATACCCCCTCCTCCCCCTTCCTTAGGATGGCTTTCATTTATGGTCGGAGAACGCAATAATAATTTGCATGTTATGTGTAAAAAGCTGCATTATTGCTGTCATGTGTTTTTGCAACCAGCCAAAAGGACTCCGCTGACGACCAGCGACGCTGCTGAGTCAAGCCTCCACCACCTCCATCACCACTTTAGCCGCTCAAAACCGCTGTCCAACAGCAAAAAAAAAAGTCTAAACAACAAACTCTTAAAAGATACTTAGATACATTTAGCAAAGAGATTCCTATCTATCTATGGCAAAGTGTTTGTATTTTCTCGAGGTTTAAACCAGTGATGCGCACCAAATGACCGGCTATTACACGGACTTCGGAGTGTGTAATCGTGGTCCAGAGACCGCACAGCGACGTTAAGATAGATCTGCAAATACATATAAATGTGTAGATACATTGAAAGATACATGATGTGTGTGATCCCGATGATAATGCAATTAAGAGATCATGTTTTGCAAACATGATGCTTCTTGCGATTCTCGCAGAGCAAGCCCAAGCCCAAGCACAAGCCCGAGCACTGATGCACTGTGATGAAGTTCCGCATTTGATTTGGTTACACTAAACTAAATTGGCATTCAATTTGCAGTGAAAATTATTCATTTCAATGGATGACTGTTTATAGTTTGCATACATTAAAGCGATAGACAGAGTTTTCCTTAGAATATATAGAAGGATAGGTTACTTCGTTGAGGGAAAGGATGGAGGCGACGTGACTTCTAGGTATAGAAAAGACTCTTTGGTGGTCGTTGTGATGTTTTCTTTAAATAATAGTACTGATGGAAAGACCAGGAAGTCTTCAGAAATAGATGGTGATGGCTCTATACAATACAACACTGCCACTTTACTCCAACTTCAATACATTTGGAAGTGTTAATGTGATAAGGAAACAATTTTAATTTACGCTTGTAAAAGGTACTTTGGGCAGGTAATATTATTTCATTGTCTTACTTTGTTTTTTAATTTACTGCACGCTTAGGAAAAATACGCTGTTAATTGTATCTAAAATCTCTTTTCTGATGGAAATCCATATCAGCATGAACTAGTCCATGAACAATTTACACATTGTGGATGTATGTCCTCAATTAGTTAACGAATTCCATCCTTAACAAAAATGAATTAAGATTAATGCCTAATTGCTTACAGCTCTCAACCATTCCTGTATGCAAGTTATGTCAGGAATGAAGTGGACCTACAGTGTATATATGCTTAATCCGAAGGGCTAATTTGCGTAAGAAATTTTCATGACAAGAATTACTCTTGGAGGATTTGTCAATTCCTGGCTAAAGGCGAAACTTCTAAATGGCAAAGGCAGGGTTTGAAACCAAGAATTTTGGCGTGACAGTCCTATGAGCTAACCATCAAACTAAAGGTACTACGAATTTCATCCTCAAGGTCTTGAATAATTATGGAAAATTGTTATTATAGACTTTAACTTTTACGTAGCCCTAAAGACAAAAGCCTAAAGGTTTTTTAATAACAAGATCTCCCTAGCTCAAAAGGAAGAACTTCTTTTTGAAAAATAGCTCTACAAATGTTTTGTTGTGTGGCATGAACCTCCTCTGTCCATAAAAAATCAATATTCACATGTCGAAGATCAATTCTTTTTTCGTAACCGTTGCACCAGCCTCACACCGCCAGATCAAAAACCGCACCAAACAGTTGCACTTTGAGGATAGAGAGAAGTTTTTCCACAATCATTCTTGAGGATTTTCCTAGCAACAACTCTTCTTTTTAAAGTAGCTTAAGAGGTGAAAATGGGCTTCAGTACTAAAAATAATTTTTCGAGATCATTTTGACGATTTTTTGTTCAATATTAAGTAATGCCGTAGTTATAGTTATTGTTAAGTAACAATTGAAAAGTGTTTTTTTTTTTAAATTACACAGATTCAAATTAATCTGGCTCCAAGATCATAACTATAAAACCGATCTGTTTAAATCTATGTCTCTCATTTCGTCTTGCCAATGTTTGTACCGTGTTCCAGGCAGAACTTCTAGCCATCAAAAAAGCCCTCTCTTGGCTAAGAGAAGACGTGATTTCGACTACCCAACTGACATACGCATCTTCTCAGGTAGTCAAGCTGTCATAAATCATTAGACTCCGTCTCAATAACCTCGCTAACAGCCTGAAACTGTCGATCATCTCTTATGGAGAAGGCGGAGTAGTTTCACATTTACCTTATTTGGATGAGAGTCATAGAGACAATCCAGGAAACTGCATAGCTGATGGTTAACTTACAAAACATGGAACAACTTTACCTTTGATTGGCAACAAATCCTACATCGGTATACCCCTAGCTCCTTGTAAACTAATGCTAAAGCATGATACCATAAAGAAAGCAAACCGCAAATATTCTTATACAACCACTTGCCGGCCAACCAAATTAAAACAAATAAATTGGGTGGCGCAACAGTCCGTTGAGAACTTGGTCCTAGTGACTTACAACTCTCCACTGTGTGCGAGTTCTGTTGTCAGGGATGGAGGGGTTATACAGTTTTAAGCCGAATTCGAATGGCTAATTTGAGAAAGCACTTTTTCATGACAAGAATTACTCTTGGAGAATTTGTCAATTCCTCGCAAGAGGCAGTACCAGTAAAAAAAATTTTAGTTGGCATAGGCAAGGATCGAACCCAAGACCTCTGGCATGATAGTCCAACACACTAACCATCATTCCACGGGTACTTTTACCAACCCAATTAATTTGGCAAATATTCGATGCTAAACGCTCTTGGCAATTCAGTTCGGTAAGCTTTCAAATTAAAAAAAAAATACATAGGCTTAGAGCACAAGTCCAATGACCTGGACATCTAGAGAAAAAAAATAAAACTTCTATTAGGCAGAAAGTCTTTTGATTTCATTGTAGTCCTTTTAATTTAATAAAATATTGGTTTCTTTAAAAACAAACTCCAAAAAAAATCGGTATAAATTATTTAAACCGAATCTGTCAAAACTCATTTAAGCCAAATTCCTACCGTGTCAGTTCAACTTATATAAACATAAGCCGAATTTTCTCTCTTAAGACCTCTCTCGTTAATCCTTAACATGCCAATTCAATTTCATCGCACAAATAATGCTTTTCTGCTCCCCCAAAATTGCATGACCTGGGGAAACAATTTTATTCGTGCAACAGAAACGCAACAGTAAGAAAAATTCCGCATATTTCCAACTCGAGTGCGCTATTCATTGAACAATTTTCTCAAAGTGCAGTGTTTCCACTGACCGCATGCCACCGACCGCCAAGCCGTGCCGCCACACGACACGAACCGAAATTCACGCGAATCCAAACGCTTGCTCCAGCATCACAAACACCACTAATACCACCACCACCTCCTCCGCCGTAAAGCTGACATAGCTACCACTATAGACTTCGATTGACCACACGCTTCTATGGCAAAACATAAAATGCCTAACAAAGTCAAACTTGCTATATGTAGCAACCGAATAAGAAATACATGTATTGACTATTTCCGTTGGCAGTGAACACATGTTCAACAAAACTGTGCAACGACCACGGGCGGCGCGGCGGCGGCGGTGGACGCAGCAGAATCACAAACACTGTTCCTGTAAGCTTGTGCTCCTAACGCCATAGCCATCTCCAGCTCCATAGCCGCTGTGCCGCTGTTGCACCGTCATATACGCGTGCATTCGCGCTCGGCATCTTTTGGACAGACTTACATACAGATATATTCTGACCAGCGCAATCCATAAATCATAGATCAGCGCAGTGCTGCTCTGCGTTGGGGCAGTAGACTGCGCGCGCACACCAACAATGCAAGTAGGACCATGGCGCATGTGCAGTGCACTGTGCTGTGCAGCACGCCAGCTAAGGCCACTTAAGTTATGCAAATTAACCGTTAGATTGCAGCACATTTGTATGTAGCCCAGGTCCGAATTAGCTTCCCTGTTTATGCAAATATTTTATGGCAGGGTCTTCCCGCAGGAGGGTTATCTTTATCTTGGTCAGTTTTTATAATCTTTTCAGCCAAAAGCAAAGCTTATACTTGCTATCGCGAAAGAGCCAAGAGATTCCCATCGTTATAAGGACGGTGAAGCCAAACCAAGACAAGCCAACATGCAACTGGATGGCGCTGGCCCTGTTCTATATCGTCAGTGATGATGAAGGTAGTGGTATTGCATGGTGGTGATCTGCTTTCATAGAATAGGATTATGGATTACTGTCGATCGTGTAACAAAATCAATGGGAACATCAACTTGAGTTGAACTATCACTGGAACGAACCTTACCTATACCAAGACCGGGGAACTTGTCTTCATGCTTTACTGCAAAAATCAATGTAAAGTAGTAAGGTTTCCATTTTGTTTGGTTTACTTTTTAGGCCCCTAGTCATGCGAAATGTGTGTCCAGAGACGAATTTAATTGCCCTGATGATTAATTGGCCATTAGCATGCATTTTATAGCCAATTACTGTGGCCGAGTATAGATGTTGAATCTCTAGATGTTGTAAGATCATCTTAAAGATGGATTGTGTTTAGATAAGGGATATTTTGAGAATTGTGTTGTAATCCTCGTAGCGAGGTGTGATCGTTATTGGTTGTATAAGATTAAGGTATGTCTGATATAAAAACCGAAAGGGTTTGTAAGACTTTCAAAAATAAGAAGGTTCTAACTCAGGATGCCGGGTTGTCGTACTATTTTCCTAATTGACAAAAAGCTTATTTGTAAATAGAAGAAAGTTACCATGTCCAATCCTAAGTAAGCTTGCAACCCCGAGAAATTCAAATGATGCTCACTTTGTCAAAATAGCCGATCAAGTTTTTTTTTATTAAAAATCTCAAAGCAGCTCTGCCGTGCTCCAAGTGTCATTTTAATTCGTCAAACATTTTTAGTTTAAAAAAGATACTCAATGTTATGTTCACGCCATTATCTACTGCGAAAGATTACTTAATTTAGGAGTTAGTGTCCTCATCTGGGATGAATGATATGCCTCCAGGATAGTCGTGTGTGTGGTGATCCGTCTTCGATGGACTATACACGATTACAGAGACCCCCTGTTCTAGAGCCCAGCTGCAACGATGAAAAAAGGTACGAAAAGCATTCTAGTATGTAAGTTCATAGAAGAGCATAATGATCGATGTTAAAAGTCTGCAGGTCGTGACAATTGCGTGACATGTGAATACTCTGAGGCAATGCTATACCTGATGCTTGAATACTGCACCTCAGTTTTTCATCGCAATAAAGAGAAAAGAAAAATATCAGAAAGAGTGAAAGGAAGGCAAAAGCGGCGGATTTGTGGAGGCGTGTTGGAAGATTGCTAAAATTTTATGATTTATCATTTGATGAGTGCTGATTAATTGAATGAAAACAGTTAAAAAAGCTAAGCCTTCCAACAGAAAGCAAATACATAGATGTCTAAAATTGTTTGGTAAGGAGTGAGTATTTAAACATTCTATAAGTAAACAAAAATTTTGAAATGAGTTAATCCATTAAAAAAGTGTTTAAAATATTTTTTAAAGACCTAAAGGAATACCAAAATTCTGATTTTCCATGTAGAATTCGCAACTTTGTGACTGCGTGTCCTTGATAACTTCATGAATTCTAAATGCGTAGTTCTTAAATTTATTAGTCTATGTCAATCATAGACTTTATCTTTCACGTGGCAAATAAAAAACAGGATACAAGTATAAAGGCTCCGCCAGTCAGTCTACTCTAAACCTATTTGAAAAGTGCAATTTAATTTCCAGGAAGAAAACCTTGCCGACTAGTTTTAAAGGGGTGCAATTGTACAATTTAGGCAGTGTCTTCAAACAATACTATACTGCCCCAAGTTGCCAATGTAAAAAATCAACTAAAAGTCAACACCAAAAATTTTAATATATTTTCTTGTTCCAAAGATTTTTAGTCAAAAACTAATTTTTACTAATTTTAGTAGCATTTCCTGAAAATTTGTAGGTATTTCTAATAAAAATCATACCGATAGGATTTTTTAAAGAAAATTATCTTATCTGAACAACAGTTTGAAGTCATTACCTTCAATTATTCTCGAGATAGTAGTAAGTAAGTAGTAAACACGTGATTTTATTTATCAGATTAATTGTTCATTGTTTTTGTTTTAATTTCACAGTTATAGCATTTTGGCTTTTGCCGTTAGCTAGAAGAAAGAGTATAATCTAAACAAGTGCAATATAAATAGAATTTTTAATATTTTCAAGTTGTATTAAGTTAATTGACTAAACAAATATGTATCAAGATTCATAAGGTTCGTTTTGTAGGGTTGAGTTCAGGTGCGTTCAGAAGGCTTCGTTCAGGATTTGGTATCGGTATTTTAGCGCTGTTTTGACGAAACTGCTCAACACGTTCCACTCCTGTCCATTTAGGATTCCTAAAGTTAAGACACTCTTTCCCCAGTGTCCTCTTCTGATTGCAGCAAGAATAGGGCACGTTGCTAGGAAGTGCAGTACGTCTTCTCTAACCATGTGGTTGCATAGGGTACACTCTGTGTTTTCATCTGCACAATGTGTATGTGGTCGGTAATTCAGATGTAGTAACTCTCCTCTCGTTTTAAAGATCAAAGCGGTCATCAAAATAGTTGCTGGCTTGGAGGTTGTGCTGCAGACCCTTGTACATACTTCGCTTTTTGCTTCGTTCTGCCATCTCGGTGAACTTACAGACATTGTCTTCTTCAATCCTTGCGAGCGGTATATCGAAGCTACACTTCCAAGTATTGGTCCCACTTTCTAGCAATTCAATATTATGTGACTGCTCTAGGAGCATCCACTCTCTAAAAAACTGCGATTTTCGGTTAAAAAGATGCCGTGCAATGATCCTGGGTAGACGATGACTTGGCAGAGCCATTACTTTCAAAATGTAGTTAAAATGCATTTTTAGTGTAAAGATATACAGCGGAGAAAGTCCAGTCTCCAGATGTAGCATGTAGTTAGGGGTGTTTTCTGGAAGCCAAAATATTTTTTTCATAAAGTATCTCAAAAGCTTTTCTATTTGGTCATATTGAAGAAATCCCCACACCTGGGCAGCGTAGCACATTATCGATCTCATCACCGCTTCAAAGAGCTTATATTTGGCGCTCGGGGCTACATATTTTTTGCTGAGGACCCCTTCCAATTGCAATTGATAGCTTTTTTCGATTCTGTTAGTTTTGCATTGAGATGTTGGTTGAATGAAAGCTTTGGTGTTATAGTTACTCCAAGATACTTATACTCCTTAACCACCTCTAAGTTCACATTTTCCCATTTCCACTTTTCATTTCTTGCGAATCTGCCTGTACCATTTCTAAAGATCGTGATTTTTGATTTATTTGTATTAACGGTGAAGCTGAAGAGACGACAATATGCTTGTAGTTTATTTATCATTATTTGCATCATTTCCGGGGTTTCAGAGAAAATGACGATATCGTCTGCATACATCAACGCTTTGATTTCGACACCAGCAAAATTAATTCCACCTGGCAGAGCTGATGTCAAATCATCTAGGAAAATAGAAAACAGAAGCGGGCTTAATAGGCAGCCTTGCTTAACCCCCGATGTCGTTTGAAACCACGGCGATCCTTCGTTTCCGTCCCATATTGTCGTTTTATTGTTTTCGTACCGGCATTTTATTATTTTCAACATTTTTGTGGATATTCCCAGGCAACTGAGCTTGTAGAACAATGCATCCTTGTTGATTGAATCAAAAGCTGCTTTGAAATCAATAAAGAAAGCATATAATTTCGTTCCCTTATCCAGATAAGATCTACCTATGCACGTTACTGAAAAGATGTTGTCAACTGTCGAATAATCTTTCCTGAAGTCGGCTTGAAACTCACTCAAAAGGTTATTACTTTTTACCCAGGCTGTGAGCCTGTCTAGAATGACGCCTGTTAAAGTTCAATCTATCGAAGAGTGTTGAGACGCTAAGAGTTTACCAAGAACTCCAATACGACTTTGTAACACATTCAAATTTTGTGGACTCTCAATTCATTTCGAATACTGAGCGTGATCTCAAAATAAACCCCCATATACTTTGGAGATAAGTAAATAGTTAACTTATATTTGATTTCGATTATATTAAAACCGCCTTTGAAGATTTGTCTTCTGCATTCAACTCTTCTTTCACTTTTGATAACACACAAGAATACAGTCATCTTACATCAATAAATTTTTCGATTTCTGAGGGATCTATACGTGACAATATTTTAAAGCCTAATAAATGTTTCAGTCCTGTTCTTGATGGAATACTTAAACTTATGTTGAAATAATGGGTACCTTATTTTTCTTAACCATTGTTTCTAAGTTCGACGAGTCTTTGAAATGTTCTAAATTATCAGATCTTTCGAAATATTCACACCTAAAGTCAATCCATAAGAAATGTTCTAACAACTTAGTTACGAATCACGGTCATATAACAAAATTGTCTGCTATTCCTAAATTGTTTGAATCCCTTGTCTGTGAAGTAATTTCTTTTAATTGTTTTTCTGTTATATGTGAAAATCAACATGGGTTTGTGAAAAAAAATCTACAATTACTAATTTATTACAATTCTCTACTTTTTGTTTGGATGCAATAAAAACACTCTCAAGTCGATTGAATATTTACAGACTTCAGCAATACATTTGAGAAACTAAGTTAAGAAATATTGAACTTGATGAGCGTTTCATTATTTGGATTCCGTCATATCTTAAAGATAGATATATAGCATCATGTTCGAAAGTAACTTTTCATGTCACTTCTGGTGTACCTCAAGGGAGTCACATTGGCCCATTTCTGTTTATTTTATTTCTTAATGATTTGCCTTCAGTTTTAAATAATTCTATATCGCTGATCCATGCAGATGATGTTAAAATATTTCGATACTCCATATCAAGATCTGCAAGGAGCTACAAGATTACTTAAAGGCTTCCCTTGATAAAACTCTCTTCTTTTTCTGGTCAGAGGGAGTATTTGTTTTATGTATGTAGCTAATGTATTGAATGCAACGATTTCATGTCCATCTATTCTGTCGGTTGAATTTCAATCTAAGTCAATGAAGTTTTTAGAAGAAATCTACCCTTTAGAAATATTTTTAGCAGATTCTAACTATGCGCCTAACAGTTCTCTTAATTAATTGATCAGTAAATTTATAAAAATTCTCTAAACTCATGGACTCTACAATTGATACTTTAATATTTTGCTATAAGTAGTTTGAAATTATGTTAGTTTTAAGTTTAAACTTCACGACAAAACATTTTTTTTTTTTTTTTTTTTTTTTCTAAATTCATTTTTTTATTCATTTAAACTTAACTCTACTTACATGCTAGACAAAATGGGAAACTAGCCTAATTAATTCTACTTAAATATAACTTACTGGCCCTAATCGGGCGCTCTAAGAAATTCATGATTCTTAAAATTAATGCCTTTCGGCCTACGAACTAAGATTTTTTTATTTATTTCAATTTATGTTTTTTTTTTAGAAAAGTTTAAAAACTAAAATCTTTATCATTTTTTGGGTTTTTTACTTACATACTAAAGTCCTTAAAATAAAACTTAAAATTACCTAATCTACCTACAAACTACTTAAAACTAGAACAACCACAGCGGCAAAACAACTATGTCCTTCTATTTGTAATTCCATCGAGAATTTTTATAATATTGTCTGTGATATGTGTTCGCATTTTTTTTTTTGGATTTTTGATTTCTTTTTTTTGTTTTGTATTTTTTTTTTTTTTTATTCTTTTTTTTTTTTTTATTATTTTTATTTTTTTTTTTTTATTTTATTGTGCCACCATTCCTGCTCTACTTAAATCTAAAACTTAAGACTAAAACAAGTATGTAAGCCGGCCAAGGCAAAAATACCCCTCCCCGGATTACCCATTATCAGTTGCAGTTTGAAGCCACCAAAACTGGTTCTCCTGATTCACCCTATCAATGCGGTCCTTTTCGGACACAGCCCTACTGAACCGAAGCAGCTCCGCTCCATCACGAGCGAGGATGCCCCGTTCATACAGGAGCCGCCGGTCTACGGTTTTTCGCCTGACGTGGTAGATAAGCGGTACTGCCAATCTATCCTGTATCATGCCGCACTGGTCTAGATAGAGGAATGCCTCTGGTGGTATAAAGCCGCTCAAGCGTGCATTGTCGAAGTAGTTGTCGTTCGGATAGAACGGACCGAAAATCAAATTGTTGGTCGAAGTCATAGCCCTCGCAATGTGACCCCGAACAAGTTTTATCACGAAATTGTCAATTCTATTGATTCGAGCCTCGTTGTATAGAACCTCGTTTGAATAATAATGCAGATAAGAAGATTCCGGTGTCCGATACAAACCGAGACAGCGCCGTAGACACTGTCTCTCGAACACCCGAAACTTCTCCATTTGGGAGGGGGCAATGTTGAACCACACTGGACAACCATAAACAATCATTGGCCGTATGAGGGCCATGTAGCAAATTACCTTCACTCTGGGGTCAAGCCGACTGCTGTAAAACAGCCGTTTCGTCAGAGCGAAGGCTCCTCTGGCCTTAGTCAGAGCAGCATCCATATGTCTGTCGAAATATAGATACTGGTCCAACCAGATACCGAGGTACTTCACTACACTTTTGCTCGTCAATGTCTGTCCGTGCGGGTCAACAATGACCATCTTGCGCCAATTCTTACACGTATCTCGCGAGGCTTTAGCCAACGGAGTCCGGAACAAGATTGTCTCCGACTTTTGGACATTTATTTTCAGTTTCCAATCGTCGCAGTATCGCTGAATCTTCTCGAAGTCACGCTGCAAGAGAATTCTAATAACTTCAACCTTTCGAGCCGTTCTGTACGCAATCAGGTCGTCGGCGTACGCAATTGCGTTAGTTAAGCTACCTATCAGATCGCTGGTGTAAATGCTGAAGAGGATCGGCGAGTTCACCGCTCCCTGTTGAAGACCGTTTTTAATTTCAAAGGTTGTGGTAGAAGTTACATTGCCACTCTTGACAACAAACTTTCTACCGTTGAGCATATCATAAAGCATATACAATAATGGTTTACTGATGCCTAGTCTGGTGAGTTTGAGGTACAACCCTTCTAACCATACGGTTCACGACAAAACATATCAAACATATCGTGAGTTACTCAAAAATGTTGTTTGAATAAATTGTTGGGAAATCTCGGCACCACTTCCTTCGCGTACCTTTTCTTTTAACTACGCGTCTCGAAGTATTTTGATCATTGCATACCCTTTGACCCTGAAAACTTACCATTCAACAACAATCTTTACTTGACAGCTTGTCAAATTCTAAAACTTGTGAAAATTCAGTGCTCTAGTGTGTTTCAAAAATAAATCCTAGAGCTCTGAACACACTCATCACGTGCTCAGACTTTGCTCTTATATTGTAGTAGTTTCTTCTAATTTTTAGTAACTATATTTTAATCCATTTTTTGTTTCATTTGATTTCCTTAAAAAACATGATGCTTCAGAATACTGTCTAGTGACTAGCATACTGTGCCATAATTAAATATTATGTATTTTGTAATCCCTTGCATAACCACGTGAAAACTACCATAAGAAATATACAAATTGCACATAAGTAACTTTACCCAAAACAAATGGCTGAACTGCCCTGAACTCTTATGCCGACAATTAGTTATGTTGCTTCTTGCATCTTTATTACTGCAGCAAATTGTGTTAGATGTTAAGACCATGTGCCTAGCTGCATGCCTGTGTATGCATATATATGGAAGCCCGTAAGGATACTATCTTACTATCTTAACATTTCACAGCAAGAAGCTGCATATGAGATAGAGTTAGCAACCTTTACACCCTACCGTGCGTTTTGCCACAACGACTGAACAAAAACAAAACATAAAAAGAAACGAAAGTTCTTTGGCTAAGATTTATCTGTTTTTGCTCCTAACATATATACGAGAAGGTAGGTCTAGGTACTATGGAAAACTAGGTAATTTACCGCTTTGCTCCATTAGGTTTCCAACGATAGATAGCGGTCACAGATCAGCACTGAATGTTATCCACTGTCGACCGAAGCGTCTTAGGGGAATACAGTATAGTTTTTCTTCATCTGAATATTTTGGTTGCGATATACGAGAGTACGAACGAGGAACAAAATCTTTTGAACAACACTGAACCGATCTTGAAGGAAGTTGATCTGCGGCCGACTTTGAAGTGAGCACCAGTTCGATGTAATGATAACACTGAAACGATGGTCATATGTTAACAGACCATGTTGCTTTATAGATAACACCATTTGGAAGCAGAAGCATAGATTGGTGGTTAGATGGCAGGATATTTTCGTAGTAGCTAACTATTAGCTTGCAACAGTTGATTAGGTTATCTGATTTACGAAGTCGACGGATTGTGGATTACATATATTTGCAAATGTAGGGCGTGATTTTATATGGAATTAATTTAGCGGAACCAAAAGCTGTATCTACGTATTAAATGGTGTTATTTGTTTTTATGATTACTATGCAAAAGATATGGATTGAATGAGCCAGCTGCAAACTTTTCTGGTTTAGATTTAAAAAATGCAACTTGAATAAAAAAAAATTTTACAATAAGAAAGAGTCAAATTATGGAAAAATTCCAGAACGAAATGATATAAAAATAGAGTGATCCAAAAATGTACTTCTTCTTACATTTTAGTTCTCACATTTTTATAATGCGTTGGATTAAAATTACTCGATTAACATACATTTCTAATATTTAGAAATCTTTAGACGTGAAGCCCATTTTTGGAGGAATGGGTACTCGAATAAGCAAAATTGCCGAATTTGTGACGACAACAAACCACGCGATATACACGAGGTTCCAATGTATCCTAATAAAATTATTGTCTGGTGTCGATTTCGGGCTGGAGGCGTCATTGGTTCGTACTTTTCGAAAACTATATTGGCCAGTTTATCAATATCAACGGAAATCGCTATAGTTCGATGATCACCAACTTTTTGTGACCTGAATTGGATGATATGGACACAAAAGACATATGGTTTCAACGGGATTAAGCTACGTGCCAGACAGCTCAAGACAAAATCTGTACTCTGCGCTTGCAGTTTCATAGCATAGTTACCTCGCGGAGTGAATTTGCCATCAGGAGTGCGTGATTTGACCTTTTTAGACTTTTTTCTTGTGAAGATTTCTTAAATGGCAGGTCTATGCGAATAAATCACAAACCACGGCGGCTGTCAAAGACAACATAATCGATGTCATCGATCAAATTTAGCCAGATTTATACTCCAAAGTCATCATAAACTGGACCTTTCGAATGCGTGCTGTCCGCCGAAGCCGCCAATCTTTAGACTGAAAAAAACGCTGAATTTTCGCGTACAATGATTGCTCTTAGCTCTTCCAATATTGTACGTTTATTGACATGGTTAGGTTGGGTTAGGTTATAGTGGCTGTCCAAGATGGAAGCGGACACACTTAGGCCAGTTTAATGGCCCATTGTGATACCACATGAATCTTGAGGCTTCCTCCTAAGCTCAATGGAACCAGTTTGAGTCCCTTACGAAACGTAAGAGGCTGATTATGCTGATATGATTTAGATCGTTTAGATCGTTAAAGAAGAATTCTCCTAGGTAATTCTTGCATTTTCGAGCCAGAGCAGGGCATGTGCAGAGAAGACGAAGAACTGTTTCTTCCTCTTCCTCGTCCTCGTCCATACAGCTTCTGCAAAAGTCATTTGAGAATACGCCTAATCTCGTGGCGTGCTTTCCTATTAGACAGTGTCCGGTTATGACACCTATTATCGAGCTCATATGCGATCTGCTTAGAGAGAGCAAGCACCTTGAACGTTTTAAATCCAGTGTTGGCCAGATGTTTTTCGTGACGTGACACGTGGTGATGTTGTTCCACCTGGTGCCTGCCCTCATCACAGCGTCTTGCATTAGCAACAGTTTACAAGTAGCAATGGTATGCCAGTTCGTGCCAAACGTGGTAGGATAGGCTGTACTATACCGTTCCTGGTGAGTTCATCTGCCTTACAGTTACCTGGAATGTCTCTATGGCCCGGCACCCAGCAAAGGTGAATATTAAACTGTTGTGCCATCTCCACTAGAGATGATCGACAGTTATGGACTGTTATAGAGTTTGTAGAGACATAAGCAAATTACTTAACTTATCGGTTATTCTCCCACTTAAACACCTTTACTGTTATACATTTTAAAGAATGTTCGCGTTCAATGTTGGCTCTAAGCTTTCTGCGTTGTCGGTTTGATGGCATAAACTAATGACTTAACTTAGCCACAAACAAAATATTCTAGAAGCGTTAAATCGCAATATCAATCGGTCAATCGGTTCTCCCATTTCTTGAAATAACAAGCTCATCAAACTTATTCTTCAATAAATAGATTGTAAGGTGTGCTGTGTGGCTTTTAGCACCTATTGGAACTACATGTCCTCCAAGTTCATGTCTTCCGAACTTGATCCGAAGATGATCTTGCGATGAGATTCATCATCTTGGTGCATCTTCTCCAAAGTCGAATTGAAGAACGTGCGTCCCTTAAAATGGTCCATTGGCTTCAATTCTTAAGTCAGCACAAATTTCGCCATGATGTGGTTTAAATGATGCCCAATTCCTGAGAACGCCACAGTGGAATTAACTGATCGACACTGCAGCCAAACCGTTGTCTCACTGACACTTCAATACTCAACGAACTTCTAAAGTGTTTTTTAATTGGCGTGTGCAGATTTTAGCGCCCCGTGGCGGCCATTTTGTTTTCGTGACATCTATCAAAACTTTTGTTTATTATTCAGTTGTTTATGCACAGCATAAACAAATGATAAAACTTTATTAGCAAAAAGAGTGTTCGTTAACGCAAACTTTGTGCGCATTGTGCCCATTTTACGGTAGACAAGGTTGCCCTTCGCCTTCACAGTCGACTCTTCAACGTTTGGTGGCCTAATTTGAGACGACCGATTCAGTAAACAATCAGGCAACACCAGTACGTTCAAGGAACGCAAGATCGGCCGAGAACATCGCCGCAGTCCGTGAAATGTACAGCAGAACCCCAGGAAGTCTATTCCTCGCCGTGCACAGGAACTCGGCCTTTCGTAGACTTCAACTTTGCGAATTTTGAGTCGAGACTTGGGACTACACCCGTACAAGATCCAACTGACCCAGGAGCTCAAAGCTTATAACCATAGACAACGCCCTTTGTTCGCTGACTGGGCCTCGAATCGTTTAGAATAGGACCCCAATTTTGGCCGAAAAATCATCTTTAGTGACGAGGCACATTTTTGGATGAACGGCTGTGTTAACGAGCAAAATTGCCGTATATGGGACGACACCAACCCACGCCTCAAAAAGTTACCGTTTGGTGTGGATTTTAAGCTGGCGGGCGGCGTAATTGGTTAATACTTTTTTGAAAACAACGTTAGTGAGGCGGTTACCGTCAACAGCGAGTGCTACATTACGATGATAACTAATTTCTTATGGCCCAAATTGAACCATATGGACCTAGACAACATGTGGTTCCAGCAGGACGGCGGCGGTGCTACGTGCCACACAGCAACCGCCACGATTGACATTTTTTGCATAAACGATTTGAGGGTAAGGTTATCTGTCGCAGGGGTGATGTGATTTGGCCACCAAGGTCATGCGATTGGACCCCGCTAGACTTTTCCTGTGGGGTTTCTTAAAGTCGCAGATCTATGCAAATAAACCACAATCGACTGAAGGTAAACATAACACAGGCCATCGCTCAAATTCAGCCGGATCTATGTATGTGGAAGAGTCGTTGAAAGTTGGATCAGTGCCACTGTAAGAAGCCGAGAGGGCATTTGAATGATGTCATATTCCACTATTAATGGCATACATGCGCCCTTACCTGAACCTCACACACACCTTGTTTTATTCCATTTCAATATCTACCCGCTCTTATTGAAAACCCTTTACTTATTGTTAGTTTAATTAATTTCCAATAAGACAAATTATTTGCCATTAGAAATCTAATAATTGCCTCACTCAAAATGAGTGCTACATTCTGTTAAAATTCTCGTTCACGAGTATCTCTTTAACATGTCAATAAATGTTGTTATTTTATCATTTCGTCAAGGTAAGAAATCATAAAGAGTTTATTTCTAAATGTCCATCCATCTACTTATCAAGCGACCTTATCTAAAGACAAGACTGTAATGTTTAGAAAAAGTTATCACATTAATGAGAAAAGTTTAATTGAACGTGTTCTGTTCAATAGTTCAATCATTTTAACTCATAAAGGGTGTTTTTTTTAGAAGTCCGGTTCTCAATAAGAAATAAAATGCACATAATTTTCTGTTATGGCCAATAATTCAGCTTTATTAAAGGTTTGTTAATATGTTTTAAAAATTATTTGGGGCAAGTGGCCGTCGCGTCGCTGCTAGCTGGAGTAAATTCCAGCCGAGATGCCCTATTTTTGACCACTTTTTGCAGTAATTGGAGCCGTATTCAATAACAAATAACCCGTCGAATATTTTCTTTAAAGGCGTCAATCGTTTTGTGCTTGTTCACTCAGGCAAGCGAAATCACATAACCTTCTTGGAGGCAACGCCACTGGCTCACGACTTTAGATAATGCTCTCAACAAAAATTTCTACAAATAAATTGACTGTCGATACTATTATTTTTTATAAGAAATAAAAACTTTCAAAAAACATTGCTAAAATTGATAAAAATTGGTTCCTGACTAAAAATTTCGGGAACAAAACATCAAACTTATTTTAATGCAAAATATTGTTGTTACCTTTTATCAATGTTTTTTAGAAAAAATCCAATTGATAACTTATTTAAAAAAAACACGAAAACCAACAAATCAACAAAAAACTGATAAGAAACATTTTTCGACATGAGTATTATGAAAACAAAGAAAGATATTGACTTCTCTCACAAAATATTGTTATAAATATATATTGTTAAAGTTTAACAATAATCGAACGAACCACCGTTTTTTGTTGGTAATAAATTTGCACGATTTGCAAACTGAAGTATGTCAAGTGACAGCTGTCAAAAAGACTAACTCCGAAAAAGTATTGCTAGATTTAAAACCATAAGTCAAAAAAAAACACCCGTTATATGTATGCGTAAGTATGAAAATTAAGTAAAAATTACAGTCATATGTGCACTCCGTCAAACGTTACCTGTCCGTATCGTATATACATACATATACACTGACAAAATTAATAAACGATTGCCTTTGAATCGTATAATTATTACTGCCAAATGAACAGAAAATAATGACGCGAACGGTCCTTTATGCAATAAAAACAATTAATCTAAGTAAGGAGTAATAAAACATAAATTACCTTCATCAGTAACACACTATCTTTTGGAGAGTGTGGAATTCAAAGAAAAGGATTGTGCACCATGCATGAAAATGTAAATGCATATTTATTTCTCCTCTTTGGACCTTTACTAAACGAAATTAAACCCTCAAAAAAAAAGTTAAAAAACATTTTGACTCATTAAAATATTTTTATTTTTCGCTGATGTTGTGTCACAATCACAACAGGCGATTCTTCGCGTCCACTGTCCAGGCTATTATATAATTCAAACAACACATCCCGATTGCATATCAAACATAAGACAGCTTCTGTCGAGCTTCTCTCCGGGTTTGGATACACACTTTTGGCCGACCATAGCTTTTACATATGAGATCGATGTTTAATTAAGTAACTATATTGGACTTTTTTTCAGATGGAAAACTTAGGTCTATGCATCTGAGTCTTAACAACATGCTCTTTGGGTAAAAATAGTTCGTTATTTGTTATTGTTAACGGCATGCCTTCCTTTAAGATGTCTTTTAAGATAATACTGATTTTTATATTTTTGAAAATAAAACCTTTTATTTGAAAATAATATTTAATAAATATATCAATTTTAAAGTTTGTGAAAACTTCATTATTGAGTATATTTCCAAAGTTACGTTGTTTTGCAATTAAAAGTTTTCCAACTGAACGTCTCTATAGTTCTGATGATACATTCCAGAACTCAGCTAAACGTTAACGAATTATAGAGCCATTTACGAAATATTGTAAGCCCAATTTTGTAGGAGTACAAAAAAACAAAAAATAGGGTATTAAGTTGACGAAATTGACGAAGAAATAAAAAGACTTTCCTATAAGTTAAGACAATTTGGTTAAATCCGAACAAAGTCCCTGATTTCACTGAATTAATTTTCTTACTTAACGAAATTAGTTCTGTGAAAATATCAATTGAATTAAGTTCATTTTGGAATTAATTCTTTTGTCACCTTATAGTTTGTAGGGATCTAAAGATATTATTGCTGCGTAGGTACTATTATAAAAAAGGCTTAAATGACAAAAGTTCAATCATAAAGGTTTCACAATATTGAAAGAAATAAATGTTTATATACTTTTCTGCTCATGAATCCAATACATTTTCCCTTAAAATCGTTAAAGAAGAAAATTAAACAACAAAAACCGACAACCTTTCTGACTTTATGTTAATTAATATAGCGACGAATTAAAGTTAAGAATGTTCAGATTCAGATCCTTTCTTCATCTTCAGTCTTTATGCCGCGCTGCTGGGGACGAAACAAACATAACATGAATAAGGTAGAGTGCGAAAAACATCCCATTTACATCTTTTCCGAATATCAAAATGTATATTAGCAACTAATTACCACAAAATGTGTGTTTGGTATAATGTTCATCAGCTTGTTTGGCACACGCAAAAAGCTATCAAAAAAGTAACGTTAACAGATTTTTGTTTATTTTTGAAAGTGCCATTACATAAAAGTGCATAATATAATAAACCTGATATCTTTAGATAGTTTTTTTGGTTTAATAGAAAGGGTTTTCCAAAACAAGGTTTTATTTTCCAAAGCACTTCATTTTTGAAACCCTCATCTTTAGGCATTTAACAAGCAAGAACTACGCCATTGCTAAAAATGAAACGATACACTTTTCAAAAACGCATTGAAATTGTTAAAATTCACTACAAACAATTTTTACAGTTAAAGTTCGCAAACTCAAAGCACGTTTGGGTTGAAGTGAATAATCTTTTCAGTCAGAGATATTGAAACTTATGGCACAATTAGTGACAAATTAGTGTTGTGAAAAATTAAAAGTGATGTGTGCAGCGTTCGAGAACAACTCAGAATATGGCTGATGTCCAACGAAGTGTAGACGAAATCCTAAGCTTGTCGATTTCAAGTTAATCTTTGGAATTAAGCATTCTACACACGTCATTACACCGTATTACGGAAGCAACTACGTATCTTTGCTGATTAGTTTCTCCAAAAGCATCAAAATGATCCGGATTTCCAATGCATATCATCTTGAGTGATAAGGCTACATAAGTGATTTGAGTGATTTGGCTACATAAGCAGAATTATTTTCGCCAAATAGCTATCACTGTTTAATACTTATTTGGGTTGACATGGTCGTGTGATTTGACCTTACTTATAAGAAAATATAGATGGTACTACTTTTACGGTGAATGGAATGTCTGGAATCTTAAAATTAAAGGTGTACAGCGGAAATTTTTCAACATTAAATTGCGATTAGCGAATTACTAAGAAAGGCTTTAGCTAAGCAGAAGAGGCATCATTTAAAGTGCAGGATTTGCTAAATCATCACCGGTCGGGAGCTCACGGCGCATTTGCGGTGAATCATTGGAACGTAAGGCCCCTTTCACACCAAACGAATCCAAATCAATCAGAATCACTCCGAATCAAGTTGAATCTGATGGACCAAGATTCGGCTTCGAGCGCTCCGTTTAAATGTGAAGGAATTCTTTTCCCGAGGTCGCACTTGATTCAACCTGTCAGATTCCTCGTCCGGTCAGTCTTCAATCAACAACCATACGAGAGAGAGAGCAACTAAAAGAAGGAAAACAAAAAGAAGATGAAAGGATTTTTATAGTTTCAGGTTGATTCAGCTGGTGTGAAAGAGTGGAGATGACGAATCAGATTCAACTTGATTCGGAGTGATTCTGATTGATTCGGATTCGTTTGGTGTGAAAGGGGCCTAAGCATCACGTTTTTTGTACTCCAAGTGATGGTTCGAGCACGCATTTTTACTACTCATGGGTGCAAAGATCCATGCAAGAAGGCACAATGGTCAATAGACCTATTCCTGGACCATCAACGTCAGCAACAACGACAGAACAAGTGCCTTAAGAAAAATTGAAGCCTACTCCATCGGAATACAAAAAATTAACAATACCTACGTGTTATTTTGAAAAATAAATTAAAGCTCCACCCGTACAAAATACAAACGATTCAGTATCTCAACAAAAGTGGCTATCCTTTGCTCGAAACATAATAATGCTGGAAAATTTTCGAACAATACCGTCCCTACGCTTGGACGAAATTAATTCAGTAACGAAGCACATTCCCATACCCTAGAGTACGTCATCAAAAACTTTTAAAACTTTTACATTGTTTAAAAACCATTTCAGCAAGCGGGGTAATTAGCCCTTTTTTAAACCAATGTGAGACAGTCAATGTTCAGGTTTATTGCCGTATGACTAAAGAGTTTCTGTTACCGCAATTGCAGTTGTATTCGGGGTACAACAACCGAGCACAATTTTAACCGGAGGGTGGTGCCACTCCACACACAATCAGGCTTGTTTCACACTATACGGTTTTGACCGTACGGCAAAAAAACCGTGAATCGTCTACGTTTGGTTATATTTTAGATATTTTTCTTTAGTATACAAGTGACCACAAAAACGGACGGCAGGCAGACGGATAAAAATCGTCTGTTGTGAATGCGTTCGCGTAGTCACGTACGATACTGATAAGACGGCGACGGCACGGTCGCCGTATATTTCAGTCGTTGAGACTGCTGTTTTAAATCATCCGTACGGAAAAAACCCGTCTCCGTCCAGTGTGAAAGCTTTAGTTAATTTTATTAGTTTACTATCAATGGCTCACGGATAAAAACCGTACGGATTTTAACCGTACGGACGAAACCGTCTCGTGTGAAAGAGGCCATACGCTTTCATATTATACGGTCACGGTCTCTAGAAAAATGTCGCCGTTCGGTTTTTTGCCGTACGGTCAAAACCGTATAGTGTGAAACAAGCAATAAGGTGTCGATGGAAATGTTAAGGATTATTTTCAGGAATAAATTGATCGCAAGTACTGCAAAACATTCCATGTCCACCTCGATCGCAAGACATCACGCCGCGTTTTTTATGGCGCTAACTCAAAACAATAGGTAACAATGCCTGGAAAATTCATGCCCAAGAGGAAAATGTTTGCCAAGAAATTTAAAGCATAACTCCAGCGGTTTGCTGTCGTGTAATCGCAAATGCAAGAGTCCGACTGCAAAAATGCATTGGAAAAAACGGCCATCATTTGAATGATATTCAAAACAAGAGGCTGGGATGCGACCCACACTGATAACTTCCTATCCCTTCTGTCGATTTGGCTTGCTTAAAAGGTTTGAAGGTTTTCGTGTTTTGTTAAAAAAGGTGTCGGTTTTATTATTTTATACAAAATAATATTTTAAAAAAATTAAAAATTAACAACAATATTTTGCATAAAATGAAATAATTTGTTTTCAAAATCTATTTTTGTAAACGAGATTTTTAGTCGAAAACCAATTTTTACCAGTTTTAGTAGCATTTCGTAAAAGTTTTTACTGAATGTCGAAAAAAATATTTTCTGTGAGATAAAATTTGTTTATATTTATATTTTGAAGAGATATTTGAGTCGAAAGTAAATTTTTACCAAGTTTTAGTATTGTTTTTTATGTTTAGGTTTTTATTTTTTGTAAGAAAGTTGTCAATCCGATTTTTCTCAAAATTTTACCGAATATTGAAAACAGTATTTCTTATAAGACAAAATAAGTTTAAGGCCATAATCTCAAATTTTGGAAAAGATATTTGAGTCAAAAATCAATTTTTAACAGCTTTTAGTTATGTTTTTTTAGGTCTTTATTTTTTGTAAAAAAAACTGTCAATTCGATTTTTCTCAAAATTTAACTGAATGTCGAAAACAATATTTCTTATAAGATAAAAATAGTTTTAAGCCGATATCCCAAATTTTTGAAAAGATATTTGAGTCGAAATTCAATTTTTTACAAACTTTTATTAATTTTTTTGGATTTTTTATTTTTTGTTAAAAAACTGTCAATTGGATTTTTCTTCAAATTTCACTAAATGTCGAAAACAATATTTTTTATAAGATAAAATTAGTTTTAAGCCAATATATCAAATTTTTGAAAAGATATTTGAGTCGAAAGTCAATTTTTTACCAACTTTTTAACTTTTTATAATTTTTTTTTGCCTTTTCATTTTTCTCAACATTTTACCAGATGTCAAAAACGTTATTTTTCGTTGTACAAAATTATTTTGAAGATAAAATCATTTTTTGTACGTAAAATATTCGAGGTGTAAAATATTTTTTTTCAGTTTTTTTGAATTATAAAAAAAACATTAATTGGATTTTTCCCAAAAATATACTTGTTTGGTATCACGTTACAATATCTATACTATTATATAAAAGCGAAACCATTTTAAAGTTTGTAACGCACGATCTCAGAAAGTAGGCAACCGATTTATTTGAAATATATTTTATTATTTTCTATATTGTTATGAGAGTGTTTACGGCTTTAATTTTTTTTTCATTAATTATTTGTCAAACTTAAATATTATTAATTTTACATTTTTTGTCCATTTTTTTTTCATTAGTTGACTTATACAACCACTCATATCTTAAAACCTATACAATAATCGACAAAGATTAGCATTGCTTCATAAAGTCAATATTATTGCGCAAATTTTAAGCCTAAAATCACTTCTAAGTTAAACATACAACCTGAGAAATAAATAAAAACAAATTATAAAATTATAAACTTTTTGAATTTGTTTTATCCAGGATTAGATTCCATCACAATCGCGAGGTCGCTGCTTTGTTTCATTTCATTATCATTCCAACATTTTTAATTTTCTTTTCTTCGCATGCTCTTTCTCTCTTAATATGTGTTCCATTTAATAGTTACGTTTTTTCCCTAACCTATCTACCTACATTCCATATTCAATTTTTCTGCATTGTATTTGTATAGTTCATCAACTAACCTACACACACACATTATTTTTTTGTTTCTCTAATTCTATCGTCAAATCGCTGAGCAGTGTGTGCTCTTTTTTACTTGCGACATATAGGAACTATATGGCAAGTTTTGCATTCGTGCAAAATTTCGAACTCGAGATTTTAATCAAACATGATATTACGATGGTAGAGAAGTCGAAAAAAGTGGGTCCCGCGATTCCGTCCGGTCTGTTTTGTCTGTCTGTCCACGCTCCTACAGCCTAAACCATTGGGTCGATTGAGTTCAAACTTGGAAGTTAAGGTTTTGAGCAGATTTGCGTTAGGCGTTTTTTTCATTTTTTTTTAAGATCAAAACTAACAGTGGCCCCCATACAATTTTTTTGGTCAAAAAACGAAAATTCGAATTTTCTCAAAAACAGACCGATAGATTTTTTTAAAATTTACTCTAAAATTTTATTTTTTAACTTGGCTTCTTTTAATAAGAAAAACATATTTTTGTATTGCTCAGGAAAGGTACCGCTCATAGAACCGTTTTTTTGTTTTTTAATTTTCTCAGCAACTTTTGAACCGATTTCAATAATTTTTTTCTGAACGAGCTCTTATATTGCCTTAATAATATTTGATTATCAAAAGTGCAATTTTTTATTGTTTGGATTTTTAAAAAAATATTGAAATTTTTTTTTTCAAAATTCTATATCTCAAAAACGGGTGAATATTTTTTTACGAAATTGAAATATAGAGTGTTTATTTACAATCACTAAACAACTGCATACCAAAAATATTTTTAGAACAAAATTGAAAAATTTTATATACAGGGTGTCCCGTAAGTAATGGATAACCCTGAAATGCCGCATAGTAGACTTTATGACCGTCCTGAAAACTGATAAAAAAAAGTTCTATCCCAACCACAAGAAAAGTTATATGCATTTTTTTGTTCAGTGCATTATTTTTTTTCTTACTTTACATTTTTGAATACCACGACTACAAGTGAATGAGTTTCATAATTTTTTTTTTTGCAGGAATATTTTACATTACTTGTGCCAACACATAAGTAGAAGAAAATTATTATAACTGTTGGACTTCTTAGAGAAAAAAATTATTTAACATTGAATTTCAATGCAAAATTTTAAAACAAATAATTTTTGAAAAAGTTAAATCATAGCTGGTATAAAAAAAATGCATGAATACCTGAGTGGCCAACTACTTTAAAAATATGCGCGTTAAATGCAGATTTCAAAATGGTATTACTTATTATTATATCTAGAGTCAATAGCAAGTTATTGGTAAAAATCTGCAATACTAGAGTAAATTTAGCAAAAACAAAAGTTTTCAAAATTAGCACAGTAAACGTGAAAATAATACCAAGCGTTGAACAAAGCAGATTTTTGATTTATTGGTTGTTTCTACGGTGTTGCCCTAATCATAAATCCAATTTTATTTGTTCTATTATGCTTTAACAAACCCATCAAATATTTTGTTGGTTGCTATTAGAGATACCGAAGACTTAGTGCTTGCGGAATTTGACCGAGATCCTACAGTATCAATCCGAGCAATAGCACGACGCACTGGGATCGCAAAGACGACTGAGCATAATGTGCTAAGTAAATATAAATATCAACCCTTTCACCTAAAACTCTCCAGCCGTAAGATTTTGAAACGAGAATGAGTTTTTGTCGACAAATGATAATGAAAATTGAAGAAGTTTCGCAGTTTTTTGACAAAATTCTTTGGAGCGATGAGTCGACATTTAAAAGAGATGGCTACACTAATCTCCATAATCTCCACTTCTGGGCACTACAAAACCCAAACATCATGAGGGAAGACAGGTCCCAGTACCAATTCAAAATAAACTATTGGACTGGGATTCTCAACGGGAAAATAATTGGACCCTTTAAGTTGCCGGGGATTTTAACTGGCCAAGGTTATTTGGAGTTCCTCCAAAACGATCTCCCAACCTTGCTGGAAGAAGTACCTCAAGAACTAAAGGAATCCTACTGGCTTCAAAATGATGGTTGTCCAGCACACTATTCTGTGCCTGTGCGGGCATATTTAAATGCCACATATCCAGGCAGATGGATAGGACGTCTGGGACCTATTTTATGGCCATCCTGTTCACCAGACCTAAATCCACTTGATTTTTTTTATTGTGGATGCATTAAGGCAATCGTATACAGCAAGCCGATCAGGTCTTTAGAGGAGCTTAGAAATCGTGTGGAGGCAGCTGCATTACAAATTTCTGAGCAAAACCTTGCACGTTCACTAAGACGTTCATTTATTTGGAGGTGCAGAACCTGTATAAGAGTAGGTGGAAAACAGTTTGAGCATTTGCTTTAAATAAAAAAAAATTATCCATTTTTGTTTTTGTTTTCTAACTAAGTGATCATGTGATTAAAAGCTGGCTCAAAAACTTTTTGTTTAGATAAAATAACAAATAAACTAATAGCAACCAACAAAATATTTGATGGGTTTGTTAAAGCCCAATAGAACAGGTAAAATTCAAAACAAGCTCGAAAATGTAACCGGTTTTTGCACTTTTTTGACATTTTTATCATTAATGCATTCGGCCCTAGAAGTTGAAAGCTTGGATTTATGATTAGGGCAACACCGTAGAAACAACCAATAAATCAAAAATCTGCTTTGTTCAACGCTTGGTATTATTTTCACGTTTACTGTGCTAATTTTGAAAACTTTTGTTTTTGCTAAATTTACTCTAGTATTGCAGATTTTTACCAATAACTTGCTATTGACTCTAGATATAATAATAAGTAATACCATTTTGAAATCTGCATTTAACGCGCATATTTTTAAAGTAGTTGGCCACTCAGGTATTCATGCATTTTTTTTATACCAGCTATGATTTAACTTTTTCAAAAATTATTTGTTTTAAAATTTTGCATTGAAATTCAATGTTAAATAATTTTTTTCTCTAAGAAGTCCAACAGTTATAATAATTTTCTTCTACTTATGTGTTGGCACAAGTAATGTAAAATATTCCTGCAAAAAAAAAAATTATGAAACTCATTCACTTGTAGTCGTGGTATTCAAAAATGTAAAGTAAGAAAAAAAATAATGCACTGAACAAAAAAATGCATATAACTTTTCTTGTGGTTGGGATATAACTTTTTTGTATCAGTTTTCAGGACGGTCATAAAGTCTACTATGCGGCATTTCAGGGTTATCCATTACTTACGGGACACCCTGTATAAAAAATTAATTTAAAAAACGATCTAACGATTTTCAAAAAAAAAATTTGAAAAATCAAGGGTTTTTTGATTTATAAAATGACATTTAAATTTTTGAAGACAAACTTATTTTTCAGGTAAAATTTTGAATCTTAAATTATTTTTTTTTAAATTATTTTAACTGTATTAAATGTAACCCCCTCCCAAAAAAATTGAAAAATGGAGGTTTTTTCGACAAATTAAATGGCATATATATCTTTGAAGACAAACTTATTTTACAGGTATATTTTTTTTGAAATATTATATAGATACTTTTTTAAACAGACTCTTTGCATACAGGAGCAAGTTCGTGCGACCCAGTCGTGCACTTTATTTTAAGTTACTAAGGACATTTTATTAACTACAGTGCCGTGCACATGAAATGACGATTTATCTAAAGCAAAATTAGATCTTTTTTATTTTTCTGGTTCGAGGAAGTGAATAGCTAGATTATAATTCTTCCAATTTAAAAATAAAAAAAGTTCTATTATAATAGCCTGAATTACCAATTTTGTATCACTTCCTCGAACAATAAAACTGAAATTAAGTTAAAATTTTCTTTACAAAATACAAATAAATCGAAGAAGGTACTTACAATGACGTCGATAAAAAGTGCACACAAATGTGGGTAGGTTAAGTCAGTTGCACTGCACTGAACATGAGCAGCTGAATAAAAAAATGTGTCTATGGATATTTACACACGCATACCTATAGATGTATGAGAACATTAAAAACACAAATTTGTTTTTTTTACCGCAAACTATAATTTTCGGTTGCAAAAAAAACGTTTCTAGGTACGAATAAAAGAAAGAAAAGAAGAAAATAGACAAAAATTTCGTTCTGTTTTCAACTAAAAAATTGAAATGGTTTTGTTTGTTTTCACGTGCGGCTTGGCCTTTACTACGTAATATTTTACTTAAGTTTTTTTTCTAAAGTGTTAATTTCGGTAAGGAAGTGTTTTTTGATTGATTTTTTTTATTAAATACGAGTACATAACAAGCTTAAATTCGTTGTTTTTCTTTTATCGCATAGAAATATAAAATGGGTAAAAGAAAGGCTAACATCGGAAGAAAATCCATAAGCACGAAAAGAATGTGTTGGTTACAATTTGCGAAGCAACGCGAGCACGGGTCGGCTAGTATAATATAAAATTTAATTCAAGTCTCTAGCGTCATTGGTTCGTGAGATATTTCGGGTTAACCAAAATGTTCACCTTTTTTTAAATTGCTATGGTAAAAATACCAAAAACTCAATTTTTTTGAGAATCCTTTCCGCATCTTTCTGTTTTATTATCTGTATAACAAAATTTATTTGAAGCCGATATCTCTACTGGTTCTTGAGCTATGGACGACGAACAAAACTTCACGAACGTACGGACGTCCGAACGTACGTACCCGCACGCACAGACATCTCCCTAAAAATCTTTTAGCCACGGAACGATTAGGAACAAGTTTTGGAATTTTGAATTTCGGAAAAGGGGGCCCGAATATGGTTAACAGAATGGTACACTGTTAAGTGTTATTTGGACTTACTATCTTTATTTTTTGATATTTTTGAATGAAACTTTGGAACAATTTGATGCTTGTGATTATGATTATAAAAAGGAAGAAGAAACATTATTTTTTTCGTCTTTGTGCGCCTTTAGCTATATTTGCTTATGGTTTTGGACGAAATTTATACACGAACTTAGAGAAATATGGTTTGACTTGGAAAAAAGACATAGAGGTTTTTTTGAAAGTTCGATTATCAGTATAAATAAGCCAAGTTATTGTTGCTGTACATGTGCTTATTCACTTTTTATTGAAATGTAGGCTTTTAAAAAAAAACACAAACAAAATGTTGAGACGTATTTTGTATTTTGGTTAGAACACTTTTTAGAATCTGAAAAAAAAATATTAAAAGTTAGATTTTTTTCAAATTTTGCCCATATCTTTTAAAATTTTGATCATAGAGGTACAACAATTTGGAACAATGTTCAGAACAACTAAAACAACCTGGAATAATATTCAAAAAATCGATTTTCGAAAAAGGGAGGTCAAAAACAGTTTTTCGGGTCTAAAACCCCATTTTTGGGTATATTTCAAAAAAAAAAACTTTGGAATAATGAGGAACAAACCGGGAACAACCTGGAACAACTTTCTAAATACGAAAATCGAAAAAAGGAGGGCACGCACTCCTGAGATGCCTTGAGAAACACCAGTTAAAAATTTGGTTAACGATAACGATTAACCAATTAGAATCTAATTTTGGTTCTTAACAAGAGAACAACAAGTTTTGTTTGTTTCTAGTTTTAATCACAATATTAATATTTTAAAAGACTTACTTCATATTATAAGGAACTTTGTTGAATTCGTGACTCGTCTTCAGTTAAAGTTGATTGATGTTGAACAAAAAATGGATATATCTTCTTCATCTAAAACAACACCAAATTAACACAGACTAAAAGCCTGTTGAATTCAAGGTTATAAAATTGAAATATTACATATAAAGATGGGTTTGTTTCCCTCATGATGCATGAAATAAACTCTCCACAGACCCTTTCAGAACATAAACATTATGCACAAGAATATCTTCGCTATGACAATATCACATTTCATTTATGCAAATCAACCAAAGGATGATTCTCTGATCACCTGCTCTGCATCTCCATCTCCAGCCAAACCATCATGACGATGGCTAAGAACTTGAATGAATACAATAATTTGTCTCAAATGGTTATTCATCAATCCATTCAATCGTCCACTTCTTTCTCGCATCAAATCAACTAGCAAACAAGATCATGAATAAATCCACGTCACATCTTGACACCACTTCACAATCTTCCATTCATCTTCCTCCTTTCAACCTAAAATGGAAGTTTAATGACATAATTTTCCATCATCATTCTCCATTACCACAGATGAGAGACAATCACTTCAATTGAAGCTCACCAAAAACTAAAGGTACGTTTATATGCCTTTCATGATTATCCACCTAATGCAATCGATCGCGATCATTGTATAATTCGTCATTTTGTTTACTTGACAGTTGTTGTTGTTGTTGTTAGCTTCTTTAACGATTTTTCCATATATGCTAATAGCATGAAAGCGTTCAGCAGTGTTCAGCTATGCGCATCAGCGCCAGCAGCGGTGGCTGGGGTGACGGCAGCGTTTTATTTGCTTGAGCACTGAGCACCAATCCTCATTCGATTGGAAAAATGTCATTTTGACAAGTGTAGCCATCAACGACGACCACCGTGTAATCGCAGCGCTGCTGTTGCATCAGGTGGGTAAACATAAAGTGAGTTACGTTTATGTATTGGAAATGTAACGATAATGAAGACGAGGAGACAATAATAATAATTGTCTAGTCGTGAATGATTTGTTTCTGGGGTACTTCTAGTGGGTTTTTGGTTGGGTGCGGGAAGACTAATTTATTTACCTTAATAAGTCTTATGAATAAAACATTAAAATTGTGTGTGACAATTTGTTATATGTATAGTTATATTGTAATAATGGTTTCGGTGAGTAAAAATAGATTTCTGGTGGTTCTGGTTTGTTTATGTTATTTTTGTCATATCATTTGTGTGTGATAATTTGAATATAATCAGAGCTTGACGGTTTGAGATTCTCACGCTTTGTTTTTGTATATCTGAAACAAAAGGGGGTATATTCATCGTTGTTTTATTATTCTAAGGAAATTCAAGCTCTTTTTAAATCCATTTAAGTGTCAAATGTAAATGTCAGTGTTCTGATAAAAGAAAGTACGTACCTAATGAGTTGTTGACAGCTAATGCGACGGCAGCGGTTTAAAACAATTTCTTGTTGCAGCACTCATAAGAGGAAAAAGAAACCACAATGCCAGGCCTCAGCGCTAGAATCGCTCAGTAGAGGATGTAGGGAATTCTTTAACCGAGCCAAAGCCTCCTGGGATTCTTATAAGGAATCCCTAAGAAGTTATAAGAAGGCACTAAGGAAATCTAAGCGATCTTCTTGGCGATCCTTCTGTGGCACGATAGAAGAAACATCGAAGGCATCCAGCATCCAGGCTACGAAAAACTAACTTTTAACTAATCCAGCGATGCCAAGCTGTCTGAATAATGCAGATGGCTTTTAACAACGTGGACACATATCTGCGATCACATCTGCACTAACATCTCTGAACGTAGAGGGTTCACTTGGAAAGTTAATTCATTTAATGCTGACTATAGCAAAATAATTAACTCAAAACTGGTCAACTCTCCTGTTAGAAGATTCGTTACTAGAGGGACACCGCAAGGTGATGTTCTATCCCCTCTCCTCTGGAACCTGATGGTAAATAAAATCCTAACTGGTCTGGATGCGGAAGGTTTCAGAGTAATTGCCTATGTGGATGACGTTACTAAAGTGGTTTCAGGAAAAAAACATCTTAACACCCTAAAAGAACTCTTATACAAAATGCCTTAGACAAACTAATACTTTTGGGCTGATCGTTGTGGACTGGGTGTTAACCCACACAAAACCGAATTACTCCTTTTTTTGAGGAAATACAAAGACTTAGCTTTTCGCCTCAAAGCTTCATCGCAGTGGGATAACAACAACATTGGCCATTCCGTAATTCTTAAGTACTTAGAATCAATTCCAAAGCACTCAGATTACACCATCCGATCCCCCAACTGCAGTTCGGCAGAAACTTCCAGATTTCTATACCTTCCTTTTCCTCCCTTTCTGGGATGATAGGGCATTGATGGAAGACTAATCAGTCCACTTTAACACAGATGGATCAACATCAAATGAAGGGGTGGGTGGAGGTGTGTACTCTAAACAGCTGAAATTAAGTCTCTCATCCCGTCTTCTCAAGCATTGTAGCGTGTTCCAGGCGGAACTTTTGGCGGTAAAAGAAGTATTGTCCTGGCTTAAGGAAAACGTAATATCAACATCTGATATCTGTATCTTCTCAGATAGTCAGGCCGCTATCAAATCTCCATAGCTGTTGATCATCTCTCATGCACCTTTTCTGGGTGCCGGGCCATAGAGATGAACTCGCCATAGATGGTACAGTACAACGCATTCTACCACTTTTGGTTATCGCTACATGTAAACTATTGCTAGTGCAAACAAATAAAAAAAAAAAATTGGGTGGCGCAACAGTCCCTTGAGAACTATAGGGCCTAGTGACTTACAACTCTCAACCATTCCTGTGTGCGAGTACTGTTGTCAGGGATGGAGGGGACCTACAGTTTTAAGCCGAATCCGAACGGCTAATTTGTGAAAGCACTTTCCATGACAAGAATTACTCTTGGAGAATTTGTCAATTCCTCGCAAGAGGCAGTACCAGTGAAAAAAAACGTTAGATGGCATAGGCAGGGATCGAAATCGAACCCACGACCTCTGGCATGACAGTGCAACGCACTAACCATCATGCCACGGGTACTACATGCAAACATCAGGTGGAATAAAATCATCACGAGTCAGGTCAAGAAAAACATCTGGCCTACACTAGATTTAAAGCGCTCAAGGTACTTGCTATCTCTAAGCAGCTAGCATATAGGTAAGCTCGATAATCGGTGTCATAACCGGGCACTGTCTAATAGAAAAACACGCCACGCGACTATGCGTATTCTCAAATGACTTTTGCAGAAGCTGTATGGATGAGGAAGAGAAGGAATCTGTTCTTCACATCCTCTGTATACATGACCTGTTCTAGCTCAAAAACGCAAGAATTATCTAGGAGCTTAGAAGAAAGCCTCAAGATTCATGAGGTTTCACAATATGCCATTAAACTGGCCTAAGTGTGTCCTACTCCATCACTGATAGCAACTTTAACCTAACCTAACCATAATTCTGTTTGGATATAGGTATTGACCATATTAACCCAAAGCATAAGATGTTTATCAAGTCTTTTTCTGAGTAGTAGAAAATCAAGGTTAAGACTTTGACAGTTCACGGGGTGGATTACCATTTCATACAAAAACTTTACACCTAACCTGTATCTTCTCTCTAATTTTTACTCTAGAAATAATACTGCAAAGGCCTTCAATTTTAGCACAAAAATAAATGTTCTTGAAAACGTTTTCATTTATTTTAACTCACTCTAGGTATATACCAATGACACCTTGAAATGTTTAAGTCGATAAAAATAACATACAAAATACTGTCGCCCATTCCTGGGTAATGTGGACATGTTTATGACTTATGCCCATTTCGTTCCATATTTATCTCGTGCGAAGCGAGCTGAAAAAATAAAACAACAACAACAAAGGACTCAAAAAATAAAAACATTGTTGTAGTACATTCAAGTGTCACTGATGTCCAACGTCTGTTCAGTTGGTGTGTCAAACAACACTCACACCGATAAAAAGCCAAGCCTGGACTATGGTATAGAAAAATACCAGAAAGTGTCTACAAAAATCTCACACGACGACATCGATGTACCTTACAGCTCCTGATAAAGCATTCTTACTTCAACCGTCACCGTCTTGGTCGCGTCGCGTTGTTTCCCTGTATATATGTATGTATCTGCTATCCTGGTGGAGCGCCTATAGTGTGCACCCAGACCAGCCCAGCCCAACCCAAAGTGCATTCATAAATCGTCCTCTCGTAGGAACTTTAAGTCGCGTCGCGTCGCAACGCTTCGCATCGTTCGTCGTTGTGACAATTGAAAAACTCTCGGTAGTTGTTGCTGGTTGGTGGTGATGCTGTTCCCAATGCATGTTCTGTTCATGTTCATCTGCTGCTAGTTCTACAAGATGTTTCCTGTCCGACTTGGGCACAAATCGAATTGTCCCCAATATCCGGCCCTCCACTTACTGATTACAACATCCAAGCGTGTGTTGCTAAAGAAACAAAACAAACAAATAAAGTTAAAGAAAAAACCCTCGAAGGAGCATAGTTCTCTCCAAAACGCTGCTCCACTTGGTATAAGAGTGTCACAAGTCGAGCGCGTGGATAAATTAAAATCTCATATAGACGCGCCACAACGCCAACCAATAAATTGCGATTGCACGCGGCAGCGTGTTGCCATGTGACACGACGGACAGCCGGGGTCGACTCTTCGTACTTCATCCCGGTCATGGTCCCAGTCCCAGCACTAACTGAATCTCCAGCCAGAATCCAGGACCGAAGACCAAAGACCGAAGAGAGAGAATGAGTACGAGTGCTAGTGCGCGCGCGCGACCAGCAAACAAGATTGTTAAATGCAAAATACTTGTGCGATGATAAATTTATTATTTTCCGATACAGATACATGGAGGGCACATCAGATAGATATTTTTTTTGCTGGCTTGTTGTGGCCCCCAGGCAGAAGATGGCCCCCCGAGACACCATGTTCTGCGATTCCAGGCCAATTGTGGCGATAGCCTGTCACATTGTCTGCCGAATCGCACAACAAAGGCGCTCGCCCCAGAAGAAACACACCGATTTTGCTGGTGTCGTTCTTGACACGTCCCATATCTTGGCGAGGAGAGTGCCCAGAGTTCCTTCAGGCAACGGCCGGCAACCCAAACTCAAGCCTTAATACAACAAAAACAACAACAACATCTAGAGACATACCTACTATCTTCCCTGATGGTGTTGGTTCTTAAAGAGGTGTAAAACGAATTTATTGATTCGAGAGTAATGGCGGGAGAAACGGAATTTATTAGACCCGATGCGATAAATAACAATTTGTGGCGAAGTTGGGAATTGTAAGTTTCCCTATAAATTTGACCAGTTTTTGCCAAAGAGCAAGAAATTTTCTCCTCTTGATGGAGATTTGGACTCAACTCAAGTCGAATGGACGACAAGCTAAGTCGAGACAAGGACGCAACGCATGGCGCGCGCGATTGGGCCTTAAATCACAAATAATATTGCAAGCTTAGCAATGATTACGTGTGCTTTAAGGCTTTGCACATAAATTAACTATTGCCACTGCTTGTTGCAAGGAAGACACCTTTTGATTGTGCCCACAAGCACAAAAAAAAATTAAAACCCCAAGCACTTCAGAGATAGAGATAGAGTAAGAGAGAGAGAGATAGAGATAGAGGGACAGACAACATTATGATTTGATTTGATCGCGCCTCCGCCGCCGTCTAGCCTGCTGCTTGTGGTGAATGTAATCACCGGATTATTGACAATAATCCGAAAGGAGGGTATTTCAATTTGCCAGCAAGTTGGAAAAGTTTCCGAACGTAAACGTTACACATAAGAAAACACACAAGAACATGGTATTACGAAATCGAAGGTTTTTTTGCTCGAATTGACTTGATTGAACCGTTAGATGGTAACCAAAGATAATTTATTTTTTTTTGTCAAGAGTAACAGATACCAAGGTGACGAATTGTACCTGGTGGTCGGATCTTCAATTTTTCATTTATTTTTGCTCTCAATAATATGATAGAAAGACTAATAAGCCCGCAGTAGTCATCTCATACAATTCTTGTCTGCAGTTCAGCAGAGTAAGAGACAATATTTTTCCAATTGTCTCGGAACTTGCTGTGCGAAAAATTATGCTTTAGCTTAAATGAATGAGGATTTACACCTCATCCTACAAAAGTGAAAAAAGAACCATATTTGCTTAAATCCGCTCAAATCAACAGCACAATATAAAATTAGTTTGGAGCCAATATCTCCAATTTTTAAAAAGATATTTAAGTCGAAAATCAATTTTTACCAACTTTTTTTTATATTTTTATTTTTTTTATGAAAAAAAAAAACTAAAACAAAAATTTGATTTTTCTCAAAATTTTACCAGATGTCAAAAACGTTATTCTTCGTTGCAAAAAATTCTTTTGCAGATAAAATTATTTTTCCTTTCTACATCTTTCTGTTTTATAATCTTTTATAACAAAATTTATTTGAAGCCGATATCTCTACTGGTTGTTGTGCTATGGACGACGAAAAAAACCAATAACGTTAGAGACTTGAATTAAATTTTCAATTATATATGTATTGTAACGTGACACCAAACAAGTATGTTTTTGGAAAAAAATCTAATTAACTGTTTTTTTTTTAAATCAAAAAAACTGATAAAAAATATTAGTCACCTCGAATATTTTAGGAACAAAAAATTATTTTATCTCCAAAATAATTTTATTCAACAAAGAATAACGTTTTTGAAAAAAATCGAACTGACCATTTTAAAAAAAAAAATAAAAACCTTTAAAAATTAGTAAAACTTTGAAAAAATTGATTTTCGACTCAAATATCTTTTCAAAAATTAAACATATTGGGTTCAAACTAATTACATGTTATAAAAATATTGTTTTTGACATTTAGTAAATTTTGTATAAAAAAATGTTAGTTTTTTTCATAAAAATTAAAATCGCAAAATTGTTAAAAATTGGTGTTTAATTCTCGATATTTCGATATATATTTCATTCAGTGCTAAATTTTCTTAGAAAAAAAAAACAATATGTAAATCATATATCTACATTTACACTAATATTATAAAGAGGAAAGATTTGTATTTTTGGATAACAAATAAACTCAAGAGTACTTTACCGATTTTAATAATTCTTTTTTCATTAGAAAGCTACATTATCACTGAGTAACATAGGCTATATTTAGTACTAGATTACTATAGAAATCTTTAGAAATTCCTATTAAAACCAACCGAAGGTGTACACAAATTAGCCATACAATGTCTTTTACCGCATACGCTGCGAAGAGTATTAATGATAGGACAAAAAAATGTTTTCTAATTTAGTGATTCATGGTCGTTTTAATTAGCATGCCTACAACTTAAATATCTGTACCTATTTATGTCTACCCGTGCGAAGCCGGGACGGGCCGCTAGTAAGAAATAAAAGCTTTCAAAAAATTCTACTAAAATTGGTAAAAATTGGTTTTCGAATAAACTTCTCGTTAGAAAAACTAGATTTTGAAAATAAATTATTTCATCACATGCAAAATATTGTTGGGAACTTTAAGTTAATTTATCAAAAAAATTCAATTGACAACTTTTTTAACAAAACACTAAAACCTACATAAACAGCAAGAAACTTGTTAGAAATGGTTTTCGTCTCAATTATTAGGAGAACAAAGAAAGATATTGACTTCAAATTATTTATCTCACATAAAATAGTGTAATGAATATTTTGTTAGTTTTAAGGAAGACAAATCGACAGACGAGTGTGGGTCGCATCCCAGCCTCTTTTTTATTCATAAATCACTTTGTAGGTTGTAAATTCAATTTTCTTAATTTAGAAGTCACTTCACTAGCTTTTGAATGACAATTTGTTTTAATTCATAAGTCTTGCTTATACATAAGCCACTAAATAGTTTGTTAATTAAAATCAAGCTTGGGCTTGAAAGTGACTTACGCTTTTGCAACTCTGGTTTAGCACCTGTTATTTTGTTACATTTAGCACTTCTTACTTTCATTGCCATCTTCTTAAAATTTAATATACTTGTTGTCGAACTTAAAAATGACAATTACCCAACAATCTTTCGGGACACACGCTATTTCCCTACATAAATTGTATGGCATACTTTGATTGAAAGTGGATCAAAGTAAACGAAGGTCAAGTTGTAACAACAAAAATTAGGCCTTGTGCGTAAGGAAAAATCCTTGTCGAAAAATAAGGGACACATTAGTGTCAGCATTGAAATTTTGTGAACAAAATCGAATTCTGTGAATCGAAAACGTAAAACAGTAATTGTTTACAGTATCTTCAAATAAAATAATAAGTTTACTCATTCGGAACTGTTAAAGTCATTTCTTAGGTCTACTTCAATCAATCTTAAGCTTAACCCATTCACCAAGAAGTGCTAAAGTCATGATTGTTTCTCACAAAAATAAACGACCAGGTCAATTACAATTAGCTGCATCTACTATGAATGGATAGACCAATATGCGAGCGTAGCAGTCGAAGTCATAAACTACAATGCGTTTATGCAAACCAAATGACGCGGACGGCAGTATATGAATAGGTGTTATGTGTCCAATTGGCCTCAATGATGTCACCATCATCATCATTACCATCAATGTTGTCTCTTAATTCATCTGCAACAATCTCAAGAGTGTAAGGCCGACAAGAGTTTTGCCATAAACATCGATGTCATGAGCACATGTATCATGTATGTATCATGTATGATTCCTTTGTGAGTTCTTGTGATTTTTGGTTTCGGTGTTCGGTCACCGTGTGCGCCATTTAATTAGTCCAAGTGACGCCAAATATGGAAGTTTACAACAATACCATGATATAAGTGTCAGAGACACGGTTTATAAATGCTTTTTAGTCGGACCTATTTCGACAGTCTTTTATATGCAGTGCGTTCTCTTCGTTCGTTTTGTAGTCGAAGAACCAAATGTCGTGGTGATCTTTTTGAGGTTAATGTGCTTTTCGCTAACGAATTGCCCAAGTGATTGTGCGATTAAAATGCATGATTTTAAATTGCAAATATGAACTCGAAGTTAAGGCGTTTTGGCCACTTTAATAATAATTGAGATCACGATCCATACCATACCATGGCCTGGCAATGGCAGAAAATGAATATTGTCGTAAGGTCATGAAAATATTTCATTCGAAATTTTTTGGCCTTATAGGGATCGAAAGGTTTTTGCTCAATCGAGGGTAAGTCGTCTATATCTTGACTTGACTTAACTTTTGATATGAAGGGTTTTTCAATAAGGGCGGGTAGATATTGAAATGGAATAAAACAAGTTGTGTGTGAGGTATTAAGAAAATTATTTTTGAAAGACGTATGTATGCCATTAATTGTGGAATGTGACATCATTCAAAGGCCCGCTTCGGCTTCTGTGGTGGCACGGATCAGAGTGGTGCAATCTTCAATGGCTCTTCCGCATATATCCGGCTGAATTTGAGCGATGGCCTGTGTTATGTTCACCTATTCTAGGGCATCGCATCAGTCGATTGCGGTTTATTTGCATAGACCTGCGACTTCAAGAAACTCCACAGGAAAAAGTCTAGCGGTCTCCCCTGCGAGAGATAACATTACCCTCAAATCGTTCTTGCAAAATGTCAATCGTGGCGTTTGCTGTGTTTGCACGTAGCACAGTCCTGCTGGAAACACATGTTGTCTAGGTCAATATGGTTCAACTTGGACCATAAGAAATTAGTTATCATGGTAATGTAGCGCTCGCTGTTGACGGTGACCTCCTCACCAACGTCGTTTTCAAAAAAGGACGAATCAATTAGGCAAAGGCAAAGGCAAAGGGCCACCACGTCTACCGTAAAATGGGCGCAATGCGCGCAACTTTTGCGTTAACGAACACTCATTTTGATAATATCATTTGAACGTGCTGTGACAGTTGCCATGATGATTTGGAATAAGTAATTGAATAATAAACAAAAGATTTGACAGATGTCACCAAAACAAAATCTACCCGCGCCAATTGAAAAACCCTTTACATATTAGATTGTTTACTTATGAATGATATGTATTAAAGACCATCATTTTAAAAATTTGATTTATGAGGAAGAAAATTCTCTCAAATCTTATAAACATAAACTGGAAAATTTAAAGATTTTCAACAAGCTTCAATGAATTAACAACAATTGACTTTTTAGTGCTATTTATAACATCGCAGCATCAAAGAACCTTTTTGCTTCCCAGTTAATAGTTCTAAGATTTCAGAGAACTTTCATAGGACTGTTGTGTCAAAGGTTTTGGGTTCAACCCCAGACTGTGCCACCCAAAGTTTTTCGCCAGATACTTTCTCTTGCAAGGGATTGACAAATCCTGCAAGGCTAATTGTACTTTTCTCAAAAGCGAATAACCGATAGATTTTTATTCAATTTTCTTTAATTTTTTTCTTATTTCAATAGAAAAAAGAGGCTGGGATGTGACCCACACTGATAACTTCCCATCCCGTCTGTCGATTTGTCTTGCTTAAAAGTTTGAAGGTTTTCGTGTTTTGTTAAAAAAGTTGTCAGTTGAATTATTCTTAGAAATTTTAAAATTACCAACAATATTTTGATGAAATAGTTTGATTTCGAAATCTATTTTTGTTAATGAGATTTTTAGTCGAAAACCAATTTGTGGCAATCTTAGTAGCATTTCTTAAAAATTTGTATTTCTTATATAAAGAAATACAAATTGAATGAATGAAATTAATTTGAAGTCAATATCTCCTATTGTTCACGAGATATCGAGAACCGAACATCAATTTTTATCAAGTTTGCGTACTATTTTTTGTAGATTTTATTTTTTTATGAAAAAACGGACTGTTGGATTTTTATAAAAAATTTACTGAATGTCAAAAACAATATTTTCTGTGAGATTGATTAAGTTCTAAGCCAATATTTTTATTTTTGAAATGATATTTGATTCGAAAGTAAATTTTTACCAAGTTTTAGTATTGTTTATTTTTTTCAAGAAAACTGTCAATTCGATTTTTCTCAAAATTTGATCAAATGTTGAAAACAATATTTCTTATAAGATAAAATTAGTTTGAAGCCAATATTTTTAATTTTTTGAAAAGATATTTAAATCCAAAATCAATTTTTACCAACTTTTATTAATTTTTTTTAAGGTTTTTATTTTTTGTAAAAAAACTGTCAATTCGATTTTTTTTTTCAAAATTTTACTGAATGTTGACAACAATATCTTTTAAAAGATGAAATTAGTTTAAAGCCAATATCTTAAAGTTTTAAAAATAATATTTGAATCGAAAATCATTTTTTTTCAACTTTTGTTAATTTTTTTTAAAGTTTTTTTTTTTATAAAAAAACAGTCAATTCGATTTTTCTCTAAATTTTACCAGATGTCAAAAACGTTATTCTTCGTTGCACAAAATTGTTTTGTAGATAAAATCATTTTTGTTCGTACAATTTTCGAGGTGACAAATCTTTTTCTTTCAGTTTTTTTGATTTATAAAAAAAATCGTTAATTGGTATTTTTTTCAAAAATATATTTGTTTGGTATCACGTTACAATAATAAAGTCTCTAGCGATATTGGTTCGTGAGATATTTTGGGTTAACCAAATTGTTCACCTTTTTTTTAAATTGCTATGGTAAAAAAACCACCCACTCAATTTTTTGAGAGTCATTTCTACATCTTTCTGCATAATTATCTGTATAACAAAATTTATTTGAAGTCGATATCACTACTTGTTCTTGAGCTATGGACGACGAAAAAAACTTCCAGTATTAACCTAAACCATAGGAATTGAAAATTTAGAATGAAACAACAACAACTTGTGTGTGCTACCACCAAGTTCATAGGCTGGAGTTATAGCTATTTCACGGGGGCCAACCCGATCATCAGACTCCTTTAGTGGTGCTTAATCGCTTTTTTGTTCAATTTAATTTTTGAAGAACTTTTGCCCGAGCTGGGCTTGAACAAGCGACCTAGCGTGTGAGGAGCTAGTGCACTACGCACTACGCCACCGCACCCACATGAAAGTTGTAAGCCAATTACAGGTTTTTTCGTTCTATCGAACTATACTGAACCGATTAGCATTTTTCTAAGTACACACAAGTAATTGTTGTTGTTTTATTCAGGTTCTTTCTATTATCTCCTCTCTTTTCATAAGCCAACAATTTTCAATTGTAAATTCGGCAAGCAGCTGCCTTAACCTGCGAGTATAAAATTTCATACAAAACCCCTAAACCATAAGATTTTTTGTTATTTTCTTTACTTTAAAGGGTCTTAAAGGTAAACTTAGATCTTGGCCTTATTCCTGTGACACAAAAAAATAGGTACTTGTTATGACCTTCTTCGGATAAACCGTCATAAAACTGGTATCTATCAACTTAATCCAAAAATGTTTGCTTGCAATATAAATTTAATACATACCTCATTCATTCCACATTTGGATTTTTCCAAAAAACCTAAAAGTTTAATAAATATTGGCAAATAAAAAACTAAAAAAGCCTAATGTGCCTATACATGGGACACGAAGTGTATGTCAATTGCCTGTATTCGAACAATACTTATCATTTGACCTTTCTGTCTTATATGAATAGATTTGACTTTTTGAATGTTGGACAATGAAAGTAAAAAGTGAATTAAAAAAGAATTTGAAGACAAAACTTCGCTTAATTGTTGACAACCCTAAGCCACGACAGGGGTTGATGAACTTTTAATTCGAAAGTTTTATATTATTTTGCAATGCCCTTCAAGTTGTTTCAAACTACCAAACTGTGATGTGCAGAAACTGCACGATATTTCATTACACCAAATCCAAATATACGAGCTCAACAGCTCACTTAATATTTATACATTCTTTATAGTGATTGGTCACTTGAAGCTTCAGAATCACGTAACAACGATTTTAGGAAACTTGGATTAGTAATTAGATAAAATTTGGTAACTTTACGAGTACAAAAATAAGAACGAAAGATTGTTCACGGAATACATTTGATATATTTTTCGGACAAGTTCAAATTTAAGAATATCATCAGTCTAACAATCCGGTAAAAACAAACAAATAAATTAGTTGAATGTAAAGATAGTTAAAGATAGTTTTTAATTTTACGGTAGAATCGTAAAATAAAACAACAGAATCAGAACCCAGTTTTTAATTGTTCAAATTGATTTTGTCAACCTGTCTGTCCGCCTTTAAACTGCGGTCTTAAAATCTTCGCCTTGTCATGTTGGTGTTAATTTCAATTAAATTTTAAAACACTCTTCGCTCTCTGTCCCCCATATAAAAATCGGTCCAATCCTATAGTACACATTTTCCAGATGCATACTTAAATCGAATTCGACGACGCGCATCATGTCACGAACAAAATACACAAATTCAACAACGGAAATGCAGATTGCCCTCAGGGAAAGTGCACTTTTAACACTCTGAATTCGTTTTACCTATATCTACTCTACATATACTCGTACCTAGATAATTTGTTTATGTCTGTTTCGTGATCACACTTAATGACGCCTAATGGTTGGCTTTTACCGGCAACGATCGCACAATAATTGATTATTGGATTTATTTGTTACATAGTATATCGATCGCATTATGCATGTACCTACATGTTGTGGAGGGTATTTTGGCGATTGAAAGGCGGCATTTTTTGAGCAATTTTAAGCGTTATGATTACGATAACTTAGATTTATTAGACATCATTATATTTAATGTGGCAAATATGCTCAGCTTATGAATCATGATGTGGGATTGGAAGGATTCATAGAGGTTTTTTGTTTTAAATCAATTATAAGCCTGGCATCATTCTTTAACACTGTCATGACGCATGATTATTAAAATTAAGGCACAGTCAAAAAATGATATTATTTTTTTCTTGAATTAAGTCAATTAGCTCATCTCAAGCAGAAATTGGTAACAATAAATTAACACAGCGGGCGTGAGAATTGGTTTGAAAGGAGGTAATAGTGTCCATTCATTTGGAACTACTGAACATTGCAACGACAGGGTAAACAGAGTGTGTTAAAGTATTCTACATTCGGGAAGTACGCAAAAGAATTAATTTCTGTAAAATAATGGCAAAAAGGGATACAAAAGTGACATTACGATAATTTTTAAGCTACGTATATGAAACAACGAAGTTACGTCTACAATCATTTTGACTTAAGTTTTATGAGAGTTGAACTCCAGCTTAAGACTAATATAAGCTTTATATAGGGTTTTTTTTTGGAGCGGGTAGATTTTGGCCCCGTGGCGGCCATTTTGTTTTGCTGACATCTATCAAATCTTTTGTTTATTATTCAGTTGCTTATGCCAAATCATCATGGCAAGTTACACGATTGAACAGCACGTTCAAATCATAAGATTTTATTATAAACATGAGCGTTTGTTAACGCAAACGTTGCGCACATTGCGCCCATTTTCAAATATGTGATCACTCCAAAAAAGATGCCCATACTTAGAACTGAAAGCTGTTTAGTCTCCTCGATGTAAGTACAAGTTATGGATAGTGGCTTTGGGGGAACGTTGCGCTTTTGCAATTGTAGACAGCATTGAGTTTTCGAAGCAATAAACTTTACATGTTTTTTGATTCCCCATTGGACAATGTCAGGATCTGAATGTAATGCGCTTATCATACGCTGCCGTTAGAAGTTCACATCCGAAGTAAAAGGATGAGGATGTAGGAACGAATATGAAAACCTAAAAGTAAGTAAGTGGGTTAAAAGTTTCAGAGAAGAAATATCATTAATAAAAAGAAGGAAGAATGTAGGAGACAAAACGAAGTCCTGGGGCACTCCAGCGTTTATTTCGTAAATATCAGCTTAGAACCCGTCCAATGCACTTCTTTAAAAATGACCAGACATTTGTACTACTTTTGGGACATTGTATTATTTACTACCGTAATTTCTGATAATGCAAACATTTAATACGTCGAATATGTCCGCTACAGGTCTATCTAGCTTGTTTAAACGTATTCCGATTTTTCTCATAGAGTTTGGCTTTGTTAATCTATAAACTTACATCTTTGAATCTAATAAGCTCTTTACAACTAGAATCAAACCATGAGTTTTCTTTGAGGTTGATAGATATTACCCAAATCGTTATGAAATTTATCATTCCACAAAGAATAAAGTTTGTAAACAAATCTGCGTTGGATGCCAAGTCACTATCGAGGAAGCATCGTGATTCGTGACCAATTAAAGTTTCTGAAGAAGTCGTTGAGAACTTTCCATTTGGCTTTCTCATATTGCCAAAAGGTTGTCCTAGGGGTTTTTACTTTATGTATGCAGCGTTGAAATTTGACAAAGCCTTCGTATGTTGCTATACTAGAGACATTAATAAAAGCAAAATATTATAACAAAGCTTAATTTGTTTCTATACAATTTTGGATTTTAAGAATAGCTGAAAGACATGCGCTCCAAAAAACAATTCCCTATATGAAAACAATTGAAATCAGTATCACTTTTATAAAACGAATATGCACATTTAAATGGTCAAAAAGTCTTCTCGCTTAATAGCTACATATGTGCTACCATCACTGATTCCATTCAGGTGTCCTTTTAAAATTCTTAAGTTTAATGCTATGATGTAATTAAGATTGCCAACGATTTGAAGCATCATTGCGGATTGCTTGGCGTTGTTCCGCTTTAATCGACGGACGACTATGACGAACCGGGACAGAAATCACTTCAGGGACAATGATGAGTCTTAGCCACAGCTGCTGCTACTGCTATACTGATGCTGCCGCTGATGCTGTTAACGATATGCCCGTTTCTATGGCTTAATTCGATTTACAAATGCAGTAGCTGACCAAAAGCGACATGAGCTGAGCACCTTCATGTGGGATTAGTTCTCGCGAACGCGAGCACCAAATGTCGGATGCGCTCGATTTACTTTGATTGGATTATCATCACTTCGCCAAAAAATAAAAAAGGAAATGGAAACAACAATCCTTTAATAACATTTGATGTGATATGGGATGTTCTTAATCCCTCTAACATGTTCGGTATGCAAATATACCTAAAGGTACACATGAAATGGACAAAAATTCTTCAGACAACAAGACTCATGCTGATCGAGTCGAATGAAGGACAAGCGTATTATGTTATGTTTGTAGGCATCTACTCGTATATGTTCAGCAAAAATTGTTGTCCTTCCGTTGTGCGTTGCTGTAAATCATAGCGCGCGTTGACACCGACATCAATACGCAAGCGAAACCGTCACAGCTTAAAACGAAATAAATCCATTGCCATTGTCCTACCTATGGCTTATACTTTTCTTCAAGACTATTTTATACGTTAAGGTTAACGTTATACTCGTATAGTGCCTCTGTCTAGACCAGTCAGTGTTTTATGCAAAGTAGAGCATGCGGTAAATCATTTTTGGACGCTGTTTCTTGGTGAGCAAATGTCCGTTTGGATTACTTTAGTGTTGTTAAAGTGTGTTTTTGAAAATTTGAATTTTAGAGAAAATAAAAAGTTTTATGTAGTCCGGTCTAGGAAAACTTTTGTCTTATGGTGTTTTAAGAGACATTTTGACAGTTTGAAAGTGTTTATGACTGGATTTGAAAATTATTTTTGTGAATTTAGAGAATGGTACGTTTCACATTAGTTGCATTTAATGTACAAATATTGATTGTAATACAAAATATGTGTTCCGCCAATAGCCACGCATATATTGAATTAAAGTAGAATTCTACAAAAATAGTACCGATCAATTAAACAATAAGCTGTTGATATTCTTTAACAAAATATATACCAAATCGTACGTTAACAAAACCGTTATCTTTGCAATGTACAAAAGCGAAAATGCAAACGTACCAGAAAATTACAAAGACATTTCTATAATAAACAGTTTAATGAAGGTTCTTGCTTCAATACTCTACGAAAAGCTTACAAAATGGATTGAAGACAGAAACGTTCTATAAGCATATTTTCAAGTCGGTGGGGTGGGTTTCTCAACCATTGACCACATATTAAAAAAATAAAATTAAAAAATTAGGTGGCGCGACAGTCCGTAGAGAAACAGGGCCTATTGACTTACAATTCTCAACCATTCCTGTGTGCGAGTAATTGCAGGAATGGAGGGGACCACATATTTGCGTTGATAAATATTGCTAGAAAGTCAATTAAAAAAGTAAATAATTATACGCTTGCTTCGTCGACTTCAAGGCAGCATTCGATAAGATAAATAGACAAGCTCTGATGTACAAGCTATTAAAGTTAGGAATCTCCCAGAAATTCTTGAGTTCATCGTATGGGATGGGCTGAATTTATAAGAATGGTTTGATGTTTGAAACATCAAACGGTTGTTGCCCACGGCTGCATCTTAAGTCTATTACTTATTTATTGATGAAATTTTGATTTACTCCCACGAGGAATACCTTTTGCCGAGACACAAGGCTGACAATCTTTTCAAATAACCTTAATTTTTCAAAGCACGCTAAACAAAAAAAGCAGTGAGGCCAAACTGACCTTGAGCAGAACGTGCGGTTATGTGTTATTTTTGAGGTGTTTGAAACGGTGCAGATATGAAAAGAAGTGGAAGCAGTCCTCACAAGAATATCATGGTAAGACTTTTGCAAACAAACACCTATCGCCATTCAAGGATTGAATGAAATAGTCCATTACCATGAAATTCATCTATCACTTATGGAGTCAAACGTTGATGAAAGTCAGGGCATGTTTGCAAAATAATAGATATGAAGCTTTAAGCTCAGCATCTATATAGAGCAACTTCTACATCGTCCATGAACCTTTATCACCAGTTCTCTTCAGGAACCTATTTCAGCAACGAATACTCTGTCGAAGATATTAGCTTAATTTGTAGACCACGTGATTTTAACTTAAACTTTATGACCCATCGAGCTAATCTACTTCAAATCTACAAAAGACGGGAAAATGAAGATGTAACCATTTATACTGAAAGAAATCTGCTGGTTGTATTTTGATGAAAGTTACCTTTCTTTAATTTAACTTTATGAAATATTAAACGAAGCACTAGATTGGTCTACTTTATTATATGTACATATGTATTGAGAACACGACTTTACTTTTCGCAACAGTTTGAAAGCTTAATACCTTTAGTTCATCTAGTTACTTAGTTCAAACAATCTATTTTGTGGTGTGTAGACATTCTTTTTCGTGTACCATGATGAAAATGTTAAGTTTATTTAATAAATTGACAAGAAACAGATTGATGATTAGTTCAAAAAAAAGTTCACAAAATAAATTCAAAGTTGTCAATTCGGTATTGGAGGAATTATATTATAAAAATGATCCAGCTGAAAACCGCCCCCAAAGAGCGACACAATAATTCTTGGATTTTTCGTCTTCAAAGTAAATACCACTGAAGATGATTTTTCTATGACAATACCCGTTATTGGTAATTGAACCACTTGACTATTTGTGTTTACGGAACTGAACAAAATAGCCTCATGGCCTCTGTAAAGCTTTAAACCGTCAGCATGGAGGAGGCATTGAGAATAAATAAAAGATGTATCATTATTAAACAAAAGGAATAGTAATGGTCCAATGTGGCTACCCTGAGGGGCTCCAGATAGAAAATAAATAGGGTCAGACAAAATTCCATCAATTTTAACAATCTTTACACGCCAAATAAGATTCAATCCTCTTGAAAAGTTCTATGTTAAATAACGTATTTTTTTAGTTGCACAAAGGTTACAACTTATCAGATTCAAATTGACTCTCTTACTCGCTTTTAAACCGGGAAACAAAATGTTTAATGATGAAAACCAATACAAGCTTTAAATACCCTTTTAAGAAGCCATGCTTTAAAAACCTGATATGGTAGAAAACTTAAAAGGTGAGATTCGAGTTAAGGACGACTTAGTTTTTTGAAAAAAGCATTGTTTTCGTGCACTAAAAAAAAAACCGAATCTTGTCCGGCACTGTTAGCTACGAAGCGTGTTAAATCAAATTCGTTGCCATTTCTGTTCTTCATTAGACAAATATGCAGAAATTCTTGGGGCTTGCACTTCTTCAAAATTTATATAAAGATCTGATTGAAAGAAAAAAACAACTTTTAATGCGGAAATTTTGTAGACAAATAAAATTCCTTTTCAATGCTGTCATCTTTTACATGAAACTACACTCAGCTTACTTTTCTTCATCCTCTTCGTCTTCGGCCCGCCGCACCAAATGTGTCTGTTGATCGCTGAAGTGTGTTGTGTGTTTTGTTTTTAAGTAGGAAATGTCAACTTTCCTCACACTCTCCATGTCTAAACGAGTTAGATGACATATTATGTCCCCAGAATTCAGATGATGCACGCGCCATGTCGCATATTTTTAAGTTAAATTGTTTTGGTCTCTCAATGACCATATCATCATAAAGCGAGAAGCGAGCGACAGCTCACCGCGTACATCACTCGCACCCCTATGGCACGAATTACATCGGTCGTCCAGTTTGTATACTAAAACGCTTGTATTTTGTTCTCCAAAGCATTCACTTATGGAGCAAATAAGAAATTGTACTCGTCTCATAGAGTATAGTTGAAGTCATGCAGAAGCAGGCATTGCTAAGCCTATATTGGAGGTTGAATTGATGCCACCAGTCTGATGACACTGTCGTGCTTTAATATTATGACGGTAATTTTGTTTTGTCACTTCCGAATGCAACAAATCATTCCGCGTCAATTTAACCGCACGACATCACAATAGCCTCTATAGCCATATACATATATTATATGCTCCGTAACCATAAGCGATGCAAGCTATATCATCTTCATTATCACTTAGTCGGAGCTTGTATCAGTGATAAACTATGTTAAACTGGCGACTGACTCATTTAAGCCGAAAGGGCTAATGAGCTCTGTAGTGACAATTTAGATTCAGATATCAGCCCGGCGCGGCGGAGCCGAGAAGTGTGCCCTCCGAAAATGCATCCCATCCTGAGTCTCATTGCAACTTATAGTGCGCCACAAGATCCTCATCCCATGCTGCTGCCCAGTAAACTTGGTTGATCAGCGTGAATTGCGTAATTGGATTTGTCGTTAAGTGGAGAGGACGTAGCTGGCTGCTGTATGACAGTTGGCCCCAAAATGCATTAGTTTCCCCATCGCATCGGCTTGACTGCTGCGCTGGACCAAGAGTCTTGAAGCATATTTGTTTGTGCGGTTCTCGTTGTGGCACGAGTCAATGTGCTCGGTTTTTATTAAATATAAAAATTAGTTGTCCCGTGTAACGTCGCTCGTCCGTTCGTCTGTCCGTCCGTCACTCCACTTCAACTCTTCCTCCCTTGGGTCTCCTCTGTTCTGGATTTGTGGTTTCTCTTCATTTTGGACTCATTTAAATTTTCTTTTTTTTTTTCGTTTCTTTTTCCAGAGCAACTGCATCCGTTGAAGAAAAGTGATTTTCATTTTGTTGGATAAAATGGAAAAATCAAGCCAATCTTGCGCGTAAAGTTGATTTATGGGCGACAGTTTTATTGCTGTTTTTTTGCATCTTACATCAAACCAACTGAACTCAAGGTATAGTAGATATAATAGTTCAAGTATAAAGTTGGTGCTCATAATGAATCAAAGTATCTACGATTTTGGAAATGAACACAGTTAAGATGAGGTACATAAACTTTTATGACACAGTTGTAGAAGGTAAACACATCGCAACTTAGGTACAATATAACTGTCCCTTTCTTATTTCGTCTTAAAAATAAATTTGGGATAATAAGGAAGTTGCACAGATTTAACATCAACGTTTTTGGTAACATCTAATTCAATTTAATCACTTTTTTTAATGAAACATACGAAAATCTATTTTATTTCAAATTTATTACGTACATATGTACATATATCCGTATGATATAGAATTTTTCTTTCGAAGAATTTTATAATTTTCACAGCTTGCCTTGTTTAAAGTTCAAGGCTGAGCGGTATAAATGAGAATCGGGATGATGAGTGTCTTAAAGGGGGTAACTTTATTTTTCTTAAAAATTTAAAAACTACCAATAATATTTTACAATGAAATAGTTTGATTTTGAAATTATTTTTTTGTTAATGAGATTTTTAGTCGAAAACCAATTTTTACCAATTTTAGTAGCATTTCTTAAAAAAAATTATTTCTTATATAAACAAATACAAATTGGATGAATGGAATTAATTTAAAGTCAATATCTTCTATTGTTTACGAGATATCGAAAACCGAACATCAATTTTTACCAATTTTGCGTACTATTTTTTGTAGATTTAATTTTTTTATGAAAAAACAGACTGTTGGATTTTTATAAAAAATCTACTGAAAATATTTGTTGTGAGATGAAATAAGTTTGAACCCAATATTTTTAATTTTGTTTGTAAGAAAAAGTGTCAATTCGATTTTTCTCAAAATTTTTTAGAATGTTGAAAACAATATCTCTTAGAAGTGAAAATCAGTTGCAAGCCATAATCTCAAATTTTTGAAAAGATATTTGAGTCAAAATTCAATTTTTACCAACTTTTGTTAAATTTTCTTTAAAGTTTTTAATTTTTGTAAAAAAAACTGTCAATTCGATTTTTCTCAAAATTTTACGCAATATTGAAAACAATATTTTTTGAAAGATAAAAGTAGTTTCAAGCCTTAATCCCAAAGTTTTGAAAAGATATTTGAGTCGAAAATCAATTTTTGCCAACTTTTATTAATTTTTTTTTAGGTTTTTATTGTTTGCAAAAAAAACTGTCAATTCGATTTTTCTCAAAACTTTTCAAAATGTTTAAAATAATATTTCTTATAAGATAAAATAAGCTTGAAGCCATAATCTCAAGTTTTTGAAAAGATATTTGAGTCGAAATTCAGTTTTTACTAACTTTGAGAAATGTTTTTTTAGGATTTTATTTTTTATAAAAAAAAGTGTCAATTGAATTTTTCTCAAAATGTTATCAGATGTCAAAAACATTATTCTTCGTTGCACAAAATTGTTTTGGAGATAAAATCATATTTTAGTCGTAAAATTTTCGAGGTGACAAATTTTTTTTTTCAGTTTTTTGATTTGTAAAAAAAACCCTTAATTGGATTTTTTTTCAAAAATATAATTGTTTAGTATCACGTTACAATATATAATATAAAATTTAATTCAAGCCTCTAGCGTCATTTGTTCATAAGATATTTAGGTTTAACCAAAATTTTAACCTTTTTTTTAAACTGCTATGGTAAAAAAACCACCCACGCAATTTTCTTGAGAACCCTTTCTGCATCTTTCTGCATTATTATCTGTATAACAAAATTTATTTGAAGTACATATCTCTTCTAGTTAACTTCCCATAGGAAGTTATTGTAATGGGTCCGATTTGTCAAATTGAAAATTTTGACATTTCTCGACGTTTCAAGGTGCCTAGAGTCGAAATAAAAGATTTTTAGAAAGATGTCTGTGTGTACGTACGTCCGTACGTCCGTACGTTCGCGACGTTTTTTTCGTTGTCCATAGCTCAAGAACCAGAAGAGATATCGACTTCAAATAAATTTTGTTATGCAGACAAAAAGGCAGAAAGGGCTCCCAAGAAAATTGCGTGGGTGGTTTTTTTACCATAGCAGTTTAAAAAAAAGGTGAAAATTTTGGTTAACCCTAAATATCTCATGAACCAGACGCTGAAGACTTGAATTAAATTTTATATTATATATTGTAACGTGATACAAAACAAATATATTTTTGGAAAAATATCCAATAAACGGTTTTTTTTATAAATCAAAAAAACTGAAAAAAAAAATTGTCACCTCGAAAATTTTACGACCAAAATATGATTTCATCTCCGAAACAATTTTGTGCAACGAAAAATAATGTTTTTGACATCTGATAAAATTTTGAGAAAAATCGAATTGACAGTTTTTTTACAAAAAATAAAAACCTAAAAAAAAATTAATAAAAGCTAGTAAAAATTGATTTTCGACTCAAATATCTTTTCAAAACTTTGAGATATTTGCTTTAATTTACTTTTATCTTTCAAAAAATATTGTTGTCAACATTCAGAAAAATTTTGAAAAAAATCGAATTGACATTCTTTTTACAAAAAATTAAAAACCGAAAAAAAAATTAACAAAAGTTGGTAAAAATTGATTTTCGACTCAAATGTCTTTTCAAAAATTTGAGGTAACGGCTTTTACCTAATTTAAACTTATAAGAAATATTGTTTTTAATATTAGAAAAAATGTTGAATAAAATCGAATTGGCAGTTTTTTTACAAAAAATGAAAACCTAAAAAAAAAAACAATACTAAACCTTGGTAAAAATTTACTTTCGACTCAAACAGCTTTTCAAAAATTACAAATATTGGCTTCAAACTTTTTATATATTTATAAAAAATCCAACTGTCCGTTTTTTCATAAAAAATATTTCTCAAATTTGGTAAAAATTTATACTTATAGACAAACTTTTAAGCAAGACAAATCGACAGACGGGATGGGAAGTCATCAGTTTGAGTCGCATTCAAGTCTCTTTTTTTTTTTTAATATTTATTGTTTGGTAATGTTTTCCAGAGTACAATCAATAATATTTTACAACAGAAAAAAAACCTATAGAAAATACTACTGAAAATTGATATTAATTGGACCCGAATAGCGGACGTTTTTATCAAAATTTAGTAAATAGATTTTTCATAAAAAATGAACAAATTGCTAAATAAATAAGTGTAACGTCTCGAAGGTCTAAACAGAACAAAGTTTAAATTTAAATGTTTACTTTTATATTATTTCGAAGTTATTGAATTTAAAATTTGTCTTACTGCAATAAAATATCAGGTACACCTTTTAAAGGGCATCAAAGCATCTTTTTTCAAATTGAGATGCCTTTAAAAATATATTCTAGAACTAATTTTTCCCTAATACTCAGCATACAAATTATGACAACTTTTCACAATTATTGTGTTACATTAACATTTGACTAAGAGCGTATAAACGCACAAATTATGACGCCTAGCATCGTTTTCATTATTTGATTTGAACGAACCCGATTAAAGTCTCATAAACCAGGAGAAGTTAATGCTGAATTAACGGAATATTGATGTCTTGAATGGCTGAGAACCTGAACCTTAAGTTAAAGTAGCCCGTAGAATTACATATTTTCAGAAAAAAAACTGGTATTTTTCAACGGAAATTCTAACCCTAAAAAGAGGCTGGGATGCGACTCACACTGATAACTTCCCATCCCATCTATCGATTTGTCTTGCTTAAAAGTTTGTCTAAATGTATCAATTCTTACCAAATTTGCGTTCTAATTTTTGGAGGTTTTATTTTTTTTATGAAAAAAAAAGGACTGTTGTATTTTTATAAAAAAATTACTGAATATTAAAAACAATATTTTCTGTGAAATGAAATAAGTTTGAAGCCAATAATTTAAATTTTTGAAAAGCTATTTGAGTCGAAAGTAAATTTTTACCAAGTTTTAGTATTGTTTTATTTTTGTAGGGTTTTATTTTTTGTAAAAAAACTGTCAATTCGATTTTTTTCAAAATTTGTCTTAATGTTGAAAACAATATTTCTTATAAGTTAAAATTAGTTGGAAGCCATAATCTCAAATTTTTGAAAAGATATTTGAGTCGAAAACCAATTTTTACCAACTTTTGTTAAATTTTTTTTTCAGTTTTTAATTTTTTGTAAAAAAACTGTCAATTCGATTTTTTTCAAAATTTTACTGAATGTTGAAAACAATATTTGATTCAAAATAGCTTGCAGCCTTTAGTCCTTGAAAAAATTTGGCGTTTCGTCCGGGTGGAACTCACATGGACTCATCAGTTGACTGAGTGAGGCACCTTGTCAAGACGCAATTTTTCCAAAATTTCAGTTCATCTAACATAAGTTTTTATGCAAAAACTTACTACGAACTATATTCAACCAAGTTAAAATTTCTTAACATTTGAAGTTGAAAATTAAAATCTAATAAAAAATTAAAATCTAATAAAAGATTATAGCTCAGGGCTTAGCTTAAGTTTTATAAAAGAGGTTTGTCATAACACAAATTCTATATACTGTTGAAAAAATTCAAGCAAAGTAGAATCAAAATTCAAAAAATTTTTTGAAGGACTAAAGGCTGCAAGCTATTTTGAATCAATAATTCAACAAGTCCGAAATATAGTGCATTGTCTTCTACTTTGCTTGAATTTGACAAACCTCTTTTAGAAAACAATATTTTTTGAAAGATAAAAGTAGTTTAAAGCCAATATCTCAAAGTTTTGAAAAGATATTTGAGTCAAAAATCAATTTTTACCAACTTTGACTAATGTTTTTTTTAGGTTTTTATTTTTTGTAAAAAAACTATCAATTCGATTTTTCTCAAAATTTTATCAGATGTCAAAAACATTATTCTTCGTTGCACAAAATTTCTTGGAGGTCAAATCATATTTTAGTCGTAAAATTTTCGAAGTGACAAATTTTTTTTCAGTTTTTTTGATTTATAAAAAAAACCGTTATTTGGATTTTTTTTCCAAAAATATAATTGTTTTGTATTACGTTACAATATATGATATAAAATTTAATTCAAGTCTCTAGCGTCATTGGTTCATGAGATATTTAGGGTTAACCAAAATTTTCATCTTTTTTTTAAACTGCTATAGTAAAAAAACCAACCACGCAATTTTCTTGAGAGCCCTTTCTGCATCTTTCTGCTTTATTATCTGTATAACAAAATTTATTTGAAGTCGATATCTCTTCTAGTTCTTGAGCTATGGAGGACGAAAAAAACGTCGCGAACGTACAGACGTACGGACGTACGGACGTACGTACACACGCACGCACAGACATCTTTCTAAAAATCTTTTATTTCGACTCTAGGGACCTTGAAACGTCGAGAAATGTCAAAATTTTCAATTTGACAAATCGGACCCATTACAATAACTTCCTATGGGAAGTTAAAAAAGTGCTTGCGAATATATCATTGAAGCGATATTATACCCAATTATTTTTTTAAATCTATGACATATGCAAATGATTGAATTCTTTTAATTTAATTCGTTCAAAAACGATATTGCTTATTGAATTCGTATTAAACGCTCCGAAAACGCGGTATTTGGAAACTTCTGTTCTTTGTAAATTGACAAAATTCAGCAGACTAGAAACGTATGATGTGTTTGTGTATACAATTTGGTTTCCACCCACTTTCATTTGAATACATTGAAGTACAAAAAGATGTATTGGGTTCCAAAAACTTTGCAAGTGAACCCGTTTAAGTTAATGTCTGTCATTGTTATGAGTTGATTTGATATCAAACTGTTAAAAACAATTTGATATTTAGAACTTCTTATATTTTGAGATCTCTTTATTTTTGAGAGGTAGATTTATTATGAACTCAAGATTGTATAGACAACATTTATGTATATTTTTAGTGTGACTTATTATTTTTTAACTCAGAAACAGACAGACTGATTCTTCAACATCATAGACAAAAATATAAACATCGCTCGTTTAATTGTGTCTACATCAAGGCATTAAACCATAAATAAATTCCACTTGTTAATTATACATCTAAAAAATAAATTAACCATTAAGTTTGTTTTGATGCAAGACAGCCGAAAACTACAGTAAACAAAAGTCATAATTGGTTGAAAAACTGTAATCGAGGCAAAAAATTAATTAAATTGAATTTTGGCACAAAATGTGAATGTTTTCTATACATCCAAACATACATACATACATACATTTCAAAATGATGCACGGTTTTGAAAAAAAAAACCTAGTAATTTTAGTTCCAAGTGAAGTGACAACATTTTCGAACTTTTTTTCTCAATGAATTCTTCATCGTGAATACAATTCAATCAATTCTAAAATTTGATGAATGAATGCATTTTTATCAACTCCCGAGCAACAATTTTGCAATTAATGATGTCGTGGTGGCTGATGTGGCGGCAAGTCGTGGGCTGAATTTTATTTCTCATACAAGATAGACTATAAAATGCATAGATATCTATAAATGTTGTAAACGCGACTTGCCACAACCTACGATTTTGGGGGAGCGTCTGGTTAATATGTTAGTAAGTTTCTTCAGCATTAAAAAACAAAAACAACCTTCTAGCTTGTTGTACATTCATGAATCAAATCCATTCATATGTTTTCGTTCATTGAAGATTGTTAAAGTGTTTTATTTTGTATTATGGTGTTATGCTCTTTTGCATCAAAGCTAGCTGGTGATGCTATACGCTTATGTTTGATTAAGTGCGGGTTATTTAAGCCTCTATTGTACATTGCTTCATGAGCTTCTGGTGGGTTAATACAATATGGGACCTCCGTTCACAAAACAAAACGTTTTTGATTCTCAAGTATTTATTGATTTTTTTCTACTCGAAAAAATAAAGAAAGTTTCTCATTGGCCTCACACAATATAACATTTCCAAAAAAACTGGCGAAATTAACATTTTTGTACAACAAAAGTCCTTGTATAGACAGTCAGCATCTTCTAAACTTCTTTTTCAAATAACTCTGAAACACACAAATCTTGAAAACAATCTAATTTTAATATTAATTTGGTTTGAACAATTGTAACATTCAATAAGAACAATTAAAGAATTTGTCAGTTTTCTTCTTACAAAAAGCCTAACTGATTCTTAATGTAGACATGCTTTTTTATTGAATCCTCACTTTTTAACTCAGCTCAAATAAGGTTGAAATAGAACAAATGGTCCGACCAAGCTTATTTCAGCAAACCCAACTGATTTGATGTCTTCCGTCAAATCAAGTTCAATTGCATTTTTTCCACCAATAAATTCTCAAGATGGCGATCAGAAATCCGAAACATAAAGCTGATATTTTTGCTGAACATCTCGCGAATGTTTTTACTCCATTCCCAGTAAATACGGCTAGAGTTTTTTGAGTTAAACAATTAATGTGACATTCCTTTTGTCAAGCTCAAGGAAGAATGACCAGATCCTATAATTGCTCAGGTTTTTTTTTAAAGAAATGTGCCCTCAATAGTTTTCAAAAATTCCAATTTTTAATAAACTCATGTCTTAAACTAAAATAGATACATATGCACCACATCACTATAAAATTGCAGAAGTCATTGTTATACCTGAAGAAGGTAAGCCACAAATAGAAGTAACATCTGACAGACCAATACCATTTAAAGCAATCATGGCAAACAATTTCGAAAAATTGCTACTGAAAAGGTTTAGAAAAATCAAAGAAGAAAGAAGACTAGTATTCCGAACCATCAGTGCATGGAGTTGCGGAAGTGGTGGCAAAGGCACTTGAAGAAAAACAAGTATGCTGGGCTACATTCTTAGATGTTTGCTTAAGCTTTAGACAAGGTTTGGCACTAGAAACTTGAGTACAGACTGTATATTGACTTTCCCATGCAGTACTACGAAATATTGAAATCAAGTGTTACAACCCGACTCTATAGAGTACGGTACGACCAAAATTACCGTAACTAAAGAAAATAGAAGCTGGTGAACTACAAGGGAGTGTCTTATGACCAAATTTTATTGTTTATAAAACGACTAATTTTTTAAGAGTTTTCGTTATTTAAAGCAAAATAAAAAATCACATACAATTAAGAAAAATGAATAAAATCTTTATTTTAATCGATAGTACTATGTCGATTGTTAAAAAATTGAAGATAGTGATCATGCATATTTTTGCCACTGCTGTGCTTGAAATAGTCTATCCATATATTCAAATCGGAGCATAATCTTTCTAACATTTCGACCGATATCTCACCAATAATTGCCTAAATGTTGGCTTCTATTGCGTCAATCTAAGCTGTCTTGTCGCTATAGACATCTCCCAAACGTTATGAACTGTTCACTGAATTTGACTCTCAATTAGTCAATTGTTACGTGTGATCTGTGGCGTTGGGCACGGTTTTGTTTAAGCCACATTTTATGCAAGTCAAGCTACTCCATTTCGCCCAAAAAAAAAGTTTGTGATCATAGCACGATATAACTCACTATTTACTGTAACGTTGAAAGCCCATAGACGGCACTAAACAGTGTCTTTTTTTTTTGGATGCGTTGGTACCTATGGCAATGCTTCTAGACGCTCTTCAATCCAAATACGGCAGTTTTGGTTCTTCACGTCGCTGAACACAAATTTTCGATAAAAAAGTGGATTGTCGTCTAGCTTTTCAAGATCCCATTCACCAAAAACTCGGAGTTGTGGAATGTCTTTCGGCTTCAATTCTTTCACCAGCCTTGTTTTGAAAAGCTTTACATCTTAATTCTTCCGAAAATGTTCCATGTGGTGAAGTTACAGCACCTCCTCGATAATTCACGGTTACCAGTAACACTGGCAGATACAGCTGCGATATTTTCCTCTGCAGTTTGCACTTAAGCGTGTTGGTGGTTCAATGTCCAACAATTTAAATGTGATTTGAAATTTGGTCATTCAATTGCCCTAAAAGCGTAGATCAATTAATTCAATAATTACTTGCAAGCGTTGTTCGTTTAAAACACGATTTATAGTTAAATGACCAAACTGAAGACGTTTTTTCAGTGACACGCAACTTGCACAATCCGGCAAATCCATTGTTGCTAATAAGAAAGTAGCAAACAAAAATCACCTATTAGTAGGGATATCACAGTGGATATCAACACTATCATGGCCACCTTTGCTGATGATATTGCAATATTGGTGCCATATAATATGTACGAGATCCATTGAGGAGGCTACACGAACAAAAAAAGTTAATGTTTGGACGCAAAAATGGCTCATCGAACTAAATGAAACAAAATCGACGCCCATATACATTTTTCAAACAGCAACAAAAATTATATTCCAATTTCTAAGAACAGAACAGAACAGAAGTACCTTATTCCAATACTGCCTAATAACTTCGAATGACTTTGAATGCAATAAGACAATGTTCTGAGATTGAGAAGAACAATGACTCATGTGCTAATGGTCTAAAAGAGACTATACACTTCCCCTAAAGTGACTTATAAATTATAAAAAGAAAAATCACTTGTCGGTCTTTTATAGATTGGTTCTGATTAACCGGTGGGTTTAATGCGGTAAGAGTCAAACACTATTCGGGACTAATTCTTATCGAGTGTCTTTTGAAGATTTCTATCGGATAGAAAAACATTTCTACTCAAGCCTTGTACAAAAACCCTTGCAGAAATGGCCATTACGATTCCATATGGCTCACAGGAAGCCTGTCTACCAAGTGGTACGCCTATTGCATTTAGACAAAGAAAGGTGATACTGAGAACATTATGCTTCCAAGGCTAAGGTGTTACCATTAACAAAACTTTTATCCCAAATAGGGTTAAAAGTATTAAACAAAATATTAAATCATGGTTCGATTCGAGCTACAAAGAGGTTATCAAGGTGAAACGTGAAAGAGGTGAGCTTCCGGTGTTTTAGAGCCAACCCAACTGAGGAAAACCGGAAAAGGTTTAAACAAGCCAGGAAGGCCGGCAACGCCCGTATTCGAAGGACCAAATTTTTGCATAACCTACAATTACGGCAAAAAAATACTGCAATGTCCCAAAGGCAGTAAGAATTTTTGATCATTTGTAAAAAAAAACATGAGGAATTCTTCCTCTTCCTCGGTCCCTTCGCTTGTTGTCAATGACACTACTTTAGTTGTTTGCAAGGCAGTTCGCCGAAAATTTCACCTTACCAGATAGTGTCATGACTTCCCCAGTTCTTGAACGCGTAAATGATTCTATGGGACCATTCTATTTTCTTACTCGTACTGTGGCGAGAGTTCTTAAAGATCTCAACATTCCGCTTTTCCGGATGGTATCCCCTTTATTATTCTGAAGAGGTGTTCTTCCACGCTAGCAAAACCACTGCGTAAGCTTTTCCATCTATCCTATTCTTCTGGGCTCGTTTCGAGTAGTTGGAAAACTGCATTTGTTTAGCCAATCCCATAAAAAGGCGAATCTTTTTCCCCCGCAAATTATCGACCGATATCATTAACGTCCCTTCTTTCTAAGGTTCTTTCTAAGGTCATGGAAATGCTGATTAATTATCAGCTTAAGAAATATCTTGAGGAACGTAAGCTTCTTAATGACCGGCAATACGGCTTTCGTAGCAATAGGTCCACTAGTGATCTCATGGTTCATCTCACCGAACAGTGAAACAAATCTTTACATCGTTTTGGAAAAAATAAGATTATTGCACTTGATATTTCAAAGGCATTTGATAAAGTTTGGCATCTTGCTCTCTTATCGAAAATGTGTGCTTTTGTTATTGACGAATCTCTTCTTCTTTGGATTAGAAATTTTCTCTCGAACCGTTCAATACAAGTTGTTTTTATTAATGATTTCCTGTCTTCTACTTCTAATCCAATACATTGTTTCGCTGACGATAGCTCTAGCTCTCTTAGCTCTATTCGTTTCCAGACTCACAACCCTCCTCTTCGGATGTGGAACTGCAACGGCAAAATATGATAAGCTCATTAAATCCCGATCTACACAGCATTGTACAATGGGGAATAAAAAACCGTGTGGAATTTAATGCTTCGAAAACCCAATGCTGTCTTGTATCGTTAAAGCGAGATATACTCTCTTTGCCACTATCTATGAGTGGCACTTGCATCAAAGAAACTGAAAATCTTGACATGCTCGGAATGTGCATCAGCAACCACCCTTTGTGGAGCGATCACATACGCGATGTCGCCAAAAATGCCGCAAGATGTCTAGGTTTTTTGAGAAGATGCCAGGAATTTTTCTCTCCGTCTGATCTGGCTACAATCTTCAAAACCCATATCTATACTATTATATAAAAGCGAAACGATTTTAAAGTTTGTAACGCATGATCTCAGAAAGTAGTCAACCGATTTATTTGAAATATATTTTATTATTTTCTATATTGTTATGGAAGTGTTTATGGCTTTAATTTTTTTTCATTAATTATTTGTCAAACTTAAATATTAATAATTTCACATTTTTTGTCTATTTTTTTTCATTAGTTGACTTATACAACCACTCATATCTTAAAACCTATACAATAATCGACAAAGATTAGCATTGCTTCATAAAGTCAATATTGTTGCGCAAATTTTAAGCCTAAAATCACTCCTAAGTTAAACATACAACATGAGAAATAAATAAAAACAAATTATAAAATTATAAACTTTTTGAATTTGTTTTATCCAGGAAATTAGATTCCATCACAATCGAGAAGTCGCTGCTTTGTTTCATTTCATTATCATTCCAACATTTTTAATTTTCTTTTCTTCCCATGCTCTTTCTCTATTATTATATGTGTTCCATTTAATAGTTACGTTTTTTCTCTTACCTACCTACCTACATATTCAATTTTTCTGTATTGTATAGTTCTTTGTTTCTATAATTCTATCGTCACATCGCTGAGCAGTGTGGGCTCTTTTTACTTGCGACATATAGGAACTATATGGCAAGTTTTGCATTCGTGCAGAATTTTGTCTGTCTGTCCACGCTCCTACAGCCTATACCATTGGGTCGATTAAGTTCAAACTTAGAAGTTAAGGTTTTGAGCAGATTCGCGTTAGGCGTTTTTTTTCATTTTTTTTTTAAGATCAAAACTAACAGTGGCCCCCATACAATTTTTTTGGTCAAAAAACGATAATTCGAATTTTCTCAAAAACGAACCGATAGATTTTTTTTTAATTTTCTCTAAAATTTTATTTTTTAACTTGGCTTCTTTTAATAAGAAAAACATATTTTTGTATTGCTCAGGAAAGGTACCGCTCATAGAACCGTTTTTTTGTTTTTTTAATTTTCTCAGCAACCTATGAACTGATTTCAATAATTTTTTTTCTGAATAAGCTCTTATATTGCTTTAACAATATTTGATTATCAAAAGTGCAATTTTTTTTTGTTTGGATTTTTAAAAAAATATTGAATTTTTTTTTTTCAAAATTCTATATCTCAAAAACGGGTTAATATTTTTTTACGAAATTCAAATGTAGAGCGTATATTTACAATCACTAAACAACTGCATACCAAAAATATTTTTAGAACAAAATTGAAAAATTTTATATATAAAAAATTAATTAAAAAAAAACCGCTCTAACGATTTTCGAAAAAAAATTTTGAAAAATCAAAGGCTTTCTTATTTATAAAATGGCATTTAAATTTTTGAAGACAAACTTATTTTTCAGGTAAAATTTTGAATCTTAAATTAGTTTTTTTTTTTTTAAATTATTTTAACTGTATTGAATGTAACCCCCTACCAAAAAAATTGAAAAATGGAGGTTTTTTTGACGAATCAAATGGCATTTATATCTTTGAAGACAAACTTATTTTACAGGTATATTTTTTTTTTAATCTTATATACATAGATACTTTTTTAAACAGACTCTTTGAATACAGGAGCAAGTTCGTGCGACCCAGTCGTGCATTTTATTTTAAGTTACTAATGGACATTTAATTAACTACTGTGCCGTGCACATGAAATGCCGATTTATCTAAAGAAAAATTAGATCTTTTTTATTTTTCTGGTTCGGGGAAGTGAATAGATTATAATTCTTCCAATTTAAAAATAAAAAAAGTTCTATTATAATAGCTTGAATTACCAATTTTGTATCACTTCCTCGAACAATAAAACTGACATTAAGTTAAAATTTTCTTTACAAATAACTCGAAGAAGGTACTTACAATGACGTCGATAAAAAGAGCACACAAATGTGGGTAGGTTAAGTCAGTTGCACTGCACTGAACATGAGCAGATGAATAAAAAATGTGTCTATGGATATTTACACACGCATACCTATAGATATATGAGAACATTAAAAACACAAATTTGTTTTTTTTTTACCGCAAACTATATTTTTCGGTTGCAAAAAAACGTCTCTTATGAATAAAAGAAAGAAAAGAAGAAAATAGACAAAAATTTCGTTCTGTTTTCAACTAAAAAATTGAAATGGTTTTGTTTGTTTTCACGTGCGGCTTGGCCTTTACTACGTAATATTTTACTTAAGTTTTTTTTTTCTAGTGTTAATTTTGGTAAGGAAGTTTTTTTTAAATTATTTTATTAAACACGAGGACATAACAAGCTTAAATTCGTTGTTTTTCTTGTATCGCATAGAAATATAAAATGGGTAAAAGAAAGGCTAACATCGGAAGAAAATCCATAAGCACAAAAAGAATGTGTTTGTTACAATTTGCGAAGCAACGCGAGCACGGGTCGGCTAGTATTATATACGTCCGAAAATTGAATATAACTCTCATCTCTGGGCTGGTGCTCCAGTAACTTATTTAAGTTTCTTGGACAATATTAAAAGAAGAGCTTTTAAAATGATTGCTGACATTAACATCATCAACACAATTACGTCACTCGAACATCGTCGTAAAGTTTCTTTTCTTACCCTTTTTTACCGTTATTTTAACGGACTTTGTTCTAGTAAAATAGTCAGTTGCATTCCTCCCCTTAAACAATTTAACCGTAATAACCGCGCATCTAGGAATGCCCATCAGTTTACCCTTGAGCCCAACTTCGGCCGTACTATGAGGTTCAGAGATTTATTTTTTAGCCGTACTACGCGAATGTGGAATGCCTTGTCACGCTCTGTCTTTCCCAATCATTGCAATGTTCAGGAATTCAAAAAGAATTCTTTGGCATATTAAAGGTATACAAGACCCTTTTAGTGTTCGCTATATAACATATATCGAAAAAACCTTAGTGTTAAAGTCGACATGCACGCGTTCTCAGTAAAAAAAATAAAAAATAATAAATTCGTAATTTAGCTTTAATTTTACTTGAAAATTAATGAACACTAATACAATAATAAAGACAAATACAAATGGAAGAATACAAAGTTTACTTAAGTAAAAGTTTATTTGCCTTTGTAAATTTTCACCTAAGGCCTTTCAAAATCAAATAATGCGTAGGTTTCAATAATGGATAAAAGAACAAGAAGAGAAGTTTTTTCTTTAAAGTGTTCCTAATATTCTTATCATTTAATTGGTTTAGATCCAAGTATACTCAAACAAAGATTGTCTTTAAAATATTAAGGTTCTCAAGCAATTTTCTCGGTATTTAATATTACAATAGCTTGAGATATAAAGTAATTTTCACGAAAGTAAATAATCGTGACGTGCTGGTTAGTGCGTGCTACATAAAGTTTTTTTGTTGCGACGAATTGACAAGAGTAATTTTTGTCATGAAAATTGCTTTCTCAAATTTGCTGTTCGGATTCGGCATATAAACTGTAGGTCCCCTCTATCCCCTAAATGACTCGCAAAACAGAAATGGTTGAAAGTTGTGAGTTACTAAACCCTGATTATCTACGGACTTTTGCTCACCCTAATTTATTTATTAGAGGAAAGGACTTACAACCCATATTTACGCAAATGTCCGCCATTAAGTTTTTCACCCAGCGGCGGCGTTAATCGCATGGTTTGTTTAAAAAAAAATTGTTAGCATAAAAAAGGTTATAGTGAGTTAACTTTAAAAGATAGGCATATGATATTGCAGACTATTTTTTAGAACTATTAAAGCGAAATAATAATTCAAACACTAAATTAGCAAAACTTTAGCCGTTTAGGCAGCACAAGCAATGGAAGCTCTCAAAAGGGAGAAAATCCCCCGATCTTGAAATATTCCTTATCGGTAATGTAGCATTGTAGCAATAAATGAAAGAATTTTTCAAAGCGGACAAGTACTTCCTGAGATTGGTGTATTTTCGCGAAAATGTTTTTACTTTTCAAGCTATTGTAATATTAAGTACCGACAAAATTGCTTGAGAACCTTAATATTTTAAAGACAATCTTTGTTGATTATATTTGGATCTAAACCAATTAAATGATAAGAATATTAGGAACACTTTAAAGAAAAAACTTATCTTCTTATTCTTTTATCCATTATTGAAACATACGCATTATTTGATTTTAAATTGTTCTTAAAAGGCCTTAGGCGAACATTTACAAAGGCAGTTAAACTTTTACTTAAGACAATTTTGATTTCTTCCATTTGTATTTGACTTTAGGTTAGGTTAGGTTGGAGTGGCTGTCCAGATGTCATCGACTCACTTAGACCGCAAGGGTCCATTGTGATACCACTAATGAGGTTACTCATGGGGGAGTAATGAAAATTAAACAAACCATTTTGTGCTTTTAATAAAGTTAGAGAGACACTTTGTGTCAATCGTTGCCAGTTCACTGGTATTGTCGAAGAAGGGATTGCCAAGAAAGTTATTCCTTCTAATGGAGAGTGCTGGACATGTACATAGAAGGTGTTGGACTGTTTCCTCTTCCTCCTCGTCCATGCAGCTTCTACAGAAGTCATTTGTGTAGACCCCTAGCCTCAGAGCATGTCTTCCTATGAGGCAGTGTCCTGTTATTACTCCAATTGTAGAGCTTATATTTTGTCTGCTCAAGGATATCAAGCCTTTTGACCGATTTAAATCTATGCTTGGCCATATTTGCTTGGTTGCTAGGCAGGTGGTACTCTGTGACCATCTAGCATTTGTTGCTTCTAGAGCATATTGTTTGAGAAGATATTTGCATGTAGCAAGTGGTGTTCCTATGTTATGTTTTTGTCTAACATTAGGCAGAAGTGTTCCGTTTTTGGCGAGCTCATCGGCTTTACAATTTCCCGGAATGTCTCTGTGGCCCGGCACCCAAATGAGGTGAATATTAAACTGTTCTGTCATCTCATTCAGAGATGATCGACACTCGTGGACTACTTTTGAGTTTGTGGAGACAGACGCGAGAGATTTAAGAGCAGCCTGGCTGTCCGAGAAGATTCGTATATCCTTGCAAGATATAACGTTTTCTCTGAGCCAGGAAAGTGCCTCTTTAATCGCCATTACTTCTGCCTGGAATACACTACATTGATTGGGAAGTCTATATGATAGACTTAGATTCAGTTGTTCCGAATAGATACCACTTCCAACTCCGTAATCGGTCTTTGAACCGTCTGTATAGAAGTGTATCGCATTGTCCTCCAGGGGTCTCTCTTCTTCCCAGGAGGATCTTGAAGGGATGGACACATGGAAGTTTTTACCGAATACCATTTTAGGGGTGGTATAGTCTTAGCGATCTGGGATAGATCTGAAATTGTCTAGAATGATAGTATGTCCAGTATTGTTACTGTTCCATTGAGAGGTGGCTCTAAGCCTCACACATGAGTTGGCTGCCACCATTTTGGAGAAGATGTCAATAGGTGTTAGGTTTAAAAGCACATCCAGGGCTGCAGTTGGTGTTGAGCGAAGTGCTCCTGTGATGCACATACCTGCTGACCGCTGGACCTTGATGAACTTATTTAGATTTACCATCTTGTCCAGTGCGGTCCACCATACGACAACTCCATAAGTGAGTATCAGTCTAATTACCGAAGTGTATAGCCAGTGGGTTATTTTTGGGGAGAAGCCCCATTTTGATCCTATGGCCTTTTTGCAAGTAAAAAGCGCTACAGTGGCCTTTTTTACTCTTTCATCGATATTTGCCTTCCAATTTAGTTTTTTGTCTAAAATGAGGCCTAAATATTTAGCTTGGTCAGAAAACCTTAATGGTATTCCTTTAATCTTGGGTGGGCTGAGCTGAGGAATTTTGTACCTTCTTGAAAAGAGTACTAGTTCTGTTTTATGTGGATTGACGTCCAGGCCACATTGCTTAGCCCATTTTGTTAGCCTATTCAAGGCATTTTGTAGGAGTTCCGAGAGAACTTGGGAGTGTTTTCCAGATACAGATATTGCAACGTCGTCAGCATAGGCAATCACCCTGAAACCCTCTGCTTCTAATGATGTTAGAAGGTCGTTTACTACCATGTTCCATAAGAGAGGCGAAAGGACCCCTCCTTGGGGGGTACCTCGATTCACCGATCTGGTGGTAGTAAAACTTCTCATGCTTGAAGTTATTGTCCTGCTTTTGAGCATGAGACTAATAAAATCTATGAGTGGTTTCTTTAATTACAGCTTTTCCATTGCTGTCGTGATCGCCTGGTAACTGACGTTGTTGAAAGCTCCTTCAATATCTAGGAAAGCTACTAGGTTATATTCTTTGTATTCGAGGGAATATTCAATACTGCGTACCAGCGAATGAAGTGCTGTTTCTACTGATTTTCCCTTAGAGTAAGCATGTTGAGCTGTAGAAATGAGACATGGTTTTAGGTTATGTCTGATGTAAATTTCAATCAATCTTTCCAAGGTTTTAAGAAGGAAGGATGATATTCTGATTGGTCGTAGATCTTTAGGGTTAACGTGGGAGGGTTTCCCTGCTTTAGGAATGAAGACTACTTTTGCCATTCTCCAGGCTTTGGGAATATATCTCAGCCTTAAACAGCTTGTCAGAATGATTTCCAATGGTGGAATGATCATGTCTGAGCATTTTTGTAGTTCGGCCGGAATGATTCCGTCTGGTCCTGGAGATTTATATGGATCAAAGCTGTCTATGGCCCATTGCAGTTTTTCCCGCGTTATTAGATCAACTAAATCGCTTGTAGAAGCTTGAGCCTCTGATGTTAAGTCGTTAAGTATGTTAGAGCTACCTGGAAAGTGGGTGTCTAATAGCAGATTAAGAGATTCTTCATCTGTGATAGTCCATGTTCCTGCATCTGTCTTTAAAGCACTGGGTATTGTTGGACTTTTTGAGAGAATTTTCCTGAGTCGTGAGGCTTCTGAAGTATTTTCTATTTTGCCACAGAAGTTTCTCCAAGAAGACCTCTTACTCTTCTTAATTCTTTTTTATATTGCTTTAGAGCTTGTTTGTATAAGTCCCAGTCAGAAGGAGATCTAGTGTACTTAGATCTATTGAAGAGTTTGCGACAACTCTTTCTGAATGGTTCTAGTTCTTTACGCCACCAATGAGGTTTCTTTTTTCCCTTTAAAATGGTTACAGGGCATGAAATTCTCATTGATTCATTGAAGGCTTCAGTGAGATGATTCACAGAAAGGTCTAGTTCATCTTTACTGGAGGAGCTTTTAAGAAGGTTGTAATCAAGTAATTGTGTTAATACCTCCCTATATCGTTCCCAGTTTGTATTCCGGTGATTGCGAAAACCCGTAGATATGTTTTCCACATCTCTGAGCTCAAACTGAATGTACTTGTGGTCAAAGAAGGAATTCTCTTTTTAGACATGCCAGTTTGAAATCAGATTGTGGATCGAGTCAGAGGTAAGTGTAATATCAAGTACCTCTTTCCTATTCTTGGTTACAAAAGTTGGTTCATTACCAATATTACTTATGAGCAGGTTAGTGCTTAGTAAGTAATCAAATAAGGACTCACCTCTCTCATTTATGTCAGAGCTACCCCATACCGTGTGATGGGCGTTAGCGTCCGAACCAATCAGGAGACCAACTTTTCTCGATTGCGCGTGCGCAATTGCCTTCCTCAAGGTGTCACCTGGAATTGGGCTGTCGTGGCCTAGGTAGGAGGATATGAGCCAGTAGGTGGCTTTGTCCGTTGTTAAGACAGCGGTGGTTGTGTCCTTGTCGCTGTAATTGGGGAGTAAAAATACATTTAAGTCATTTTTTACTAACATACATGACCTTGGTTCACCTTTCTCTGATGCATACAGTAGCTTGTAACCAGGAGTCCTGAGGCCTCTGATGATGGAATTTGAGACCCACGGCTCCTGTATCAAGACGATGTCATCCTTGTTTGTGTGCAGTCGGAGTGTTAGGTTGTTTGTGGCCATGATGGCGTGATGGAGATTAATCTGTACTAATCGCAGCATTGCTACTATTAGTCAGATTAACCTCCACCACTGTTTTTTCGGCGTTTTCATCGTCTGAGGAGGAGTGAAGCAGGTCTTCCTCACTCAGAGTGATGCCTAAGGTGGCGTCTTCAGTCTCCATGTCGGAGTTACTGTCGACTGTAGGTTTAGCCTCCACGTCGGATGGCTTGTTTGGGGCTGTGGAGGTCGATGGTTCCACTTGTGGTGTTGCATCGACCTCCATTATTGGTGGTAGTGAAGCGTTTCCTTCCGCTGAAGGGGCTTCTGTCGGGGGCGTGTTAAGCAAATCTTCGTCTTTTTTGTATGTACGGATCACGATTTCATCGAAACCATACCTAATCACGCCTTTGGTCGCGGCCAGTGGATCCAGTGATTCCCTATTGATCAACACGAGAGCTGATCTATAGTGACCCACTGTCTCCTTCTCAACCTTTGGGACTTTCCAGTCGTGCGTAGGCAGGTTTGGATTACTTGCTTTGATCAATTTCATGATCATATCTGGGCAGTTGTGTGGAATTGCCGCCTTTGGGACAGCCGAGCGTCACAGCTGTTCCACTGACGGGCAATTCCTTCAAGAATAGGTTGCGACTAGTAGAGGGAGAAGGACTCCCGCTACTAGTGGCAACCACAGGGTTGACAACGCGTTCACATCTCTGAGTAGGCTCGACAGCCTTTTCATTTGATGTGACCGCATTGGCAGCCATGGCGCGATTTTTATTATTGTTTTTTAAGATTTTTCTGTTTGATGTTTTCATTTTTGTTCCCACGAGTAGGGCGGAAAGACGGTCAGCCCCGGCAGAGCCGCTTGCCGGGGTAAGGCAGAAATATGACGGACCTTGCCACAGCATCCGAAAGAGCTCATTAATGGCTGGTTTATCCCGCAGCCTTTCATTCTTCGGCACGGTTTTCGTACAAGTACGCTCACACCACCACTGAAATTAGGAACCTCTAAACTATGATTGAATTGGGTTTCCAAACGTTGCACTATTGAGGAGCTACAACAATTTGGCTATATCCAACTCAACCTTAGCTAATCACCATCCTGCCAAAAACGCACAGGACTTCTGTGGTGATCATTGCCCGCCTGGCACCCACTTGGAGGGTTTGAATGAGGATTTTGCCAAGCTAACTTGACTTTGCTATTGTATTATTTTTCATAAATTTTCAAGTAAAATTTAAGCTAAATTAAGCAATCAAACAAACTAAACTCTTCAGTTTTATAATACTATATCAAGTATTTTGAATGGAAATTCCATAAAACAAACAACTTATCTTTTAGTTATTTTCTAAGCTGTATTTTTTAGATTTTTTAAAAAGAGAATTAAATTTTTATAAAAAAGACACTACTTCAATGATTTCTAAAAATTGTTTTTTACTAGGAAAGCAAATGTGTTTATGTTATTTCCTTTTCTATGTTCAAAATTGTGTACTTCAAATTATACTTTACGCATATTATTTAATTGATAAATATTATGTTGTTACCTAATTTCCAATATTAAACAGAATTCAACCTACAATACTACGCGTCTTCATTCATTCACAAAATACAGGAATAGGTAGTGCACGTAAAATATTATTAATATTTGTTTACTAATTGGTTCATACTCGTTATAAATAATTCTCAATGAAGTTTTGGGGAGGGGGGGGAGGGAGGAGGTGGTGTAAGATCTTAATCTGTCTAGTATCAATTTCATTGATTAATAATAATGCCGCGCAATCATTATTTTGTTCTTTGGAAATGAGTAAACAAAAAAATATTATTCATTGAAGCTTAACTGATAAGTTCCTTGTTATTTCGTTTACTTTTCCATGAAATGAACGTACCTAGGTTAGGTATGCCTACTTTATTTTTGATGTAAGTTTGAGTCTCTATACGGCGCGGCACGCATCAAGCATTAGTTACATTTATTCGATGATTCAAAGTTCCAAAAAAATATTCATCCACAAAATAATTTTAAGTTCCTTGAGCCAGTAGCGCATCTGGGATTTACATCTTGTAAGGGGGCGGTCATGACCTAGAAACAGGGAAAGGGAAGGCCTTCAGTTTTTATTCGAGTAGCTTAGTTGAGAAGTTCCTTTCATACCGTGACTATTTGTTAATTTCTTACAAAATTCAGTATGCGTGAAAAAAAACTCTCATGAATCAGCAGGGATTGAACACAGACCTCTGGCATTACAGTCCTAAGCACTTTTTAAATTACCATAAGAAGTAATGGTAATCGGTGCGATTTGTTAAATTAAAAATGTTTAAATTTCTTTACGTTTCTAGGTCGATAGAACTTAAATCAAAGGTTTTTAGGTAAATGTCTTTGTGTGCGTACGTGTGGGATACGTTTTTTCATCGGCCATATCTCAAGAACCAGCAGAGACATCGATTTCAAATAAATTTTGTTTTCAAGTTAATTTTTTTTCAAAAACAAATCTACCAAAAGTTCTAAATTGTTTCATTCTGATTTTATACACAAGATTTTTGTTAGGAAAATTGCAATCGGAAAAATAATATTAAAACTTGGTAAAAATTGGTTTTTGACTAAAATATCTCTTAAACAAAAAGAGGTATTGAAATCAAATGCCATTTTGCAATATTGAAACAACTTTGTTACATCCATTTCCGTAAAATTTTTTTTTTGTATGAAATACTACATCATTTAAATGACCACCACGCGAAGTGTTGCAAGTATCTATTCTTTTGAGGTAATTTTCAACCACTTTTTGACGCACATCAACCATAACTTGACGAATGTTAGTTTTTAAGTGCTCAAGAGTTAAAGGTTTATCTGCATAAACACGGTCTTTCGATTAGCTACACAAAAAAAAAGTTCAGCAGTATAAAATTACATGGGCTTGGTGACTAGTTGAAATCGTCACGACGAGAAATTGCGTGGCCAGGAAATGTCTCTTGCAATAAATCCATGTGGCACCATCTTGTTAAAACCAAATATTCTCTAAGTCATATTCTTCTCTAACATGCAAAACAAAAGTTCGGGTCTTCGGCAAGACTTTAACTTACAGCAGCAATATTTTTAGTGGTACGGGTGAAACGATGATGCAAAGGCCTTTCAAATTGCTGTAACCAATCTAGTCTTTTCAAATTTCTTCACTATTTTGCCAATTGCTTGCGTAGTTGGACGAGTATGTGGCTGTGGCAGAATCACCATTTTTGTAGTAGGTTTCAACAATTTGTATGCGTTGTGCGATAGGTAAGCTATCCATTTTCGTAAGTGTTAGACTTTCAACTGAAAATAAATTGGTTTAACAACTTAGTTTGATAGATGTCGAGTTCGAGCCCTATACTTTTGAAACCGAAAAATGGATAACCCGTTATTCATACTTTTTCACCATTTCAATTCTTCTTTCCTATAGAAAGCCTACTTCTAGTTTTTCCTAGTCTTGTCACCTACTTTTTTAAATACCATCACTTTTGAATTAAAGAAAGTTATCAATCAGATTTGAACAATTTATTTATTATGAGCTAAAGTGAATCAGTGAGCCCCTGCATAATCAATGTCTCCAGGTAATGCTTCGGTTATGTCCTCTATAAATAAAGCGAATGAACTTAGATTGAGTGCTTGAACTTGTCTAACTCCAGTTTTTGTCTGAAACCATTCCGATACATTTTTGAGATTCCAAAACTCTAGTATCCATACGCAGATTTTCCATTACCCGCCCCAGCTTAATAAGTTTCAACAATGTATCGAAGGCGGCTTTGAAATCGTTTTTTGTTTTTCTCTAAGAACCAGTCAGCAATACTTCTAAGCATACAAATATGATTAGTTAAGCATCCAGTTCTAAACCCAGCCTGTAACTCACTAATTAGTTTTTTTTTTAAATGTATCCACCTGCTCAGTCTTTTGAGAATAGATGGAGAGAAAAGATTTTATATTATTCCCCGATAGTGTGACGGTTCTTTGATGCTTCCTTTTTTGTCGATTTGAAAAATTAAAGTATCCTTGAACTCCTGTGGAATGATTCCATAATCTAGAATAGATTCTTAATAAGTTCCTTAATACAATTTTTATAGAATTCTCCTGGTATTCTATCTGATCTTTCAGCTTATCCTTCTGCTTCTTGTGAACGGTTTGTAGAGAACCTCTTCTTGGGAAGTTGAACTTTCCAAAAGTTCGTGACGAAAACTGTTTTGTGCATAGTGCACCATAAGAACTACCAGTGATAGAATTAAGCAGTTGCCTGAAGTACGTCTGCAATCTGTCTGAATCAAGTCCGCTATTGATGATGTTTACTTATGGGCTATGGCCATTGGCTTTCCGGGACAAACTCCAAAAATCTGAAGGATTTTTACAAGTAGATAATTTGAGAACTTGAGATTCATTAAAGTTTTTATTTCTTTCTAGTTACAAAGCGCCTTATAATTTGTATTATAATCGAGGTTCCTTTCAACATACAAATTAAAAATGTATACAGTTTAAACTGTTATCATCATCAGCCATTAGAAATGAATCAAGCTGCCTTCAATAGTTAGAATTAGTTGACCGTATCCATAAGTTATCCGCAAGTTTGGAAATAAATTTTAAATTAGAAAACTCTTTATTTTTGCTCCTCTTTTACTCATTTATAAGCCAGAATATGACCAGAATAAGGTCTCTTTTGTAGTTTAAGGTTTGCTATAAAAGAGAGTGTTAGGTCTCTTCGCAAAAAACCATATCGTACAATTTTAAAATGTCATAGAGCCAAAAACAATTTTATTAACATTTTTCTATAGTAAGATTTGGGCAATATTGGGGGTAAGAACTTTTTTGGGTTTTATAAAATTCCAAATAAAAAAAAGAGGCTGGGATGCGACTCACACTGATAACTTTCCATCCCGTCTGCCGATTTGTCTTGCTTAAAATTTGTCTATATGTATCAATTTTTACCAAATTTGTGTACTATTTTTTTTAGGATTTTATTTTTTTATGAAAAAACGGGCTGTTGGATTTAAAAAAAAAAATTACTGAATATCGAAAACAATATTTTCTGTGAAATAAAATAAGTTTGAAACCTATATTTTTAATTTTTGAAAAGCTTTTTGAGTCGAAATTAAATTCTAACCTAGTTTTAGTATTGTTTTTTTTAAGGTTTTATTTTTTGTAAAAAAAAACTGTCAATTCGATTTTTCTCAAAATTTTATCGAATGTTGAAAACAATATTTCTTATAAGATAAAATTAGTTAGAAGCCATTATCTCAAATTTTTGAAAAGACATTTGAGCCGAAAATCAATTTTTACCAACTTTTGTAAATTTTTTTTTCGGTTTTTAGTTTTTTGTACAAAAACTGTCAATTTGATTTTTGACAACAATATTTTTTGAAAGATTAAATCAGTTTAAGGCCAATATCTCAAACTGTCAATTCGATTTTTTTCAAAATTTTACTGAATGTTGACAACAATATATTTTGAAAGACAAAAGTACTTTAAAGCCAATATCTCAAAGTTTTGAAAAGATATTTGAGTCGAAAATCAATTTTTACCAACTTTTATAAATTTTTTTTTTTAGGTTTTTATTTTTTGTAAAAAAACTGTCAATTTGATTTTTCTCAAAATTTTATCAGATATCAAAAACATTATTCTTCGTTGCACAAAATTGTTTTGGAAATGAAATCATATTTTAGTCGTCAAATTTTGGAGGTGACAAATTTTTTTTTTCAGTTTTTTGATTTATAAAAAAAAAACCGTTAATTGAATTTTTTTCCAAAAATATAATTGTTTTGTATCACGTTACAATATATAATATAAAATTTAATTCAAGTCTCTGGCGTCATTGGTTCATGAGATATTTAGGTTCAACCAAAATGTTCACCTTTTTTTTAAACTGCTATGGTAAAAAATCCACCCACGCAATTTTCTTGAGAGCACTTTCTGTCTTATTATCTGTATAACAAAATGTAACGTAGCGAACGTTTTTGACATATTGCCCAAAAGATGTTATGGATTTCAAAATTTGGGCATTCTGACAAAATTTTAGTTTTTTTTTTGCCAATTTTTTTTGAGTTTTTAATTAAATCGCCCAAACGCAAAAATTTAACGAAATAAATGTCAGATCGCCCAAAACTTCGGAACGTCAAGAAAGCTTTACAGATATGTTTGGCTTTGTTTCACTTTCAGAAAATGAAATAAGTCCAATATTTTTTAAGACGACGATTCTCTTTTTGGACTTTATGTCATTTTGTAATTTGGGGTGATAAGACTTTAAAAACTAAAGAAATCATAATCGTAATTATGCCCAAAATAAACGTCACAAAGCCCAATCCCTGTTTCAAAAAACCCTAATTTCAAAATTCTTTGGACAAAATGACCAATTTTGGGCCTTAGGACATTTTATGATTTGGACGTAATGGCTTTGGGAAAAAAGATCTAACCCGATAAAAGAGCTCCATTCACAAATTCTTAGTGTGGAATCAATTACGAATTCCCCTGTATATTCACCATGGTCGTACCATTTTTAATTCTTAATGCAAAAGAGTCCAACAACTTACTCCCTATGTTTTCCCCATTGTATCTTAAGTAAGTCTTTTACGTCCTAAACGTTTATTTTCAGCACCTCCTTCCTCACCCAATCGCATCCAGATTTCCAACTAGCAGAGTACTTCTGAAATCTCCACATATTACAAACTTTTTGATTTTTCAAAGTCAGCTTCCCAATGGTTACAGTTTCCACATATTTTTAGGTCCAGACCAATAATCTCATAAAAAACGTTTCATGTAGAAAAATAATTTTTAATTCGTTTACATAAACAAACAAATCAATAAATAAATACTTATAGGTCATTTGTATTTATTATAACATAAAATTATTAATATATTTTTCAATTGTGAATACAAAATATTTATATTATTGTCAATAAATTTAAGAAGCAATAATTCCCGGGCCTGTACTAATACAAATTTGGACCTGGCCTTCTAACCTTCAACACCCACCGCATTAAAAGATATTAAAACGAATCAATAAAGGTAGATATGTGTGTGGATATATTTGTATGAGTAAAACATTTATGTGGGGGCGATATAGTGTCACATCCATATAGAGTAGTAAAAAGCAATCACATCAACAACAACCAAAACAAAAACACCGATCCACCCACACTTTCTTGTTGACAAAACATCCAATTCATCTCCGTTCATCCTCCACTTCATCTATACTTCTACGTCACGACTTAAATTTTCACAACTCCTTTATACCACCACATATACAAAAATATATATGTACCTATACTACGGTTGTCGAATATAGGATACAGTTCAGTTACAGTTTTAAATTCATCAATGAATCCACCCACTTATTGCACGAATTACGGTTTATCTCCAATTATATGTATAGAAGGAATATAGCACTACAATTGGGATACTACTCTTATACTCCTCCAATGGAACTTGGAGAGAGAGAGAAAAGCTTTTGTTTTTGGCTTTAACTTAGAAGTTTCTATTTTAGAATCAAGGTTTAACTGAAATTTGGTGCGCTTCTTGAGAAGCTTTTTGGTTTTTGTTTATAATATGAAATGAATCAATGGAAAGTGCAATAATAAACCACTGAGAGTGTTGAAAACATGTTAACAAAAAATTTGACATCTTGCCTAGGTCTTGGACTTACGACTTTTTTTTGATGTCATGATGTTCTTAGTGGGGGCGTATTTTAGATTTTAGAGGAAGGGATATTTACTCAATTTTCTGAATTCACAAAAATTTATTTATAAAATATCTTTATGTTGTATCTTCCGCTATTTGATTTTTAACGTAGGGCGAGATGGATGGCATAGGAAAGAAGATAAGCGTGTGCTCATGGGACTGAAGGTGAAAAATTGCTTTAAAATGTGAAAAGACAACTACGTAGTATTTTTCTTCAGTTTTGTCGTTTCTTGAGAATTTAAACTGATATTGAATAAAAAGAGTGCTTTAAAGTTAAGGCTTCTTTCTTAACCTATCCCAATTTTGAACTTTTAAGCCAAAAGGTAAATAGATATTATTTTAAAACTAAAAATTATTAAATCAGACATCGAAAAAAGTATAGGGCTCTCTTTTCAGGCGTGTAATTTTCAAGAAAAAAATGAAACTCATATAATTCATTACGTGCGTTTTGTTCGCATTCCATACATAGTAAAGTGAGAAATTGCCAACAAAACGATCCGCAGTAGTCCGGTTTTTATATTTGAAAGTTGATACAACTGAATATTTACCAGAATAATTTATCAAAAAATTCCAAAAAAAAAATAGCGAAATTAAGACCAGGGGTGCAATCGTGTAAGCTGATTTTTGATAGTTGACTATCAAAATCAAGAAAATACGCCTATGTAATGTAAAAGTCGATTTAAAAGTTTTAACCAAACAATTTAACATAAAAAAAAATCTTCAAGAACAATTTAACATAAAATAAAAACTTTAAGAAGGGGGTTTGTTCGTAGACTACTACATTAACATGTTGTGTTGAAGCGAGCTTGAAGCTCGCCTTAATTCTTTATATACCTAAATCGAGTTGAAATGAGCTTGATTTGCTCGATTCCAATCGGGGATCGGAAAGTTATGAAGAAAAACTTGTGTGGAGGAGTTGGTTTTACAGATAATGCGTTATGGTCTGTTTATTTGCATGCTTGTGTACAAAAAATATAGTTTTGTTGCAATTGAATATGCACATTCATATTCCTATATGGTGCTGAACTTTTCATTGTTTAACACGAATCAAACTATCTCACTTGCTTTCACATCGAAACACCATTTGCATTTTAGAAAGTGCTGTCAAACTTAATCATTTTTAAATCTTCTTGTGCGGTGGAAACACCAAAAGAAACTGAGATAAACCTTTGGTGGAAACATAGCACAACATAAATATCTTTTCTATAGTTTTCTCTTGCAAAATAAGCCCAGTTAGTCCATTTTTACTAACAAAACTAAATAATATCAACAGTAATAGATTGGTTTTTTCCGCAATGGAAAACACACATGATTCCAAATCCACAACTACTCAACGAACACAGCCATCGAGATACAAATGCAATATCAATCGTACCAACATTTAAGAACAAAATCACATAAGATTCATTCGAGACTCGTATAAATGTCAAAAACCGATCCATAGTGAGATTCTACTCTAACTTTTATCGGTGTTATTCATACTATGGATATTGTTTTTGTTATTCGTGTAAAATCCTACTATACTATGGATAGATTTGCCAACAAAACACGGGTATTGGTAGGGCCAAGAATTTAGCTTTAAGGTTTGCCATTATGTTTTTTAAGTCAAGTCGAGTCAAGTCAAGTCGAAAGGTTGAATTTTCGACCACTTTTTGCAGTATGGGTCGTCAATGTCAAAGTGGTTCCTTAACAAAAGTGAATTTTTATCGAAACTCTGTTTACTTTCGAGTTATCCGTTGCTGAACGAAATTAAATGTAGCTTACAATCACGTTCGTTAAATATATGGGTCAGTTGTTCATTTTAAAAAGTGCAGTTTTGAATTTCTTATAAGCAAATGGATATAGTGTTACTTTATTTCTAGAAAGTGAAACCTTACAAGAGAAAAAACCATTAGAAATACTTCAAAACTAATTATACTTTCTTTTTGATAGTCGTCCTACACTTTCACCGGAGAAATATCCGTAGTTTTACGCAGGTTACTGTTGGTTTCTTACTGTTTTGTCTGATACTCATTTTTTCTATCACACTTAACTGTGTCACTTGTTTTTGCACTTTGCGTTCCAAGTGACTTTGCTGCAATATCGTCTGTTGTATCTATCAAGTTTATAATAACTAGTTTCCTCGACTGGAGATTCAATTTTTTTGATTGAACGGTTCACCACCAGTTGATTCTACTTCTTTCTTATTCTCGGACAGCTTCCTTTTTACATAAGTTTTATAATCAATCTACATCCGAAATTGAATTAAAAATTTGTTGATACAATACTAAAAATTTTATTCTTTAGGCTTTAAAACCTTTTTCCAACCATTTACGTTTCCAATTGTGTTGAGTTGACCTCGTCCGCAATGTTTTGCCAAAAAATCGCAACTTCGTCTGGAGGTATTTAAGTGGCGGTGCGAGCTACACTTACTTCTGTGAACAAAATCTCCATATTTTAAATTCGAACAGATCGGAGACATTTTTTTTTCCGAAAGGATACCTCCATAGAACTGAATATGCGTTCACCAAAAGAATCCTAAAATAAATTGATGCGTCATGTGAACCGAACCATTACGAGTATGTTGGTGAAAAATTTGGATGATTTGCAAAAGTTGTTCAGGAGTAAGTCTATTCATTTTACCTAGTAGCAAACCAAACTGAGTATAAATCAAATAACAGCTGTCATAAGGGCGAACTGCGAAAAAATTATTGCCATATTGAAAAACAAAAGTCTAATAAAACCGTTGTTTTTAATTTAATTCATTCATTTTTCGGCTTCAAATGCAAAACTTAACAAAACACAGCCAGCGATAAATTTTGATTAAAATTGTATTACTCGTTCGTTATAAAATTAGACTGCGTCTTCCGTGAGATTAGCCGTTTACTTCTAACCACTTTTACTCAAATTTCTGACCTTATCTCGTCATAACTTGACTTTAATTGTTAGTTTTTAAAGTATACAAAATTCGGACACTATTCGAGAAAGCACTGTCTTTTACGTAGCCCCCCTCAAAAAAAAAACAGTCTCAAACTTCAAGGTCTTTGAGGCTAATTAACGCTTATAACGTGAAATCACTTGACCCCTAAACTCAGTGGCGTAGCGTGGGTTTTTGCCGCCCGGGGCAGATCAAATTTTGCCGCCCCAAATTTTTTTGTCAAAGTTGGTGAACACTACCATTTCTTCCATAATGAACTATACTTACAGAGTATCCATTTATTTGTAGGTGATGTATATCGATTATAACCATATTGAAAGTAACCACATTTTAAGGAACCTAACATTCAAATTTGGTTAATGTTTTAAATTGCATACTCACTATAAAATAAAGCTCAAAAAATAAATTAAGATTAAGAAATTATATTTAATTTTTTAAATCACTTCATTTTGGTTATTATATTACTAGTACATATAAAGCAAAAATTTAATTTTTGTATTCATTTTAATAAGGAAAGTTTCGTATATTTTTACTTTTAATGAACATTTGTTTCGATTTTTAAATTAAGCAAATTTGATTTTTTTTATTACATTGTGGCAAGCAACTCAACTGAAATTGACTTATGTACGTTACCCATATTTAATAATTTATAAAACGTAGAAAATGTTTAAATTATTTGTCTTCTTTGTTTTTTACACACAAATTCTTTTATTTATTCTTTCGGTGTCAATCGCATCAGTTTTTTGCATTTCAATGGCTAGAATTCCTAGGTTACTTAACCTTAGAGTACTCATTGTTGACCTGAGATAGTTTTTTATTAACTTCCCATAGGAAGTTATTGTAATGATTTGTCAAATTGAAAATTTTGACATTTCTCGACGTTTCAAGGTCCCTAGAGTCGAAATAAAAGATTTTTAGAAAGATGTCTGTGCGTGCGTGTGTACGTACGTCCGTATGTACGTACGTTCGCGATTTTTTTTTCGTCGTCCATAGCTCAAGAACCAGAAGAGATATCGACTTCAAATAAATTTTGTTATACAGATAATAAGGCAAAAAGATGCAGAAAGGGGTCTCAAGAAAATTGCGTGGGGGTTTTTTTACCATAATAAATAAAATAAATTGGGTGGCGCAAAAGTCCATATGAGAACTAGGGCCTAGTGACTTACAACTCTCAACCATTCCTGTGTGCGAGTACTATTATCAGGGATGGAGGGGCACCTACAGTTTTAAGCCGAATCCGAATGGCAAATTTGAGAAAGCACTTTTCATGACAATAATTACTCTTGGAGAATTTGTCAATTCCTCGCAAGAGGCAGTACCCGTGAAAAAAACTTTAGATGGCATAGGCTGGGATCGAACCCAAGACCTCTTGCATGACAGTCCAACGCACTAACCATCATGCCACGGGTACTACTTTTTTTTACCATAGCAGTTTAAAAAAAAGGTGAAAATTTTGGTTAACCCTAAATATCTCATGAACCAATAATGCTAGAGACTTGAATTAAATTTTATATGATATATTGTAACGTGATACAAAACAATTATATTTTTTGAAAAAAATCCAATTAACTGTTTTTTTTATAAATTAAAAAAACTGAAAAAAAAATTTGTCACCTCGAAAATTTTACGACTCAAATCTAATTTCATCTCCAAAACAATTTTGTGCAACGAAGAATAATGTTTTTAACATCTGATAAAATTTTGAAAAAAATCTAATTGACAGTTTTTTTTATAAAAAATAAAAACCTAAAAAAACATTACTCAAAGTTGGTAAAAATTGAATTTTGATTTAAATATCTTTTCAAAAACTTGATTAAGGCTTCAAAATTATTTTATCTTATAAGAAACATTGTTGTTAACATTCTGTAAAATTTTGAAAAACATCGAATTGACAGTTTTTTTTACAAAAAATACAAACCTAAAAAAAAATTAATAAAAGTTGGTAAAAATTGATTTTCGACTCAAATATATGTTCAAAACATTGAGATATTGGCTTTAAACTAATTTTATCGTTTACAAAATATTGTTTTCAACATTTAGTAAAATGTTAAGAAAAATCGAATTGACAGTTTTCTTACAAAAAATAAAAACTTAAAAAAAATTAAGAAAAGTTGGTAAAAATTGATTTTCAACTCAAATATCTTTTCAAAACTTTGGGACATTGACTTCAAACTAATTTTATCTTAAAAAAAATATTGTTTTCAACACTCGATAAAATTTTGAGAAAAATCGAATTGACAGTTTTTTTTACAAAAAATAAAAACCTAAAAAAAACAATACTAAAACTTGGTAAAAATAAAAATCGACTCAAATAGCTTTTCAAAAATTAAAAATATTGGCTTCAAACTTATTTTATTTCACAGAAAATATTGTTTTCGATATTCAATAACAAAAAAATAAACATAAAATGGTACGCAAATTTGGTAAAAATTGATAGATATAGACAAACTTTTAATTAAGACAAATCGACAGACGGGATGGGAAGTTATCAGTGTGGGTCGCATCCACGCCTCTTTTTAGTTTTAGTTTTGAAAAACTCCTCTCACATCCGCTTATTGCTTATTGCTATTGTTAAGAAAATACGCAGCATAATGGTAATATTTGGCAAACTTGTTTCTAACTTCGACTGTACTATGAAATTGAATATTTCAAGCGGGTTTGTTCTTTCAAGATCGTTAAGTCTTTCCAATAAAGATGCAAAGGCTCTTAATCGACCACGTTCTATTTTGAAATCATCGGGAGATACATCATGCTCATTGAATGCAAGTTCCGAATCGTAATCAAAATTTTCAGCCAGTAGCTTGGAAGCTGAAAGAAAGTCGAATTTTTTGGCCAAACTTTGCAATTGGTTAAATCTCTCCTTGATTTCGACGATGATTTTATCTAAGGAAGAAAACAATTTTCTTCTCAACTCTTCGTCATGAGACAGACCAACATCTGTGCTTCCATCACCAAAGATGTACTTCCTTTTTTTCCTTCTGGGAGGATCCAAGGAAAGGCCTAAGCTCTCACACAAATTCCTTGCGTCAACAAGTGCATCATTGACTAATTTTTCTCATGTGTCTTCAAGAAAAGTCAGTAGAGCACTGATTTTAGCTGCACACTGATAAAGGTCAAGACCTTCGGTTTGTAAGTAAATTTGACATTCATTTATTTCATGAAGAACAGGTATCCAAAAGCCCAAAAAGCAGAGAAAAGAAAAGGATTGCATTGCTATAAGCAAAGTTCCTGCATCTGTTCTCGTTTGTGGTGGTATAGGTACAGGTCGATTGGATGCCACCCCATACGAAATTCTGTTTACCGAAAATTATTTCAGGGTTCTCTTGTTTTGGTTACCTTTTTTTTTTTTGCCGCCCCTCGAACAAGTGCAGGGTTTTTTGTTTTGGTTTGGTTTTTTTGCCGCCCCTCAAACAAGTGCCGCCCGGGGCATTTGCCCCCCCTGCCCCCCCCACGCTACGCTACTGCCTAAACTTCTCACTAAATAAAGACATAATTGATTGTGTTAAAGTGATTCCGCAACTATAGTCAATACATTTTTTTTTTATTGTGTGTGTTTATTATTTTAAGTTAACATTTTACGGTTGCAGTGTTTCCATTTTTTGAAGTGCTTTATCTCAGAAAAAATCTTATGATACAAATTCGAATTGTAATAAGAATAAATATTTTTAATAAGCTTATTAAATACTGCAAATTTGACAAATCCTTCCTAAACCCCTTCGTTAGATTAGAAATTAACTGTCGAACCCTTCAATACAATTAGTATCGAATGGATTCCAGTCTGAGAAATACAAAACAAATGCTGGTGTGCCCCAGGGCTCTGTTCTGTCAACAACACTCTTTTTCATTTTTATTAATGATTGTAAGTCTAAAACTTCTAATCCACTTACCTGCTTCGCTGACTAAGCTTTTAATGTCAACTAAATCCTACTCTCCGCGGTGAACATCGGGTGCCTAGTACCTCAAATGGAGATTGGGTTCCATCCCGAGTGGAATGTTTCTAGGGGCAAGAAACGAGAGAAGGGTACCTTCCCATTAATCCGGCGGCCGGCGTCGGAGGAATTCAAAAGATGGAATCAACGATTTAATCTACAGTTCCAGTTAGGTTAAACTACTTAAGGAACAGATTTATTTTTGACAACCCACATTTTAAGGACTACGAGCTTCGGATATTCACTTGGAATATTATAGATCCCTTAATAAACTACTGGTGCCGAAGAATTAAAGACAAACAACACCAGCGCTGAAACTAAACGAAAAATTACTCTTGAAAACCGCTGTTTATTTGGGCTTAGAAAGCAATTGAGCAGTAAAGCCCTCGCTCGAGCGACCAAAGTGTAGCTATATAAGACCCTCACCATCCCGGTCCTACTGTGCAGAAGCATGAAATATGACAAAAGCGGTTGAAAGCATCTTTTGTTTTGAGAGCAAAGTTCTTTGCGTGCTCTAGGGCCCCGTATACATAGAAGATGAGTTGAGGAGAAGATGGAATGAACAACTGTACGGGCTGTACATCGGACGTAGATTTAGCCAAATGGATACAAAATGGATGGATTAAGATGACTGGGTCTCTTAGAGCTCATGGAAACCAATGCTCCGACCCAAAAAGTCTTCTAATCCACGTCCACAGGACAGCGCAGTAGAGGAAAACCACGAATCATGTGGCACGCACAAGTGGAAAGTGACCTCGCCCAACTTGAAGTACGCAACTATCTAGGGACCGAGCTAGATGTAGAAATTTGTTGTGTGAGGCCCTAGTTCACACAAGACTATAGCACCACCTGAAGTAAGTAAGAAAAGATGAAGACCGAATTTTGTATAAGCTAGGATCTGACAAAACATTAAAATACGAAAAATCCAAGATGATTCAAAGGTACCAAGTGTTTTCCAGTGGATCTTATTTAAGAAAATAGCGGCATCTGCTTATAACGACGGAAAATTTGTCTCCCGTGAGTGGTCATAATAACTGAATTCTACTGTAGTACACTGTTGCGTATGAGTGTTTTTTTTTTTTCAAATTCATATAAATATTTTCAAGTCATGATGAAATACTTAGATTTTATAATGACGCAAATCAGCTAAAAATAAACCTTTAACTTACGCTGACTATTTTTAAATATTTTTTCTATGAAAATTTAATTAAACATTAAAACCTTACAATCCCTAAACTACGCTAGTGTGCCTTCTTGGGTGCACTTCTACCTACCCCCAACAAAATTCAGTACACTCTCTCTATTGGCTTACCTGCTTAACAATCACCAATCCATTCCACCGTTCGAATAAGCCCACTCCATCAGTCATCACAAATGAAATCAAATCATCACACATACAAATTCTACAATTTAGAGCTTAGAAAGAAGGGAAATAAATTGCGGGGGAAAATTAAATCCGACTAGATCGACCTACTGTCATATAATGACAATGAAAAACAAAAACACAAAAATCCGAATAAGGCAAAAGCGAATGAAAGCGAATAAACAGAAAATAATCATAATTTCAAATAGATCAAACCCCCCAAATATGAAACACGGAATATCAAAGAAGACAAAATAAATCTTACAACTTTGTAAAGTACAGCAGCGTAATGTACGCGCAATAATATGTTAACAAAATGGTGGCTCTTTGCAGAGCTGAGGAGCGCCCGCGCCGCCGGTTCCGCTTATGCCACTATAGATAGGTACTGAGTACTCGTAGTTGTTATACATTGGCGCATTCGAAATCAAATCGCATCTTTCGTCAGGCTTTCCACATTGTCGCCGCGTCACCAGCACCACTGTTCACCGGCACTGCTGAGCTGACAGACAAATCGCTTTCATTTTTCCAGCGCGCGATCGGAGAGATTCAGAGCGAGCGTTGCGAAAAGTCAACAATATACGAGTAGGTATACAAAACCGCCTTCATATTATAGACCATCCAATGCCAATCCATCTGCGTTAGCGTTAGTGTTCTTTTCAAGATTCAAGTGCGAGAGAGTGTGGGCTTTTTTTGAAGCAAGCTCTCTCTTCTTTTTCACGATATTTTTTGTTAGTGTATTTGTGTAGGTTTTGTTGTTGTCATTTTTGTTTTATTTATCATTTTATTGTACATAGCTGTTTCTTAGCCATACCGGCAAATGTGCACACCACCATCGATCGTTGTCGTCTCGGCGCATTCGGAGGACTTTTTTTCACCGTGAAAGATCGGAATCGTTTTGTATTTTTGTTTTTGTTTTGTTTCTTATTTTTACGGTAATTACCAGAATACTGATGAAATGTTTTATACTTGTTGTTCTTGGTTTACAATTAATACAATCGAGGATTACGCGTAAAAGTGGTAGTTGGATGAAGTGTTACAAAAACAAACACCGATATTGATTCTTAATAATAAAAAAAAAAGAAAAACATAAAACACGTGGGCTTAAGTTTTCAAATCAGTGAGTTTTTGTTGGCAGAGAAAAGGATAAAGTTGTTAAGTTTAAATTTTTTAAATAACTTTCAGTGAATGAAAACCGTAGTGTCTAATTAAAGTATAACTTGTGGTATATCCTGTGTGTGAATTAAAACAAATAAATCATCAAAGAAAAAGGAATTTCAATTATTATTTGCGAGAAAATACTTCGTACGACCATTTTAAACAGTTTTAGGTAAATTATCTACTTTAAGCTATCGTTATTGAGTTGTTGCAATATTTAATGAAAGTAGGTACATATGTATGTGTCTCTAATGAATATAGTCTCTAGTTTTATGTTCAGTTAAATGAGGTGGAAAGTTCTAAGACAGGTATGCCTCCAGAATTCAGGAGTATATTTCGTAATTCCGTCGGTAACCAGATTTGTATTTTTTGTAAACACATTGAGGTGTAACGAATTGATGTCCATCAGCTATAAGGGCAGTAGTTTTGTGAATTAAGTAAGTGTCATTGGTTGGACTTTTGATTAACCTTCAAAAATAAGGAAAACGTATAATTTGAACTTTTTCTAAATGGTGTACGAATAAGTTCAAATTTTAATTTGGTTTAGTAATTCATGCGTATTTTGAAATTCGAACGAAAGCTTATTCGATAGAATGAATCTATTCATTCGAATGGATTTTGTGTATTTTGACGTTCTAACGAAAATAATTCATTTTCGATCAATTGCAAAAACTGAACTTGAAAAAAAAATAATTTTCGTGATCAAATGTTAGAAATTTGCTGATGTTTCTATTTAATTTATATTTTGAAACATTTTTAGCAGTTTAATTTTTTTTTAAATAAAATAAAGTTGTTTAAAAGACACTAGATTTAAATCTCTTGCAAGGTATCATTTTGTAAATATTTAAAAACTTTTAAGAATAACAAGTTGGGAATACAATTCTGCAAAACTAAATTTCCTGTAACTATTTCATTTTGTTTTTGTAGAATTTGAACTGGGGCTGGGTCATGGATGTGTCTTTAGATGTTGACGGCATCTCAGACTCAGATTCGGTAAAGATTATAAGAGTGTTGTCATAGTTGTATTCAACGAAAAAGAACATTTTTGACATACGGTCAAATTTTAAGAAAAATCGAATTGACAGTTTTTTTTTTATAAAAAATAAAAACCTAAAAAAAAAACATTAGGTACTAAAAGTTGGTAAAAATTGATTTTCGACTTAAATATCTTTGCAAAAAATTGAGATATTGGCTTCAAATTAACCTTTTTTTTAAATATTGTTTTTGACAATCGGCAAAAATTTTGAGAAAAATCGAATTGACAGTTTTTTTTACAAAAAATAAAAACAAAACAATCATTACTAAAATTCGTAAAAATTGATTTTATACTCAAATATCTTTTTAAAAAGATATTGGCTTCAAACTAATTTTGTCTTATAAGAAATATTGTTTTCAACATTCCGTCAAATTTTGAGAAAAATCGAATTGACAGTTACAAAAAATAAAAACCTAAAAAAAAACAATTTTAAAACTTGGTAAAAATTTACACTCAACTCAAATATCTTTACAAAAATTAGAAATATTAGCTTCAAACTTATTTTATCACACAGATTGTTTTCGACATTCAGTACCTACATTTTTTTTATAAAAATCAAACAGTCAGTGTTTTCATAAAAACTTAAAATCTACAAAAATAGTAATTCAAAATTGGTAAAAAATTGATGTGTTCTCGATATCTCGTAAAAAATAGAAGGTATTGACTACAAATTAATTTCAATCATCCAATTTGTATTTGTAAAAATAAAAGAAATAAAAACTTTTAAGAAATGCTACTAAAATTGGTAAACATTCTTTTTGGACTAAAAATCTCGTTTACAAAAATAGATTTTGAAATCAAACTATTTCATCAAAAAATATTGTTGGTAATTTTTAAATCTTTTACAATAATTCAATTTTTTTTTTTAAATAAAATAAAGTTCTTTAAAAAACAATAGATATGTATTTGAATTTTTCTGTTAACTCACCTGTGATTAAGGATATGCAACAAAAACAACATTTTCAAAGACGCATTCTCAGTCTTTATTTACTTCACATACACTTTTTTTCACGCTTTTTAATTGTAAAACGTCCATTTGTAAAATCTCTTGTCGGGTATCATTTTGTTAATATTTAGAAACTTTTAAGAATAACAAGTTGGGAATCCAATTCAAATACAAAACAAAACTTCCTGTATTTCAATTTTGTTTGTAGAATTTGAACTGGAGACTTTCATTAAGCTTTGTTCTATCGTTTCTTAAGGGCATGAAGTCATGGCTATGTCTTTAGATGTTGACGGCATCTCAGACTCAGATTCATTAAAGACTATAAGATTGATGTCATTGCAAGGCGACTGCTTTTTTCAGTTCATTTTCAAATAGTGTTTTTTGTTTTTGTTTTAAAATCAGCCCAAAACTAGAACCAACATTTGTTGTTACTGTGCACTGTTTTGTAAATATTTGATTTACCTTTTTCCAAGTAGCACCGTAGGTCCGTAGCTGTTCGGCTTCGCTGACGCATCTCTTCAAAATCGTTCGATGTCAACCTTATGGCTATCTCTGGATTTTCTTCCATAAGACAGATAAATTTGATTGACAAAAAAGAGGCTGCGATGGGACCCACACTGATAACTTCCCATCACGTCTGTCGATTTGTCTTGCTTGAAAGGTTTGCAGGTTTTCGTGTTTTGTTAAAAAAGGTGTCAGTTAAAGTATTCTAAAAAATTGAAAAATCACCAATTAAATTTTGCATTTGATGAAATAGTTTGATTTCAAAATCTATTTTTGCTAACGAGATTTTTAGTTGAAACACAATTTTTACCAATTTTAGTAGTTTTTCTTAAAACTTTATATTTCTTAAATAAACAAATACAAACTGGATGAATGAAATGAATTTGTATTCAATACTTTCTATTTTTCTGCGCGTACCCGTGGCATGATGGTTAGTGCCATATCATCGAGCATGATGTTGGAGCACAAATAAAGAACTGTTAAATGACTTATTGTGCGAAATATTGTTTAGTGGTGGGGTACCAGTCAATAATATTGTGCAATACATGTAATGTAGGGACGTACGAACGTACTTACACACGCACGCAAAGACATCTTTCTAAAAATCTTTTATTTCGACTCTAGGGGCCTTGAAACGTGCGTCGAGAAATGTCAAAATTTTCAATTTGACAAATCGGACCCATTACAATAACTTCCTATGGGAAGTTAAAAATTACATTTAATTCGAATCATTCGATAGTCAAGATTTGCCTAATTTTTAAAAATTAATGAACTTTCGATTGAGTCGTTAAACTTTCACATCGTCCGAGTCTCGGAATGCAAGTTTGTCGAATTGAACTAACTTTCTATTGCAGATGCAAACATTGATAACTTCCCCATTGGTACCAACTACAAATTTTAAAATTTTATTTTGGTACTAAAAACATCAACATACCAATATTTCTTAGATTTTAATATTTCCTCTAAGTATATAAGAAATTGTTGAAAGTTGAGATTTGATACTTTGTTTTTAAATACTTAGTTTATTTTATCGTTATCAAATTGTACTAATTTTTATATGTTTGATGTATTGAAAATAAATATTATTACTGTTCAGAATCTTAAAACATCAGGTTATGGGCCTTATCACGATCTAAATACAAAATAATAAGGAAATTTGTATTGAGAAAAGATGTCTGAAACGAAATTCAGTATTGAAAAGCTTCGGGGAAGCGAAAACTTCGAAGACTGGAAATTTTCCGTTGAAGCTTATTTCCAAATGAAAGGACTTTGGAAGGCTGTTTCTGATGGTAGTGAGACGGAGAAGGATGTAACGAAGCTCTTAAACGCAAAATCGGAGCTTATATTGCTTGTTGAAAGATCCATTTATCCTCATATAAGACATTGCAAAAGCGCTAAGGAGATTTGAGATTCTCTTCAGAAAATTTTTCAAGATTCTGGTCTTGTGAGGAGAGTTGGGCTCATCCAAAAGTTTTGTTCTACAAAATTGAAAGATTTCTCTACCGTAGATGCGTACGTTAACGATGTTTTAAATACATCGTACAAGCTCAGGTCTGTTGGTCTTAACCTAGATGAAGAATGGATAGGATCAATGCTGTTAGCTGGTCTTCCCGAAGAATACAAGCCAATGATAATGGGAATCCAAAGCTCTGGGATTCTTATCACAGGAGACAGTATTAAAACCAAACTTCTTCAAGACGTTAATTTGGATGCAAGTCAAGATACTGCTTTTGTTGGCAAGAACAAGAAAAACTTTGGGAATAAGAACTTTAAGGGTCCTAAATGTTACAACTGCAACGAATTTGGCCATATTGCTGCTAAATGTCCAAACAAGAATAAGAACCATCAAGAAAAGAAGAATGCGATGTTAGGATGTTTTTCCGTCACGGCTCTTGACAAAGAAGAATGGTATTTCGACTCGGGAGCGTCAGCTCACATGTGCTCAAATAGTGCATGCTTTTCAAGTAAGATGGAAAATCTTAACTCTGAGGTAATTGTTGCAAATAATTCAAAAATGCAAGTCCAAGGTATAGGTAAGTCGATATGAAGGTATCTATTGGAAAATTCAAAGAAAGTGAGGTTAAATTTTTAGAAGTCCTTCACGTTCCTGACTTATGTATTAATCTTTTATCTGTCTCGAAAATTGTTCAGAAGGGTTTTTCAATGATTTTTTCCAAGAATGGATGTTTAGTGAAAGACCAAAGGGATAATGTTGTTGCAACTGCAAGCTTGGTGAACAATATGTTCCGACTCAACAGACCACCCAACCAAAGTGCATATGTTACAAAAAATGTAGCTTCAGACTTTGAACTTTGGCACAAGCGTGTTGGACATCCAAGTATTGAAACCACACAAGCTATGATTCCGAAAGTGGTGCAGTATTTTGATTGCGATAGTTCAAAAATCAATTGCATCACATGTATCAAAGGTAAAATCGCACGCCTGCCGTTTAACTCAATTGGTACCAGAGCAGAATCAATATTAGAACTAGTACACACAGATCTTTGAGGTCCGATTGAACAAAAATCAATTGGAGGTTCAGAGTACATGCTTCTATTCATTGATGATTTTTCAAGAAAAGTCTTTGCGTTTTTCATTAAAAGCAAGAATGAGGTAACGGAAAAGTTCCTTGAGTTCAAAAATTTTGTAGAAAATCAGACTAGTAACAAAATAAAGGCCATTAGAAGCGACAATGGAAAGGAATATTGTAATTTTAAGATGAAGAAGATTCTAGCAGATGCAGGCATTCAACATCAAACAACGGTTCCATATTCTCCACAACAAAACGGGTTGGCAGAAAGAATGAATAGAACCATAATCGAAAAAGCGCGTTGTCTTCTCATCGAGTCTGGTTTACACAAACGTTTTTGGGCTGAAGCTGCAAATACGGCAGTTTATTTAACGAACAGAACACCTTGCAAAGGTACAAAAGAAAAAACACCTGAAGAAATCTGGAGTGGAAGAAGAGTGAATCTGCAGCATCTTAAAGTTTTCGGTTGTCAAGCAGTTATTCACATTCCAAAAGAAAAGCGGAAGAAACTCGATGCCAAAGGAAAAGAAGTAATTTTTATCGGATACTGCACACACTCAAAATCATATCGCTTCTATGACGTTAAGAAAAAAAAAGTCATAATAAGTCGAGACGCAGTTTTCCATGAGCAAATTTTTCCAAAAGATGGTGAGACAAACGATACATCTTATTGTGATATTTTTACAGGATATGATTCAGTGGGGAATGAAGACGAAATTCCATCAGTGAATTCAAGCAATGAAATACCAATCGAAATAAGTGACGAAACGGCAAGTAAAAACAGTTTTTTGGATGCCCAAGATGATTTCATTGTTGAAGAATCTTCAGAAGGAATCATATCTGAGAGAGAAATAAGACAATCTACCAGAATAAGAAATCCACCTGAAAGATACGGTTATCTATCGTACGTGGCCAGCAACAATGATGAAGATCCAAAGACAGTCGCTGAGGCAATGAAGAGCGAACATATGTCTGATTGGAAAAAAGCAATGAACGATGAACATACAGCTCTTTTGAAGAATGGCACTTGGGAAATAGTTTCTTTACCAAAAGGAAAGAAAGCCATAAATTCCAAATGGACATTTAAGACGAAAAAAGATGCAAGTGGTAATGTCGAAAAATATAAAGCTAGATTGGTCGTAAAGGGGTATTCGCAACGTCAAGGGATCGATTATCAAGAAACATTTTCTCCCGTCGTAAGGTACACGTCCATAAGGGTACTTTTAAGTTTGGCTGTACGATATGATTTGGATATCGATCAAATGGATGTTGTGACTGCTTTCCTGCAAAGTGAACTTAACGAAGAAATTTACATGAATCTCCCTGAAGGTTTTGAAAATGTTCAAAATAAAGTATGTAAACTCAAGAAATCACTGTACGGTCTCAAACAAGCTAGCAGAGTTTGGAATAAGAAATTGGATGAAACTTTAAAGAAAATTGGACTTAAACAATCAAAAACCGATCCGTGTATTTATTACAAGACAAACAGCACAGATAAAACTTTCGTCGCTATTTACGTAGACGACATACTGATTTTTACAAATAACAAAGATGAAAAAAGCATTATCAAAGAAAATTTGGCTAAGTCATTCGAGATGAAAGATTTTGGAGAAGCTAAATTTGTGTTTGGTATGCAAATAACTCGCGATCGAGAAAAGGGAAAGTTATGGATAGACCAACGGACATACTTAAAGAATATTCTCAAGCGATTCAACATGGAGGATTGTAATCCGGTATCCACACCCTTAGATATTAACCAAAAGCTTATAAAAGAAACACATCAACAAAGCAAAGACGAAACTGATTACATGAAAACCGTTCCATATCAAGAAGCTATTGGAAGCATTTTATATGCAGTACAAGTAAGTCGCCCAGATTTATCCTTTGCAGTGGGGGCTTTATCAAGATTTAATAATAATCCTTCAAAATCTCATTGGATAGCGGTTAAACGACTTTTCCGTTATATAAAAGGAACAATAAATTACAAGCTAGAATACACTCGAGACATTGAAGGATGTTTAGAAGGATTTTCGGATGCTGACTGGGCTAGTGACTCAGATGACAGAAAATCAACTACAGGTTATCTCTTTAAATACCAAGGAGGACCTATTTCGTGGAATGCAAAGAAACAACCTACTGTCGCTCTCTCCACCACAGAGGCTGAGTATATGGCCTTAGCCTCAACATCTCAAGAAGCACTTTGGCTTCAATCTTTATTGCGAGAACTAATTAATTGGAATTAAGAACTTATATTGCAATGCGATAACAAGAGTGCAATAAACATATCTAAAAACAACGTTTATCACGCACGTTCAAAGCACGTTCATCGATATAAGGCATCATTTCATTCGAGATCTTATAGAAGATAATAAATTAAAAGTAGAATATTTGAAAACTGAAGAGATGCCTGCTGATGTTCTAACCAAAGGACTCCCTGCTACGAAACATAACAACTGCTGTACTCTCATTGGTATAAAAGTATATGAGATTTGATACTTTGTTTTTAAATACTTAGTTTATTTTATCGTTATCAAATTGTACTAATTTTTATATGTTTGATGTATTGAAAATAAATATTATTACTGTTCAGAATCTTAAAACATCAGAAATTAACCTCTTCATAAACATTAGATAGGAGATCCATTCAGCAAATAGTTGTAATATAGTTGGACGGATATTTCTGAGTGATGAAGATATCAGTATACAAGATATTTGAACTATTTCTGAAATGGTGTTGTTATTTTGTCATTGATGTTGTAACTGCGAAATCCCTGTTGAAGACTGACGAAATTTACATCTAGGAAGACAATTTAAGATTTGTCATTTCCAGTGAAGAGCAAGAAGCATCTGTATCAGGTTGGTTAGGAAGTGTTGACGTAACTCTACATTCTCAACAACTTTATCAGCGATTTGTGTTTTTCAGCTGCTGAGCCTTTCAAAATTATAACTGCAGATTGCACACATCCTGGAAGACCTGCAGGCCATAAGTCTTAGAGCACTTATTCACTTAGAGCCTCTAGTTAGGCTGTTTGACTCCAAGAGGCATTTAATGAAGTATACGGAGAAGACTTTTTTTCTTCTGACTGTTTGAAAAATAATTTGTTAACTTTTCTTGAATATATTCATGTATTCTCTGTTGGGCTAGGGGTGCGGCAGTGATGATTGAACTTAACTCAGTTAATCGTGCATCGAATTCGCTTTCGTCCTGCAGAATTCCTGAAGCTCGAAAGCAAGCAAAATTAAGTATAGATGAAATTAGTTGTTAACATCTGATTAAACAAACAGAGGCATCTGTAAGCGGGCACATGTATTAGCTGCAACCATGTTGTTGTTTCGAACAGGAGGAATTGAAGAATATTAGCCATCAATTTAAATTTCAATATTTTTTCTTTTAAGATATAAAAAATATTTTTTTGGAAAATTTTGGAAACTTATTAAATGAAACGTGTAATCGTTTCAGAGATCAAAACAATGAATAACAATTTTATGTAGAAAAAATAAAAAACAAAATCAAAACAAGTACAGGTATTTTAAAATAGAACAAGTTAAAAACTTAAGAAAGTGTTTTGGTTTCAAACTTTTTATGTCATGAAACAACTTGTAAGTGAGCATGTTTTTTTTTTTACTTAACGCACAATTTAATTTGTAGTACATTTACATATTTCTTTGTTTTAGGTTTTCATTTTTCTCTTAATTTGTAATAACTTGACAAAACAATAACAACATTTTTTTTTATAAAATGTAGAGAGTTTGGCTTCAATGATTTTTATTTTGTTATCAGGATATTTGAGTCGGAAATCAATTTTTTAAAAGTGCTTAGTTTTTTTTTTGCAGGTTTTCGTCCATCAAATTTTTCTCAAAAATAAAATGTGTAGTGAAATATTTTGTGCAGAATCAAGTAATTTTGAAGTTATACTTTCATCCGTTCCCAGATATTCGGGCATAAAATCATTTTTACCAATTTTCAGTAGTGTTTTATCGTGATTTCTTTACCTAACACGGAAGTATTTTTTATTCTTTTCTAACTGAAGGTCGCATGGCTCACTTTTGGTCGGATGTTTTCCGTACACGTGTTTATTGTATTCTAAGATAGTACTTTCTTGTGCTTATATTTTACTTGGATTAAAATTAATTAGATGCAAACTATCAAAAGTTTTTACTCTGGTCAAAGCTACGTATGTACATATGATTAGCCGCAACAAAACAAGGACCACCCAATGTAAAAACATCATTTTCAGGACTGATGCCTTGGCTTTTATGTTTTGCTATTGTATATGCCAGGCAGATAGGAAATTGTTCTCGATACACAAATGGCTTTAACTCATAAACGATTCCATGCCTAAATTTCATAGCTACCTCTTTGGCTCTTCGGCTCTTTTATCTATTATCTAGATTCCACGAAACTTTATGAACAAACCAAGTGACACCAATTTTTATAACAATAGTTGTTCCCTCTAATCCTGACGTCATAGAAGAATCTTCTTCGTTGTTAAACCTCCTTATATTTTGAATTTTTTTGTCTTCCTATACACATCAATCTATCGATTAAATTTCATCAATAAAATGATAACTTACACATGAAAACTGCGCGGATAGAACGTCCCTTGAGGATATTTTCTCAGATGTTTTAGATCCGCCATTCAATACACATCAATTACTTGCACTCTTATAAATTGCATTGTTCTAAAAGACTCAGGATTCAGAAGTAGTTCATTTATACACCTCTTTGGTGGATAACCTCATATTTTCTATTTTTGTCTGTGAATGCACAGCGACTCCTTTCACTCTGCTTAATTGTATTGTCTTATAACACTTAGAAGTGAGTGTTTCTTTTAAATAATATTTCGTTTAAAAAAGTGGGTGTATAAAACGCCCCTTAAGTACATAATTTTTGTTCCTGGACTGTTCTTTGTGTTTTCATATGCAGACGTACAACTCTACTACGTTGTTGTTGTTTTTCAAGTGCTCTATCTCAGAAACTGTTTTGACTAAGAAGATGATCGACTTTTAAGTAATTGTTGCAAATATTAATTGGCTTGATTAATTCCTTAGATAGTGAGTTAGTTATAATTGCCAGAACTTAGTTGATGGTTTTGTCACTATGCTGGTGCTGTTACCGTCTTCAGTTGTTAATGGTATACCTTTTTTTCTGTAATGAGATAAAATTCCTTCATATTTGTTTTAATATTCTCGTTTTATTGATATCAAAACAAAACTTCTTATTGGAAAACCTTATATTTGAAATTCCAGACAATCAAGCTGAGACGATACCTAGTTGTTACATGAACTGATTTATTAAATACTTGCATGTACCTACCTGCTTCAAGATTAAATTTAAAATCATTTAAAAATATGTAACGGATAAGTTAAGAAATTAATTTTCCGAAATTTATATTCCAAAGTGAAGAAATCAAAAATTTCTTATAAATTTAGCCGAAAACCTTTAAATATTTGTTCAAATTGTGAAAATCAAAAAAATTACTACACAAAATTGTCTTTCTTTCGAAATCTCATTTCTTAAAATTTGTTTATTTTAATATTTGCTGATTTTAATTTGGTTACAATAGAAAAGTTTATAGTGAGCCAACTTTAAGAGATAGGCATATTCTGTCGGTTTTAGGTTTTAAGAACTATCAAATAAGAACAATTCTATCATACATTATTCAAGCAACTAAGCAGTGGAAGCTCTCAAAAAGGAAAACAATCCTCGATGTTGAAACCAAAAATACTCCATTTAACAAGATGGGAATCTTTCGTACGTTTCACTCTCCTAAACCCGTTTGTTTACATTGTTTTATTTGTAATTTTGACAGTTAGTCCATGAATAAATGTGAAAACCAACAACAAAACAATGCGGTGGGCTAGGGGCACTTTGAAAAGAAACAACAAAATGGGGAGGTGAATAAGTTTTTTTTTTTTCAGATTTTTCTTTTTACTTTTTTCGATGAAAAAGTCAGTTTTAAGTTCTACTTTTGCAGTCATTACGTTGATAGCAAACCATTATGTATTGAAAAAAACATGTTCAACATCAGTTTATTATTATAATTTACAATAATCACCAAAAAATTCTTTAAATTTCAGAGTTCACCTCGGATTATTGTATTGATTTATTGATTAATAAATATTAGATTAAAAAAAAGACTTATAAGCAGAAAATACCATATCCATAACATTCTTGATTGATGGAAGCATACATGTATTTGCTATCACAAAATGAAAACGTCAAAAATCGTTCTGAATTCTTGCACAACTCATTCAATAGATCATTGTAATCGACATGAATGTTTATTGTTGACGTACAGACGTTTTTTTTAGTGAATTCCCACAGTTTAACGCAAAATATAATTTTAATTCATTCCTTAAAAATTGTTTAATTACCAAAGTTCAAGTTTATTGTTTGAGTGGGTATGTTTACGAAATATGCTGCTTATAATGAAAAAAAATAATGAGTTTTACGCATATGTTTTTGTTTTTCTTAATATAATAAATACTACCGTAGATTACATTTTATAAATGCAGAACATAGAAGAAAATATACATAAACAATAGTTAAAAGATATGAAGCATAGGTTAGTGTAGAAAAATATTTTTCAGAAAGCCAATATTATTTTAGGTACTTATGTTCATTAGTAGTAACCGTGGCATGATGGTTAGTGCGTTGGACTGTTTCAAGTCCCCTGTTAGTGACGAAGGTTATGCTTCAGCTCATCTTCAATTCAATACAAAATAAAAAGTCAGCAGGTGTCGATGGTATATCCAACGTTGTACTAAGACATTTACCGATGGAGGTAATTGACATTTACACAACACTCTTCAATAATGCCCTGAATAATGCATATTATCCAGTGCATTGGAAGACCGCTGTGGTTCATCCTCTCCCGAAAAAGGGAAAGGACAACTCCAACCCGTCAAATCTTCGGTCGATAAGTCTTCTTCCGAGCATCAGCAAAGTTTTCGAAAAGATCATCAATAGGGCTCTGACTAAGTAGGCTGCGGACAACAAAATAATTCCGGATAAACAGTTCGGATTCAAGACGGGTCATGACACAATTCATGCTGCGTCTAAACTCGTTTCTGATATCCGATGGAATAAATCAAAACAACAATGCACAGGTGCTGTTCTGGTTGATTTCGAAAAGGCCTTTGACACCGTATGGTTGAGGGTCTTTACCTAAAACTGATCAGGCTTGGCATAAGCAAGCCATTGTTGTATGATATGCTTTACGGTAGAAAGTTTGTTGTCAAAAGTGGCAATTTAACTTCTACTAAAACATTCTTAATTAAAAATGGTCTTCAACAGGGAGCGGTGAATTCGCCGATTCTCTTCCGCATTTACATACACCAGCAATCTGAAAATGCAATTGCGTACGCCGACGATCTAATTGCGTACAGAATTCTCTGGCAGCGTGATTTCGACAAGATTCAGCGATATTGCGACGACTGGAAACTGAAAATAAATGTCCAGAAGTTCCGGACTCCGTTGGCTAGGGCCACGAGGGATACGTGCAAGAATTGTCGCAAGATGGTTATCGTTGATCTTCACTGACAGCCATTAGCGAGAAAAAGTGTAGTGAAGTACCTCGGTATCTGGTTAGATCAGTATTTATATTTCGACAGACATATAAATGCTGCTCTGACCAGGCCCAGAAGAGCCTTCGCTCTGACAAAACGGCTGTTTTACAGCAGTCGGCTTGACTGCAGAGTGAAGGTAATTTGCTACATGGCCCTCATACGGCCTATGATCGTTTATGGTTGTCCTGTGTGGTTCAATGTTGCCCCATCCCAGATGGAGAAGTTTCGGGTCTTCGAGCGGCAGTGTTTACGACGCTGTACCGGCTTATACAGAACAGCCAAATCTTCTTACGTGCATTACTATTCCAACGAGGTCCTATACAACGGGGCTCGAATCAACAGAATTGACAATTTCGTGATAAAACTCGTCCGAGGCACATTGCAAGAGCTATGTCTTCGACCAACAATTCAATTTTCGGGGCGTTCTATCCGAACGACAAGTATTTTGAGAGTGCACGCCTGAGCAGCTGCATTCCACCAGAGGCATTCCTCTTTTTAGATATATGCGGTCTGATACAGGATAGATTGGCAGTTCCGCTAATCTACCACGTCAGACGACGAACCGTGGATAGGCGACTCCTGTACAATCGGGACGTCATGGCACAAGACGGATCAGAGCTCCTTCGGTTCAGTAGGGCTGTGTCCGAACGGGACCAAACTGATAGGGTGAAGCAGGAGAACCAGTTTTGGTGGCTTCAATCGGCACTTGATAATGGGTAGTCGGGATGGGGTTTTAAGTCTTGGCCGGCTTACATACTTGTTTTATAGTTTTAGGGGTTAGTTTTAAGTAGAAATGGTGGCACAAAAAAATACACAAAAAAAAAGAAAAAAAATGGTTGCCTGTAAAGTCGGTTTTACGGGCGAAGATTTTACGTGACAACGTCTTTTTCTCGGTAGAATATTTATTGATATGAATATAATTAAATTGCACAATAGGAACAAGGAATTGAATGAAAATAAGAATTGCACAAATTTTAACTATAGAAATATATTTTGTTTACTAAAAAACTCAGTTTCTCAACTTTTGTGTCAATCTAACAATTAATCAATCAATCATAGTTTACGATAATGAAATATCAGTGTACAATTATATACCTTTATTGTTGTAGTTGTTGTAAATGACGAATCTAAGCACTCCACATTTTCACTACAGACACAGCTGACGATACTTTAACCACACGTGTGAACTTGTATTATGACGCTTTCTTGTTTTTCCAACGCCAAGAACGTTCGAGAAAGACAAAGACAGAGACACAAGCATGCGCCGATTCAATGCGCCTAATTCTCTAGTGCTGCGCGCGCGACAGACCGATCATAGTTGAGTGGGAGAGAGACGCAAGGCATTCGGCGGGCCTCTCTCTCGTTCGGTGACTCATCGTAACGTTACCGGGCGTTACACTTTTTCATAAGTGACTCCCAGCCGCAACCTAATGACGTTGTCACGTCAAAAAAACAAAAAAAAAATAAAAAAGGACAACAAAATATGAAAACAAAAAATGTTAGATAGTAAGATTTGCTGCTGTGGTTGTTCTAGTTTTAAGTAGTTTATAGGTAGAATAGGTAGTTTAAGTTAATTTAAGTTTTATTTTAAGGACCTTATTTTAAGCAGTTTTAAGTAAAAATAAAAAAGGATATTGATTTTATTTTTTTTTAATTTTCTAATAAATATAAAAATAAATAAAATTGAATTGAAGTTAAATAGATATAAGGGTCGAAAGGCATTAGAATTAAGTATTATTGTTTAACTTAGAGTGCCGTATGATACCAGTACGTTAGTTGTAAGTTATGGATAATTAGGCTAGTTTTATAAATTTTTGTCTAGCTTTAAGATAGTCTTAAGAATGAATTAATAAAAAAAAAGTGCGTTGGACTGTCATGCCAGAGGTCTTGGTTTCGACCCTGCCTATGCCATGTAAAGTTTTTTTCACGGATACTGCCTCTTGCGAGTAATTGAAAAATTCTCAAAGAGTAATTTTTGTCATGAAAAGTGCTTTCTCAAATAAGGCGTTCTGATTCGGATTAAAAATGTAGGTCCCCTCCATCCCTGACAACAGTACTCTCACACAGGAATGGTTGAGAGTTGTAAGTCACTAGGCCCTAGTTCTCAACGGACTGTTGCGCCACCCGATTTATTTATTTTTTACATATGTTCATTAAATAAATTTTCGCTTCAGCTAACCTTTATCAAATTTTTAGAAACAAATTTAGCATTAATAGCAGCCAATTATTTCATAACATATTAAATTGTTCCCATTGTAAAAAGTCTAGAAATTTTTATTTGCTACAAATTTCGTAATTTTAAAGACTATTTAAATTGAAAAACTATCAGATACTTTTATATGATTTTTTTTTCAATTAAAATAGCTTTTGTGTTTACTTTTAACACTACAATTGCAATTCAGGAACATCTCAACCACTAAAATAGACCAAACAATTTCCGTATTACAGAATAATTTATGTACCCACTCCATGAAAAATAATAAAAAAAAAACTTTTTTTTTACTTTATCCAAGTTGTCATTTTCCAACGACTTACTATCTACATTGAGCTCATTCATGGTTTTGAGTTTGATTTTTAGTCTTCAAATTGGTTTTAAATAAATATAGACATACCTTCCAAGTACGCTTCAATTTAAAAATAATAATTGTTTATAGTTTAATGTATTAAATGTATAATTAGTCAAAAGATACAATTAAATGCATTTCCACACCACCTTATATCTACAAATTATTTTCTATGTGTGAATACTTTATTAAGAAAAGAGGTTTGCGTAAGCATAGAAACAAAATACAGGGGGCGACTTTTCATTACCGCAGCAGGTAATAGAAAATTGAGCTAAATACAGCGCTAATAAATCATTAAATATGTATTTGGTTAATTTATTTTAATTAAATATACATTAACAACATTTATTTGGATTGAAATTAAAAAGCTATACAAATCTTCCAGTTTAAGACCATGTCTGCACTTCAGATTCTGTTGGTTAGGATTGTTTCGTTTTTGAACGCGGCCATGAAACTTTCAAAATGAAGCAATTTGATAGGCCTGAGGACTAAAATGCTAGAATGTGTTCGGTTTTTGCATCATTCTTCGCACACTTTCTCACATTTAGTCCTCAGTATAGCTTGTAGCCAAACCAAAATGTCAGTCTGAGATTCCCATCTTGTTAAATGGAGTATTTTTAGTTGAAACAGCCTTTATTCGTGCTCCGCTCATATAAGTCTAAGTATGTCTCATTAACTTCCTTTAACATTGAAGGAATTTTTCAAATCCAACAAGTAGTTTCTGAGATAAAAGTGCTCAAACAAACGAGCAAACAAACAAACTCTCCAGCTTTATTATATTATTAGACACATTACGTACGTTTTGTTCGCATTCCATATATAGTAAAGTGAGAAATTGCCAACAAAACGATCCGCAGTAGTCCGGTTTTTATATTTGAAAGTTGATACAACTGAATATTTGCCAGAATAATTTATCAAAAAATTCCAAAAAAAATAGCGAAATTCAGACCAGAGGTGAAATCGTGTAAGCTGATTTTTGATAGTTGACTATCAAAATCAAGAAAATACGGCTGTGTAATGTGAAAGTCGATTTAAAAGTTTTAACCAAACAATTTGACATAAAATAAAAACTTCAAGAAAGGGGTTTGTTCGTAGACTACTACATTAACATGTTGTGTTCAAGCGAGCTTGAAGCTCGCCTAAATTCTTCATATACCTGAATCGAGTTGAAATGGGCTTGATTTGCTCGATTCCGGTCGGGGATTGGAAAGTTATGAAGAGAAACTTGTGTGGAGGAGTTGGTTTTACAGATAATGCGTTATGGTCTGTTTATTTGCATGTTTGTGTACAAAAAATATAGTTTTGTTTTGATCAAATAAAAAAAAATTGCACATGGAGTAGGTAGCATATTCCTATATGGTGCTGAACTTTTCATTGTTTAACACGAATCAAACTATCTCACTTGCACTTCATAAGAAATATCGAAACACCATTTGCATTTTAGAAAGTGCTGTCAAACTTAATCATTTTTAAATCTTCTTGTGCGGTGGAAACACCAAAAAGATTTATTTAATCTAAACTAAGATAAACCTTTGGTGGAAACATAGCAAAACTTAAATATCTTTTCTATTGTTTTCTCTTGCAAAATAAGCCCAGTTAGCCCCATTTTCACTAACAAAACTAAATAATATCAACAGTAATAGATTGTTTTTTTCCCCAATGGAAAACACACATGATTCCAAATGCACAACTACTTTACGAACACAGCCATCGAGATACAAATGCAATATCAATCGTATACCAACATTTGAGAATAAAATCACATAAGATCCATTCGAGACTCGTATAAATGTCAAAAACCTATCCATAGTGAGATTCTACTCTAACTTTTATCGGTGTTATTCATACTATGGATATTGTTTTTGTTATTCATGTAAAATCCGACAATACTATGGATAGATTTGCCAACAAAACACGGGTATTATAGGATAAGGTAACAATTTTGTTTAAATTATGGCCGCTACTGTATGTCCCGGCAAAAACTTTTTGGCTTAATTTTTTTGTTTGTTTTATAAAAATAGATATTCTGTATAAGGATTGGTCTATTCTTAGCGAAAGGCAGTACCTGTGAAAAAAAAAGAAATTGTCTGATGTTGCATCTGAAGTAGGAATAATCTTTTTATTTTTATACTCCTTCTGAACTTTTTCTATGATGTATGTACATATACAGTAGTTAAACTGTCACAGATGTTAATAAGTTAACAAAATTCTCTTGTATACATTAAAAACACATTTCGGTAACTTGTTGCTTTTTCTTTTGAAATATTTCTTATTTTCAAAGAATTTTCTTCGACTTGTCTAACATATTTTATGCAAACCTCCTCTATATTGTGTCTTATTCAATATTTTGAAAGTTAAATGTCAAATTATTACTTTCTATGTAATTTTGTTCTAATCAAAAAGACACGCAATTTTCTTTAAACCACAACAATTCAAATAATCATTTCAAAATGGTCTTTAATTTTAAAATTAAATACCTTTTATAAGAATCCCATAAGCGACGGTGTTTTTAAAGAGACAAAATATTCATTCACAAAAGCAACAAGTCAAATTCTACGAAACCCCTACCTACGTCCTACACTGCCATTGAAAATCAAACAGGTGTTAGAAGTAAACTTTTAAGAGAATACACTCTCTTAAATATATCACTTTCTCTCTGTAAATAAGTTATTATTATAAGGTCCGTACCCGTACCGTATTTTGCCTTATACAGCCCTTAGAAATAACCTACACATTCAGTAGTGTACACAGTAGTACGTTTTTACTTAGAGACTGGAATCAAAGTTGGTAAATTTTTAAAAATGTTGAACTAGTTATGAAAACAGATTCACACAAAAAGAGCACGACACACAATGTTTGTAGGTACACCTTTTAGTCTGAAATTTTGAAATACGCTTAATTTAACCCTGAAGTTCCAAAAGAATTTTTTTTTAAAGTGAATTCTGTCCTTGATGTAGAATGCTTGCCCCACTGTTCGAGCTTTCGTCTAAAACTCAACTTAACCTTAATCACACAAAAATAGCGTAACGTAAAACTCAAATGCCATATATACCTACATATGTTTGTACATATACCTATCAGCAACTCGCAGCAGCCGAATCGTCACAAACTTAACCCAAACTTAACTGTGGGGGTGTATCGAAAATCCCCTCCCCAGAGTAAGAAGAAAAACACTTTCATTCATAATCATAATGGCTGCAAAAGCGTATTTTTTTTCTTCTGCCTGTTTACAAATTACCGTGCAAAAGATTTTAATATTTTTCATTATTCTTCGTTGTCGTCGTCATCGTCATCGTCGTCGTCGTCGTCGGTCGTTTGTCGTCAAAGTAACAACTCTGGGGCTGCCCACCTACGCGTGTAGGTGGCACAGGTTGAGGTGGTTGTTGTTGGCTAGGCTATAGGGTGTTGTGGGTGTACGAATAATCAAACAGCAGGGTATTAAAAAAAATAAACAATAACAACAGCAACAGTAATAAAATATCTTTCCATAGAAGTTCCGGTGGAAAATGTTAAGAAAATATATTGTAAGACAGTTTATGTTACATACTCGTATACATTTATACGTATGTGTATGTTTTTTTTTCTTTTAAATATAAGTAGCTCTTATAGGAAAGTTCGCATCAGTTGTTTTCTCTTTGGCTTGCCCTTTTATAAATGTCGCTTCTTTCATTTTTTGTCGAAGCGGGTGGTGTGGTATATATACCTACATACTCATATATGTTAGTAGAATGGTGCGTCAAAAAGTGAGAATAAACGCACAAATTTAGGGGTTTGTTTTGATAATTTCCCTAGTAGTAGCTTTCTAATATAGATTTTCACTAGAAAGAACGATGGCCTTTGAACTTTTCTTTTGGCATTTTCACGAGGCAAGTCGAAGGTGGGCGAAAAGAGTATAGAGGTTGTCTTGTAATTATTTTACACTACACATGACACATGGCCGTATTTGTTTTGGTTGTGATATTTTCTGCTTAAGTAAATGATTAGACTAAATTGCATTTAATTTTAAAGTGTGTAAGATATTTAAGTCGATTTCAGAAATCTATGAATTTTACTCCAGATGAGTTAATTTGATCCACTGACCTTTCGCATTTGTTGTAGAACTTAATTATGAAATTCGCTAATTGAACTACATTATCGATTCCTTAGATTTAATTATCATATCTTAACTTGCATATCGACGACGTTGTCAGTTAATGATATCTAAACGTCTAGACTGATAAAGTGAAATAATTTGATTTATTTATTTAAGGACCATTTATAGCTATCATTGGTTTTCATTATTGAAACCAATCATTATGACTTTTTGGATTTGACACAAATTCCATGATTAGAATCAAGCAAGTTGATCATTGAAAGTAAGACTGGCAAATGGGAGTACAAATAGAATAGAACACCTTTCAGCGGAACGAATTTGTGCCGAAATATAAAATCAATTATCAGCTGTTCATTGAAAAAGATTTCATAATTGATTATTACAAATCAACTAAGAGAAAATGTCTGGGTTAAATAAAGTACATTTTAATAAGAAAAATCCACAACTTATGACTTTCATTTTAATACCAAAAATAACAAAGTTAACTTTCCCAATCGCTTTGAGATCTCCAAACAAAGCTTTCAATGATGAAATCCAATAATAGTTATAACTGCTCCTTTAAGAGTTTTAAAGGAATTTGTCAATTCCTCGCAAGATGCAGTATCCTTGAAAAAAAAAAAAACTTTAGGTGGCACAAGCAGGGATTAAAGCCAAGACCTCTAGCATGACAGTATGCACCAAACATCTCGCCACGGGGACTTAATAGCTTAACATAAACTAAACCTTAATTAATTCATTTTAAATGATACTAAAATCCTAAATGATACTAAAATCCTCAAAACTTAAAAAAAAAAAAAAACATCCCCCTCTTATGATTTAAAAAAAAAACTAAACTTAAAAGCTTAACAAAAAATAAAAAAAAAATTGTTTTATATTATTCACAGCAACCTGAACAGTCAAGGTTCTCGTCTTCTTCAGTCAACCCAATGCAGAGTTCATGGTACCAAGCTCTGCAAGTCGGACATTGATTCTTATCTTCCATACTGACTTTTTTGCAGATGTGGTAATACCAAGCTTCAGTTCCAAGATTCCACCAAAAACACTCTATTTATGAAGATATAAATCTTCGGTAGACATCTTGGTTTGCCTACAAAGCTAAACCGGAAATCAGCCTCATAAAATTGTTCTTAGTGTGCGTGTAATTTCTCCTCTAATTTTATTAAATTTCCCTTAAAAACTTAGTAGTTGATTCTATGTATGCGTGAAAACACGTCAATTTTTCTCGTTGGATTCGTCCACATTACAAATACAACAATGTAAACAAATGGTTTTGGAGGGTGATACGTACGAAGGATTTATATCTTCATATAGAGTATTTTTGGATTCCACAATCGTTTTGCATAAATCCTTCCCCCTAAGAATTTTTGATGTGGTTCGTCAAGCTCAAAGGTTTAAAGCCCTTTCTATGGATTTCAGGGCCCTTTCGATTTGAGCTTCTATCCATTTCGCTCTTTTCTTTCCGGTCAATTGGTGATTCGACATATTGCCTGAAACTAAACTTAAAATAAAATGTTTTGCTACATATAAACAATAAGGGCCACTTTATTTTTGTATGGGTCTTATAAGAAACATGAAAGACTTTATTTTTAAAAGCTATACAAAAATTTAAAAATCGTACTAACCAGAAAAATAAAAACTTTTTATTAAACTTAATTCGACTGCCAGATTCAATTGTCAGTCAGGCCTGCGGATTCAATTAATTCCAACATAGCGCACAAATCATCTGATTTTATGAGTTCACATAATTGTTTGACTCCAGCAACCCCTACAAAAATATGTCAAATCGTTCGATTTAGGGGCCAGGTAATATCGCGTTTTTCAATAAGAGCGCCACAAAAGTTTTTTTAAATAAAACAAAGTTGGTTTTAGATATCAATGAATTTCGTTATTCCTGTGAAAGTACGTTTGATGCCTTTATGTATCGAATTCGATTTCTTTTGCATGGCCGCCACGGGCACGCTTGCAGAAGCCCAGACGCTGAACCCCATTTCAAGCATAAATCGGCTGATACTGCTGCAATTTCACGTTCGATATTCGTTCTAAGTTCACCAATCGTCGCTGGCTTGTTGACGTAGACCATAGACTTGACGTAGTCCCATTGGAAATATTCTTACGGCGTTAAATCACACGACCGAGGCAACCAAGCGACTGGGCCATTTCGTGAGATAACACGTTCTCCAAACTTGTTCTCCAATAAATTGATTGTGACATTCTCTGTGTGGGTTGTGGCGCCGCCGTCCTGTTGGAACCACATGTCCACCAAGTCCATATCATCCAATTGGGGCCAGAAATATTCGGTTATCATTGAACGGTAGAGATCCCCATTCACAGTAACGTGCCGCTCTTGATCATCACGGAAGAAGTACGGCCCAATGACACCGCCACCGGCCCATAAACCACACCGAACCGTACTTTTTTCGGGATGCAATGATGACTCATGGAATTCGTATATTTTACCGCATATTTTGTTTATTGACGAAGCCATTCAGCCAGAAATGAGCCTCATCGCTGAAGATGATTTTTCGATGATATCCGAATCATTTTCCATTTGTTGCTCAGCCCAATTCATGAACATACCATTGTTCTGGTGGTCAAGCGGCTTTAGGATGTAAGCCAAGATCTTTTCTCAAAATTCGGCACAACGACGTCACAGAGATGCCTAACGCTTGAGAACGAAGTGTGAGAGACACATTTGGGCTTTGTGTAATTAAAGCCTCAGTGGCAGCAATATTCTCGACACAACGGGCACTTCTTTGTCTCACTGGCACGGGAACGTTTTGTACTGTGCCTGTGGATTCAAATTTTTCCACTAGATGCTCAATTGGTGATCTGCCAGGACGATTATTCTCCGAAAAAGACACTAAAGCATCTTGCACATGAGCAACGAACTGCGAACTGCGAACTGTGGATGTTCGCATATTTTGACTTTTCTTTCACATGAGCTTTTATTTCTATTCGCAGGTAGCGACGAATTGTCAACCCGTTTCTCCATATTTTCCTCAGCCATCATCTTTCACACAAAAACAAAACAAGAGTGGTATAATTTTGAGGTTAAGTTGAGCGCGAACAATTTATTCGTTGCAGTGTGGATGATATGTGGAACGCGAATAGAGTTTGACAGTTCGCAGCAACCACACTGCGATTCGTTACTACCAAATTGTTTTTACAAAATTCTCTTGTTTTAGAGAACAAAATGCAAATTTTATTATCCTAATATTAGTGTCAATTGGTTTCTTATAATTTAAATGTGTTTTTGTGTGGAATTGACTTTTTGAAATGTGTAAAATCACGTTTGTTCGTCCATTCGCAGTTCGCAGTTCGTTGCTCATGTGCAAGGCACTTAATAGAAAACTAAAGTCATACTTTCTCACTTTCTCTTCTGGTTTTAACATTGCTCAGAATAAAATAGATCTTTTTTGTCCCCTAAACTTCCTTGCGTTCGTTATTTCGTATTATTAATTGTAAGTTTTATTTTTGTCTTAGTTCGACTTATGGCTGAAACACAAACACGCTTCAGCTTCGGCTTCGCTTGACGTTTACGAGTTCATCCATAGGAATTCAATGCATGCTATCACAATGAAGCTTTGAACTAACGTTTTGTTTGACAATCGTAAGGAAAGAGCGTAATGTTACATAATGTGACTCTAAACGGAAGCTCTAGTTCAAATTTGCTTTGTCTGACAGCTCCACAGCTGTAAAAAAAAAACAACAAACAAAATACATTTGCTTTTGGAGGGATTCTTATTGGTTATTATAGAAATGTCATTCAAAGCAACCTCGAAGCAGGCTCATCGTAACGCAGACGAAGCCGAAGCTGAAGCGTGTTTGTGTTTCAGCCATTAGTTTCTTGCTAAGTATTGTTGCTTGTTGTTCTGCAAAAGGTAAGTGTCAATAACTTGACTTTTTCTGGATGCATTGAACGATTGAAGTCCTCCCAAAAGATTTTGGAAAACTATAAGGGACAGTTTCCAAGCCAAAGTCTATGATTTGGTTGAATTTTTACGAAACGGAAGCTGGCCTAAGTAATGACTCAAAATTTTTCAAGTTTCGATTCTGCGAAGTCAGAGTTCCTGATGTTAGCGCTATATCCATGCATGGTGATTAGGGAAAAGAGACTAACTTAATGACAACAAATTTGACATAAATACAATGTCTTAAACTGTGTGACGGCTATTAACTGTCAAAATTCGTATGCCTTTGCTGTATCTGGTATTTTAAAAATATATGAATAGACAAAATACATATGTCCAAATATATGAACTTCTATATGGGCTGATATAAATTCTTAAGCTGGCACATAAATGGCGTCACTAGTATTAAATTTAAATTATTTTTCTTTGTAAGCCAACTAACTTTTCCGCCCAACTGTTACTTTGAGTTATCTTTGAAAAAAAGGAACACTTACTGCACATTTTTTTTTTAATTTCTAATAAGTTGATTTTTAATTTATTCAGATCAGAAAATGCGAAATAAAAATATTGAAAAATGCCAAAGATAATTATTATAAACAATTATAAGTGGACAAGTAATTTTTGCAGAACTTTATTTTAAAAAGTTTAGTAATGTGGTAGATACAAGTTAAATATACGACCATTTGTGATTTCATGTCACATAAACTTAAAAATTAAACACAAAGCCTCAAAATTTTAAAGAACTTATTGCTAAGAGTTTTAGCATTTTACTAAGTAGCTATTTTGTAAATATTTAGCAATTCACTAAGCGACTAAAAAATTTTAAAACTTTCTTTTTCTTTTTCTAACTAGTAAATTCCGAATTTCTTTTTTTAATAAACTGACATCCAAACATGTCTGAATAGCGACAGTTAGTGGTAATAACCAAATCAAACAAAGTTAAACGGACCTATTAATTGGAATTCCCAACTGTGGACTGGACCATTCCGTCTACTGCTCTTATAAGATTATTTGTACATAGGTACAACCTCTTGTTCCATTAGAAAGTTTACCAACATCAGCCTGAATCATAGTATTCAAATATTTCGAAATCTTCTTCTTCCAAAAAATAAAAAAATCCTAATTTAAAACAAAACAATTGTAGCTCACAAATTATTAAAATAAAAAAAATAAACTAAACTTGACAGATGTCATATGAGTTTAGAAAGTCGTTAATAGGTAAAGTAGCTATTCCGTGATTTTAATTTTAGCAAATTGTTAAGAGATAATAAGGAGATAAAAAGTTTGAAATTATAGGTAAACCATGTTTAAAGCTTAGTAAATTAATTAAATTCCTTAAATGACCGTAGTTATTTAAATTACTAATTTTGTAGTAAGTTTCAAGAGTTTTACATTTTGTTTTACTATCAATATTGCCAAATTTCCAAAATAGTGACACTTTAAATGACAGCTGTCAAATGCCAGCGCTACCAACTTCAAACAACAAAATAAATTTCTCTATACAGGTAAAATGATTCATCACAAGTTTAGTTATAGCCTTATAACATTCAATACAAAAAGTTTTCACCAAATGCCAAGAACAAACCTGTCTGACTTTTGTGTATTCCATATGTCAAAACGATTATATCCAAAAATGTACTTATACTTTTGACTTTTATAGGTCTTATAAGTTTCTGAGATTGATCGCAGGCGCCCATTTTCTACGGATTCGACCCTGTTCCTGTTTTACCAGCCTCTTATGATAAAAGGAATAAACCTCCTATATGAATATACGGATCAACAGTTTATCAATTTTTCAGCCTTTATTTCACCGCCGCATGTCTCTTTCTCTCACGACATTCTCGATTTGATTTCTCTCATGGGGTTGGGTAAGATACTGTGTAGGAGTCGTTTGTCTATATGAAAGAGTCGGGCGGCGGTGAGGCGCTGGCAGCGGCAGGTGGAAAATGTTTATAATACCGGCAACTCTATAGGTTCCACAATCCACACAGCTTAGTTTAAGGGATAATATCTATAGATAAAGTGGTACAAACTCAACAAGTGTATCTAAGCGAATGTTTTGAGGACGAACGACGACGACGAGACGTTATGAAAAAAATATTTTCTCTTGCTCGTAAACAGAGAAAAAATCATGTTCTGTTCTCATTTTACAACAACAAATCTCACTCGCCCCCTACGTCAGCGTCGTCGGTCGTCGTCGTTGGGTGGTTGTGTTGTGAAAATATGATTCATTGAAATATTTTCGTTGCGTTGATTTTCACTTTCACATTTCTTTGGATGGAAAACTGAGAGTATATTTTTGTTTAGTATTATTTTCTACCAAACACCCGCCGCCGCAACAAGTTGAGAATTTTCCTTCGTGTCGTTGTACCGCCGCCGCCGTAGCGCACATTGAGGCAGATTGTCGCCGGTAAAGCCGAGCCGACCGTTCCGTTCAGAACATAATATTATACTCGTAGAATCACAAATAGAAAAACAGCCGGTGAAACGTGCTATAGCTCGGACTTTCTTTGCTGCCTTTCGAATTTCGTTTTCGATCAGTGGCGGTTTTCCTCTGCGGACGGACACACTGATTTTCGTTTTTGAAAAACAAAATACAAAAATTATAATCGTGCAATCGATGAAAGAATTAATCAAAATTGAAATAACCGTATCAGAAAAACTTTGTTTTAACGGATTGGTGCGATATTTCTTTCGTTACTTCTATACAAAAAAATATATTGAAATATTTTGAAAAATTAATATCAAAACTGTTTTGAGAAAGTTTTTAGTTTTATTTTTACTTATGCATACCTGAAAACTCGTCGTACATACATAGTAAATGAAAGTGATTTTGTTTTCTGTTTTATTTATATCAAAATGACGCCGGCTATTTATTGTGCGTGAAAATGACAACGTTACCGACGAAGTCGACGACGACAACAACGTGATACTCGGACGGGTGCTCTTTTTTTAGAAAATTGTTTCAAAAAGCAAATGTTTTGAAAATAGTTTTTTTTTTTTTTGGTTTTGAATTTGAAATCTTACGTCAATTTGTTTATTTTAGAGTTGTTCTTTGTGTGATGTGATATTTAGTTTTTGATATTTTTATGTTTTTTTTTCCTTGGAGATTATAAATTTAGTAGAAATGTTGTTGTTTTTTGGTTTCATAAAAATAGTTTCTATGTGCGTTTTAAAAAAAATGTGTGTCAGTTTAAGAAATACAAATTTGGAGAACTAATCGAGAGCAACAGGTGAGAGAGTTTATGGTAAATGAAATGAGTTTATTTCAAAAATTGTGTTATAGTTTTTTTCACGGGTACTGCCTCTTGCGAGGAATTGACAAATCTTCCAAGAGTAATTCTTGTCATGAAAAAGGCTTTCTCAAATAAGCCGTTCGGATTCGGCTTAAAACTGTAGGTCCCCTTCATCCGTGACAACAGTACTCGTACACAGAAATGGTTGAGAGTTGTAAGTCACTAGGCCCTAGTTCTCAACGGACTGTTGCGCCACCTTATTTAATTTATTTACAAAACAAGTTGTAGCTTCGCTGGGTGGAGTCAGCGTAGCCGTTGTGCCACTTTAGTGGCACAAAGCCACCTTTTTTCAGCCTGTGCTACCGAGCCACTACCTTTTAATCTGTGCCACCTTTTTAGAATTCCATGTAATTAAACCGAAGCATGAAATTCACCACACCTTTCCATGCGTTTTTATGTTTTTTGTTCCTTTCCATTTCCATGCATGCATACGATACTAATTACTAATACCATTTCAATTGAAGACACTTTAATGATTATTTTTTAAAACTTTATTTTAAAAGAATGTATGTTTGGCAAAAATGTTTTGGAAATAGATTACAAAAATGAAAATTTGATAAAACAAATTACAGATGTCTATATAGGCTCTGAAGCCGAAACTTGTGTTATCAATGAAAAATTAACAGAAAATGAAATTGTTGAAGTTAAAAAAAACTATTCTTAACTACTATATAATACTTTATGACGAAATATTTAAAAGATTTGACATTAAAGTTGAAAAACTTTCTATTTTAAGGCATTTAGATCCAAAAATTATTAAGTCAAAACAAGAGTTCACATATTTTCAACTAGTTTCAGCTTTAAATAATTTTACCAATAATCCTGAAAAGGTTATTGAGCAATATAAACTTCTCGAATTAAAGTCATTCCACACAGATTTCAAATCAATTTTCGAAATCGAAAGTATTGAAATGTTTTGGTTTAAGGTGGGTAATATTAAAAATAGTATGAATGAATAGCTATTTTTTGATCTGTATGAATTCGTTGCAAATATATTAACTTTGCCACATAGCAGCGCCTGCGCTGAGAGAGTATTTTCAAAGCTTACTTTAATGAAAAATAAACTCACCAACCGACTAAGAACTGAAACTTGCGAAAATATGTTGGCTTCTTTAAATTTAATAAGTAACTGTGATCTTACTGAGTGGAGCCCAAATGAGCTCCTCATAAAAAAATATAGAGAAACAATTACAAAAAAATAAAATGTGATAAGAATTCCTAACTATTGTAGCTTTTAATGAAGTATTACTTATTTATTTATTTTATGGTCTTACAATTGTAATTGTCAATTTACTGAAACTAGTTTTAAAAAAATTTTGTTTTTGAAACATCAGTAAAATGTTATTTTTCTGTTCTATTGAATACCTAGTAACCTAGTATTATTTATACACATTATGTATGTATATATATAAAATATAAAATGAAGTGTAAAATTTTAAGTTTTTAAGTTTGCGTTACAATAAATCATAAAAAAATGTTCGTTTAAATTGTGTGTTTTCTTCAAATAATATGATTTTGGTGTGATATTTTTTCTCTGAAGACAATTTTCATATAAATATGGTGTTCCTTCATTATTAATTTCCTGTGCCACCTTTTTTTTACGAGAGCCACTTTTTTTGCCACTTTTCAAAAATATCCAGCGGTAACACTGGGTGGAGTGCTTGAAAGTTCAGTTTCCAAACAGTAACTTTATTTGGATGTATGGGCGCCTCGTGAATCTGGCGTAGATTGGTGTTGTCTCAAATCCTTTTATTTTGCCTTTTCACGGTCCCACCACGTCACCAAAAATTGGGCCTCATCGCTAACGATGATTTTTCGACCAACATTTTGGATCATCTCCCATAAATGTTACAAAATCCAATTAGCGTACACAGGACGCTTCGTATGGGTGCAGGCTCAAATCACGACACAATATTCGTTATGTTGTGGACTGCTATAGGCCAAGTTCTTGTAAGTGACGCATTATTGACTGCCTCTAATTTTTATTCAAAAGTCACCTTAACAGTTTCACCACCCTCATTTTGGTATAAGTAAAGTACAACTACCGTACCCGTGACATGATGGTTAGGGCTTAGAACTTTCATGCCAGAGGTATTGGGTTAAATCCCTATGCGAGGTTATTGAAAAATGCTCCAAGAGTAATTGATGTAATGAAAAGTGCTTTCTCAAATAAGCCGTTCCGATTCGGCTTAAAACTGTAGGTCTCCTCCATCCCTGACAACATTTCTCGCACACAGGAATGGTTAAAAGTTGTAATTCACTAGGCTTTAGTTCCCTATGAGCTATTGTGTCACCTAATTAATTTATTTTTAAAGGTCCAACCAAATTGTCAGCCAAAAAAAAAACCAAACATTAGTTGGAAATGGGGACACGTTGAATTTTTCAAATTCTAAATGTGACCATTCTGCTTATGAAAGTAGCTTCTGAAGTTGAAGTGGACCAAATCACTGAAGATGATTTGGATCATTTTGATGCATTTCAAGGACCTCGGCTTGAATTCTTATGTTAACTGAGTATAAGCCGCTTGAGGCGTAAGTAATTATGCAAAATACAGTGAAATGTCATTCATGAAATGCCTTAAGGTGGCCACAGACGACGAACATGCTCGCGCAACATGCTCGTGCTCGCGCTAAATTCGTCGTCTGTGGGGTTGTTCGCGAGCGGCTCGCTGTTGCCGAAAAATTTCGATTTCATCGTGTTGGCCGGTTTCAATGTTCGTCGTCTGTGGAGATGTTCGCGAGCAAAACTTCATTTTTATTCAGATTTTCGTAGAGTACATATCGCGGAAGAAAAACAATGTTGACAGAAAGCCGTGATTTCGTTGATGAATTCATCCAAATTTTGCGCGGTGAAGATGCGATTTGGAATTGTGTGTGTGACAGGTATAAGAATAAAATTGAAAAAAACAAATCTTGGAACAATTTATTAAAAAATATAAAGATGTATGCATCATACAGGCGAGAACTTGGCAAAGTCAGAAAATTTTAAAAATCTGGTGCAGGTGCTGATGACCTGTATGTACCAACCCTTTGGTATTTCAACCAAATGGACTTTTCAAAACTTCTGGCGATTTTATCTCAAACTCTTTTAATAAATTTACATGCGATCGAATATTCCGTTTATAAAGCCAGTCCTTCATCCAATCTCTTTTTTTGCTTGGTTTTTTTTTCCTTTCGCAAAGGTAAATCATCATAAGGGCAACGACTTGCGCTTTTTCATCACACATGATGTTTCCTCCTCGGAGATTCAAAACGAAATGAATGTTGGCGAACAATGTTCGCCGTCTGTGGAGGAACGCAGGCGAGCATGTTGCGCGAGCATGCTCGTCGTCTGTGGCCACCTTTAACGACAAAACGATGAGAAATCGACAAACCTAAGTTTTCGTCAATACTATACGATTACTGGGGCAATACTCTCAGACATTCAAAAGAGCAAACTGCTTAAATAATGTGATATTTAAAATGTAACCATTTTTTCGAAAATCCTTCATTTTACTGTAATGTTATTTTTTGGGAATATTTGTTTTTGTATCGTACCGAAGAACTTATCTGTGGAATCAAGCCTCTTGACATTTAAAGTGTTAATGTAACGTCAAATGAAAGCAACCATCTGCAATTGATCTCGTTAGTAATTTTGAATCGTCAAAAACAAAAACCAAAGAAACCTCATCCTGCTCCGTCTGCACGTGCAGGTAAGCTGTAATGCGATTTCTTCGTTAGTTTCACCTTGTTCGTATTGAATATTTTGATAACTGCTTCTTTTTCATATATATAGTTCCTTATTTAAATCCAGGATGGAAGTGAGCGAGCCTCGGCCAACAAGCATCAAACAAAACAAATGATACTTGGTATTTTAAAAGCATTTGTTAGAGTTTATCATTAGGCTCTCTTATCGCAAATGCGTGCTAAGGTTTTATTTTCTTCGGATCTGGATCTTAATTATGTTCTGACCTAAACATCGTTGTTAAATGGGAAATCAAAAATCGGGCAGAATTTAATGTGTCGAAAACTTGAAGATTCATTCTGTCGTTTAAACATAATCAACCTCCTTTGCCATGTGTATGCGTTGCATCTATGCATCAATGAGACTGAAAGTCTTGAAATTCGTGGAGTAGTTCTCTCTCACTTATGCAATTTCTCCGAAAAATGCAGCAAGATGATTGGATTTCTTAAGAGGATGCTCGAAGTTGCTCCCCTCTCTGAAGTGGATATTATTATAAGACTTTAATGCATACGTCGAAAGCGTATAATTCACATCTCTGAGCTGGTGCTCTTGGAACTTAGTTAAATTTCTTGATTCAAATTGATTGGTGATGGTACCTAAATATCATCGTTGAATCATTTTCGTCGCTTGAAAACTATCCCAAAGTTTTTTGTTTCACCCTTATTTACAGATATTTTAGCGGATTGTGTTCTAGGGAAATAGCCAATTCCATTCCTCCCCTCAAGCAATTTAACGAAATACTCGCGCCTCCAAGAATGCTCATCAGTATACTCTCTGGCCCAACTAAGGTCGTATTGTCATTGTTAACTACAGAGATTTGTTCTTTAGCTGTACTACACGAATGTTGAGTGCTTTACCACAGTCTGTCTTTCTTAATCATTGCAATATTCATTAATTGAGAACCAATGTGCACCGACACTTCCTTTCAAACCCTCTTTCCTAATGATCACTCTGTGCCTTAGCAGTATAAGGGTATCAAAAACTTTTAAGCGTGCGCTTATTAAACAAAAATTATTAAAAATACGTAAATTGTACTTTTTTTTCATTTCATAAAAGAATTGTCAGTAAAAATGTGTCGGAAACTTCCTGACAATAGTGGAAAAATACTTAACAATTCATTGTTATGACAATTTCATTATGAAACGAAAATATGACAAATGTCGGGTATTTTTCTACAATGCTACAAAATTGTCAAATCGTTTAAGGAACAAATTGTCACATGTCTCCAGTCGAAATTATCAATGCGTTACCTCCTCAACAGTTTTGTTGTGCCTTTTTTCCATTTGGCTGAATTATCACCAATCAAATCATTTATTTGCACTGTTGCACATCTCGCAGTAAGTGTTTCAAACACTTCCAACCATAAAACATGTCATGGAAGTTAAGTTATCTAAACATCAAACATTGGTGTTGACGTAAATGATGATGATGATGATGATTACTAAGTTGACGTGTTATGGTGATGTTGTTTGATAGGTGTATGCTTGATTGTCTCTTTATACTGCTGATGCATTAATAATGATAATTACAAATCGTTTTCTACTTCTTGTTAACACTTAGATGTCAGATTCAAAACGTTATTGCATTGCACGCTATTATTCATTTCCATAAATGGTTATTCGTGAGATGAATTTCAAATGCACACAAAAAAGATACGATTTAAGAAGATTTCTTGTCTTGAAAAAAATGATGTAATTTGTTGCAAGCTCCTTTTATATGACTGTGTGATTGTTTGATCATCGTCAAACTGACTAACTTCCATTGGAGTTTATTTAATCTTAAGTTATAATAGGAAGATGTTGAACTTGTACAGGGTCATTCATTTTTCGACGATGATGGACAATCAGTGATATTAACTGTATTCACAATTTAAAACACAAACTAAATGTCTTTTTCTTTATTTAATTTTAATACTTAACTCTTAGTAAACATACTACCAACAATTATTTCAAAGGACAAGTAGGAATAGGAAAGAAACTTTATCCCTCGTAGTCCCCCATTTGTTTTTCAATTTTTCTTCAAGACGGGTTTTATGTTTAAATAATAAGCTTCGAAATACAAATTTTAAACTTTTTGATTTACATAATATGAACAAAGTTATTTATTTTATTTGTATTTTTCATTTTCATTTCAGAAGTCTTCTATTAAAAGTTGAAGTTTATTATTAAAATAGAAATTGTGCACATATAAGATGAAAATTTAACTAAATAAGCCTGAAAACGAAATACATTATAAAGTCCTCATCTTCTCTTAAAATATCAATGGAGTTAGAATTGTCAGCAGTTAGAAGAACTTTAGTGTTTTATAATTATCAAAAACGTCAATTATCTCAAGGCCACTTCTGTAAGGGAGAAAATGTTGTTAGCAATGCGTCGTGAATCTGATCATCAAAGTGGCAGTCTCCATCATCAAATTCCAATATCAGACGATCCAGAACAACAGCAACAGGCACAAATTAGTGCAACAACAGCAACAGCTACGACAACATCATCATCATTATCGTCGTCGTCTTCGGCAACTATTTTCACACCAACTTCTGAATCAGCTTTGCCTCCAACATCAACAGCTTCGCAGCTATCAATTCCACAATATGGATTTTATAGTAATACAAGTTCTAGTGGAAGTTATTTGCATTCACATCATCTCTCTCAACTTCCGCTACCACCACCAACTCCACTTCTCACAAGTACAGGTCGAACGGTTCTTCCGTCACATACTACATCAGGGTCTGGACTTGACGAATACGTTGATATTCTTCAAGTTCAACAACTTCTTTTGGATTCTTCATCGGGAAGCTCGAGTGGAACTACAACTTCCGCAACAGCAGCAACAATCTCCAATTCACAATATCTTCCGAAACCACTTCCAAGACCTAGAATTAATTTACAAAAGGCTTCCGAGTACGCTGCTCAAATTCAAGGTAAATTAAGAAAAAATAAAGGAAATTATGTTTTTAAATTTTTAATGTTGTTATGTTGTCCCTTATGACATTTTGACTTTATATCCTCTTGTTCCAAAATGATTTAGCTGAATCTCCTTCATCTCGTCGAGTATTATTAGACTATCCTAGTCCTTATTTGTACGGGAACCACTATCACTCCTCGCCAAATGAAGATCTCGTTGCCCTTTGGTTTGGCAGCAATGGATCAGGTGCGTTTTGAAAATTGACTTAATTTTATTGGACTAACCATTATCTACTAACACCACATTTCGGATCAATTCACGAAATATTTGTATAAATTCAGTGAATAAAGTCTTAAAAACCCTTTTCTGTCAGCTGTTTTTTAGGAATTATGATGAATTTTGTTTAAGATGTGACAGAAATGGATTACTTCATAAGATAGGTACCATGCTATGACAATTACGCACTTTCTCACTGCCACGAGTATTGTTTAGAATATTCAATTTACACTGATAAATTAAAGCTTTTAGAGTACCTATATTCAAATGGTGATACGAAGATATCCACCTCGATTGATTTATAATCTATCAAGTCATACGTTTTGATAACGAACTCAAATTTAGCATATTAAAACTTAGTTCAATAATTTCCCCTCAGCCAGATCAAAACTTGTTAGTTTTGACTCTGAGATTGTTCTAAAGTCTTTTTTTTATATTAAGAGGGTTCCACATAAGAGGAGTCATTTGTATGTAATGTTGATTCCCAAATGAGGTCCATAAGTTTTGTTTGTAGGGGTTTAACAAGAAATCAGCTTCATAACTTACTTTCTCACTTAGTCAGGGTGGCGCTACAGTCCTGGGCGGACTTGGCCTCAACCAACATGCGTCTCGAGCCAGCTCGGTCCCTAGCTAGTTGTCTCCAGATTCACATGCCATGTTGATTAAGTTTCTCTACCACCTGAATGCGCCACCTGAACAGCGGTCTTCCTCTAGTGCACCGTATCTCTGGATTAGATTTAAGGACTTTCCGGGCTGAAGCATTGATGGCCATTCGCTCTTAATCACCCATTCTTTTGACTGAATCAATATCGCTGTACAATCCGTACAGTTCGTAGTTATATCTTTTCCTCCACTCTCCTCCTATGCAGACGGGACCAAAAATCACGAGGAGAATTTTTCTCTCAAGGCATCCTAAGACGTTCTTATCTTTATTTGAGCAAGTCGAAGCCTCAGCGCCATAAATGAGATCCTTGATGATGAAAATCTTAGATTGGGTGATTTTAGGTGCTCGAGAGAGGACTTTACTATTTTATTGCCTTCTAAGTCAAAAGAAGCAGCGATTTGCAAGAAGTATTATTTGTTTAATTTCAGCACTGGTGTCGTTTCATACATTTATAGGTGTGTCTAAGTAGCCAATGTCCTCATCTTCCCCAAAGGTAAATTTTTCCATATTTTTCATGGTGACGTTTTGTCCAAGACGTCGTCGTTTAGTGCCCTTTCTTGATGACTTGGTCTTACCCTTATTGATCACTAAACCCATCTTCTCCGCGTAAGTCGCAATGCTCGAAATTGCGCCACCGACATCACGCTTTTATCTTCTAACTATCTCAATATCATCGGCTTATCCGAGTAATTGGATGGATCTTTAGAAGATTGTGCTTCTAGTGTGGACAATCGGGTTTTTCACAGTTCTTTCCAGAAGGATGTTGAAGAAGTCCTATCGACTTGTTTAAAACTTTTTTTGCACTTCGGTGATCAAAAGCATCTGTGAGATCTTTTCCGACCTGTTAGAGCATCGTCATTCTTATATCAAACATACAAGTTTGACAAGGATGCCAAAACTAAACATTTCTCTGTAACGTTCTTCTCAATTGATGCTGTGATTTGCAGCCTTGAAATCGATCATTAATATTTGGTCAATGGTTGACTTTCCTGGTCAGAAGGTTGTTGACGAACGGCTTCAGACGTTCACATAATACCGCAGAAAGGATTTTATAACTGATGTCGACGAGATTGATGCCTCTGTAGTTGGCGCATTTCAGAGGGTCTCCTTTCTTAATAACTTTATAGAGTAAAATTGACAAAGTGCTCGACGAACTCCTCCAACAGATTGTTTTTTTTTTCAAAGTAAAATTCCACAATCTGCCAACTTTATTTTGGCGATTAAGGATGCACGATGAATTGTCAAACCGTAATGAACAGAAATGTCAGCACAATTTAACATTCTCAACTGTCAAGCTTCAAGCTTTCAATTGTTACTAACGTATTTTTGTGTAAATGCCATTATGTAATGGTTATTAAAATTCCCATTTGTTTTATAACCTTCACCTTAAAAAAGCAGTTTGATGTTATAACATACTCAAACTTACCACTATTGTATAGAGCTGTCACTAAAATAAGTTGCTTCCCAAAACAAACATTATAACATGACATTTCAGGAAGCATAATAATCTTCCTGTAATGTGTGTTCCAAGGAATTCATTTACATAATCTTTATAAAAGTTTTAACATCTGGATGTTTGATGATAAATATTATTATGTTTTGTATAAATTCCTAAAACGGAAGTACGTAATTCTTAGAAATCTTAGAACCACATTTCCTGCAGCTTTTTTCTATTACCATGGAAAGACATTCAAGTGTTATATCTACTGTTAACGGAAGTACGTAATTCTTAGAAATCTTAGAACCACATTTCCTGCAACTTTTTTCTATTACCATGGAAAGACATTCAAGTGTTATATCTACTGTTATTTCTTTTTTATGTAAAAGCTTAGATAATACCATAAATATCAGTATCTATTACACAATATAAACTTTAAGAAATGTATAGGAAGTCTTACTTGAAAGTCAATAACATAATTTTCCAGCAAAATAAATGATATGATATAAATTTGTATGTTGATTATATCATTACTTTTTTAAACTGCAAGTAATTTTAGATTTAGTATTAAGTTTTGAATTAGACATTAACGAAATTTTAAGTAACCGTGGCGTGATGGTTAGTGCGTTGGACTGTCATACCAGAGGTCTTGGGTTCAATCCCTGCCAGTGCCTTCTAAAGTTTTTTCAAGGGGACTGCCTCTTGCTAGAATTTGACAAAACCTCCAAGAGTAATTCTTGTCATGAAAAGTGCTTTCTCAAATCAGCCCTTCGGATTCCGTTTAAAACTTTAGGTCCCCTCCTTTTCTGACAACAGTACTTGCACACAGGAAGGGTTGAGAGTTCTAAGTCAATAGGCCCTAGTTTTCAATGGACTGTTGCGGCACTTAGTTTATTTAACCGAAATTATTTCATTATTAAATAAGTTCAAAACAATTTTTTACTGTGATTTAAAATAATTATCAATATCGATTTATGTATGAAATAAGTTCAAACTTACATACAGTACTGTAACGTCACCAAGAGTAGCAGTTAGCATCACAGACAGAAGAGCTAGCCTAAGCTCTTCAAAACAGTGTTGAATATGTATAATTTATTTTTTTGAAGGGATTTAATTTATTCCTTATAATTTCTAAGTTGCCCCTTATAAATAGTCGTCATTTAGATGAAATACATTTGCTGCATCATACATTTCCAATCCTCGAAGAACTTCTGATATGCACATTTTGGTAGGCCTTTAACTCTCTCAGCAGTTCGCTTCTTATATTTTCAATCGTGATACAATTTTCCTTGCTCTCTTCAATTTTTTAACAATTAATTTAATTTTGGAAACAGTCATTGGTCTCAAAGACTTTTCCAAAAGTTTGAATGACAGGAAAAGAAAAAATGTGGTAAGACATTTCTCAGTCGGTCCATTTCCCATTGGGACTTGACAACATTAAATTTAATTTTTGTCAATGTATTCAGTAAACTTAACATTTTCATCATGGTAAAGTACACGAACGTGCATTGTTTGAAAATTATACAAATTTTCTACTGAAATTCGTAGTCGCTGACCTCATCTTTAAAAGTCGATGTAAACGCTCAGCCAAGCCCTGGCATCTCTTTAATGGAATGTCCTACTCCTAACATACCTCCTCAATGCTCTTCAACAAATCATCTGGATTTATTGACTTTTTGTTTTCCAAAGCACTTTTTACACCTGCCCACAAGTTCTCAATCGCACTAAGATTTGGACTGACAACTTTAAAACTTGCATATTTTTATCCTCAAACCAAGGACGTGAAAAGTCTATTAAAGATCCTTGTCCGGCTGGAAATTATATGATTACGGAAAATGCTCAAGCACATAAAGTTTTCCAGGATACTCTTATAATGGAGTTGATATGTATTCTTTACAAAATATCACATTTTCCATCCGTTCTAATGATGTTTAATTTGGATTCAACTTTAAAGAGCACTTTCTTTCAAAATGAATGCGGTTTTTTACTTGCATTTTTGAATACTCCAAGCGGTTTTCCTTTGTTTTGTACACGCATGCTTTCTTACGAGCACTGCATCCCTAAAAACCAGCTTTCTAGAGCCGATTCCAAACAGCTCGTGATGTTATTTTGCGTTGCAGTTGCGATGAAACGGGAGCATGAACACTATAAGTTTTGTTGTAAGTCTTTACAATCCTTTTAGATATTATCAACTCCTTTTCATTTTGTACCATTAATTCGAGAGTAATGCTTTAAGAACCCCATTTTGCACTTCAATATTTAAATCGTTTCGTGGCAAAACTTATTAAGACTACATTTTAGTTTTTATCTCAAAAATGTTCTATGTTATTAAATTTTCTAAAATGGTTTGAATTTTAACACACATAGCCAATCCAGCTGAGGAAAACTGGAAAAATTTTAAGCAAGCCAAGAAAGCCTACAACACCGATATTCTACGTACCAAATTTTTAAATGACAAAAATTAAGGCAAAAATAACTGCAATATCCTTAAGGCAGAAAAATATTGTTGGTCATTCACAACAAAACATTCTTCTTCCAAGGTTCCTAAGCTTGTTGTCAATAACATATCATGTGTTAGCTCTTAAGAGAAAGCAGTCAATTCAATGCTATTATAGAGTGTTGTGACTCCGCCTGTACTTGAGGTCGTATGTAATGTTATGGGACAAATATTCTATAGTATACTAGAATATTTCAAGATCTCAATAGAATATTTCAAGATCTCAACATTCATAAATCCACTGTCCCTGATGGTATTCCCGCTCTTGTTCTGAAGAGGTGTTCTTCAACGCTGGAAAAATCAACTGCGTAAGCTTTCCATCTATCCTACTCTTCAGATCTTTTTCGGAGCTGTGGAAAAAGGCGAGTCCTCCTCAAATTGCACTTACATCACTGCTTTTCAAGATCATCGAAACGCTGATAAATTTTTAGCTCAAAAATTATTTTGAAGATCGAAGGTTTTTAATGACCGGCAGTACGGCATTCGTAGCAATAGGTCCACTGCACTGGTGATCTAATGGCTCATCTCTCCGAACAGTTGAACAAATCTTTGAATCGTTTTTTAGAACGTATGGTTTTTGGAGTAATTCATAAACATTTCATGGGGTTTGGGATCGGGTCCTCTTGCCGAAAATTCGTTCATTTATTTTAGACGAATCCCTCCATCGTTTCGAAATTACACATTACCTTTCGGACCGTTCAATGCAAATAGATTGGATAGGTTTAAGTCTGAAAACCACAAAATAAATGCCGGTGTGCCACAAGGTCCTGTTTTGTCTCCAACACTCTTATTTTCATGAATAATATCTTGTCCGCCACTTCTTATCTAATAAATTGTTTCGCTGACTATAATACTCTTAGCTTTTAATATGCATTGAAGATCCAAGAAATTTGTCTTACTTTCTAATCTGCCTACAATCTATAAAACAATAATATATACGTCCAAGGCTTGAGTATAACTCGTATCACTGTGCTAGTGCTCCTGCCACCAACTTAAGTCTCTTGGACAGTATTGATCGTAGAGTATTCAAACTAGAGCATTGGTGATGATTTTATCGTCGAATGATTAACGTCACTTGAACACCGTCGTAAAGTTTCTTGTCTCATCCTTTGTATTGTCATTTTAAGAGACTATGCTCAAGTGTAATAGCCAATTGCATTCACCCACAGTAACAGTTCTATCTTAATACTAGCACTTCTAGGAATATACCCATCAGTTTACCTTTTAGCCCAATTTCGGTCGTACTGTCAAGTACCTACAGAGATTCGCTTTTTAGTCGTACTACGCTATTGTGGATTGCCTTTCCACTCTCTATTTGTCCCTGTCACCTTACACCTCCTTTCTATCACCTCTCCTTCTTTTCCTAATGCTCACACTGTGTCTCCGGCAAATTAGAGGTATCTTAAACCCATTTGATCTTTTACAGAAATGTTTTTAAATATAATATTATAACGTAATTGATACACTCACCTGATACCACCGCCGGCTTTATTGTTGTCTCACAAATTATAAGAAATGTTTATCAATTCCACGACAGAATTAACCATTGTCAACGCGATTATCTAGATGATAAGTTTATGTTTACCTACTTTAATAATATTGCCTCTATATCACAATAAACCTTCTAATAATTGTCTAGTAAATCAATGCGGCTTATATAGGTACACAAAGCTCACCTCTTGCTAGATAATACATATCTTAGGCCTGTAGCTGCGACTCTAAATTTCAATCCAATTTGCATTAAATTTTTACCTCTTATTAAAAAAAAAAAACATTATTTTCCAGTCGATTATTTAAAATTTTTAAAAATATGTGAACAAAAATCTCGATAGGCAAAACATTGGCGACACTTGCTGTCAGACCTACAAATTTGTCTGCTCTAAATCTAAAACGTTCATTGGTCAATTGCTAATTGAGTTATGTCTCCATTGCAATGTTTTCAATATTTCGCAATATTTAAGTCTATCGTTGATAAATAAATAAATCGTTAAAAGAAAAACAAAATACATATTCTTAAGGCCATAGCACCTTTTTCTTTTTAGTGATTTTAAAATTTTATTCATCGCTCGCCATGACAGATACTGGGACCCTCTACCTCTATATGGGTTGGTTAGCCAATCGAGGAGTTTCCCCCAGAAACAAAACACACTTTGTATTATATCACAAGTATTTTATTAATTGAATTTTCTTCAGAGGCATACGAAAAAAACGAAAAAACAATATTTGAATAGGGGACGCCAATAAAGATAAAATATCTGCAAGATACTTTACTTACTTTACACAAATGTCCGCCAACGGAAGGCTGTCTGCAAGGGGTTTGGCATGTCTATTGCTTTTAAGCACATTATACCTACTCAAAAATTTTGTATTTTCATATATAGTATTGTTGTGTATTAAATTTAGCACCGTGAGCCGGTCGTCGCGTCGCGTCTCGTGTCGTCGATCGTCGCGAAGTAGTTCCAAATATGCGAAGCAAATAAATTTCTCGAAATCACAAAGCCAAACAAGTGAGCGAAAGTATTTGTAATTGTTTTTGAGTGTTGTTTCATTGAGTCTGGCTTATTAAAGATATATTATTCTTTGTTAGTCGCAATCTGAAGACAATTGCAATCTTGAGTAATAGTCATAGTTCGACAAAATGAACGTAATGAATAAGAATGTCAAATTTTGTTGACCCACTAACTTTGGAAGCATGCCAGCGAATAAAACATATAATTTCAAATAATTGCCCGCCATGGTTTCATTTTCAATTGAAAACTTTAAAAATTAAATAAATAAGGCCTGGTCAAAGGTCAATCTATCGAAGACTGATGAGACGCTTAGAGTTTACCAAGAACTGCAAAACGACTTTGTAACTTATTAAAACTTTTTGTACTCTCAATATCTATGTAATACTGAGTGATCTAAAAATGAACAACCATATATTTTTTCCGTTGAGAACTAGGGCCTAGTGACTTACAACTCTCAACCATTCCTGTGTGCGAGTACTGTTACCAGGGATGGAGGGGACCTACATTTTTAAGCCGAATCCGAACTGCTAATTTGAGAAAGCACTTTTAATGACAAGAATTACTCTTGGAGGATTTGTCAATATCTCGCAAGAGGCAGTACCCGTGAAAAATAACTTTAGATGGCACAGGCAAGGATTCAACCCAAGACCTCTGGCATGACAGTCCAACGCACTAACCATCATGCCACTGGTACTACGGAGATACGTAAACGTAAATTTGACGAATATCTAAACAGTAAGACCTTTCAAAATTCTCCAAAGCACCTTCCAGAGTGAATTTCGAACATTTTTTCGGATTGTCTTAAGACTGCCTTCGAAGATTTTTCTTCTGCAAGCACCTCTTCTCTTATTTCTCCTAACACACAGGAATACAGTCATCTTACATCAATACATTTTTCGATTTCCGGGGCCTCTATACGGGACAATATTTTTTTAAGCTAATGGAATGTTTCCTATCCGTTGTTTCTTCTTTTCACCGAGTCTGTGAAATGTTATAAGTAAGGCGCCAGTTATAGCTATCATTGGTTTGCATCATTGAAAACAAACATTGGAATTTTTTTGGCAGGTCGTTTATAGCTTTCATTAAAAATTTCTGTCATTGAAAAAGATTTCCTGATTGAAAGCCACCGAAAAACTTTTACTGACAGAAATCTGTCATTGGAATTGTGTGAAATTGGAACACACATCAGTGGAACGATTCGTTTCACTTTTGAACATAAAAGTATCAGCTGTTCAGGAAAATGAATTTCCGTCCGGAAAATAGAAAAATACATATTTAGAGAAAAATAAGTGCGTAATTACACTTTTTTCTCCAACAAAAATTCTTTCGGATTTTTCCGGATCGATTTCAATGATAGCTATAACTGGCGCCTAACGCAGATCTTTGGAAATATTCATACTTAACGCCAATTCACCAAAAAGGGTTCTAAAAATTTTGTTAGTGAAATTGTCTGCTCTTCCAAAATTGTTTGGCATAATTTCTTTTCATTGTTCTTCTGTTATATCTTATATGTGAAGATCAACATGGGTTTGTGGAACAAAAAGTCTACAATTACTAACTTGTTTAAATTTCCTACTTTTTGTTTAGATGCATTTCAAAATCATTTTCAAGACGATTGCATCTTTACAGACTTCAGCAAGCATTTAACAAATTAAATCAAGAAATTCTTTTTAATAAATTAAGTAACATTGGACTTAACTACCGTTCCATTATGGTATGCCTCAAGAGAGTCACATTGGTCCATTGCTGTTCATTTTATTTATTAATGGTCTAAATAATTCTGTATCGCTAATCTGTGCAAATGATGTTCAAATTTTTCGAGTTTTTAATTTCATCAAGGATTGTAAAGAGCTACCAGAAGAAATAAATCAATTTTGGAGAATGTTGTAATTAAAGTTGTTGGATTTAAATATTGACAAATAATGTAAGACTATCTTTTAATACGCTAACGTTATATAGTAAATTATGACTATATTTTAGATTTGTCGTGTTTAAATAGGGAATCCAGCTTTTCTGACCTGGGTGTTGTACTGGACTCAAATTTAATTTTTTTTAAAAAATGCTAATAAAACCCTTGGTTTTCGTCAAAAGATTTTCCCGAAAGTTCCGTGATCCATATTTTGTGAGGAATTTTAAAAAAACCAAGGGGCATATATTGCTCCATGACGGAATTATTGGATGGGCTCCATAGTAGGATGCCATGGTTTAAGTACTGGCTTATATAAAATTAGGTTCTTCTGGATGGATAGGTCAGAGTACATTCCCATTGACCAGTACATTCCTCTGTGCTTTAAGTTTAGCTCTTTTCTTTTTGATGTGCTCTTTCCATTTCAGCTTTGCATCCAAAGTCATTTCAAGGAATAAGGTGATATTACATTGACATACTTCTGTACTGCTGAAAGAAATTTGAACATAATTTATATTTTTGTTTGAAAAATGTAAATGCGTCGATTTTGTTGCATTTAGTCAGATATCCCATTTTTGCTTCGAAACGCTTACTTTATCGACTGCAATTTTCAACTTGTGTATAGCCCTTGGATCTATATGACACCAATATAGCGGTATCATCAGCAAAGGTGGCCATGATAGCTTTGATTGTTTGTTGAATGTTTATTCCTAAATCTAAACTAATGGTTCAGAACTTGTCTTTTTTCTTCTATGCAGGTTTTCGAAAACTTTTGCCACTATTGGTATGAGCGATATTGGTCTGTAAGATTTAACTTATGTTGGTAGCTTACTTTGTTTAGGTGTAATAATGACAATTTTTGAATGATGTGGTACATGTATTATTTTAAGGCATGCATTTACTATAAGTTGGAGATTTTGAGAGATATTGAGAGCATTTCTTTCAGAACCTAATCTATGATAAAAAAAAAACTTATACCTGAACCACAACCTTGCGTGCGGTCGTGCTGACTTTGACATATTGAATAGAAACAATGGACTCTTATGGGACACCCTAAAATGTTACCTCAAGCTTTGTGCTCGCTTTAGATTGTTAATATCGTAAGCTCAACGCTCGAATAAATCTATTTTCTATTTTGTCACGCTTTGACATCTGAAAACTGTCAACTTTTCAAACTCAATTCAAATTCTTCGTTTCTCTCAACAAACTGTAATACATAGATCTGTAACCTGTTTGCTTTGAATGGTTTAAAAACATTCGTTAGGTGAGATCAGCTTTTTGTTGTTTAGGGTTTACGATCCATTTGTTATCTTTAGATTTTATTGATGGGTTGTTTTGTGGCTCGGGGTCTTCTTAGACGCTTTGCTGCTCTCAATAAGGAGTGTTCAGTGGAAGCATTTGTCGTCAGACTTTTCAGAAATCTACTTAATGCATCATTTTTGAACTCACAGATTCTTTTTTTTTAGTTCGTTGTTTGGACCGGTTAAAGACTGTCTTATTATTTGGAAATTTCTTAGCTTGCCATTTCCTTAAAGCCCTTCTTTTTTCCAAAATCCTCCAAAAATCTTTATTCATTCTTCTTAGTTTATTCCTAAGCCTTCCAAATAGTTCTCTGGGATGTGATACACTAATTGTGTTAACATTTCCTGATTTCAATAAGTGTTGCAAAGTCCATTTCCGCTATAGGCTTCAATGTCCTTTTTTTCAGTTACTCTTTAGTATTTTTTTTTTAAGTTAAGGAATTAGACAGAAGTCGAGACGATGCGACGTGGGCCTAGTTTTTATTGAAATGGTCACGAATGAATATTTTTTGCCTGAAGCCCTTTTCTTCTTTCCCGATTGCAACAAAGTCTCGGATTGCCAAACAACGATTTTTAAAATCATTAGATTTTGTTAAGGTGTAGAATTTTTTGATGATCGTACTGACAGCTCCTCGTCTTCAACAAATTGTCGAACCTATTTTTGAAAAATGTTGACCACTTTGACATGTCTGCACTGTGAATAGATTTAATTCTGGTACTATAAAAAAGTAGTACCCATGGCGTAATGGTAAGTCCGTAAGAGTGTCACGCCAGATGTCTTGGATTCAGGTAGGATCCTGTGCCACCTAAAAGTTTTTTTTTTCACTGGTACTGCCTCTTGCGAGGAATTGACAAATCCTATAAGAGTAATTCTTGTCACAAGAAGTGAATTGGCAACTCCATTTGAATAAAAAAATTGGAAAAGAAGTTTTTCAATCTATGATCGTCACAATCGAGATCGACGGAGTTTTGATTTGGTAAAAAACTTGCTTTCTATATAAATTATAGCATAATATAAAAAAAAGAGTACCTACGTTGCCACCTTTACAAATAAGATTTTTTAAAGTTCTTATTTTTATAAAACGAATTTCAATTCTGAAGCCAATCAGCTGAATGTGAATTATTGTAAATTTTTATACTGTCTATCAAAACCTTTTTAAGTTCAACTCATAAAAATTCCAAGTGTGCAATATTTTTGTAAAATCGAGAAAAAAACAGTAATTTCGCAAAACATTTTCACTTTTCAGTCATCGTCACTACTTGTCAAATCTCACCGTGCTTCACGTCGCCACACAAATACAGCATCGTCAATTATTGGAATTTATATCTAAAATGACAGCAATTCGGAAATAATTAGCAAGTACTTGGTCTGTCAGTGAAACCGCATCGTGTGCGCCCGGTCGCGTCGCGTTGCGTCGGTCGGTTGGCCGCTCTGATATCTAACTCAATCGACACCAAACCGACACGCGCAATTCTAAACGCAAACTGCTCCTTTCGTATGGTGGGCGCATTATAGGCAGACAGCCAGCAGCTCAGCTATACCAACCGGAACTTCCTATATAACCAAACCAGAGAATAAAACAAACATCATGTTGCGATGCTGATACTCGTACCATATTATACGGATTGCAGTTGAAGCTTTAGTAAATTACAGCTCACTTCGGATTTCAGAAAGGCCGCGTCTATCATTTTATATATCGGGTATGTCTGTCGGATGACTGTCATCGACTCGACATTGCTGCTAATTATCACCGCACTGCGCGACAGAATATTTGTTTTCATTTGAAATCGTTTTAACTTTTAATTAAATTGAAATATGTATCTGCACACACTCCGTTCCATTGGTTTGAGGACAGACATTTTATTCAAAATTTTGAAGTCTCTGATTATGAGATTTGTTTAAAGATATGAACTGTCAAAATTTGTTTGATTTTGGGACGAATGAGTTTATTCCTGGTTTGGAAATTGAAAGACCATATTGGAAAACCCTTTACAAAATAAATTCGCCATCGTTTGGTTCCGAAATATTCCTTGGTCTATAAAAATTACGATAAGTACAGTAGTGTTGAAAAGAAATTTTGTAAATACACAATTTAAATAAGCTTTTTTTGTTGCTAATATTTAATTTATATAGAGAAGAGGCGTTCTCTCCTTTGATTTAAGTTCTAGGCAATATCTCAAATGGCATATAAATTAAGAATATCACAGCATTCTACTCGTATAAAACAGCGAAGACACCAAAAGTGGGCTGAACTGGATCAGTTTGGTACCTACTATATAGGCAGGCACCCATAATCGTGTGTCACATCTTTATAATCCCGCTGTGACGCGACAATTATTTTTCTCTTTATGGCATTTCGTTTTGTTTTACATTCACTTTGGGGGCAGTGCTTGAAGCTGATATACCTTGAAGTGTATTTTAATAAAGCCCACGATGACAGGAGTTGGTAAAACAGGATATAAAGATAGGACTTGCCTGGAAGAATGTATAAAAAAAGGGTATTCTTTATTTGTTGCAAGAGAACAAAATAGTTGATTAATTGATTTACCATACACGCAAGTTTGGTATTTCGCACATTTTTAGACTCACATAGGCGTTCTTGCAACGAAAATTCAATGCATCTAAAATTGAATTAAAAACAAAAGTTTAATAAACACTTTTGAAGCTGTCATCTTTTGACATTTGACAAGTAAGAATTATGCTATTACTAAAAATAAAAAATTGAGTTTGTTAAAACTTTGCTACAAAAATGTTGAAATTGTGGTTTTTAACAACCCTGCTGCATGTCCAGTGTAATCGGGTTGTAGTTGTACAGTTGTACTTACCTCCCTGTCAAACAGTGTGCCGGAAGTTTCCCCCTATCAATGGTTATTTGGCTTCCATCTTTAATGTTCCTTTGTCTTATATCTCATTTTTAAACTGTGATTTGAGGGCCCAAGAACAAACCAACTTATTATATATCCTGATAAAAAAAATAAAGACTAATTTAAGCATATTTAATTGAATTGTGTAAATACCCACTAAAGTTAATAGGATCTTATAACTTCTTAACATCTATAACGAAAAGTTTTTCGCTACATTTGGTACTGCATAACTTACGACATGGAAATTTTATGATACTTTTTCTATAAAGTTAAGAACATTAAAACAAAGGTGTAGACAAATTTCCAGCTAAGTATCTTTCATTTAGTCGAAGAGAGAAGGCTTAATATCCAACAACACATCTTTGGTGGAACAATCAGGAGATACAGCCTGCACGACAACACCTCCGAAAACGGATTCGGGCTAATCGATTTCGTTGTGGAGTGAAGCGTTCTGAAAGCCGAAACGCAGTTCACACATCAAAATATCCACAAGGGGACATAGAAGTCTCATTGCGATCGACGCACGATACTTCCACAGTATACAGGATGTTTGAACATTACGGGGGCCAATATTGACTCGGACCACGGATATCCCGATCCAAGCCAAAACAAGAAAGTACTGTGAAAATTCGGCATTGGAAATTGCCATGTCCATTTAAGAGCAAGCCTCTAACAACCTCTTAAGAAGTTCTGTGGTGCCTGTATCAAGCATATAGCTCTACGAGCAGAAGAGGAGAGAAGAATACCGGCTTCTTAGATCGGAGAAGTGAAGATAGCTATATCTGATTTGAATTTCAATAAAGCTTCTGGAGCTGACGGCATCGTTGCCGAATTATTCAAAGCAGCGCAGTGGATAACTCGGTATGGAATCTCAGGAAAGTTTTCCCAATCCTCAAGAAGTGAGATCATCTGAACAGCGCAAAATACATCAGCCTCGCTCATAAGATACCTTCTGCGGTATTATGTGAACATCGTCAACAACTTGATAGGTCCATATCAATGCGGCTTCAGACTAGAAAAGTCTACTTTTGACCAAATATTAATATTACGAAAGATCTTGGATAAAACCAAGAACTTAAAATTGATACCCATCATATATCATTGATTTCAAGGCCGCTTGGAACAGTATCTATAGAGAAGAACTTTACAGAGCAATGTCTAGTTTTGGCAACTTGTCCATTTGTGCAGAATGACAATAGAGAATGCACGCTGATCTATCAAGGTCGAAAAAGATCTTCAACATCGTTTTGAAAAGAATTGTACAAAACTCACTTGTCAACACTAGAAGAACAATCTTTCAAAGGTCCAGTAAATCCGATACACCGGCCAATGATATTAACATAATTGGAAGCGTTGTGTAAGTGGTGCATACTTGAGCATTGCGATGGAAGCGGAGAAGATGGGTTTTAGTGGTCATTGAGGACAAGACCCAGTATACGCTGTCATCCAAAGTGGATATAGAACGACGAACGTCTTGGACAAAACGTCAACATGGACAGCTTTTACTTTGAGGTAGTTATAAGGACTTTGGCTACCTAAGCACCGCTATAAATTTAGACAGCGACACCAGCACTGCAAAAAAAACGGAGAATAACTCTTTATGCACTTAGAAGGCAATTGATTAGTAGAGTCCTTTCTCCAGCTTCTAAAGTCATCCGCTATCTCCCGGTTCTAATTTATGGCGCTGAGGCCAGGAACTTGTCAAAGAAAGATAAAAACGTCTTAGGACGCGTGGAGAGAAAATTTCTCCTGCTGATTTTTGGGCTCGTCTGCATAGATAATGATTGGAGGAGAAGGTTCAACGAATGGAACAATTTTATGTTTTTAGAAGTTGTCGTTCGTAAGATTACTGTTAACTGTTTTTCAAACTGACGTTTTGGGTTTTCTATTTCTTAGTTACCGTAACTTTTTTTTAGACAAGACAGAGGTATAATTTCTAGTAATTCTAAGCCAAACGAATGATTGTAAACGGAGTGTTAACCCAGTCAACTCAATAATTTGGCCTTTGAATAATACAACAAAGTCTCGAAGATAAAAGCTATGTCCGATAATTCTCTTCCGGTATAAATTGTTATAATTCACATTTTAAAAACGTTCATTCAGTTTTAGAAAAATACCATTTTGACACCTCCTGACCAATTAAGATCAATAGTTCTCACTTTTATTTAATCGCCTTGTAACAATTTGACCTACACAATCGGATATCACCATTAACACATTAACTTAAAGGTAGATACGTAATATAATATCATCCATTTATCAAATTAAGCACTCTGATCGAATTATCTCCACCATATAATGTATCTTTAGTGTCATTCAATAACTTGTCCTTGTACAATAAAAAAATACATCTTAAAACTATATACTGTCCCAGATATTATATAGAACCCTCCTTTTCCATCGCCATCCATCAGTTTGTGGGAATTCTAATAAAATCAGCAATTATAATCAATTTGCCAATCTCTATCACTTAATTCACCGCGTCCATCTCCCCATGTAGATCATCACCATCATCATCATATCACTTTTAATTGACCATGCATCTGTGTATCCGTCGTGATCGTAGCGTCGCGTCGCGTCGTTTAGTTCACTGTTGTCCCTCGTGCTTTTATCTTTGTTTTTAACTTTAATTACTAGAACACAACATTGCACAGTGAATTGAATTGACATACAGTGGACTTTAAAATAGTTAAATCTTAAACTAATTCTCCAACTTAGCTAGAAATGTAATTACTTATTTCTCAATTAATAAATTCAGAGGCCTCACAAATGCGTATTCATTCATCTTTCAGTTGGAGTAATTGTTCGCTAAAAACTATTTTTTCTTTGGATCAATTTGTTCCTACTCTACTAGACAATCTGCCCCACTGTTAAAACTCTGAACACTATGTACATAAATTGCGCAGAAGCATGAATTTCGTCATCTTGATGATCGTTGGTCACCAAACAATTAACAAATGTAAAACAGGAAGCCTCTCCGTCTTCAGCAAACATCAGCAAGCCAGCATCGCGTACGTCCAGCTCGTAGATCGGTATACTGTTTGCGACCCTAATCGACCGGAAACCGCATCAATCTTTTAAAGCTCCACCACTCTCTCATTAATGGATCTTTGTGTCATTTAATTAGTGCCGTTGTTTGGTTGTGTATGCGTGTGTTTCTATATCAACACAATTTCAATAGCTTTAGACGACACACAAACATACTCTCACTCAAATCCAAATGCAAATTCGACATTATTGCTGACTCCTTTCGAGGAGTCGCCAAGATGTGTCAAACAACAATCCAATGACATCTCCCTCCATTGGATTAACCGGAGACATCCTTGAAATCCCTTTTGGTATCTTATGCAGAGCCTTGTAACCACTGCACTAATGACCACTGGGCTATATGGAATTCTGCGAAGACTGTACCTTTGGGAAAGTTTTTTTTTTACACTAATTGCTCCACACCGGGTCTAGCTGTCTGTTTGTCTGTCCGTCACGCGCTGTATGTAGTGGTGGTGTTGTGTCTGTGACTGATGGTGACCTATGAGCGCACAACTATTGACTTATTAAGTAATTAAGGCCCACAAAGACGACTGGCGTCGTCGTAGTAGTCGCGTCGTCGGTCGTCATCATGGACAACTGCATCAAGTTCAATAGATCGCTTGTAAGCTTCACGGCCTGCGGCAGCCGGCGGCGGTGGCAGTGCAGTGCTGCAATGCAACCGACATTCGAGAACGAACGGTGGTAATTTGGTTATTCGAGTGGTGTGGCCAAGGAACTTTTTCTTTTTGCCAAAGACTCTAACGAATGAGCAGGCCTTGTATTGCACAAAATCTCAGATGTAGGTCCGCCAAATGATCGTGCCTTGTTCAATTGTCATTGCTTTGTATACACGAAGCGGGAGGTTTCTAGACCAGTTTTCAACTCCCAGCAATTAATCTTCATTAAAGTTCTTCTGCACCTCTTCCGCCGCGCCGACCGTGGATGGTTTTCTGCGACTCGCTGGTGTCATTGTGCACAATTCTATTGGATCATCTCTGTGGATTTTTCGCAGAGATTTTCAGATTTCAATTCGAACTTAATTATAATTGACTCGGAAGGGCTTTAATTACCAAAGGGTACTGGCCTTCCGGTGTAGATGTTTTTTCCAGCTCACCGTGCAGAGATATTGTGACACAATTGCTTCTGCGCTGGTTTGACCTTCTTGGGTGATCTTTGTCGTCATCAGCATCAGTAAGATCGTGCCAAACGGAAATGCCACACTGACTGTTTTTTGCCTTTGGCTATAGTATCCCCATCAGTCGGAGGCGGCGGCGTGAAGAGACCGTAGACGACGCTACGGCTTGCTCTTTTTCATTGATTGTTAATTAACTCGATGGTGAACGATTGGAACGATCCGCATGGAAAAGACATAAGACAACTACAACAAAAAAAAAATACAACAACATCTTTGTTGACTGACTTTGACAAGTTGCATTGGTGCTGCGCTGACTGCTGGAGTTGCTGCACAAACATCTCAGGTGTGAACTGAGCTGTTTGCACGATGCGATTGCCAATGAGAAGCCTCTTTTGGCTTAAGGTTGTATAAAATCTTCGAATGGAAAATCCTCTCTTCACTCACATGTGGCTGTGTGTCGGCCGGGTTAATTATTTGAAGATCATGATGTGATGACGACGACGCCGAAGACGAAGACGAAGACGACGAACGACGCGACCAATGCGACGTTTAGTTGCGCTTGTGACTTATGATGATGACGTTGAATATATACGATACGATACGTTAAACCATTTGCAATGGAAAGGAGATTAATGATTCTTTTTATTTTCGCAAGCTAATCAAGATGTTTAGTGTGGAAGGATTGGGTCAGGGGTTGACAACTTTGTTATGGGAATTAGTTGATTGAAATTACTGGGAATATGAGGGTCAAAAAGATTTATCTATGGGGTGCAAAATATTGTAAATAGAAAAGGACTTTGAAATTATTTTTCAAACTAAACTTGAATGAAGTTAAAAAAATCGTGAAGTAAGGTTTAAGAGAATCTAAAATGAAAAACAGACAAACTACAAACTCTGAACTTTAAAAAGTCGAAATTAGTTTTTCATATGTATTTGTTAAGAGCTAAATGTAAGCTTTCGAGTGAAAATTTATTTTTTTCTACTAAAAGAATATATAAATGGCTTATTACGGAGAAAGTAGCGAAATCTTAGAGGGTTTTATAAGGCATGATCTTACAAGAGTACCTAATGCCAGCCCCTATTGAAGCAAGTTGCTTAAGGTTTTTGTATTACTTTATAAAGTGACTATGAGCCGAAATTTAGTAATATTCATGAGAATTCGTTTTAAGGCAATATAGGTCCTCTGTTCCATTTTTAAGCATATAAATCAAGACCGTACACAAATTTCCCAGTTTCCAAGAAACTTAGAACATATTTTTCAAGTTATGAGGATTTTTAGGGTTGGGGTCAAAATTCTGCCGGGGTCAAAATTCTGCTTTCAAAATTCTGCTTTTCAAAATTCTGCTTTCAAAATTCTGCTTTTCAGAATTCTGTTTTTCAAAATTCTGCTTTTCAAAATTCTGTTTTTCAAAATTCTGTTTCTTGCATAAGCGAGATGTTTAGACGCAATTAATTTTTGCTCTCTTAACTTAGTCAGGGTCTTAGACAATGGTTAGTGTCTTTTCTTATCCCTTCGTGATAGTGTGTTATTCTTATTAAAAAGCAAAAATTAACGTTTCACTTGTTAAATCTAATAAAGGAAAAGAAAAGCTGTGCGTAGATGGATATATGTATGTTTTATTTTGAAAAGTTAAATAAATGTAAAAACTATAATTGGGCATGCTCAAATAGAATTAAAGATAAATGCAAAGGACGAGTAGTGACTAAATTAAATTGTGATGTACATGTAATTGTAAGGCAAACTGGTCAACATAACCATGAACCACGTGCTACTGAAAAACAAGTATTAAAAGACGAAATTTTGATTTTTTTTTTTAAATTGAAACAAAAACCACGTTAAACTGACTTTTCCGTTTATAAATATACTATTAAAAAAAAAGCAGAATTAGCAGAATTTTTTTTAATATAAATTTCCAGAATTTTAAAAAGCAGAATTTTGAAAAGCAGAATTTTGTAAACCAGCCAAAAAAAAAGCAGAATTTTGAAAAGCAGAATTTTCGTTAAAAAAGAAGAATTCTGAAAAGCAGAATTTTGAAGCCAGAATTTTGACCCGATCCCGGATTTTTACTCTATTTACACACTATTTTTAACTTAAAAACTTTTCCCTAGCAAACGTACTATAAATTGCTTGATGGTAAGTGCGTAGAGGTCTGAATTTAATCGTTGTCGAAGTCAGCTTAAAGTTTATTTTGGAACTATTGATTCTTGGGAGGAATGGAAAAATCCTCCCGAAGCCAATTTATTATGAAAAAATGCTTCTCAAATCGAATTTTTCATAAAAACCGTAGGTCTCCTACATTTCTGACACTTTTCGCACAAAGTTGTAAGTCACTAGTCATTGGTTTTCTACGAGCTGTAACGTTCGAAATTTTATTCTTCAGGAAAAAATCGAAACGAAAAAAAAACTGCTGTAATATTTTGGCAGATTATTTTTGAAGAAAATTATTTCGTCATTATCTCCGACAAAATTTCTTGCCAAGTTTAGTGTGTTTTTTATATTTCGTCAGCTACAATTGTTTTGTTTCAAATTAATAAAATGTTTTCGGAAGACGAAGATTTCGAAAAAAAACCCGTGCAAATCCCTCCAAAGAAGTGGATGATGGAACAATCCCGATCTTGGTTGAAAACCTTTCATTCACAATTCAAATTGATATATCCTCTGGCCCAGATAGTATCCCTGCTATTATTCTGAATAGGTGTTCTTCAACGCTGGCAAAACCACTGCGTAATGGCTGAATCACAAACACTCTTCAGCTTCGGCTTCGCCTGACGTTTACGAGTTCAGCCATAGGAATTCAATGCATGCTATCGGAATGGAGCTTCGACCTCACGTTTCGTTTGACAATCGTAAGGAAAAGAACGTAATGTAATGTAATATGACTCGAAACGGAAGCTCTAGTTCAATTATCTGAACATTTGCTTTGTCTGACAGCTCAACAGCTGTAAAAAAAATGTCAACAAACAAAATATTTGCTCTTTGAAGGGATGAAATAATAGAAATGTCATTCAAAGCAACCTCGAAGCATGCCCAACGTAACGCAGACGAAGCCGAAGCTGAAGCGTGTTTGTGATTCAGCCATAAGCTTCTCCATCAGTCCTACACTACAGATCTCTTTCCCAGTGGATGGAAAACACCATTTGTCCATCAGCTTGTCCCTAAAAAAAGGGAACCCTTTTCCCCCTCTAACTATCGTTTCCGAGGTCATGGAAACGCTGATTAATTTTCAGTTTAAGAAATATTTTAATGGTGCACTGGTGAACTCATGGTTTATCTCACCGTAAAGTGAAATAAATTTTTACATTTTTTTTGGATAATCGATGTAAAGATTTGTTTCACTTTATATTTCAAAGACATTTTATAGATGTTGTCATCTAGCTCTCTTATAGAAATTCAGTGCAAGTGGAATTAACGAATGGGTTACCTTTCGGTCCCCTCAATTTAAGTAGTATTGGACTTTTTCAAATCTGACATTGGTGTTCCCCAGGGCTCCGTTGCGTCTCCGACAGTCTTCCCTATTTTCATTAATGATGTTTTTGTCTGAATTAATTGTTTCGCTGCTGACATTACCCACAGCATTTCATATTCTTTTCCTTGTCCTTCGAAAGTGGACTACCTACGGCAGCGTATGATAAACCGATATAATTCTGATCTTGACAAAATTGTCCAATGGGGAATGGGAGAACCGTGTAGAATTTAATGCTTCGAAAAGCCAATGCTGTGTACTGTCACAATAACGTAACCCTTCCCCCATGCCACTATCCATATATCTATCCATGGAACTTGGAACGAGGAAACTGGATAACTTTCAGTCCTGGGAATGTGCATAATAAACAATCTCTTGTAGAGTGACTACATATTTGACATTGCCAAACATGCTGCTAAGTGTTTACGTTTTCTCCGATGGTGCAAGAAGTTTTTTACCAGTTCTGATCTGACTACAATTTGCAAAACTTTTTTTCATCCAAAACTTGAGCATAATTCTCATATTTGGGCTGGTGCCCCAATAATGTACTTGAGTCTTTTGGTAAAAATTGAAAAAAGGGCTCTACTGAGGCATTTGCTACTCTTAAACAAAGTCGCAAGGTCTCATTCCTATCATTGGGTAATCGTTATTTTCAAAAAAAAAAAAAAAGTGAAATAGATGCTATGAATGCTCATCAGCAGAAGGTTCAAAGAATACAGGTGCCCTTCGATCCTGCTCAACACATGGCTTAAATGTTATTCCGCAATTCGAACATAAACATTAAATATTTATTATTTTGCTGCAAGCTATGACTTGCCATGCTAAGGGCATTGCAGTACTAATGAACTACTTCCATCAGATATAATTGCAACAGACAACGACAAGCACCTTTCCTTGAACGTCAGTAAGTCATCTTTCATACCAGAAAGGATTATGAGGACGACATGTTTACGAAAGACTTCGATACCGCTATCTTTACTGATGTCTGGAAGAATGTAGCGTGGAGTTGGGCCGGGAATCTTCTCCAAGTCCTTAAATGTCTCTTATTCTTTTCGGCTTCTTGATTTTTCCAACGTATTTCAAGCTCAAATACTAGCAATCATATAATCAGGCAAAATACTCAAATCTAGGTATCTCAAACCGAATTAGAAACATGGAAACTGACAGCCAGGTGGCTGTTATAGCTATTAATTTGGCCACATCATCCTCTATTTTTGTTCAGCAATGTCGGAATGAACTTACTTACTTACTTACTTAGTTAGTATAGGGATGAACTATCCAGCCTAAAAATCAACCTTCGTGTCATTCTTATTTGGGTCCCAGGTCATAATGGCATTGATGAAAATGAACGGACTGATGAGTGGGTCCGTCAAGGAAAGGCCCTTCGTACCTCACTTACGGAAATGGTAAATATTCCTGTTAGAGCTATGATTATGAAGGAATAGATTTGGAACAGTCTAATGGATTTGACTATATCTAGGAAGATATGGCCTACCTATAACAAAAACCGTTCGTCGAATTTTTTTGCACATCCAGGCATGATATAGCACAAACACAGGACACACAGGAGAGCATGCAGCAAAGTTGGGTATTCCTCACTCATTGTTGTAGCTGCATAGACTAACATGAAAGGGTAACAGTGATTTACTTTCTCTGTCAGTGTTCTGACCTAGTTCTTGTTAACCTTTGGAACAGCATTTTTTTTAAATCTTGACGAACTTTTCGAGATGGAAATCAAAGACCTGATTTCCTTTCTAAACGCGATGAAATAGCTCGAATAGAACCAGGGCCTTTTAAATAACTACTCTCACCCATTTAACAAAGCACTTCTCATGACAAGAAGTACTTTAGGTGACACAGGCAGGGATTGAACCCAAGGCCACTGGCATGACGCAATAACCATCACTGGTATTAGACAGTAGGTTATTTCAAAATTTGGTTCCATTGGTTTTTCTAATCTTTGTTTATTACAATTATTAAGTCTTTCGAACCTCTGACGCATTCAGATCTAATATCTAAATGATATTTCTATTATTAAACTATTGGAAATTCATATTTTTAATTCCTTAAAGACTTTTCCAACATCGTAATTTGCGTTTTGGAAAGAAACTACAAGCAAACAAAAGAACATCCATTTTTTTCAGCATTAAGAAATTACTAAAGTGAAATTATTCTAAAATCCAGATCTTTTTCTTAGTGACCCACTCACTTGTTTTCGTCAGTATTTAGGCATCTCCATTGAATTTGAGAATTCTTCTTATATACACTGTCGCCACGCGCACCATCTTCCCACTCATTGTGCCTATATACTTCAAAAGAACAACTGTAAGGCTGTTCTCGCATCGTCACCAATTCACTTTAACCAAATCCGGCAGATCGTGGAACTCAGTTTTGGCCAGCAACTTCTCCACGGAAGGAAATTCAACATTAAGCTTGTATGATATTTCTGGACTTGAACTGGCTGTTGTTTGTTTTTTGCGCCTTGCTATTCACGGCCATTTGATTGCGCATTTATGCTTTTCATCTCTGAAATTGTGTTACAGGTTAAGATACAAATACTGACCGAGAGCAAGAAGACCGAGACTATAAGAACAAATAACATTATATTGGTAGCAGCGGCGACGCGCCGTGAACCTCAAACCAAAAAATTCAAATTGTGTCTGGTTGAGTTTTCCATTTTTGGTCCTATTGACCGTTTTTCACAAATGGAAGCGAGAATCCAGATTTGCTCTAGCCGGCAGCGAGGTAGAGGTTTACATATATAAGCAAATCGAAACCTTCTCCCTGATGCTTCATTCCTTTCATCTTCATGTTTGACGAAAAATGTTAATTCCAATCCATTTGCATGCGAAAAGATACATTGGTTTCGAACTTGTTCGCGGTGTGGCGCGCTGGGTTGTTCTTTTGTGTGATTTTTGTTGTTGCGGAATGTTTGTTTATAGGTACCGTTTGGATGTTGATTCCGTGCGGACTTCATTTGGAGAGGAATCTTGCGCGGAGTTTTTTGGACAAACTTTTTTGGGCTCGCCATCTTTGCGAACAAACAGTTGTCAGTTTGGCATTTATATTAAATGGGGTTTATTAGTACAAGCTGATGTGAGTATCAGAGTGGTTTTCGACGTATTTGGGAAACAAGAAAACACGGAAATCATTTTCATTTATGTGGAACACAAAGTTTAAGCTTTAAAGCAAGGAATGTATAGGCAAAGGTAGGTACTTATGGCTGAATCACAAACACGCTTCAGATTCGGCTTCGTCTGCGTTACGGTGGGCCTGCTTCGAGGTTGCTTTGAATGACATTTCTATCATTTCATCCCTCCAAAGAGCAAATATTTTGTTTGTTGATATTTTTTTACAGCTGTTGAGCTGTCAGACAAAGCAAATGTTCAGATAATTGAACTAGAGCTTCCGTTTGGAGTCATATTACGTTACATTACGTTCTTTTCCTTACGATTATCAAACGAAACGTGAATTCCTTTGGCTGAACTCGTAAACGTCAGGCGGAGCCGAAGCTGAAGCGTGTTTGTGATTCAGCCATTAAAGTTTTGTTAAGAGCTAGTACTTTGCTAAAAATGGAAAATCGAACTATTTAATTTCGCAACTGAACTGTTTTAACGATGGAAATTGACTTGAAGTCCTTCAATGTAAGTAGTTATTAAATCAATCATTTATAGACTGTTTAACAATTTTAACTTTCTTACAATAAAAGTTTCTCCGTTATAGTGACAATGAAAACATTAATTTTGGTGAACGAAGTTTAAATATATTTCACCATTAAATGAAACCCTGACTAATCAGATAACCTTAACGATGACAAGGCTGAAGCGAGAAATTTTGTATTGAAAGTATGACACAAAAAAAACAACAAGGTCTTCATTTTCCAAATATGGGAAGAGAGAAATTTGGAAACTTTAATGAAGAAATCAATTGTCTAACGGCAATGGTGATCTTTCATATCAATTAACTTTAAGGCTTGCTTTTTTTTAGCTTAGTGACTCACGAAAGATCTGAGTTGCTTGAACTCCTCACGTCAATCCTTAAAAGGGAACTTCATGTTTTATCTAGTATAAACAATTTTGTGTCTTTTAAGGGCCTTTAATGCGAACCAGTCTTTACTTTTATTATACAGGGTGCGGCAACACATATGAATATAATTCTTTTATTAAAAAGCGTGTTTTTTTTAAACTTTTTTGTTTTAGACGAGGTAGGAAATGATCTAAGTTTAAAGCTGTTTACTTGACTTCCACGTCATAGAAGACTGTGTGAGAGAGTTACTTAGGTTTAGTTGTGTCACTTAAATCACCGTTTTTAAATTCGTTTGATTTATCAAAGATAACCTGTTGTAAAAATAATATTTAGTACTGCGTGTTCTGAACATATTAATGCCTCTACTCTTGGACAAGTCGATGTTTTATAGATACGATACGATTAAATTGTCATAAGCTGTGATATTATTTGTTATTCGGCTAAAAGTTGGTGTGAATAACATTCAATTTATCACCGACTGCGCTATTTGTTTTCAACGTAAAGAGCCATTTAACTTGTGAAGCATTGGCATAGATCTTATCTATCACGTGGTCCTAAATAGCACATCTTCGAGACTTAATACAGTCAAGAAACTTTTCTTACTAAATTGCGATTGTTTCGTTGCTTAAGTGCCAAGTGGCAATTGGCGCCTCCATTTTTTTTAAATTAAACATTGTTCTATTTCAAAAAAAATATTACAGCTTTAAAAGTAACAGCTGGCAAAATAACGGGCAATTCAAATCTGTCAATTCCTCGCAAGAGGCAGTATCGGTATACAAAAATCCTCAGGTGACATTGGTAGTGATTTAAAAAAAGACTTCTAACCTATAACAGTTTTTCGCAACACGCAACGGGTACTACAGTAGTTGTTTAACCTTCTTCATAATGGCTTTTAATTTAAACCTTCTAACCTTAATCTTTTTAGTATGAAGTTCTTGCTTACTCGTGTACTAACTTCGAGTTAGACTTCTTTTTTTTTACAAAGTTTCAAGTAAAAAGGTGGGTAGTTTCTTAAGTTGGTTTGTACTTACTTAAAATATAAAAATCGAGTTGCATGAACCTGTTAAAAATAAACCCAGTTATAGAAACAACCTTGGTTTAAAGAAAAATATTCTTCAATCGCATTCACATTGCATTTTTGTTTTTATCTAAATTCGATGGCGTCGATTAAACAACACAAAAGCGCCATTTTCTTCAACAATGGTCAAATATCGAGCAGACATATAAGATATCTTATTCACGTCTTGACACTATCGTCACACCAAACACGACATCCACTGTCAATACCTTGCTGTCTGGAAACACTAACTCTGCGGATGCAGGCAAACTCTGATGATGGCGAACAACAGCGCACCCTATTGGTACATTATTATATGAACACACTCGTACATATAAACGACCGAACCGATACGACACATTACTGCATTGTTGTCACATAGAGTTTGCAATTTTTAATGCGATTGCCATTTGACAGGTAACATAGTTTGCAAGTTGTTTTGTTGAATTTTATATCGCTATCTCTTTTTTGTTCTCTGATGGATGAATAAAAGACAGTGCTGTGCAAAGTTTTAATTTTTTTTAAGTTCTTTTCCAATTCTTAGTCTTCTACCCGTTTTAACACTTTGGACTTCATGATGCAACCCTGAAAAGCTTATACCTATTATATAATATACTTAGCTTAATAATATTATAATAATCAAATATATTTCTGTAATGAGTCACATATTATAATTAGATATGTAGGAAAGGATTTAAATTTTGTTCGAAAGTTTGACAGCTGATAATAGCCATTTTGTGCGAGCAACATATTTTTAATTAGCTCTCATTTATTTAGTCTGCTTCACAAAATTATATGGGCATGATAAATCGTTTAACAAAACGTGCAAATGATAAAACTATTTTATCGAAATGCCTGTTATATGTGACCAATGTACGAACGCGGTCGTCATAATCATACTACCGAGAGAACTATTCGGAATTTGTGGGATAACTTAATAAAAGACCCTGTGAAAATATTGGCAATCCCTGCCTATTTCATCAATTGCATGAGAATTAACGACAATGTCATAACGGAGTAAGGATGGCGGAAACTTAGAAAGTGAAAACAGTCTCTTTTGCCCTAAGGTTTTCTTAAATTTTATTTTTTTTAAGATCTTTTTAAACAATGTTCTATCAAATAAGCCAGCTGCATTTCCCCTTCCAATAATTTTGTCGTAATTCTCGCAATTCTATGAATGCTCATCAGTTTACTCTTGAGCTCAATTTCGGAATTATTGTCAAGTATAGAGATTCTTTTTTTAACCGTACATCGAGAATGTGGAATGCTTTATTAACTTAACTTTGTTTTTGCTTCTCATGTTGGTACTTAAAACTCTTCTTCAATATTTTCCTAAAGCTCACACTATGTTTAAACTTTAAACATATTAAGGGTATTTATTACCCCTTGAACACAACTGGTTGACAGTTCCCTTATATGAGTTTCCATTTAGATCGGAAAGTTCACATCTTATTTTGAAAGTTAGAGATATTTCTCTGTAACTATATAAGTCATGAAAGTAGTTTTTCGCCAATTCTACTCTCCGATTCCCGAGATTTCAACTACAATTCTAAACCTAACCTAACCTAACCTAATTTCGAAAGTTTATAATAAGAGATCATTTCGATTTCTAAGGTCGAAGGCAGCCTTAAAATCAACAAAAAAAGGCATACACTTTTTTATTTCTGGCTTGGAACGCTTTAATAAATGGATGTTATCATAAAAATATGACCAGTCCTCGAATAACTTTTCTAAAAACCAACCTGAAAGTCCGAAAGTTATTGATTACAACCACCCCATATCTCCAATCTGTTCACATGTACGATTTTACAATTCGGAATACCAAAGAATAGTTTTGCAAGTTTCAAGAAATTGAAACTGTGTTGAACTGTTTCTTTCAGTTTCAGTAAAAGATTGTTATGTCAGCTAGACCACTCAAGAAAGTTTATCTGAAAGAAAAAATCCAACGAAGAATCATGCAAAAGATCCAACCATTCCTTAGCAAAGAAAATGTTCTTGTTTATAATGGCATTTGATAAAATGTTGGTTAATCTATCACGAGGAAGATTTAAGTTTCGTCTTGTGTAAGAAAAATTTAGCTAGTCAGTAAGGAAAACCTTCGGTAAACTTGTTCCCATGTGCAGGCAATAGTTAGCCGTATTATTGGGCAGTAAAAAAAACGCTGCAATTTTTCGAGTTCGTTGTATTCGTGGTATTTCCAATCTCGATCACAGTAGTTGAAACTTTGTTGAGTATTGGACGGCATAGTCTAGCAGCGCGACCACGTTGCATTGATGGAATTTTTAGATGCTCCAAATCTGTTGGTTAGATTATCATTCCAAGACAATATATTGTAATTAAATACTGCTACAAGATTTTTGTATTGATTTTTTTTTTCGCACTAAAGGGGTTATGAATACCCTTATAATGATTAAACACAGTGCGAGCAATTAGGAAAGAAAAATAAGATAAGATAAGATAAGATAAGATAAGATAAAGGAGAAACCGATGCACATTGGTTTTGAATGTCTGCACATTGTAATGAGTGGGAAATATTGAGTCAGGTAAAGCATTCCCCATTCCCGTAGTGCGGCTAAAGAAAGAATCTCTGTACTTAACAGTACTTTCGAAATTGGGCTCAGGGTTAAATTGATGGGCATTCCTAGCAGTACGGATATTAAGGTTAAATTGTTTAAGGGGAGGAATGGAACTGGCTATTTCGCTAGAGCATTGTTTATAAAAATAACGATAAATCAATGACAGGCATGAGACCTTGCGGCGGTGTTCAAGAGAAGCAAGTGTCTCGGTTAGAGAACGATCTCCTATATTTTTAGAGCTCTTTTTTCAATTCTATCTAGAAGACTCAAGTACGTTATTGGAGCACCAGCCCAAATATGAGAGTTATACTAGAGTTTAGGACAAATAAAAGCTTTGTAAATTATAGCCAGATCAGAAGGGGTAAGAAACTTCTTGCATGGTCGAAGAAAACCTAAACACGTAGCAGTATTTTTGGCGATGTCAAATATAAATATGTGATCACTCCACAATAAGTGGTTTGTGATGCACATACCTAGGACTGATAGTTGTTCAATCTTCTCGATGCAAGTACCACCCATGGATAGTGCCATTGTGGGAGGGTTACGCTTTTGTTATAGTAGACAGCATTGAGTTTTCGAAGCATTAAATTCTACACGGTTTTTGAAACCCCATTGAACAATGCTCTCAATATCAGAATTTAATGAGCTTATCATACGCTGCCGTTGACAGTCCACATCCGAAGAACAAGGATGGGAATCTAAAAACGAATATGAAAAGCAAAAAAGAAGAAGACCCTTAGGCTAAGCTTTCACCTAACTTCAGTTGCTATCTAAGCATTTATATTTTTCTGTTTCCATTTCAGTCGTGGTAAAAGTTTGAGATTTCTTTGATTTCTGCTGTTGTGTCAAAATAAGGCTTGTTTATATTGTCTTTAAAATAACCTTACGCTTATAAAGGATTTCTAAAAATGAATATTGGAAACAAATTTCCAACCGCACTGTAAATTCATTCATTCATTCATTTTTGTGCGATACCATTTCAAACTCGCCGGATAAGAAAAAGTCAATAATGTAAAAAAGGTGGGAATTTATCACAGTAACGATGTCGAATCCTGTTCAATATATGTACTTCTGCGTGCGATGGAATACGCCAAACTGCCAACGTAGCGATCGAATTGTAATCCTTGGATTTTTTCAGACCATATACAAAAATATTTCGAATTCGTTGTAGAACAAGAACAAAAACAAAAGAACATACGTACATACCTTCATTTAAAAAACGATCGCGTGGATCATGTCCAAAAGATGCCAATGCAACATTTTTGTATACCTAGCTATAAAAGAGCAACAGAAATTCCTATAAATGCTTGACATTTGGCTGCATGCTTCAGTGACATACTCTGAAGTCTGAATGTGAACTGCTAGCAGCCAAATTGATATTAAATAAGTATGACAATGCACCTGTCTTTCGATGCATTTTGGGAATTTAAAGGAATTTCTCATCGTACTAAATTTGGTGCTACTATTTGGTATACGATTATAATATAGACATCGTTGACGAACGTTTCTCGCCTGGGCGTATTTATCATGATCCACAATTATCATGCTTAATATTTTTTTTTGGATGTTGCTTGATGCCACAAACGTCGCAAGCGTCTTCTTCGTCGTCGTCGACGAAAATTAACAAACAAAAAAACGGAAAATATTGACGACATAGAGTATGGTGAACTATTTTTGCTTCTTGACCGAAATAGACTATTTTTAGTGTTTTCTGTAAATATAGACGAAATGAGAGTGACGTCCTTGTTATGGGTGCTCGATGCCAGACGAGAGTCATGGATACACAATTAGATTGACTACTAAACGCCAGAGCTTACGTGTCTTACCTCTCTCTATCTCTATCGCCTTTAGCTAGGAAAATTAAAATATTTTTTTTTGGCATGGATATTTCTACAGAGTATAGAAACTACTAAGAAGTTCTAAATATAGCCAAGACGATCTTTAAGCGAGTGGATCGCGTATTGTAAAAGAACAAATTGTTGGAAAAACACTGATAAAATATATTTTCTCACACAAGTGATGGAATATAATGATCAGGCAATTGTCAGGAAGTTTAAAACAGAAATTTTCTTTTTTTTTTGGTTTTATTGTAAAAGTTTTGATATTTTTAAACAAGTTGAGATTTGTGGTAAAGAAAGATGATTGGGTTGAGCGATATTAATTTTACCCAAATCTTTAGTGACAAACGCCCACCGAAGTTGTAATTTAAATATGTGCCTTAATTCGATGATCGTTTGTTTCCCTCATCTGGACTGACGATAAACCTATGTTATGTAAAGGGTTTTCCAATAGAGTTGTGTTGATTTTAACAGCTCGTGGCTACCATATTGTTTCTTTTACTTTTTGTCAAAATGTCTTATTTCACACAAACACGTCCAAATGATAAAACTTTATTATCAAAACGGATTTTCTCCAGTAGCAAGGATGAGCCCATTGCGTCCTTCTTATGGGGTACAAGGTCGTCGCTAAAAATTAGATAATCAATGTTTGGTGACCAAATTCGCGTCCACCGGTTCAGTAAACAATCGGCCTGAACCCTTACGTCAACGAAACGTAAAGTCAGCCGAAAACATCATCGCTGTGTGAAAGAATCAGAGGCAATCAATTCTGCGTTGCTCATAAGAACTTGGCCTGTCGTAGACTACAATATGGCGAATTTCGGGTCGTAAATTGGTCTTGCACGCATATAAAATTCAACTGTCCTAAGATCTGAAACCAAACGGATATACGCATCTTCGTGTGTTCGCTAATTGGATTTGGAGCATTTGAAAAATGATTACAATTTTGTTCGACAAAACATCTTTAGTTATTAGGCTCATTTTTTGATGAATGAGTGCTTGAATAAGCGAAATTGCCGGATTTGGGACACACCAGTCCACGAGGGATTCTCGAGCTAGAGTAGATTTTGGGCTGGAGGCGTCATCGGTACGTACCTCCCATCATCGTCAACGGTGATCGCTATAGGGTGAGGATCACCAACTTTAGCTGATGAGGTCACGCAATACTACGGTTTGTTACGTAGTCATTTTGCTGATGACGACATTTTGAAACTTTCCACCTGGTTTGAAAAAAATTACATAAAAGGGAGGCATCTACCACAGTTTTGATCCATTTTTGACAGTGAAAAAACGAATGTGATAGTTTGGTTGGAAAAAAGAAAGCAGGATTATATACGTACAAGCTTATTACTGCTTTGAAAAGTGAGCTTTTATTTGCAAAAGCGCAAGCGGAGCGGTTTCGAAATGGTGAACATATTCGGAAAAAACAGAAAACTCTTCTTAGAAACAAAAAAATTGCACTGGTACAGCCTCTTGCGAGGAATTGACAAATCCTCCAAGAGTAATTCTTGTCATGAGAAGTGCTTTCTCAATTTAGCCGTTCGGATTCGGCTTAAAATTGTAGGTCCCCTCCATTCCTGGCAACAGTACTTGTTGAAATACTTAATAAAAGAGTTAAAAAAAAGAAAAAGAAAAGAAGAATCCAACTGGATTGCACCACGTTTTATTTCGGAATGACAAGTATGTCAATTCATTCTGATGAATTCACAAAATGAATATATAATAAAATGACAGATCATGTATGCAGATTGGCAAGGTGGCCACTTATTATTTTTAGCGCTTAGTACTTTTCAACATTCCGCCCACCTCGTCCAGTTATTGCGACGAAACATCTGGCCGCCCACCGTGTTCATCCGTAGAGTCGTTGTCGACAGGGAGCACGACCAGCTTTGAAATAGCTCGCTTTATTATTGATGACTGTGTACGGATGGTTGCAACCCGCACCAGATCGTCCTCTCCAGTATGAACTTCCAAAACACGGCCCAATAGCCATTGGGTCGGCGGTGCCCGTTCATCTTTCACTAGGACCAGATCACCCACTTTAATGTTGGCCTTCGATTTTTGCCACTTGCTTCTTACTTGTAGATCATGCAAATATTCACAGCTCCACCTTTTCCAGAAATCCTGCTGCATTTGTTGGAGTTGTTTCCAACGTGAGAGTCTACCTGTCTTGATGTCAATTAAGTCCGGTTCCGGAGTGGCAGTGATGGGACCGCCCACCAAAAAGTGCCCAGGGGTCAAGGCAGCAAAATCTTCAGGATCATCTGAAAGGGCTGAAATCGGCCTTGAGTTCAGCGCAGCTTCAATTTGCTTGATGACTGTGTAAAACTCCTCGAAGGTTAACGTTGCTTCCCCGATTGTCCGCTTTAGATGGTGTTTCATGCTCTTGACTCCAGCCTCCCATATGCCTCCAAAGTTTGGGGAGCCTGGTGGAATAAAGTGCCAAGATACACCATGGCAAGACACGGATCGTGCACCTGCTTCCAACTGTTTTTGATAAGCCGTAAAGTCTTGTTTCAGAACTGCATTTGCACTTGCAAACGTCGTTGCACAGTCGCTATAGATGCTAGAGCTGTACCCTCGTTGAGAAAAGAATCGTCGTAAGGCTGCAAGGAATGTCTCGGTTGTCATGTCACTAACGAGTTCGAGATGAATAGCTCTAGTGCTCAGACAGACAAAAAGAGCGACCCATCCCTTGTAACTTCGATGACCTCGGCCTTTTGTTGTACGAATCGCATAGGGTCCGGCATAGTCTAGTCCGGAATGCTTAAACGGAGCAGCGGCTGTGCACCGAGGTGTGGGAAGAATTCCCAAAATTTGTGTTGTAGGTTGTGGCTTATGACGACAGCATATCAAGCATCGACGAATGAACTTCTGTACTGAGGAACGACAGTCGATGATCCAATAGCGCCTTCGAAGAAAGTTAATTGTCGTTTGCTTGCCACCATGCATAGTGGCGTTATGTGCTTGATCAATAAGCAAAGACGTAAGTTTACTTTCCTTAGGCAAAATGATAGGAAACCGTTCAGACACGGTCAATAGGGCATTTTTTAATCTGCCATTCAATCGTACGATGCCAGTATCGTCAATCATTGGATTAAGTTTCATTAGCTTGCTCTTTGGGCTGACAGGTTTACCCTGAAGGAGACAAGAGATTTCATTAGTAAAATGTATTCGTTGAACATACCTTATCCAAAACTGTAAAGCAACTTGTCGCTCAGAAGCTGTGCACCAGGATGAGGTAGCATGTGGTTGTTTTAGTTTGATGGCAATATACCGGTAGCACCAGCATGTTACACCAATTAAGGTGTTGATGTCAGAGTATTTGTAGAGAAGACCCAGTGCCATCTTATCCTCTGTTAACTTGGACGGGCTATGAGTAGCCAAAAGTGTTGTCACCTCCTGTACATCACTGACGACAAATTTTTGTTCAGGCCATTCTCCTTCATCTTTCTGTAGCCATGTTGGACCAGACCACCATAAGTCAAGACTATGTAGCTGAGAAGGGTAGACGCCACGAGAGGCTATGTCAGCTGGATTGCTTTTAGTTGGCACATACCTCCAGCAGTCGATAGCTGTCAGCTCTTGGATTTTGGTGATTCGGTTCGCCACATACTGCTTATGTTTTCCTGGGTTTGATCGAATCCAACTCAGAGTTGTCTTCGAGTCTGACCAGCAATAGGTGGTTAAGGATGGCAACTGTAAGGTGTCGAGAACTTTGGACGCAACTTTTGAAGCCAGAAGTGCTCCATTGAGTTCCAAGCACGGAACGGTAATTTTCTTCAAAGGTGCCACTTTAGTTTTTGACATAAGAAGTGACACTCTATATTCACCATCAGATGTTTTCACTCGCAGGTAAGAGACGGCAGCATAAGCAGAAGTAGATGCATCGGAAAAAACATGTAGTTGGTAACTTGAGGCATTTACAGACGAGAATATCCACCTTGAAACCTTGATGTTCTCTATCAATGAGAGCTCTTCTCGAAATTGGATCCAGTTCTTTTGATGAGGTTCTGGAAGTGGATCATCCCAAGATATACCAGAAAGCCAAAGTTGTTGTGACATAATTTTCCCTGTAATCACGACTGGAGCCAATAGACAAGTTGGATCATAGATTTTGGCTACATCGGAGAGCTGTTGGCGTTTGGTGATTGGTGTTGAAATTTTTGTGACGTTCACTTTGTAACCAATGCAATCAGTTTGACAGAACCAATAGATCCCAAGCGCCTTGGTTTCACGATCCAAATTAAGGTCGCAACACTGTTCAGTCAACTTATCGCACACGTTTATTCCTTGTAGAAACTCGGTAGAATTTGAGTTCCATTTTCGCAGCAGGAAACCTCCCCTTTGTAGTAAGTTCTGCAGTTCCCGCTGTAATTGTTGAGCTGCCTCAACAGAGTCGGCACCGTGGAGACAGTCATCCATATAAAATGACTCACGAAGTACTTTAGCAGCTTGAGGGAAATCAGCCTCTTCATCGTTGGCCAGTGTATGGAGAACTTTGATGGTGACATACGGAGAGCAGTTTAAACCATAAGTGACAGTAAGCAATCTGTAGACAGCTGGCCGTCCTTGTTCATCTTTCCATATGATTCTCTGCATATCCGCATCGTCTCCTTGTACCAGTATTTGTCTATAGCATTTCTCAATATCTGCCATAAATCCAATTCGATGAGTACGCCATTTCAGGATAATCGCCGACAAATCACTCTGCAGTTTGGGACCTACATGAAGACAATCATTAAGTGTTTTACCTGATTTATACTTCCTGGATGCGTTGAAGACAATTCTCAATTTCGTTGTCGAACTCGACTCCTTGTATACACCATGGTGGGGAATGTAGCAAGTCGGTTGAGATGAGACGTCATGAACAAGTTCCATATGCCCGAGTTCTAGGTATTCGGACATGAATTCATCATACATCGTCTTCATTTTCGGGTCCTTCTCTAGGCGATTGAGTTGATGATGAAAAAGCTTGTAGGCATCTTCTTTCGAATCTGCCAAGGTTGTTTGGTCGATGGAATTCTTAAACGGGTACTTGATGACATAGCGTCCAGAACAGGTCCGTTGTACCGTTTGCTTAAAGAATTCTTCGCAGTAGAGCTCGTCTTGTGTCATCTTAGACGAAGATTCCACGTCTTCGTTCTCATTAAATTTCCACATAGACTGAACCAAATCTGCTAGCTCAGACTGTGAAAATGCACAAAAGTTTGTTGAGAGCGTTCGAGTTGTAGACTCGGGTAAGCGCCCGAAGATTATCCATCCTAGATGGGTGTGTTGTGCAACAGGTGCACCAGCAGACGATTGCAAAATTTCACCATATAGGAGAGAGCCATAAACATCAGCTCCTAGAATAACGTCTATAGATCCAGGTTCGCAAAAGTCTGGATCGGCCAGCTCCAAATCCATAAATTCACCGAACTGTTTAGTGTCAAGACGAAGAGTGGGCATAAGAGGACCCAAACGTGGCAAAATTAATGCTCTGCAGTTAATGTTAAAGTCTGGGTCTCTGAGAGAGCTCACAGAGATGTCAACCAGACCTGTTGACTTTCCAACACTTGTGCCTCCTACCCCAGTCACCGGCATAAATAGCCGGGTTCGCCGAAGGTGGAGTTGTTGCACCGCATACTTACTTATAAACGTAGCCTGCGATCCGATGTCCAAAAGAGCTCGGAGTTTAAGTTTGTGCCCAGTGGCAGATCGCACTCCAACTTGAGCTGTAGCCAGCAAAACCGGTTCTAGTTGTACCAATGATTCGTCAACGGAATTTTCACACCTTGAATTTGCAGGGTGAGCTGGATTACAAGTAGAGTTCGTTCGCAGATGATTTGTGTTGATGTTGACGTGGGGTTCTTGAGACTGAATGCTATTGTGCAGCATCGTGTGATGTTTTTGGTGACATACTAAACAGGTGTAGTCTGACGGACATTGTTGTTGTGCATGATCAGCCTTAAGGCAATTTTTGCACAATTTTGCTTTCGTCACGAATGTCATTCTCTGTGCTGGTGTTTCTTTTCTGAAATCAGAACAAAACATTAGAACATGCTTACCAGAACACTTAGGGCACCGATTGACATTTGCTTGATGACTTCGAACTGGCTGTGCCTTAATTGCCTTTTGTTGGTTAGGCTCATTTTGTTTTGGTCTAGAGCATGCCGCCATAGCATCCAGGCCTTGTAGTTTGTTTTCCAAAAACTTTTCTAACTGCAGGTAGGTGGGGATGGAGTTTGGACTGTCAAGTGACGTTTCCCAATCTTTGATTGTGACAGGGTCGAGTTTTTGAGTCACATGTAGAATCAGCCAGTCGTCCCACTGATTTGTTGGCCGCCCTAGATGTTGTAGAGCACGAACAGCTTCAGTGATTCCATCAAGTATCTGACGTAAGACGACATGTGATTCGTTGGCCATGGTTGGCAGATTAACAATGTCGTGAAGGTACTGCTTAATCAATTTTCGCTTGTTGTCATAGCGGCCTTTTAAGATGTCCCATGCAGTCTGAAAGTTATCCTCGCTAACCCGAATGTTTTTGAGGACACTTGTAGCGCTACCACGGAGACTACAGTTAAGGTAGTGTAAGCGTTGTATATCAGACAACATTTTGTCATTGATGACACAGCTGGTGAACATATCCTTAAAGTTCAGCCACTCTTCAAACGATCCATCGAAAGTGGGTAGTTGCAGTGGTGGTAGCGTCGACTTAACTGTGCTGATGCCTCCGTTCACGACAAGACGAGACGGAGTTGAATGAGACATCGGCTCATGTGTAGTTGTAGACAGCTCGTCTATTATCTCATTTAGGTCTCCAAGGGCCTCGCAGTACGCAGATTCAATTTCGGCAAAACGCTCATCCGAGAGAAGCCTTTGTAGATCTTTCTCGTTGATTTCTGTTGAATCCATTGATGAGATAATGTCGTGAGCCTCATTGAATTTGGTCCAGTACTCTTCTAGCAGTTTCCTTCTGCCCACGAGGTATCCTTTAGTCTGTTTCGCCTTCCCTGCCTTCTGTGTGTTAGCTGAGAAGTTAAAAATTAGTTTGGCGAGAGATTCTTCTTTGGCCAGCGCCATTAGTATTAAAATAAAACTCTTTACAAATTAATTTATTAACGCGGAGGATTAAAGTTCCCCGCAAGGGATGCCAATGTTGAAATACTTAATAAAAGAGTTAAAAAAAAGAAAAAGAAAAGAAGAATCCAACTGGATTGCACCACGTTTTATTTCGGAATGACAAGTATGTCAATTCATTCTGATGAATTCACAAAATGAATATATAATAAAATGACAGATCATGTATGCAGATTGGCAAGGTGGCCACTTATTATTTTTAGCGCTTAGTACTTTTCAACAGTACTCGCACACAGGAATGGTTGAGAGTTGTAAGTCACTAGGCCCTAGTTTTCAACGGACTGTTGCGCCACCCAATTTATTTATTTTTTTATCTGTTCCGAAGTAGGTGAACTTCTTGACTACCTTGAAATTACAGCTATACCAACAATGACGTTTTGTTCTAGGTGGTGAAGAGATGACACTTTGTTTTTTGATAGCATATACTTTGTTTTGTTCTCATTCACTTCAAGACCAACGAGTTATGCCTGGTCATCTATAGCTAAAAGTGCTTTTGGAACAGCTCGCTTGAAGCATCTGATGATGTCGATGTCGTCCGCATAACTCACATGTCTGGAATAGCTCGGATAAGCTGTTACACATTTGCTCGTTACACCTCGTATTTCGTAACGTCTCATGCGGCATAACTGGATCAGTTTTTGCGGGATCCCAAGTTCCGACATCGCCCATAGAAGCCTTGTCGACTTATGCTATCATATTCGATGAAAAGAGGTTGAGTCTCAATTTGAACTTCGTTAGTCTTTTACAGAATTCGCTTGATGTTCCTGGTTTGATAATAGTGTTGCTGAAACTTTTATGACACTCACATAGTACGTTGGATAGGATCTTGTAGGCAACATTTAACAGGGATATGCTTCTGTAATTTTTGTAGGGCATAAGTACGCCTTTTTTGGAAATTTGGCATATTGAGCTATGTATCTAGTCCTCTTTCCACCCTTGGTTGATGAGCTGACGGCGAACACACCCGACGAGAACATAACCTCCATATTTGAAGAATTCCGCAGGTGTGCTATCCAAACCGGTTAAGCTTAAGGATGTCTTTCTTAACCTCTTCAATTCTGGTGAGCTGGAATTATGGGTCTACCTGCATTGACTGGTCTAATGGTTGTAGCCTTTTTCCCTATGGTATTACGATCGAGTTGGTTTTTAACTATTCGATGCTGTGCAAAATTGGGGTTAAGCTTTTTAAGCACCTAAGTCCTTTTTTAAGGATTTAACTACACTAATATGTAGTACCCGTGGCGTGATGGTTAGTGCGTTGGACTGTCATGCCAGAGGTCTTGACAAATCCTCCAAGAGTAATTCTTGTCATGAAAAGTGCTTTTACAAATTAGCCGTTCGGATCCGGCTTAAAACTGTAGGTCCCCTCTATTCCTGACAACATTACAGGAATGGTCAAGTGTTGTAAGTCACTAGGCCCTTGTGTCAACGGACTGTTGCGCCACCTAATTTAATTTATTTATTTAACTACACTAAGTGAAGTAAACAAAATTAATTAATAGTAGTTTGAAATTAAACTTCCCTAAAAAAAGTAAAGGCAAGAACTGTGCTGTTTGAAGTGTGGGCTGGGCACAATACCATCAAATAGTTTCTTACTAAATTAAAATCATACAAAAAAGCATATTTTTATTTTAATGTACAAATAATTGTGTGGCATGTTTTCAATATGGATACAAAGACACTTAAGATGAAATCGGAATTTAATTTAATTTAATTTAATTTAATAAAAATAGATTGATCTCAAGAACTACATACAATGTGTAGTATATTCTTGGTGTTGTGAGGAGGCGAGTGATGCCCACTCGCAAAAACCTCGACAGTCAAACGAACCTTTTTTGGTAGTTTATACCGCGCGCCATACGAACGGTCGTTTTATCTCTATCGTGTATCTAGATACTTATCGATCTGTAGATCTTTTATCGGACTTGCTGTTTTCACTGTTCCGGCAGTCGTTCAAAGATGCTGTTTTATACATACATATATCGACGACGACGACGCGACGACTACCGACGACGCGACGGTGCTGCTAAGGGTAAAGTAGTAAGTAGTATCCTTTTGATCTATTACTTAAAGATTTTAAACCAATCGTGCCCCGTAAGAAGGAATTTCATTCGTCCGTTCCGTCGTCGGCCGCTGCCGGCCGTACTGCCGTAGTCGCTACCATCGCTTTTATCTGTGTTGCATAGTTGTTGTCATCGCCCCAGAAAAGTGAGTGAGGCACGCGACGCTGTAGTACACCACCTGTATACACGTTAAGTAGGTGGTGGTAGATGGCGCAACAACGGAGCGGAGTGTATAGTGTAAGAGCTGCTGCGCTGTGATTTGGAGGTTTGCAGCTACTTTCGATTTTTATGAATGAAATCTGACCGCTGCTGGCTGCACCGCTCCATAACGTGACTCCATGCTAATGGACTGCAATCGCCAGCAATCTTGCTTGTTGTTGCGGGGATTAGATACCTTTCTGGCAGTAAAATGATAATTTTGCGGTTGGCAATTTATTCGAAGAATCTATGCGGCTGGTCGGGTCGCGTCTCGTTGATGGCGCGAGTGTGTAGGTTGATGGACACACTGGTGCTGGTGCTGGTACTACCGTGGTGCCTAAAACTTACCCTGCCCTCCTCGTCATCTCCATCATTACTGTCGCGTCGGTCGCTAGTGTCGTTAACGATTGATTGAAACAGGTAAATTTTGATGGAAAATATATATTTTCAGATCAATGATGCAATCGTGTATCAAACTTCGTGGTGCTTATAAAGTTGGAAGTGCGTCGTCGTCGTGGTCGGCCTACGTTGATTTTGGCGCCGCCGCCGCCGCCAAGTTGACATCAAGCCATATCATCAACACCAGCAGAGAACAGAGCAGCTTTGGTGTCTCTAATGATTTTCAATCACCTTGCGGTCGTGATATTGATTTTTAATTAAAAATATGAGTTCTGAATTATTGAGAAAGGGTTTTTGCTAGATGATTTTTTTTTAAATATCTGTGGGCAGACTTGCTTAAGCCTTATTTAAGTAAGTTTTGCTTTTTTCTTCTTAATTTTTATAGAATCTCAAAGAGTTATTGAGGTCGTCTTCTTGTATAGCGTTTATATGTTTCGTTTCTTATATGAATAAGCTTGAAGAACACTTAAAAAGAAGCTTGATTAATACATCAATATGGTTACATGCGTTATAGGTTTTTGTTGTTTGCTTGTTTCTCCTATGAGCTTTATGAATGTAGGTGGTTTATGAATATAAATTTATAATTTTTATTCATTTTGCTATGAATTTTGTTGCTTAACATTAATCTTTTGTGTCAAATGGATTTCCGCTGCAGTAAAAGTCTTATTAACTGCTGCTTTAGATGGAGTCAGCTATATATAGATTAAATTACGATGGTTAAATTTTAATAGTGGTTTTATTGCAAATGCACATCACACCTACGAATGGGGAGGTTCTGATGTTTTTTTTTGTTAATTTATTTATTATTTTATGGGCAACATTATATGAATCAATTAAACCACTCTTGCACTTTATTATAAACGGGTAATTTATGAATAAATAATGATAGAATTTATATAAAAAGTGGTTGAATTTTAAATTCAATTAAAGTGTATATTTACCATGTTAATAATGAGAATTATACTAAACGTTAAAAATTGACTTGGTTAGTGCGCAAGACTGTAATGCTTGAAGTCTTGAGATCAATCCCCACCTGTGCCACGTGAAGTTTTTTCACGGGTGGTTCAAAAGTCAATGCTTGAAACTTTTGGTCATTCATTTGTTAGGTTAGGTTAGGTTAACGTGGCTGCGGATTTAGAATCCACACACTTATTTATTTATTTATTTATTCATCTACGGATATAATTCTTACAGATTACTAACAATTTTGATATAAAAATATAATTAAATACTTAAGCCAAAGAAAAGCCCATTGTGATACCACATGAATCTAGAGAATTACTTCTTACTAGTCGAACCATTTTGAGCTTTTTATAAAGCGAAGGAGATATTTGATATCCTTTTTAGCTAGTTCACTGGGATTATCAAAAGAGTATTCTCCCAGATGAAGTTTGCGTCTTAGTGAAAGAGCAGGGCAAGCGCAGAGAAGGTGAGATTGTTTCCTCTTCTTCTTCGTCCATACAGCTCCTGCAGAAGTCATTTGAGGCTACACCAAGTCGTATTGCGTGTCTGCCTATGAGACAGTGTCCCGTAAGGACACCTATTAGGGAGCTAATATGAAGTCTGCTTTGAGATAACAAGTCTTTAGAGCGTTCTAGGTCCAATGAAGGCCATATGAGTTTTGTGGCTGCGCATGTTGGTAAATTGTACCACCTAGAGTTTGCTATCTTGAAAGCTGTTTCTTTTAGCAGAAGTTTACATGTATTGTAGATATCGGTATACCTATCTACTCCCTTTCAGGTGAAATAGGCATGACGGTTCAATTTTTAGCGAGTTCATCGGCTCTACAATTTCCCGTGATGTCTCTGTGGCCCGGCCGGCACCCAACATAGGTGAATGTTAAATTGCTGCGCCATCTCCATAAGAGACGATCGACAATCGAGGGCCGTTTGAGATTTGGTTGAGACACAGTCAAGATATTTGATAGCAGCCTGACTGTCAGAGAAGATGCGGATATCAGAAGTCGATATCACGTTTTCTCTTAGCCAGGAGATAACCTCTTTGATCGCTAATATTTTCGCTTCGAAGACGTTACAATGTTTAGGGAGGCGGAATGAGATGCTTAGATTAAGCTTTTCTGAGTACACACCACTACCAACTCCCTCATTTGTCTTGGATCCATCTGGGTAAAAATGGATGCTTTTGTCATCCAGGAGTTTTTTGTCTTCCCATTCATCTCTGGATGGAATGGATACCTGGAAGTTTTTTCCAAATTGGAGTTTTGGAATAGTGTAGTCTATGTACTTTGGTATAGAACCAAAGAGGTTCAAAATGATGGAGTGCCCCACATTGTTGTTGGTCCATTGAGATGAGGCGTTGAGTCTTATAGCTGTACTCGCTGCCACTTGTTTGCTGAATATGTCGAGGGGTGTCAGATGGAGGAGAGTGTCCAACGCTGCTGAGGGTGTGGTTCTTAATGCCCCGCTTATGCAGAGACATGCAGTGCGTTGGACTCTGCTGAGTTTGTCGTGGTATGTGACTTTATACAATGCAGTCCACCATACTGCAACCCCGTACATAAGTATTGGTCGGATGACCGATGTATATAGCCAATAGGTTATGCGAGGTTGAAAACCCCATTTGCTTCCTATGGCTTTCTTGCAAAGGAAAAGAGCTACTGTAGCTTTTTTAACTCTTTCCAGAATACTAGGTTTCCAACTTAATTTTATGTCCAATATCAGACCAAGATATTTGGCTTCATTTGGTAAAATGATTAGGGGTACACCTTTTATTGAAGGAGGTACAATTTTTGGGATACAAACAATTTCGGTGTAAAAAGGACGAGGTCTGTTTTTTGAGGATTAATACTAAGTCCGCAGTTATCTGCCCATCTAGTGAGCATATTGAGTGCGTTTTGGAGGATGTTCTCCTATGACGGCGATAGCAACATCATCGGCATACGCAACCACTCTGTAGCCTTCTCTCTCAAGGGATATTAGTATTTCGTTAACCACTATGTTCCACAGGAGAGGGGACAGAACACCACCTTGCGGAGTGCCTCTACTGACAGACCTTTTCGTACAAAAATCCCCCATCTTAGAGTTGATGATCCTGCTTTTTAGCATTAGATTAATCAATTCACAGAGTGAGTATTCGACGTTTAGGGTCGTCATAGCAGAAGTGATAGCGGATGTGTCAACGTTGTTGAAAGCGCCCTCAATATCCTGGAAGGCCACCATAGTATATTCCTTTTGTTCTAGGGAGTATTCGATAGTTCTTACCAGAGTGTGCAAGGCTGTTTCTACCGATTTCCCTTTGCAGTAAGCATGCTGAGACATTAAAGTCTCTTATCAATGCTATTACGTACATGGATATCAATCAAACGTTCCAGAGTTTTGAGAATGAATGATCTAATAGGTCTTAGATCTTTAGGATTGACATGCGAACATTTGCCCGCCTTGGGAATGTAAACTACCTTCAAATCTTGACGACAATTTTAGTCCTGATGGCTTTCCATCATTCATACTCCAAAAATGTGCAAAACATCGTATCATATTCGTTGTTTGTAATAAATCTATTAAATGCTGACCCATTCCAATCTAATGGACATACGTCTTCCCCAAACCAACTCATAAAAATGGTCCAAAGCTCTTAATCTCTAACTATCGTCCTATATAGCTAAACTGTCAGTTATTGCAAAATTGTTTGAGTCTCTTGTCTGTGGTAATCAGCATGGTTTTGTAAACAAAATCGACAAATCTACTTCAGCCTACCATATTTTGCATTACCGCATGTCGAAAGAAACCTACAAGTTAACTGCGTATTTACGGACTTCAGCAATGCTTTTGACAAACTGAACCACGCTGTGCTTTTAAGAAAATTGGACGAGATTATTTCTTGGATTTCATCATACTTAATTGAAAATATTAATATTAATGTTACAGTGTTGCTTTTCAAAATAATCGTTTAAGTAAATAAAAACTCAAACTCTAGTAATCCAAAGGGAAGCCATTTTTGTCGTTTTATTTATAAATTACCTTCCTTCCATTTTACAGAACTGAATCACATTAATATACACTAACGACGTTATAATATTTCGAACTATAACATCCTTAACTGCCTTAACTGACTGTGAGCTATTTAAAGACGACCTTAAAAAACTATGGGAGAGGTACAATACCAATAGTTTACTTGTGTACATAACTCTGTTAAGTGAACATCTTCTAAATTCGACGATATTTCAACAACGTACTATATTTCAAACCTCGGAAATATTTTGGACCAAAAATTAACTTCTATTAACCATTATAATCACATTATCAAAACAACTAATACAAAATTAAGTTTAATTAAATGTTTCAGTCGAGAATTCAAAGATCCCTATGTTATAATATCGCTGTATATGTCATTTTTACTTGCGACATATAGGAACTATATGGCAAGTTTTGCATTCGTGCAAAATTTTGTCTGTCTGTCCACGCTCCTACAGCCTAAACCATTGGGTCGATTGAGTTCAAACTTGGAAGTTAAGGTTTTGAGCAGATTCGCGTCAGGCGTTTTTTTCATTTTTTTTTCTTAAGATCAAAACTAACAGTGGCCCCCATACAATTTTTTTGTTCAAAAAACGATTATTCGAATTTTCTCAAAAACGAACCGATAGATTTTTTTTTTAATTTTCTTTAAAATTTTCTTTTTTAACTTTGCTTCTTTTAATAAGAAAAACATTTTTTTGTATTGCTCAGGAAAGGTACCGGTCATAGAACCGTTTTTTTGTTTTTAAATTTTATCAGTAACTTATGAACCGATTTCAATAATTTTTTTTTGAACGAGCTCTTATACTGCCTTAACAATATTTCATTATCAAAAGTGCAATTTTTTTTTGATTGGATTTTTAAAAAAATATTGAATTTTTTTTTTCAAAATTCTATATCTCAAAAACGGGTCAACATTTTTTTACGAAATTCAAATGCAGTGCGTATATTTATAATCACTAAACAACTGCATATCAAAAATATTTTTAGAACAAAATTGAAAAATTTTATATATAAAAAATTAATTTAAAAAAAACCGCTCTAACGATTTTCGAAAAAAAAATTTGAAAAATCAAGGGTTTTTCGATTTATAAAATGGCATTTAAATTTTTGAAGACAAACTTATTTTTCAGGTATATTTTTAAATCTTATAAACATAGGTACTTTTTTAAACAGACTCTTTGAATACAGGAGCAAGTTCGTGTGACCCAGTCGTGCATTTTATTTATATCTGTCCTTAAGTATGGTTGCATTATCTGCCCCTTGCAAGAAATTGTCAAATCCTCCTAGAGTAATATTATTGTCATGAAAAGTGCTTTCGCAAATTAGCTGTTCGAATTCGTCATAAAACCATAGCTCCCCTCCATCCCTGGCTTGACTCGCACACAGGAATAGTTTAGAGTTATAAGTCACTATAGGCCTGAAGAATTGATACCTATTCATCGGTGTTACAATTCAAATGGTTAGCATTTACAATGAAAGCTGACATCCGACATCTTTAAGGCTGATAAGCCCGTCTAAGTTTATTCAAAAGATCTAAAGACATATTAGCCAATCATCATGCTTCTTTAGACCTTTAAACCTCCGATTTATATCAACCTCGAGGTAAAAAATCATAATTATCTAATGCTCATAAGCAAAAATTGGTAGAAACTGATCATACAAAGCTCGTAGAAAACTCCCTTCATTATAAGAATTGTACTTTATTTGATTCCTCGGACTCTTTGATGGTAGATAAATCGGTCAGTAAGCTAATAAATCAAATGCTTACATAAACAGTATTATAAACTAAAAAACAGCCGTTTCTTGTTTCCCCCTTCTCTGGAACTTAATTATAAACAAACTATACTTACAAATCTAGAAGAAGCGGGATAGAGAGTTTGACTATGTGGACGACCGACTTGTCCCACATATATTCTCTTATTATCTTAAGGGTGTACCACTTGAATTCTCACATGTAATGTAGAGTAAGATAATAGGGTCTTGTTTTAGTTTAGATAAGAAATTTAGCTGAAAATCTTCTAGAGAGATTCAAAAAAGCCACATTAGCCCTATTTTCTTGCAAAAAAAGCCATTGGTAAATAATAGGGGCTACAACCTCGTATTACACACTAGCAGTAAATCTTAGTTATACTTTTTTTAAGACCTATCCTTTCATACAAAGCAACAATATGGAGGGCTCTGCTAGATACAGCAACAAATCGTGATAAGCTTAGGATATTCCAAAGAACGGTCTATTTGTTAATTGACTTGACATTATAAGCAATCGGCCACAAATACAGTTACGAGTACTCAAATTTTTTGGAATCTAGAAAGTATAACGTCCACAATCCAACAAAAACTTTAAAAAGTCCGTCCCTTCCAAGTCTATGCCTATTCCTAAATCCCAATTATTGTAGCGTGTTTTCCAGGCAGAGCTTTCGGCTATCAAAATAGTTCTCTCTTGCCTGAAGGAAAATTTTATATCGAATACCGATGCACACGTCTTCGCAATTGCCATAAAAACATTGGACATTTTCTCTATAAATTTACAAACAACTCGAAATAGTCCGTTAGCTTTTGCGGAAATGGAAAATACCCTAAGCTTCATGTAAACTTATACCGGATGCTTTAATAGCACCTTCACAACTTTGAATTTAATTTTTGAACACATCCTTTCACTAATCATTGAACTCTCATTGTCAATTTATTCCGTAAACACAACATCTTTATCATGGATAAGGCTATAATTATACTGTCAACGCGTTGACTCAAAAATGTGTGTCAACGTAATCGTCAATGTGCTCGTCAACGCGTTGACAACATTTTTCGTTGACGATTACTCGACGTGACACTCTTGGGACAGATTTGTATGTCATTATTACGGAGTCTGTGACCGCAACTTTAGGAGCGTTTATTCCAATTTTAGGTCATGATTTTCATTTTAAGTAGACAGGTAACAAGTTTAGTGCACAAATTTGAGTCTACTTATTCGTTGTGTGATCTTGCCATGTCAGTGAGGCAATGGGTCGAAGTGTCGAAAATAGCGTTGCCGTGCAAGAGTCTGAAGCAAAAGATTTAAATCAATCAATTTCACGTAGTTCTCAAAAATTGGTCATCGTTCAGAACCACATTATGGTGTACTTTGCGTAAGGATCTTGGTATACACACACGCAAGATCAATCCGACTCTAGAACTAAAGCTAATGTGCTATTTAAAGCGATGTACTTGTAGGTTCTCCGATAGCGCTCTGTTAAAGATGGGTTGGCTACGAAATCCCGCATCACGAAATCCCGCGTAACGAAATCCCGCGTAACGAAATCCCGCATCACGAAATCCCGCAAAACGAAATCCCGCAGAACAGAATCCCGCATCACGAAATCCCGCGTAACGAAATCCCGCCGTTTCACTCCGTTTTCAAATTTTTTCGACACCGCTGTTTTCATAGGAAAGGAGACACTCTTCGATGAGAATCATGGATCATTTTTTACATTGTTTGGAAGACAGCACTGTATTATTGGAATTGGTTTTGGCCAATCAAATCGCGAGAATCTGTATAACGAAGGAAAAAAATTTGTCGTTTCAAAATAGTACTTAATCAGGAATATTTTTGGAAATTATTTAGTAGACAGCGGGATTCTACCGATGGTGGTTGGTGGGACATGCTCTTCTTCCAGGTAGGTATGGAATGGAATGAGTTGTGATTGGTTGGTGGTAAGCAGGGTTTATGGTATGGTAAGTAAAGCATTGCTTGGGATGTTCTCAGCATTCAGGAATAGCAAGATTCCTTGGATGCGTAAAGGACATTTTAAGCATGCCTAGGGGTTGGGTAAAGCGTTTGGGGCGATTGGGTTGGGGTGTAGGACGCTTAAAATGGTGTTTAAGCGTTAAAGAAATTCAAATTTTCTTTTGAGGTTGAAAACGCTTAAAATTTCGTTTTAGCGTTTAAGAACTTCAGAAATGGTTAAAATGTTCTTTTTAGGACTAAAAAAATTTTTAAAGAGTGAAACTAATTTCAAAAACATTTTCTTAAAAAAAACTTTCAAAAAGTGAAAATCTTTTTTGAACAAAAGCACCTGCGGGTGGCCCGCTTCGCGGGATCTCAGGATTTTAACTCCACTTTTCGGGGTACACACCCGCTCACGCAACTCCGTTGCTCCGCTTAGGGTATGTAAAGTCGCCAGGCAGGCGCCTATATAAACAACTTCTTTCAATAAAAGCACCTGTGGGTGGCCCGCTTCGCGGGATCTCAGGATTTTAACTCCACTTTTCGGGGTACACACCCGCTCACGCAACTCCGTTGCTCCGCTTAGGGTATGTAAAGTCGCCAGGCAGGCGCCTATGTCAACAACTTTCTTAAACAAAAGTAATTGACTGTAATCCTATATGATTTCTATCGCAAAATTTCCTACCTCAGTCTCAATCATGAGAATCAACACGAACGAAGGAGGCGTATCCAAAGCCAAAAAACAGCCATGCATCCTTTGAAAAGAGTATAAAACTAGTGCTCATTTCGCATTATTTTCAGTTCTTCTATCTTCTTAGAACTCCATGAGGTAAACACCTCACTCAGAGATATGAACTCTTGAAGTTCAACCAGCGCTCTATTGAGAGTGGCGAAGCGCTCGAAGTGCTTTTTGGCGTTTTGGTTGATTCGATATGTGAATCTTCCTTTACGCTTAAAAAGCATTTTAAGCTTGTTGAGTTCGCTGCCCATTAATAGGCGTTTTTATTTTTAAGCGTTTTAGAACGTTCATAATGGGAATGTTCTTAAACGCTTAAAAATTGATGCTAGACATTTACTAGCTTAAAACGCTGTTTGAGCGTTTTGAAAGTTCTTTTTAGAGCTAAAAAAAATATTCAAAGAGATAAAAACAATAATTCAAGCTTTTGGAGCGTTTTTTCCAAAAAAATCAGTTTTAGCTTAAATACGACTCTAAGCGTGCTAAAAATCAATTTTCCCATATAAAATATTTAAAGAGAAAAATCAAGATTTCTAGCTTGTGGAGCGTTTTTTCCAAAAAAAAATTATTTTTTCCATACAAATACCCTGAAGAAGGCTAATTTGGCGGGAATAAATTTTAAAATCAAATTTGCCATACCAATAGCCTATCAAAAAAAAGTCTAAGTACTACCATAAGCGAGAAGAAGGAAAAAATATTTTTTCAGAGCAAAATATTTTTCACTACTTTTCCAAAAAATATTTTTTCCAAAGTACTATCTTATGCCGTACTAGAAATCCTGGCAAAAAGGAGTAGAAAAATCCCGCCGCGATCGGCGGGATTTCGTTACTCGGACCATTTTCTGTGCGTGTGTCACACCAAAAATATCAAATTTAATCGGCGGGATTTCGTTACGCGGGATTTTGTGTTGCGGGATTTCGTTACGATCCCGTTAAAGATGCGCCAGGATGATGAAATTGCAAATCGCAAAATAATCTTCAGGAATGAAGCACGATCACGGGCCAATCGACGTTTCGAAAGTCGTTAAATAATCGTGCTAGCTTATCAATAATCCACTTAATAATTTTTCTAATCAGAATTTACCCACAGGCTTATGAATTCATTATTTTTAAATCATAAGTCACTAGCTAGCTTGTGAATAAAAGTCAAACTTAAGAGTGACATAAGCTTTTACAATTCGGGCTCAAAGCCATTTATTTTCCTTTGTATATTTTTCTTCGTTAAGTTAGTTACATTTTTACACTTTATTTTGCGATTCTAAATGTTTCTGATAAATTATTATCAAAAACTCTTGGTCACTAGAGAAAAACTAAATTCCTTTTAAAAGACTTCAATTTTTATCACAGCAAATATACTTTTGGAATAACCGATTGCAATCAAACAGAAGTCTTCACACTGCTCCTTCAAGTCGTAAATTTTGTATATACACGTACCGTACATACATTGTGCTAAAGGACATTACATTCAATCGCAAAAATTTCATTTCATTTACAATAAAACAGTAGGCAAGCTTCAGAATCAATCCTCTGGGGAACAAAAATAAAGATTGCCTTATCCTAAAACACAAAACGTTTCTTCATTTAATCGTTAACAAAAGTGCAAAGTGCGCTCCAGCCCATCATCGATTCATTCATCATTGCCTGTTGCCACCAATCGAATCGTAATTGAATTTGACGCAAACAATTTATTATCCAATCGAAGAAGATACACGCGCGTCTCCACTGCAAACGCGTGTTGAACACAAAAAAAAAACACAACAAGTACAAGAATCAAAAGTCCTATGAATATACTCACATTTGGCTCTGGAGGATGGACGGGTAGGCGCGTCGGCGGCGGCGGGTTGGTTGAACGTGTCATCACATCGTCATCACTCTTCAGTAATGATACGACCGCGTCGAGCGAGTGCTGCTCCTTCTGCTGCGGGCATCTCGGTCTCGGCTCAGAGTTGAACATTTCCAATTTCAAAATCTAATCGGAAATGTTTGTCCGCCTCCACAGGAGTGACTTTACGACGATTTGCAGCCATCATAGGTGCGTTTCATAGGCGACTCAAAAAGGTCACAATCACCAACAAGCTATAGGGCCTCGGCTTTTGATTCAAGATTTCTTTCTTTTTTCTATTGTATCAATCGCCTTCGCCTATGAGGCCTGATAAACTTATCAAAAACTTCTTCCACATCCACTGTCCAGTCGACTATATAGTCAGGCAAAAGCAACCGTGACGTTGCGTTGTCGTCCATTGAAACCCATAAATCTTGGCTTCAAATGGCACAACCAAATGCAGAACGATATATCTGTCGTCTACTTATAAGTCTACGTCTGCCCCAAGACCTAGAATCTCATCAGTGCGCCCGCCCCCGCTCCACGCCGCGTCGCCACCGCGTTATAACGTCTCCTCAAGTCAGTTAAGTACGTTTTGAATTTTGTTATGAAAGCTTCGCTCAGCGAGCAGTAAAATTGTTGCACAACACACTTCCTCGGATGTCTCGCTTTACCATATGCGCAAATCTATACCATCTCTCACTCGGAATGGGCGACAGCAATGTGATCAGTGTAAGTATACTGAGCATAAGCACTCCGCAGTGTCACAGCCTAACAGCCAAACGGGTTCCTGTCAAGACCATGATGGCTTCAAATACAACGCAAAGAGGTGATGCGAGCTTGAAGAGATCACCTCCTTAGAACTAACCCAGTAACAACAACATTGAAACAAAACTACGATTTTTAAAGAAAATTTCCATACAGCGCAGTTGACAGCTGAAACTCAGCTGGAAACGCTGTCAGTTGGCAGCAACCAGCAAGCACAGTGACAAAGATTAGTTTCTGCCACCTGGTTTAATCCACTGTGCTCAAAAATGGAGCACCACCGACCGCGACGACGAGGGCGGCAGCAGCGTGCAGTATGAAGAGTAGCGTTGTGTTTTTTTTGTTGGTCCCCGGGCGGTATGCTCTCGGTTTATGAATGGCGGCGGTGAATTCGGTGCTCGTCAAGAGCGTGTGGGCAGACTCATTCACTGCGACTGCGAGCTTTTCGTAGGTGAAAAACGATCGATGGGATGTGAAATTCTGTGTGTCTCTCGGTGCAGCTGATACAAATGGCTTCTGCTGTCCAAGCCAGCGAAAACGAGCTCGAAGCCTTGTCCTGTCTTGAAAAAAAAAAAAAAAACTAACTATAGCGGTAGACAAATCAACATTGTATATATAGGTTGAGGTACCTTTCAATGTGGGGGTGTGTGTAAGCATGCAATTTTTTCTGCTTAATTTGCACGCACAGCGGTAATGGCGGCATTTGTTCAGAAATCGAAAATCACTTTGACGTGTGACTGAACAGCAGCAACAGTTCAGTGTCGACGGAGGTGGTTCTGGTTTTTGTTAGACTTATTTTTTAGCAACTTCTGGTGGGCAGTAGGAATATAATGCGAAGTGTGACCAGAAGGCAGACAAAATGCTAACGCTAAGGTGGGTGAGATTAACATTTTGAGGTTTTTTGCAGTGATGGAATGGATCCGGGAGAACACGTTGTCGAATGAAAAGTATGATCTTTTTTCTTTCTAGTTATAACTTATGCCAGAACGGGACTTTATGTCCATGTTATACGAGTATTGTAGCCGTTGTTTTTTTGTTCAAATAAGATAGAGTGGATTGGTAATCGATTATAACTGCTAATTGATTGCTAGGGAATGGGCGAACCTTGTCGGGGGTATATTTTCTTTGTTTGTGGGTTATTGGAGGAATTTTCAAATGGTGTCAAGAATTAGGCTGTTTATCGTGCTTAAATTTTTTAATTACTTTCTCATATTTTAGGAAACCAGAAAACACAACCTTTCACATTGTGTTTTTGGTTTTATTCTCAAACTAAGACTTCCAAAGGCCTCCATGCATTTTGAGACTATGATTTTAAGAATAAACTTAAGTTAAGTAACAAAATTTGAAGACCAAAATAAGTTTAACATCTTTCCCATAAACTAACTTTCTTAAGCGATCTAGTTTTCCTGAGTTTGAATCGTGCCTTATAATTGTTTAGGTTTTTGAAATATGCTTCCCTAAAATTGTTTTTTTTTTCTTTTGTTTAAAGAAGAACAAGTTGTGCTCTCAAGGCTTAGTTAAATCACAAGATATTTCTTAACAATAAATTGCTTCCTTACTGAATTTTCAAAGTACAAAGTATCTAGATTGGTGTCCGAAAATTGTAATTAGTTACGAGATTACTTATGAGTCTTTACTTAGGTACCTACATGAAATTTTGAGAAACGTATCTTATGATTTTATACTTTTGGAAAATAGGTTTCAAAGCAAAGCTAATTGCGTGTAAACTGCGATTTTATCTATCTGCCAAAACGTATTTTAAAAATGCACGCTTTCAATATGATTTTTAATTTTGTTTAGTTTTCTAAAACTTGATGCGACAGCCTCGTTGGGGCATAGGATTCGTTTCAAAAACATTACCTTTCTATTAAACCAGTTTTGTCTTTTACTCTCAAAAACAGTTCAGCGTTTTAATGTGGGAAGACGACTAACAAGACCAACAAAGAGTTTTTTTCGAAAATTTTATGTTATGCTAAAATTTTTTAAACCAAATATTGATTTTATAGACCATAGGAATTTTATTTAAATAGCCCCAAAAAATCGTGTTTTCCCTTCAACTTTGAACTGGTGTTATGTCAAAAAAAAAACTGAAGTCATAGAGAGATTTTGAGGTTCGAATCGAACTGAGAACTTCAAAATTCATCGAAAATGTACAATTCAATAAATGGTTATAAGATCTTTTCCAAGATAAGACTCTTCTACATACATTTTATTTCGATCCGATTCGTAGAATTACAAATTTGACATTCCTCGACGTTTCAAGGTCCCAAGAATCTTAATAAGATTTTTAGAGAGATGTTTAAAGGTGCGTGTGTACAAATATCTCGCGAACCAATAAAGTCGTATTCTTCAATATCAGGCAAAACAAAGTCGGTTATCATATGACTATAACGATTTGAATTGACGGTGAAAGTAGTTTCATCGTCGTTTTCGAAGAAGTAAGGTCCAATCACACCTCCGGACCAAAGAGCGCACCAAACAGTGACTTTTAGTAGATGTAATGGCCTCTCTTTAATTACTTGAGGATTCTCAGAACCCCAAATACGGCAACTTTGATTGTTAACACACCCACCGGTGTGAGAAATGTGCTTCGTACTGAAGAAAATTTTGTTCGGAAAATCACCGTCAACCGCCTGCGCCTGTTGTTCAAGCACCAATACGACATATCTACGAAGTTGTGAATGGTCAGCTGGCTATAGTTATTGTGTGAGCTGGACTTTATATGAATGTGTGTGTAGATCCAAATGCAAAATACGCCATAATGTGCCTTAAGACAGTCTTTTTAGTTATTCCTGAGAACGACGAGGAATCGTAACCAATCCAGTCTTTTTGAATTTCTAATTGAATAAGTTACGTGACGTAACAGCTCGTAGAGAACCAGGACCTACAACTCTCAACCATTCCTGTGTGCGAGTAATTTCAGAAATGTAGGGGACCCACAGTTTTCATGCCGAATTTAATCGGCTAATTTGCGAAAGCAAAAATTATTCTTGGAGGATTTGTCAATTTTTCGCAAGCGGCAGTAACCGTTAAAAAAAACTTTTTTTTGCAACAGACGGGGATTTAATCCAAGACCTCTGGCATAACAGTCCTACACACTAACCATCACGCCACGGATATTACCTTACCTAAGCAAAAAGAAGACTTATTAGAAAAGTTAATAATAAGACCTAGTGCGAATCACTATCTGCTTTTCCGTGAGCTTTGATCCATAAAAAGGATAACAGAAAAAGATTTAGACAAAATATAAGTCTGTCTACATTGCTGGTATCATAAGGTCTATGCATTATGATAACGCGCGTTTAGTCAAAATAATAGCTTTTGTAAGTGCAAGTGTTCCTATATTAAATGGAGTTTATTGATTTTCTCTGACGAAAGTGTCGAACACCTTCACGATCATGACTTGGATGATGTGTGGTTCCAAAAGCCGTACAAAAATACCTTTTCTGGCTTTATTGTGCATGAAGTTTGCTTCTCTTGATTTCATGTTTTGGCAAAGGTCAATTCTTATCCAAGATCGTTTGCTTAAGCTAATAATCCCCGATCTCATGACGGAGGTCATTTGAATGGTAACGTTTTTGCACTTAAAGTCAAAAACCAAGAAATGAACCAGAGCTGTCTACTATAGGCGAAATAATACTAAAAGTATCACCGATATTTAACAAGAGAAAAGTTTCTGTTCTCTGGCACAATTTTGCTTAAAAGTAAAATCTTTTTCTTTCTAGACCAAATCTAAGTATTAGGTATAAATTACGTCAAACTATTAGAATTACGCATTTTACCATCTCTCTCTTTCTCTCTCTCTACCAATTTGGCCTATTGCAAGTGCCCAACCCTCAAGCGATATAAATTACAAATCTCATAAACTCACATAACAAACAAGCTTCATTCATAAACACAAAGACAATTATTAAGTTAAGTCCCCACTCTTCATTTGTTACCTTCAAAACGACAGGAAGTTGCTGTTGTGCACAATTTTTATTTGTATCTTTTCTTTAAGCAACAACGAAAATATATCGCTTTTAATCGTGTGGGCCGGGTTGGATGCACAAATATGGCAAAAAGGTGAGAAAAGTCACGGCACCTCATAGCCAAAGTATAGGTATATGAAGATTAAAGTAGGTAGGTTAGGTTTTATATTTTTGGAGTGGGTGGTTTAATATTATGTATATGTATACTATACATCTACAAGACCGGTTGCAAGGCATCAGTTAAAAAAAATACTATAAACTTTTGAACAAAAATCTATGAATGAAATCGAGTTAAAATGCGCCAAAAATTCATTCAGCTAGCAGCTGGTCAGAAAGCTCGAGAACCGAAGCACACATTCTCTAAAGGTCACATCACATAATGAAAATGACAATCGGTGGCTCACGGCGCGGCGGCGCGGTGCGGCTTGCTGTGGCGCACTTGATTTAAATTCGATTCAAAAACTCCACATTACGTGCTTCGATTTAGTAGATCTGATTTGAATCGGCATTAATCTTTAGTGTTGGCGTTTTTGATTTCTAAATCGTTTTGACAATGAACATTCAAACGCATCCGATACAATGTGTGTAGGTTGCGTAAAATAGCAATAAAATAAAAACCCAATACACTGTGCCAACTGTGATGCAATATGTCTTTGTAAAAAACAGATACTCTTGAGGTTAATGCAGCTTGAAGACACAAGTTGGACTTTTTTTTTGTCAATCATTGCTGAATCTATGAATGAAACTGTCATCGACAAAAACGCATTATGTTGTGAGTCTTGAATCGGAGTCGATGTCAGTAATTTTTTTTTTCGGAAAAGTCTTCACTTTCATTCATGAATAAAGTGATTTATCTTTGCAACATGTATGAATGAATGAATGAATGAATGGGTTATAAGATGGAAATATAGTGAGACGACTGTTCCAGCATATTGGCTTGACAATATGCAGATTGTGATCGAATATGGAAATCAGTTTGGTTCAAGGTACTCAAGTCTTAACTGCTTGAGTGTTTTGTCTGTCTTTGTTGCATTTGGTGTTAGTGGCTTAGAAATACATACAGGTCCGGATACAGAAATGTTCGGCTTCGTTTACTGGTACCATCTTTGATATCGTCCAAGTATCATTTCATACTTTGAACTTTGAATTCAGATTATTTCTACGAATCGAAAGGTTTATTTTCTATGGACTTTAGAATTTCTCAGGTGATTAAAAAAAGTACTCCGAAAAAGGTATCTACGACACCTATAAGAAATATTTCTTTAGGCGTGTCGTTTTCAATCGGTCATTTTGATAGCTTTCACTCCTGGGAAATGCATTTTTATTTCCACTAAATTTGTTTCAATAGTCGTTTTACAGGGTTTTGACTGCATTTCATTTTCATGAAATTTTTTATGATAAATTTCCACATTTAAATAACTTCACGAATTCCATTTTCAAGGTCTGAAACTATTGTGTCCTTATCTTTCAATTGGCTACAAAGGAAAACATCTAATGGTCTCGGTGGCCAATTGTATGATCACCTCTTCGAGATATCCCACCATCAATAATTTTTCCTTGCAAAATTGCGATGGTTTTGTTGCTCGTCTACATCAATATCTTCAAATTGTGGCCATAAAGAATTCTTTATACTAATTATATAAGTAAATTTCAATCATATCGCCATCCAACTCAAAACCGCACCAAACAGTTAGTTGAGAATGACAAGAATTACTCTTGGTGGATTTGTCAATTCCCCTTAAGAGGCAATTCCCGTAAAAAAAAAACTTTAGATGATGCATGAAAGTCCTATGCACTTTTTATAAATTCATTCTTAAAACTATTTTGAAGCTAGACAAAAATTCTACTAAAAAACTAAACCCCAAAACTATAAAACATGTATGTAAGCCAGTCAAGACTTAAAACCCTAGCTCGACTATCCATTGTCGATTGCAGATTGAGGCCACCAAAACTGGGTATTCTAATTCACTCTATCATTTCGGTCCCGTTTGAATACAGCATTGATGAACCTAATGAGCCCTTCTCCGTCTTGTGCCAGAACTTCTCGACTGTACGGGAGCCGCCACCGGCTGCCGGTCCACGGTTTTTAGTCTGAAGTGGTAGATTAGCGGAACTGACAATGTGTCTTGTATTAGTCCGAACCTGTCTAAGAAGAGGAATAACTCTGGTGGATTTAAGCCACTCAAGCGTGCACAGAAAATCAAATTGTTGGTCGAAGTCATAGGCCACGCAATGTTACTTGGAACGATTTTTATCACGAAATTGTAAGTTCTGTTGATTGGAGACACGTACATAAGCCAGGACAGCGTTGTTAACACTGCCGCACGAACACCTGGAACTTCTCCATCTGGGAACTTTGAACCACACAGGATAGCTATAAACGATCATGGGCCATATGAGGGCCAAGTAGCCTTTACCATGGATTCAAGCCAATTTCTGTACAGACGTTTTGTAAGATCGAAGGCTCCTTTAGCCTTGTCAGTCAAGCATTTAAGGGTCTGTTAAAATCCAGATACTTTTCCCACCAGATACCGAGGTACTTGACAAAGCTTTTGTTCGTTAATCGTTGCCCGTGAAGATCAACAATGATCGTCAATTCTTGCACGTATCTCTCGTAGCCCCATTCAATGTTTTCCGCAACAAATTTGTCTCTAACTTCTCGATACTTATTTTCAGTTTCCAGTCGTCAAAACATCGCTGAGTTTTGCCGAAATCATGTTGTAGGAGAATTCTAATAACCTCTCCGGCCGTTCTGTACGCAACTACATAGATCGTCGGCGAACGCCATTGGCTTATTTAGACTATTTATCAGATCGCTGGTGTTAATGCTGAAGAGAATCAGCGAATCAGCGAATTTACGGCTCCCTGTTGAAGACTATTTTTAATACGGAATGTTGCCGTAAAAGTTCCATTTCCACTCTTGCTACCGTTAAGCATATCTTAAAATCAAAACCCCATTAATAATCTACTCGAAAACTTTGCTGATGATCGGAAGAAGACTTATAAACCGAAGATTTGACGGGTTAAAGTTGTCCTTTCCCTTTTTAGGTGAGGAAGAACCATAGCGGTCTTCCAATGCACTGGATAATAACATTATTCAGAGCATTATTGAAGCGTGGTATAAATGTAAATTTTCGTCTTCTGTTAATGTCTTTGAACAACGTTGGATGTACTAGTACCATCTACACCTGCTTGGACTCTTTGTTTTTTTTTTATTGAATTGAAGATGAGCTGGAGCTCGACCTTCGTTATTTACAAAAAACTTGGTCCCGTTTGCTCGACGATTATGGTACTTGCCTAAAAATCGTCATTGCACCGCATGAAACCAAGGCTCTCAGATCGGCATTGTGTCCATTTCATTTCGAAGGTAAAGGTGATGAGGTAAGGCTTTGATTCCAGGTCGTGGTTGGAGGTGAATGCTAACATTAACCTTGTACACTTTCTGGATAACAGCTCCCCCGGATCTTCAATAATATAAAAGTCATCGTGAAAGATGGTTTCCTCTAGATCTATTTGCACTGTCATAAGTACGTCTCTGTTCTCTAGAATTTCGGACACGAAAGGTCATTGTCATTCTTTTTCCTGAATATCTTCTTAGTTTTGGGAAACATACTCGAGTCACTGGAATTAACTGACAGAATCTTGTTGTCCCAGTACCTGTTAATTGATAACAAGTAGTTATCTCTAATCAACTTAATGATATTTTTGTATTGACGACTTCAGTGTCCTTATCTGCAGGTCCATGTTTGTGTGTGTGAATTGTCTTCTTACAAGTTTTTGAGTCTTGTCAGTAAGCCACTCTTGTGTCCATGTAATGAGTCTATAGTTGCGTTTCTGTAGACGTCCATTAGTCATATGATCTAACCATCACGCCCCAAGTACTTGTGTAATGTCATTTGTGGGATGTCTAATTCCAATGAAGGTCGACGAAAAATTGACAAACATGAGTTTTCGTCAAAACTACGATGTACACGGTTTCGATAAATTACATTACCAAAAGATCAAATTTGTTCACCATTTTCACTACTACAGCTGAAAAGGTTCGTCTCAAACGACGCAAAAGTGCTTTAGTTTTGCGAACTGGTGACTGCAAAATATTCACCATTATTGTGGTGAATTTGAATAATTCCAACGCATTATTGAAGTATGTTGAGTTTAATGTCAAAAAATGACAGTTTCAAAAGTGACATCTGCCAAAAAAAAACTATTATTGAAAAACTCTACATTATTTAACTCTTTTGAGCCAACACAAGAAAATTTTGATGCCGCGTAGCAAAAAAATGTAAGTAATTTATATTTTTTGTTTGGACTATGTTCGAAAAAATATTATTTTCTATTAAAAATCCCAGATTTTGAGTGCTACCAGAAGGGAAGTTCTGCCATGTCGTTCTAAGAAAAATGGTTTTGCTAAAGTATTCCTTTTAAGGTCTTTATCGTTTAATCGTTTAATATAAGTTTCGATAGAAGCTTCAGTCACTTAATCTTTTAATTTGCCCCATCACCGACTTCATGTAATTCATTCTTTTTCTAAATCCACAAATATCAGAAGCAAACTTAGAATTTACCGCATAAAGAGATAAATTTCCTTGAAATTCAAGTAATATTATAAGAACTTTCATTTTAAGAGAGCCAGGTGATGCTTAGCTCTTTTGGATCCGTGATTCTTCAACTTATACTTTAAAGGTTTGGGTATATGTAAATCTTCCCACGCACATATTACCATGCTAAGACGAAGAAGATTATAAGAAGGTAGTTTTATACATATAGGTATTTTATAATTGACAGATAACATGAGGTTTTGCATTATAGAAAAACAATAATTAGTCTCAATATACATTCCCCCTTTAAGATAGTTTATCTATTTGGCGGTAATTTTTACATCGATTTTTGAAGTTATACAGTTCGAAAAATCATTAATAAGAATTAACATCAAACATAATTCTATCAAAAAAATGTACATACCTACATATGTATCTATATGTATGCATATGATAGAAATATTTGAACCTGAGAAAAAGGACGTGTTGTAGGACACTACGTGCGCTCCTCATGGATAATTCTTGCACTCACTGTGGTTAAGGTAAAAAGAAAACTATGATTAATGATTTATCATGACCTTAACAGTAAACTACACAAATACTCATAACAACATTAGAGAAAACAAAAAAAGCGGTATCCTGTGAGAACATTTTTTTCTTTTTGTTTAATAGGTTTAGTTCAATCATGAGGCGATAGCATGCAAAATGCCTGCAACAAAAGGATATTATAATAGGACACTAAAATAAAAGATTCCGATAGAAGTTCTTGTGATGCTATCTCACTGCTCGCTTGTAGGTAGGTTCTAGATATGTAGGTAACTAAATTTTCTTAATTGTGGTTGGTTATTTTCAACATCAATCAAAATTTGTACCGCAGTATCAGTAAACCTTTATATTCATAACTTAGCAGTATTCTATTGGCACAAGTTGTGCAAAAATTGTGTGACGAATTGTCATAATTTAGCTGAGAAGAAGAATGTGACGTAAAAAAGATTTTGTATTTGAGCATGATTTTAACTAATGTCATCATTGAAGCAGTACACAAAAAAAACAATGTATTTTTTGAAACTTTTTAGTTTTTGTTTCATTGTTTTCTTGGCGCAAGAATTCAAAATTTTGTTATAAATTCATTTTCGCACACCAAGCAAACCAGACATGAGTTGCTAAAAGCGTATTTCTGCTGGAGATGCCCAAGGTTCTGAGGTTAAGAAAACCTATTGATAGACAATTTTAGCCTATTGAAATTTTGTATGTGTATTGTGTATGTCTTATTATTTTTCGTTTTTTGTTGCATAAATTCAGTATTGGACTTGCAAACCCCACTCGTTTTCTGGAGACAACTCAATTTGTTGCTGTTAGAAGCTGTTAGAAATCCATCAGTAAGTAAAAAAGTGTTTGGGACGTCTTTCTTTCGATTTTTCTAAAACTTTAACAAAATATTATAACAATATTTTTTGTGAGATAAAAAAAAAATATTGAGTCAATATCTTTCTTTGTTTTCGTAAAACTTGAATCAAAAACCATTTCTTATCAGTTTGTCGTTGGTTTTGTAGGTTTTCGTATTTTTTAAAAAAAAGTTGTCAGTTGAATGTTTCTAAAAAATCAACTGAAAGTTAGCAATAACATTTTGCACATGATAAAGTAAGTTTGGTTTAAATATTGCTACCAAATTTTGAAAACAATATTTTTCATAAGATAAAATTAGTTTGAAGGCAACATTTTATTTTTTCCATGATATTCTAGTTGAAAATATATTTTTACCAACTTTAAGTACTTTTTTTTTAGGTACCTACATACTTATTTATTCCCATTCTTCGTTTTTTTTTTTGAAAATTTTACCAGATGTCAAAAACGTCATTCATCGTGGCAAAATTAGTATTTTGGAGGTAAAATCATTTTTTGCTCGTAAATTATTCTTGCTTGCTATCATGTTGCATTTTATAATAAAGGGTTTTTCAATTGGAGCGGTTAGATTTTGGCGCCACGTGGCGGCCATTTTGTTTTGGTGACATCTGTCAAATCTTCTGTTTATCATTCAGTTGTTTATGCCAAATCATCATGGCAAGTTACACGATTGAACAGCACGTTCAAATCATCAAACTTTATTTTTAAAATGAGTGTTCGTTAACGCAAACGTTGCGCGCATTACGCCCATTTTACGATAGAAGTGGTGGCCCTCCTCCTTCACAGTCGACTCTTCAACGTTTGGTGGCCAAATTTCAGACGACCGGTTCAGTAAACAATCAGCCAACACCCGAACGTTCAAGGAATTTAAATTCGGCCGAGAACATCGCCACGGTCCGTGAAAGTGTACAGCAGAAGAACCCGAGGCAGTCTATTCCTCGCCGTGCACAAGAACTCGGCCTTTCGCAGACTTCAACTTGGTGAATTTTGCGTCGGGACTTGAGCCTACATCCGTTCAAGATCCAACTGATCCAGGACCCCAAAGTTCATGACCATAGACAACGCCGTTTGTTCTCTGACTGGGCTTCGAATCGTTTGGAAGAGGACCCCAATTTTTGACGAAAAATCATCTTTAGTGACGAGGTTTTGGATGAATGGCTGTGTTAACAAGCAAGATTGCCATATATGGGACGACACTAACCCACGCGAGGTTCACCAGGTCATAATGCATATTCAAAAAGTTACCGTTTGGCGTGGATTTTGGGCCGGCGGCACGGGGCGGCGTAATTGGTCCGTCCTTTTTTGAAAACGACGTTAGTGAGGCGGTGGCCGTCAACAGCGCTACATAACGATGATAACTAATTTCTTATGGCCCTAATTGAACCATATGGACTTAGACAATATGTGGTTCCAGCAGGACGGTGCGGCGGAGCGGCGCTACGTGCCACACAGCAAAAGCCACGGTTGACATTTTGCATGAACGATTTGAGGGTAAGGTTATCTCTCGCAGGAGTATAGCGATTTTAACCCGCTAGACTTTTTCCTGTGGGTTTTCTTGAAGTTGCAGGTCTGTGCAAATACACCACAATCGAGCGATGCCCTTAAGGTGAACATAATACAGGCCATCGCTCAAATTCAGCCGGATCCATGCGTAAGAGTCATTAAAAATTCGACCACTTGAATCCGTGCCACCGTAAGAAGCCAAGGCTGGCATTTGAATGATGTCATATTCCACACTTAATGACATACATGTGCCTTTCAAATAAAAAATAATAATTTTGTTAATACCTCACACACAGCTTGTTTTATTCCATTTCAACATCTACCCGCCCTTATTTAAAAACCCTTTATAAAATGTAATTGTAGTCGCTAGCTAGCGTTATTGGTTCGTAAGATATTTGCTATCAACCAAAATATTCACTTTTTTTAAAAATTGCAATTGAAAAAAAAACCCAATACATTTTTTTTAAAAGCCCTTTCTGCATCTTTTGATGTTAAGAAATGTCAAAATTTGTAATTCTAAAAATCTATCCGATTACATTTGATTACTTCCTCAGGGAAGTCAAAAACCAACAACCTCGCATCCAGTTATTTCTGCCCTTAAGTTAACTCTGACAACAAAAACACTTTTTTTTTAAAGTTCAACGATATGTGACTTTTATTTCACCCCAGACAACAAAGAATCAAAGTATTACTGGCCTAATAAACATGCAGCGAAATTTAGCAGTATTAAAAATTAGATGGGAATGTGTTTTGCCAATAACTACTTTAAAAAGTTCCTTACTTTATTATAATGTTAATGGGTATGCAACACTTTTTCAATACTTGCCAAAAATGTCCACGTTTATTTACTAAAGTAGCCTTTCAATATTTCCGCATAGTCATAGTAAAGAATTAGTTAAATCACTAAAGTATTATTTTTAAATAAAGGGTTTTTCATTTTTAATATCCCTATATTCTGGCAACTGTCACTTTTGAAGCTATCATTATTTTACTTTTGATGACAGTGTGCTATTAGGGTATACGCCACAGCCCTTGCAATTAATTAATAAACTTTCGGAGAACTGCTGAATTTAAATAAATCAAAAGAAATTGTTTTTTTTTTTTAAATGGAGGAGGAAGATCGTGCGGGGACTAGAACTCGCACTATAATAATAAAGGAATAGAAGTGCGCATTGAATAATATTTATCTGTGAAATTGGAAAAGGAGAATACTGCTATAAATACAAGATGGAGGTTATGTTTCAATAATAAAGACATTGCGCATAGCAACAAATTTCACGAATTCGAAGCAGTGCTATTTTAAATAATGAACATTTAGAACTCTTACAGGAAATCAATGTATTAAAGTTCTTTGAGCTTAGTTACCAACATAGCATAGCCAACTTTAAAATATTGACATATGCTTTCGCGGACCTTTTCTTAGAAATACATATTAAAGTGGATTCTATAAAGCCTTTCTAATGGACTATCTAACGCTGCACATTTTTTTTAAATCAGACGATTAGTTCCTGAGAGAAGCAAGCGCAAACAAACAAACAAACAAACATTACAAAAATAATAGTATAGAAAAACAGTATTTTTTGTATATTTTTGTCATATCGTTTAATTTTCCACTAACCTGGAATCGTTACGACCATAATTAAAAGAAAAATTTCAAAAAAAACCTTATACATAGAACTCCTTTAAACAAATAATGTTGATACAAATTATTATTCCCTTAAACGACAAAATTGAAGCCGCAAAAATCAGCTCCGAGTCCCCATCTTCCAACAAACAGAAAAGTTAGATCTTATCTTTTAAGAAAATATCGAATAATGTGAAAATAAGAAAATAATCTAAGAAAGTAATAACGGCCACGTATTCGCTTTGTTAATTTTAAGCTCCAATTATATTAAAATAAAATGACAAAAACAAAACAAAAATCTAATTTGAAAAATTAATTGACGTGCAATGTGGTAACAAAAAACTTAAATACCTATTTCCACACCCCATCACTTTATATTATTATATACTTAAGTTTCGAAACGTAGCACCAATATTTATTTTTATAATTATTGTTCGAATGGAAAGTATTTCAGAATCGTTAAAAATACTTTCGACTTTTAGACGCCGCCGGCCGCCGGCCGCCGCGCCGCTTCTACGATGATGACGACGACTTCCATATCCATTCCCCTTGCTTGAGTTTTCTTCCAGACAAAACAAAATACTGAACATTTTTCCGACAACCATCCGAAACTGTGTCAACCGAGACAATTTTTGATTTTTTTATTTTTATTATTTTTGTAAAAGAATTTTTCAAAAACAAATCAGTTGTTATTAAAAAGATGCATTATTTTATTTTAGGTGCTTAATAGAGTAAGAAGGATGTTGTGAAATGTGTAAAAATAAACGACATCTACTTATAAATATTATATGTTACTTTGAAGTTGCTGTCTGTGATAGAATATGACACACTTAGGTCAGTTGTTGGACCTATTTTTTTTTATACCACAAGCGTCTTGAGGCCCTCTTCTGAGCTTCAATGACACATGGAGATACTTACGAAACGTGAAAAACTAAATACGTTAGTTTGTTTAAGATGGTTTAGATCGTTTTAAAAAAATATCCTAGGTACAGGATCTTACGTTTTTGAGCTAGAGCACGAAATGTACAGAGGAGCTTTAGAACTGTTCCTTCCTCTTCCTCGTTCATACAGCTTCTTCAAAAGTCATTTGGGAATACGTCTAGCCCCGTGGTGTTCTTTATTAAGGGCCCCCGCAGACTACAGACTATTTATCGGCCGATAGTTTAGTCGGGTTGGGCTGAAAGTGCGTACACCGAGCCAACTAAACAGTTTGGTTGGTGAACAGGGTGCAGACTATCCAACAGCCGGCCGACTATTCTCGAACTAATTTGTAAATGACTGTTGAACGCCATATTCAAAATACACGTACACGATGCCAAATCACAGAGCGAACTGAACTATCGGCCGACTAAACAATCGTCATGTATGCGCAAGCATGTATTCGCCAATACTGATTAAACAGTCGGCCGATAGTTGGCCGACAGATTAGTTTGAATGTAATCGGGTAGACCATCAAACTTTTTTATCGGCCGATACTGAATCGCTGTAGTGTACTACGCATATGCATTAATCTCCATACTGATTAAGAAGCCGACCAAACTATCGGCCGATAAAAAATCTGCAGTCTGCGGGGGCCCTAAAAGGCAGTGTCCAGTCTGCTTAGAGATATTAATCACCTTGAGCGCTTAAAATTTCATATAGCGCAGCTTAATGTTGGCTTTCTTCAAAGAGTCTTATTTTAGCAAAAGCTTGAGTTATGTACATATATATAATAGACAAATATTTCTTATTAGGTACATAGGTCTTTATTGATCGGAAGCTGGATTTCAAGTGATCGTACAAAATAATTCTTACAAACTAGATTTAAATTTAAGAGAACAAATATTTCAAAGAGTAACATATACATTTATATACACTAGAAAGATTTAATGCTTATCAAATTACATATAATGATGCATGATAAGAGTCTGTCGTGCCGCTGATGATCATGATGAGAATGATGATGTTGATGATAAGAGTTTGGCTTGTTAAAATAAATGGACAGCTCTCTTTTGTATTAACAAATGAAAAATGTAATATGCAGTTATGTTGTTAATGTGAGTGCTACAGTGGGGCACGTAACTCTTGCACGTAGCGTTGGTATCGCAGCATTAACCAAACGTGATGAAATTAATAGAACTGCACCAATTTTGGCAATTTCCTATAATGTCTCAGAAAAGGAGAATGTTTAACTGTTGTGCCAGCTCTATTAGAGATGATCAGCAGTAATGGACTGTTATAAAGTTTGTAGAGACAGAGTCCAAGGAGTCTGAGAAAATCCGGATATCAGATGTTGATATCACGTTTTCTTCAAGACAGTACAGTATAAGGCGAAATGAGAGACTAAAATTTAGTCGTTCAGAATACACTCCTCCACCAACTTCCTAATTAGTTCTTGAGCCATCGGTATAGAAGTGGAATGCTTCATCCTCCTAGAAAGATTTGAAAGGTATAGAAATTTGGAGGTGTCAGATGGGGCGGTACTTTGCGATCCACTTATGCATAGGCAAGCCAAACATTGGACTTTGCTTAGTCTGTCGCGGTTTACACCTTTGTCTAATGCATTCCACCATACTGTCACACCGTACAGGAGAATCGGTCCTATTACCGATGTATATACAACCGCTGAACTATTTTTGTGAGATAATAGAAAACCCCTACCTACATGTATAAAAGTATCTAAGTTCTTGTTCATCAAATTAAATTATATGCGTTTTATTTCTTCTTAAAAACCAAACTTCGCGTGTTTGTGGTCAACAAAATTCCATAGTGAAATGTGCTGCTTCGGGCGGGGGCGATATTTTCAATTAATCTTACCATCGTTGACGTTGACGTAAACTCAAATTTAAAAACAGCTTTTCGCATAGTCCTCTTGGACGATGCACTCGAAATAATTTAAAAATGTGTAAATATAAAATAATTTTTTAACGCTTTAGTTTAGAGAGACGGATGATATAACTTCAAAATATGAGAAATTATACAATCATGATTCAAAGTTTAAAATCCTTATAACAAAAAATACAATATTTCTTAAAGCTAATGATTTTTCTTTATTGAGCTTTATTTGTTGAATTATTTGATATTAAAATTTAAAGATTTTCTTGTTATTCATAAAAATCGTCCTTGACATAACTCATTTTATAACTGAACAACGGAATATTTAGAAATAAGAGAAAACTTTAAATAAATTCAATAACTTTTTTTAAGGTTGTTAAATTTATTCCATTAATTCTGAAGCATTAGTGGGAGTAAACATGATCATAAAACTCTTAAGAGTGTATAATCAAAGACGAGGAGTACATCTCTCGATATAAAAGATAGATGATTTGTTTTAATGGTCTTTTCCACATTTGAGGCCAACAATAATCCGCAAAATATTTGTTCTCTCGAAACAAGCATCCAATGCTTGGCTATGTGAGTACTTAAAGCAAGTAAAGGTTGCTTTCTGAATTTAAAGAATCTTGACAGACCATGCTATAAGCATATTTGACAAGTAAAAGCTACCCGATTACTAAAAACGCAATAGTTAAGTTGAATATGGATTGCGCTAACTAAATATTTGCAAATTTCTCGTATTAAAACTCTCCAGTTAAAGAAAAAGCACCTAAGAGAACCATTTGGCAATACGAGAAAGCCAAATGGGACGGGCTCAAAAAATTATTTCAGGATCTTTAATTGGTCACTATGCTTCCTGTAAGTGACATTGACGACAGCGCTGATATCATCACAAGTTTGATTTTCCTGGGAAAGAAAACTTTTATGCCGAATAGGTTTGAAAGTATCAGACCAAATTAAAACCCCTCGTTTGATGCGAACTGTAAAGAGGTTAATAGGGCTAATGAAGTAAGTTTCCTTAGCTATAAAGCCAATTCTAGGAAGACCTGAAAAGTCCATGTTCTACTAAATTTATGCATGACCAAAACTTACAGCAAAAAGTACTCGTTGAGAAAGCTTATCTCTTTGCTAGGAAGTTCTCAACCAATTCAAAGCTGCCAGTGAGTGTTATGCTTCCGCCGGTACTTAGTGATTCTATGGGCGAGAGTCCTAAGAGATCTCAAAATACTTAAATCCACTGGTTCGGATGGTATCCCCGCTATTGATCTGAAGAGGTTCTTATCAAAGCTGGTAAAACCATTGTTTGTCCTGCTCTTCAGGTCTCGTTCCAAGAATATTGAAAACAACATTTGTCCAGCCCATCCCCCTCTAATTATCGACCAAATGCACTTACATACGTCCCTCCTTTCCAAGGTCATAAAAACGCTGATTAATTATCAGCTCAAGAAATATCTCGAAGAAAGCTTTTTAATGATCTGCAATACGGTTTTTGCAGCCAAAGGTCAAGTGGTGATCTTTACATCGCTTGATATTTCAAAAACATTTCATAGCGTTTGGCATCAGGCTCTCTTATCGATAATGCGAACCTTTGGTTCAGATGAATCCCTCCTTTCCTGGATTAGAAATAACCTTACGGACCGTTTAATATAAGTATTTTATTGGATGGGTTCAAGTCTGAAAACCACAAAATAAATGCTGGTGTGCCCCAAGGCTCTATTTTGTCTCCCACATTCTTTCTTATTTTCAGTAACGATCTCTTGTCTGCAACTTCTAATTCAATTATTTGTTTCGCTGACAATAGTATTCTTAACTTTAACTGCCTCGAATTCAATGCTTCTAAAACCCAAAGCTGTCTTGTATCGTTAAAGCAAGTTATACCTCCCTTGCCATTATCCATGGATGGCACTTGCATCAATGAGACAGATCATCTCGATATTCTCGATATGTGTGTCGCCAACCACCTGTAGTGGAACGATCACATACGCGATGTCTCTAAAAACGCCGCATGGTGTTTGGGTTTTCTAAAGTGATGCAAGACATTTTTCTCCCACACAGATCTGACTATTATCTACGTACGGATGTACGGACGTACAGACGTAGGAATGTACGTAAACACGCGTACACAGACATCTCTCTAACAAACCAAATTGGAACGTCGAGGAATGTCATAATGTAGATGTCTCCATTTGCACACTCCAAGTTGGGTGAGGTCACTATCCACTTGTGCGCGCCACCTGATCCGCAGTCTTTCTCTACTGCGCTGTTCTGTGGGCGAGGATTCAAAGAACTTCCGGGCCAGAGCATTGGTTTCCATGCTTTCTACGTGATCCAGCCATCTAAGTCGTTGAACTTTTAACCTTCTGGCTAAGTCTACGTCACGTCGCTCTTCAGCCCGTACAGCTCGTCGTTCAATCTTTTCCTTTACTCACCTTTACTTTTCTCTCGAAACGACAGAAGCTGCATTTATCGACGCAGAGACATAGGGCCCAGGGACATAACGCCCAACTTTTTTTTTGGGGGCTTATGTCTCACTTCGGTGGGACACAAAACCGAAATTGAATTTGGGCCTTAAGTCCTACTAAAATATGACCTAAATCCCAAATTTGTTTGTTAAAAATGGGACATTGTCCCCAAATTTTTGTAGAGCCAAAAAAGAATAAAAAGTTTTTGTATTTCAATACAATGAACAATAATTCTTTGATACGGTGATAATACAAAAATATCAAAAACTTCTTTCAATAAAAGTACCTATGGGTGGCCCGCTTCGCGGGTTATCAGGATTTTAACTCCCTTTTTCGGGTTCACACCCGCTCACGCAACTCTGTTGCTCCGCTTAGGGTATGTAAAGTCGTCAGGCAGGCGCCTATATTAACAACTTTTTTCAATAATAGCACCTGTGGGTGGCCTGCTTCGCGGGTTCTCAGGATTTAAACTCCCTTTTTCGGGGCCACTCCCGCTCACGCAACTCCGTTGCTCCGCTTAGGGTAAGTAAAGTACCCAGGCAGGCGCCAATATCAACAGCTCTTTTGAATAAAAGCACCTGTGGGTGGCACGCTTCGCGGGATCTCAGGATTTAAACTCCACAAAACAAAGTCTTGTGGTATTGAAGTGCTCCAAGTTTTGTCATTTGGTGATTCTTATTAAGTGGGACATTAGCCCCAAAATTTTTATTTGCGGATTCGGTCTTACTCGGGTGGGACATAAGCCCCAAAAAACAAAGTTGGGCGTTATGTCCCTGGGCCCTATGTCTCTGCACCGCTTTTATCCGCTTTGTCCCAGACCATGCTTCTGCACCGTATAGAAGGAAAGGCAGGATGAGGGCCTTATGTAACGACACTTTGGTCGCTCCAGAGAAGGCTTTAATACTCAGTTGCTTTCTTAGCCAAAAGAAACAGCAATTAGAAAGACTAAGGCCCCCATTATAAATAGCGAATCCAACTTAAAACTTTGCGAATTCGCTAATTTCGTATTAGGAATAGCGATTCGCTCAAATTAAGTTCGCTTTAAATGTCAAAACTTTAGCGAATTAAGTTATCGACGAATTACAAATAGCGAGAGTTCGCTAATTTAACCGCTCAAATTGTCAAATCCTATCGAATCAAAATATTTAGTGATAACGTTAGCGAATTACAAATTGGCGTGTCTAGAAAAATTTCTATCGATAATTTGTTATTATTTGTTTTGTTTGTTTTAATTAAAAATGTGTGATAAAATAAAAACGTAGTTTGTAAATTATTATAAAAAACGAAAATAATAATGTTTATTTCAAGAACAAATACAAATCAGTTTGCAAAGCTTGTGGAACTGATGGAAACTAATCCCGATATTAGTTAATTTTCAGAGCAATAATTTGTTTACACACCCAAGTACATTGACCTCTCTCCATTTCGCCACCACCTTCTATAAAAGTAGTTTCTCGCGTCTTGTTTTTCCCTTTGTGACATTTCTATCTGTATCCAAGCTGGACAAAGTTTGGTTTCTAGCACTTGAAGAACTTCGTTCAAAACGATTGTATCACTTATTTCGTTGAGCACATATAAAGTTAAATGCATCCTTATTCAGGTGAAAATATAAAACAAACCTAACAAAACAAAGAACATTAATCTTTTTGTAGAAATAGATATTTTTTGAAAACTTAGAAATGATCTGGGAGTTCTAAGGGATTGGATCTATCTCGAGTGTTTCTCCTAATTCTACCCATCGTAATATTTTCTTCCCTCGTACTTTCAGAATTAGTTTCTTCAAAAAGCAAATCGACGTTGCTTAACATTATAATTAATTTTTAATAAACAAATGACAATTTATTGAAGAACGCAAATCACAATATGAGAAAACAAATTTCACAATAATTAAAGCAATTGACATTATTTGACATTTAACATATGTATGTTATTTCAATGCAATTATTTTTGGCAGCACTGATGTTGAAGCGAATGCGGAAGCTCGCTAACGATAATACCGATATTACCGAAGTTCGCTAAAACATTCGCTTTTAGTCGAACGTTCGATTCGCTATTCATAATGGGGGCCTAATTCATCGTTTGATATCAACGCTGGTGTTGATTTCTGTGTTTATAGTGGAGTCTAGGAAGACGAAGTCCTTGACTACCTCAAAGTTACGCCTGTCGATGGTGAGGTTTTGACCGAGACTTCGGTGTTGTAAGTCCTTTCTTCTTGACAGCATGCGTACTTTGTTTTGCCCTCATTAACTGTTAAACCCATTTTTGCAGTCTCTGCCTCAATATTCAATACAAAAGCCCCATTGACATCACTCTGAGTGCTTCCGATTATGTCAATGTCATCAGCATATGCGAGTAATTGGACAGACTTTTGAAAGATAGTGCCTCTAGTGTTGACGTGGGAGCTCTTTACTATTCTTTCAAGTACGATGTTAAAGAAATCGCATGACAGCACATATCCTTATCTTAATCCTTTTTTGACATCGAAAGGTTCTGTTAAGTTGTTTCCAACCTTTATAGATCAGTGCGAATTCTCCATGGTCATCCTAAATTTCCTCAGTTTAGTCTCCTGAAATGTTTTTAAAAATCGAATTGGATTTAACCTTATAATTTTTAAATTTAAGAACTGATTCCTCAACTTTAAACCTTTGAAATATGAATACAATGGAATCTACGAATTAATTAATTAATTTAGGCTTACGTTTAAATTAAGTTCTGTAATGACATTTAATTTGGTTAAAGTCATCAGACTTCATGTTGATCTTGAATCATCGAAACACCTACCCACTTAACATCAGAGTTATATGGTTTTCTATTGTTTTTGATAGTGATCAAAATTTATGTTAATTCAATAAATTCACATCAAGCAAGAAACTTCTTTTTTAAGTCATGATCACCAAACAAGGCCATTCCACCTTTTTATTTTCAATTTCCTAAACTCATCACAACCACTTAACAAAAAGTGATCATACTTAGGTTGGTAACAAAGAACGAATAAAACGCCTCCTCAAAGTTGCACTCCCAGACGAGACGTAGCCAACACAAAAACACAAAACCAAATATACATATATATGAAGAAATGAGTATAATTCAATTAAGGGTAGGCGAGACCCCGGATTTGAAAAGCACAGATCATCACATACAAAAAACAAATTTCCCACACCCTCGTATCATCTTAATAAATAAATTTAAGTACCGTATTGGATTCACGACCTCTGCAGCTGGCCGTTTGCGGTGTGCGATGGTGGTATATATTCACCCATGATCTTGGCTAATTGAACGAACATCCGTAGCATCTCTGGGTTTCGTGGATAATCGGATGCAGAGCATATGCAAACGAAAAATGGTGCTCTAGACATTTCCGCTTTAAGCAAAAGATCGCGGTGAGAATTCGCATGCGACGACGAATTGCGAATTCGATCGGGGGCGTTTCACTTTTCTGTGTCAATGCTCTTTCCACAATCGACTATTGACTTGAAATTGGAACAAAAACAGAAGACACCACCTGTCTTATATACAAGGTCATGGTCAGTGGCGTGTGCCACACCGCCGAGCCACCACCACGCAGCTATCGCCGCGCCACCAAATCGCCGTGGGTGCAAAGTGGCAAGACGTAAACACTGGGCGGACAGATTGGCGCTTCGCCCCCTTAAATTCTGCAAAAGCGATCAAGTGTCGCGTGGCATCCATCCCCCAGATGACATACGTCCGTCGGCCGTCTGTGCGTTTCATCGTCGGGCGACTCTCGCCGCGTCGCGTCGTCACTCGTAGTCTTCGAGAAATGAAAAGAAAAATGAATCTGGATGTTTTCCAATGGAAGTCCGTCCAAAGTGTCGTGTGGCATCAGGCAGTGTTTACATCCTCCGCAAAAAGATTTCTGAAAGAAGTGTGCGCGGATCTAAGAACTTGCAAATAATATCGGAGACCTGAGAGCCAAGTCGCCTCCTCAAAAATTAATTTTTCGATATTTTTCCTTCCTTCGATATATGTATAAGAAGATAGCTACATATATATGTATGTTTGTATATGTAAAAAGAAGTGGTTTTTACTTCAAGTTCTGTTCGATTTTTTAATATTGTTTATATTATTTTATTTTTGTATAAATTTTCTGTGTGTGGCAGGGGGAATTTATTTGTTATTCACGTCACTTTTTACGGTTTCATGCCTCCGTGCTGTCAAATCGGTGGTTGAAGTAATTTTCGATTTTTTCGGTTTATTTTGATTATTTGACATTTTTTCTTTTTATTTTTGAATTTTCGTTTTTGTGTTTGGTGTGCTTTGTTTGCTTGCATTTCGAATCGAAGTGGAATGAGCGTTTTTGTGTTGGCGTTTAGCGACGCCACGTCCACCCGATTACAGTACACAGACATCAGGCTCTTTTGGTTTTTTTATATATGTGCATATATATGTATTATTTTTAGTTCTGTGTATAAGCCATTTCGTAGCGATTTCGTAGTGCAGCAGGCAATTTAGTTGCGCGGCCTACTTGCGAACATAAATTATGTCGAATAAATTTGTCGTTTGTCGTTGGCCATGTGGCTGTCGCTTGGATAAGTTTTAAATTATTTTTTTGTTTTATTTTTTGGTATATCAAATATTTTTTTATTTTAAGTTCTACATACATATTATATACGGAGTATAGTATAAATATAATATGATCAGTTTAAAATTGAGGTTGGTTAAGAACGTTTCCAACCAGCAGGTTAGTGGTGGTAGGTTTAATGTTGGAAATGCTTTTTTCTGATTTGATAACTGCGGGTAGGTATACAGGTTGACATTTTCTTGGTGGAAAATTTTAATACAAAATGAAGAATCCAGTAAAAGCTTCGAGAAAATTAATTTTTTAATTAAATATTCCCCAATTCATTTCGTTTTTGTTTTATTTCCGTCACGGGACTTTTAAATTTGACAGCTGTCAAACTAGCTTTAGGCACATGAAAGGTTTTAATCATTTAAATTGGTTGGTCTCTATTCAATATCTTATTATCTAGATACTTACTTATTCACTTAAGTCCTCAGACCTATATAAAGTTCGTGCGGTTTATGTTAGGCTAGGTAAATGGGTTGGCGATTGTGATACCCTGAAAGTTTTATTTATAGCTGTTGTCATTTTCCAGCCACTTTGGGGCAATGATAAAGCCTAAAAAACTGTTTCCTACAAAAACTTGGAGTCTCACAAGCAATCGTAGAGATTTTTTGACGAGGGGTATTATCGAACAGGATCTTCTTTCATCAAACTTGGGATATAATTTCCTGGCTGTGGTACAGGTTTCAAGGCTTTTTCATCGTTCATTGATTTCCTTGATGTATTTTGTTACCAATGATCTGTGTCATATGATGGGATTGATCCAGTGCGGTACCTTTCCTCGCCCGTTCATCAGCTTTCTAATTCCCAGGCACATCACTGTGACCTGGTACCCAACAGAGTCTAATGTTATGCTGTGTGCCAAAAACCGTTAGTTCTTGGTGACAGTAATTTAAAAGCTTGCCCGGAAAGCTTTCGAATTCACACCCACAGTATAGAGGAAGACCGCGGATAAGGTGTCGCGCACAGTTGGAAAGTGACTTCATCCAACTTGGAGTGCGCAACTGGAGACATCTAGATAGAGACCGAACTAGATGTAGAAGTTTGTAGGGTAAGGCCCTAGTTCACTCAGGACTGTAGCGCTAACTTAAGTAACTAAATAATGAAGCTTATTTCGTGTTGATTGGATATGTGAACCAGCAAAACTTCTATATGTGGAGTGAAGGGCTGCAAGTAGCATTGTATAATATCTACCCATGCATGCAGAAAAACTCAGTGTGGATCATGGGCTGCTGGAAACATTGGGCCGTATTTCTTTAAAGATAATACGAGTTGCAACGTTACTGGGAATGGTGAGCGCTATTGTGCGGTAATAACATATTTTTTTTTGTTGCGGAAAATGAAGGAGCTTGACTTGAATGATATGAAGTCTAAATAGAATCAGGGCCGTCTAGAAGAAGTCCGGGCCCGGGACGGAAAAATCTCGGGCCCCATTACCATTTTTTTTAAAGTTCATGCCTACTGATATGGTACGTTCTAATTTCCATTACGAATAGCATGAAATTGGTTGGAATTAACTGAAATAATAATTTTTTGTTTGCAAAATGAATCGAAAAAAGTGTTAATCATAAAATCAATCAATACGGGTATCGTCCAGTTTAGTTGAAATGGAGAATGGATAGAAAATAATTCTACATGCGATTAGATCAGAATCCGAACAGAATCATACATTCAATTCGATATTGCCAACGACATGTTAGTAACTGATAATACGGTCGATTAACTATTTAAAATAGCATGAAGATCTATTACCTACTATCAAAAAGAAATAGAGCGAAGTAAAAGTATTTGAAATTTGTCTTTAAAAAAAAACTAAGTATTTTAAAAGTTTTACATTAAATACTCTTTATTGTTTTTCTTTATATTAAAATATTATTACAATGTTTTATTAGAGTTAGTTTGCATTCAATGAAATATTTTCTTTTGGCAAACGAGTTTTCCCAGCTTTCTGAGCAGCAAAACAACTTATAATTGCATCGAAATTCAATTTCCTTGCCAAAGGTGCTTCGATGCATAGTGTAGCAAGTCTGGAAACACGATCTTGTGATGAGCACGAACGATGAAACTTCTTTGTTCTGGCAAGAACGCTAAGTGAACGTTCGGCACTAGCTACGGTTACAGGTATGGTGGAACACACACGGAGAGCAACACAAATGTTGGGGAAAATCGTCTCCAAGTTCTGGGAATAAATAGCATTGAGCAAACTCAATGGAGGAAGTGCTGCTTTAAAATTGGCTTCATAAATGTGTTATGAATTATTTCTTCTTTCAACTCTTGAGACACATGCGAGTTATACTTTTGGATGAACCTTGTAGCGGATTTTTTAATCTCAAGTTCGTCCATTGTTGAAAACTGTGATAAAAATGAAAATGTAGCATTCAAATTTTTCATCGTATCGAACCGACGAGAAATTCCACATAAAATTGAATCAACTATGACGTAAAAGGTGTTTCTCTTGAAATTTATTTCTTCGTCTGTTTCAATTTGCTTTCCAGCTCCTCTGTTTTCTTCAAAATGTCTCTTTAATTGCCTTTTTCGGTTCGATGGGAACGATTCTGGAACATCTCCCAATCCAGAAGCAACTGCTTTGCATTCAGATAAAAATTGATCTCATCCGTTTCGAATAATGTTCAATTCGAAGATCAAGTTGTAGAGATCTCGAATTTCAACGTCAATAGTACTGTTTCTGGCTCGAAGAAGGACACTTCTTTCATTTATAGCGCTAAGAACCTTGCACCAAATCGAAGACATCAGGACGCATTCAAATGTGTGCATATATTTTAAAACGCCATTTACATCTCTTCGAGTTTCAGTTAAATTAATATCACTTAAGGCTTCTAATGATGTTCTAAGGTTTTTCAGATGGTTTAACTGCCTCAATTCTAGCTGACCATCTTGTATCGGAAAGTTTGGGAAGGGATCCGGGCACGTTTTTCTTAAGAATTTCCCAACGTTGGTCACTGCTGCTAAACAATTTGAAACACTTTTAAACAACTCCAAAAAAATGTTATTGCGGCAGTACAACATTTCGCTGAATCGACTCCACACAAGTTAAGGCTGTGAGCTGCACATGGTGAATACACGGCATTCAGATTTTTGTTTAATATATGCCTTTGTGCACCATTATACTGTTCTTTCATATTGCTTCCATTTTGATAGCCTTGTGCACAACAGTCTTCTAAAGGGATTCCGTTCTTTGCCAATGTTTCGCAGATCAAATCAGCTATTGCGGTGCTAGTTTTTTTTTGTTGCAATCGACAAATTCCAAAAACCGTTCTTGGATGGTGAACACATTTTCTTCAAAGCGCAGATATTTATTTATATTATATATAAAATAAATGTGTTTTGTTCCACATCACTTGAATCGGGTGTTGCATCGACAATTATAGCGAAGTATTTGGCGTTTTCTCTCTCCTTCAAAATAGCTGAATTCACATGTTGGGCACAAATTTTAATGAACTCATTTTGAAACCACAATTGACGTAAGTGGTCATAATGACTAATGAATTCCAAAATGCACAAAAAAATGTCCATTATTTGTCTCTCCAATAAGATTGCTATCGCCTCGTAGTCCTAGTCCCCTTTCGCCAAGGAAGAAAATGGTGTCCAATATTCTATATAGAATTCCTTGCTATTTTTGTATGGCTGGTTTAATATACACACTTTGAAGTGACTTGATATCCTTCAAATCTTCAGTAAACAATTTATTCAAAATATTAATTAATTAATATTACGGAAACCACAATTGAAAAACGTTTGCGTGGGATTTTCCGGTCCCCCGTAACCGAATCGAAAATTTTGTTCCCAGCAGAAACAAAAATAGAAGAAAAGAAACTTTATAAAAACAGAAACCGAAATAAATATTTGTGTTTTGTTGTTTAAAAATTTTCAAAATAAAACAAATTTGAAATTTACGTTTAATTAAGTAAGAAAAGCGAATCAATTTATTATAACTTTCTTTCAATAGTTCAGAGTTGCCCAATTTTTCATTAAATATAAACAAAAATTTATACGCCAATAATAATCAGGGGCCCAGATTGGCAACCATGTGACTGAAATATTGGTAGATAACATGCAAACAGGGGCCCAATTGCGAAAGCATAATTGATTTTAAATTTTCGGGCACCTAAAAATAAGTGGAAATAGGTATGTGGATGATGAATTTAGACTACCTATATTGAAAAAAAAAACACTCTCCTCATTGCTTTCAATTTTACGGGCCCCTAGAAAATCCCGGGCGTTTTTTGTTTTTTTTAATTTCCAAAAAAATCTTAAAAAATCACTCTTTACAACATTAGTTCCCCCTTTAGTCACAAGCACCTTAACTAAATCGCAACTGAAAATCGTTCTTAAAATTAACCTATTTATTTTACAGTATTACGCAATGAGTAAACAATACATACATATGTATATGGGTATGTGTATTTGAAGAAGTGTAGGCAGTATCAAAAACACACTATTTTTTTTCATATTAAACACAATGTTTTTTTAATTTTCTTTGAAACAAATTTTAAAATATTTCGTTTTCTGTTTTCCAGGTAAGGATTATTATCTCAATAAATTATCCCAAATAATCCACTGACATTTTCAAGTAAGTTGTTTTTATTTGCTCTTAAAATCCTTTCATATCCCCTTTCATCCCCTTTAAAAAAAAAAAGAAGAAAATAATGAACATAGGTAGGTACAGTATAGCCATTAAAAGCGAAAATAATTTCTTCTCTGCTCAGTTTTCTGGACGGCCCTGAAAAAAGTTTTTTCATTGCATTTTTGTTTTATTTAAAAAAAAAAACTATTATTATTTACCATTGAATGACTTGCCAAAAGTGCACAAGAGCATTTAAGCTGCAAAACTACCCCCGGCTGCCATGAAAATCAAGTTCATGACTACACCACTAAAAAAACCATCAACCCCTTAAAAAAAAAAAAAAAAAAAAAAAGTTCCCTAGAGCTGCACAACCTCTGCTCTAACCATGAATATTCAAAGTCAAGTTTACTACATATGAATTTATATGAATAGACTTTCTCTCTCTTTGGCAAACCATCAAGCTTGCTACATACATACGAGTATACTCAAAATGATAAACCCTCTCCTACATTAAAGCCCCCTCCTTTATACCTCAACACAGAAGTTCAGCACGAAAAATCGATCGAGCTCCGAGTTCTTAACCACCATCAAATACACAAACACAATCTTCTCCCCTTTTTTAAAAGGTTGATTTTCGAAAAACAATAACAACAAACCCCTACACGCCATCGGTCTTGGAGTTCTTTGGAAAATAGAAAGATTATTGAAAAACCTAGTATCCATATTTGTGAAGGAGAAGAGATGCGGCCCAGGGAGAGAATCACGACAACAAGCGTAAAATTTGCCATTTTATGAATGAAACCGTACTTTTCCACTCTGCTCCATCTCCCAACCCTCATACCTGGCTAACATGGTTATCGGTATCCCTAAGGGTGCTTTTTGCTTGGATAGCCACTCTTGTCTCTTGACAACAGGTGGGTGGTTTAGATTGGGAGTTTTACCGTCCTCTTTGTTATAGGTGCCTAGCACGTTTCCTGGAAATATATAGATAGATACATACATAGATACTTATGTACGGCTCGGCGTACGTATCCTTGGCAAAAATAAAAGTAAGATACAATATCTATGTGATACTTGCCTCTCTGTCACACTCACACCTTTCAGTTCGTCGTCGTGCGTCGTCACTGTCATAATCGTTGACAAGGAAAATATCAACTTGAGCTACTATTTTTATGAATGAAAATACGCCAGTGCTTTAGCTAGTTAGGTATAGATATATGTAGGTATATAGGCACGTAACGAATTTTAGCCACGATTTTATTTTGTTTGCGTATTTGGATACAAATCATGACAAGGAGGGTGGGAATTTTTCTTTTTTTGATATACTACGCCATTGCCATCACGCCGCGCCGCCGGCCACGCCACCGACCTCGAGCGGCCAGCCGGTTGCAATCTGGAGAGTTAATGGAAGAAAATTGCTATCGTCAGAAAAGGACGGAAATTGACAATAAAATATTTATTATTTTTGTTTCTTCTATACTCAACCATCATCATCGTTTTAGTTGCTATGATGAAGAAAAGTTAAGTGACGTCAGTATATTTATATAAAGGGAGGATTTGGAGCTTCGAAGCGTGAATTTAGATACCTTAGCTAGTAGCTACTAATAACGTAGGTAATACGTAGATATGTAGGGATTATGACAATAAGTGTTATGAGAAGTTTTTGTAGGCACAAATTAATTTGTTAAGGATGCATAGTTTGAATTTCAGTAACAAAAATAGATTTAACAATTTGTTGTAGTCCTTTTCGTCAATTGTATAGGTACTTTTATAAATATGTTCTTTGGTAATATCGCCAAAATGGAATATATGGATAAGGGATGTCAAAATAATTGTTTTTATGTTAAATCTGATGAAAGTTCATAATATACAGGGTTATCCATTTTTGCGGGTTCAAAAGTAAACGTAAAAAAGAGGCTGGGATGCGACCCACACTGATAACTTCCCATTCCGTCTGTCGATTTGTCTTGCTTAAAAGTTTGTAGGTTTTCGTTTTTTGTTAAAAAAAATTTTTAAGATGAATGATTCTTAAAAATTTAAAAACTACCAATACTATTTTGCATATAATGAAATACATAGTTTGATTTCGAAATTATTTTTTTGTTAACGAGAGTTTTAGTCGAAAACCAATTTTTTACCAATTTTAGTAGCATTTCTTAAAAAACATGATTTCTTATATATACAAATTGGATGAATGAAATTAATTTGAAGTCAATATCTTCTATATTTCACGAGATATCGAAAACCGAACATCAATTTTTACCAATTTTGCGTAATATTTTTTGTAGATTTTAATTTTTTATGAAAAAACTGACTGTTGGTTTCTTTTAAAAATCTACTGAACGTCGAAAAAAATATTTCCTGTGAGATGAAACAAGTTTGAAGCCAAAATTTTTAATTTTTGAAAAGATGCTTGAGTCAAAAATCAATTTTTACCAACTTTTATTAATTTTTGTTTAGTTTTTATTTTTTTTTTTGTAAAAAAAACTGTCAATTCGATTTTTTTCAAAATTTTACTGTATGTTGAAAACGATATTTTTTAAAAGATAAAATTAGTTTAAAGCCAATATCTCAAAGTTTTGAAAAGATATTGGAGTCGAAAATAAATTTTTACCAACTTTTATTAATATTTTTTTTTTAGGTTTTTGTTTTTTGTAAAAAAAAATGTCCATTCGATTTTCTTCAAACTTTTACAGAATGTTGAAAGTAATATTTCTTATAAGATAAAATTAGTTGGAAGTCATAATCTTAAATTTTCGAAAAGATTTAAGTCGAAAATCAATTTTTACCAACTTTGATTAATGTTTTTATAGTTTTTTTTTATTTTTTATAAAAAAACTGTGAATTCGATTTTTCTCAAAATTTTACCAGATGTTGAAAACATTTTTTTTCGTTGCACCAAATTATTTTGGATAGAAAATCGTTTTTGTTCGTAAATTTTTCAAAAATATACTTGTTTAGTATCACGTTACAATATATAATATAAAATTTAATTCAAGTCTCTAGCGTTATTGGTTCGCGAGATATTTAGTGTTAACCAAAATGTTTACCTTTTTTAAACTGCTATGGTAAAAAAACCAACCACGCAATTTTCTTGAGAGCCCTTTCTGCATTTTTCTGACTTATTACTCGAATATGCATAACAAAATTTATTTGAAGTCGATAACTCTTCTGGTTCTTGAGCTATGGACGACGAAAAAAACGTCACGAACGTACGTACACACGCACGCACAGACATCTTTCTAAAAATCTTTTATTTCGACTGGAATGGATTGAAGTTTATATAGTTTTAAGTATTTTTCAAATGAAATAAAGAATTAATTAAAAAAAAAAAAAAAACTCTAGGGACCTTGAAACGGCGAGAAATGTCAAAATTTTCAATTTGACAAATCGGACCCATTACAATAACTTCCTATGGGAAGTTAATAAAACACATATTATTTTTGTTTCTATGATATTTCTGTTTTATAGGAAGTTATTATAACCGGTCGGATTTGTTGAATTGAAAATTTTGAGATTTCTCGACGTTTAAAGGTCCCTAGAGTCGAAATAAAAGATTTTTAGAATGATGTCGGAGCGTGCGTGTGTAAGTAAGTTCGTATGTCCGTACGTTTTTTTCGTCGTCCATAGCTCAAGAACCAGAAGAGATATCGACTTCAAATAAATTTTGTTATACAGATAATAAGGCAGAAAGATGCAGAAAAGGCTCTTAAAAAAATTGCGTGGGTGGTTTTTTACCATAACAATTTAAAAAAAAGGTGAAAGCTTTGATTAACCCTATAAATATCTAACGAACCAATAACACTAGAGACTTGAATTAAATTTTATATTTATTGTAACGCGATACCAAAAAAAAGTATTTTTGGAAAAAAAATCCAATTAACGGTTTTTTTTATAAATAAAAAAAAATGAACAAAAAATATTTGTCAGCTCGAAAATTGTACGAAAAAAAAATTATTTTATCTCCAAAACAATTTTGTGCAACGAAGAATAACGTTTTCAATATCTGGTAAAATTTTGAGAAAAATCGAATTGAAAGTTTTTTTTTATAAAAAATAAAAACCTACAAAAACATTACTCAAAGTTGGTAAAAATTGATTTTCGACTCAAATATCTTTTCAAAACTTTGAGATTATCATGGCTTCCAACTAATTTTATCTTATAAGAAATATTGTTTTTAAAATTCAGAAAACTTTTGAGAAAAATCGAATTGACAGTTATTTTCCAAAAAATAAAAACCTAAAAAAAATGTACAAAAGTTGGTAAAAAATGTTTTTCGACGTAAATATCTTTTCAAAAGTTTGAGATATTATCTTTAAACTAATTTTATCTTATAAAAAATATTGTTTCAATTTTGAGAAAAATCGAATTGATAGTTTAAAAAAAAAATATAAAAACCTAAAAAAAAATAAAAGTTGGTAAAAATTGATTTTCCACTCAAATGTCTTTTCAAAACTTTGAGATATTGGCTTTAAACTACTTTTATTTTTCAAAAATTATTGTTGTCAACATTCGGTAAAATTAAAAAAAAAATCGAATTGACAGTTTTTTTTTACAAAAAATTAAAAACCTAAAAATAAATTAACAAAAGTTGGTAAAAATTGATTTTTGACTTAAATATTTTTTCAAAGCTTTGAGATATTGGCTTCAAACTATATTTATCTTATAAAAAATACTGTTTTCAACATTCGATAAATTTTTTGAGAAAAATCGAATTGACAGTTTTTTTTTTTATAAAAATCCAACAATCCGTTTTTTCATAAAAAAATAAAATCTACAAAAAATAGTACGCAAATTTGGTACAAATTGATGTTTGGTTCTCGATATTTCCAAATTAATTTCATTCATAAAATTTGTATTTGTTTAAATAAGAAATAAAACATTTTAAGAAATGCTACAAAAATTGGTAAACATTTGTTTTCGACTAAAAATCTATTTAACAAAACTAGATTTTGAAACTAAACTATTTCTTTATATGAAAAATATTGTTGCTAATTTTGAAATGTTTAAGAATAATTCAACTGATAACTTTTTTAACAAAACACGAAAACCTAAAACTTTTAAGCAAGACAAATCGACAGACGGAATGGGAAGTTGTCAGTGTGGGTCGCATCCCAGCCTCCTGAGAACATTATCTTACATTAGCAACAAAGTTTTGCATAGAATAAAATCATTTTGAAGTCAGTACATTCATCCATCTATTCTCGAAATATACGAATCGGACATTAGTTTGTACAAGTTTGTTGTACTATTTTTGTAGATTTCTATTTTGTATATAAAACCGTTAATTGACAAACTCATTGAGGCAAAAATTAGCTTCGTTACTGAGGATGATTATGCGATGAAATTCATCATCTTGGTGAATGAACTTCCGTCGATTCAAATGGTCCATCGACATTAATTCTTGAGCCAGTTTTGTCTTCTTTGGGTGTAAACGAAGATCCTTACCTACGACTGTCTTGCTAGAAGTCTTAGATTCAATTCCTGCCTATGCCTCGTAAAGTTTTTTCACGGGTACTGCCTCTTGCTAGGAATTGACAAATCTTCCAAGAGTAAAGCTTGTCATGAAAAGTGCTTTCTCAAACTAACTGTTCGGATTTGACATAGAAATTGTAGGTCCCTCCATCCCTGAGACGACTCGCACACAGAAATGGTTGAGATCTGTAGGGAACTAGGCCCTTTTGTTCTCTATGTTTGTTTATTTGAACGCGATAATCTTAAGAAGTACTGATCCGATTTGAACATTTTGTTAAGTGTTTGATATCCAATTTATTTAGGAAGGCTAAAGGCTATATAACAGCAAGCTAAGACGAATAAGAGAGTGGCACCAATAAAGAATGTTTCCAAATCAGGGATTACAAAAAAAAAGTCCTGAAATCTATATGTCTATCTTTTAAAGTTGGCTCACTATAACCTTTTTTATGCTAAACAAATTCATTTTAAAATAAAGCATGCGAGTAAGAGTAACCCCGGCCGCGGGGCGCAGCTAGTTGTTCAATAAAATTTACAAACGAAAAAACGGGCATATTAACATTTGACTATCAATAATTTGGCAATCAATTATCCACTTAGCCGATTTCATTAAGGAACGCGGTGTATAGTAACTCTTTTGACTGCATATGATCAATCGACTGCATATGATCAATTGGAATAAGAACTTTGTAACCCCCAGGTTTTAACAAATTAATTACCTAGCCAAGTTAATTTTAAAGTGCATAAATGCAAATGAATTTATACATTCAGTAAATGTTAGGCCTTAGGACTTGAGGTATTCAAAAAGTTATCAAACCTTTCAAAAGATTTATTTCAGTAGATAGTGCAAAAATATTAACAAACTGAAATATCGAAGGTAATTCCAAGTTCTTGGTGGATATCCTGTTGGTTTCAGATCGTCAATTTGGTAAATCAAAGTGTTTTCCAATAAGAGGTTATATTTTAAATAAACTGCTATTAAACGGTTTGACATTTGACACGTAAAAACTACACTTATCATTATTAAAATTTACTAAAAAAATTTGGTGAATATTTTATAGACACACTTCGACAACCTAAAGTCCTTTAAGAAGGTCATGTGGTGCTTTTAGGACAACACAGTAATGTTAAGAAACGAAACCGTAAGTGTCGTTGTAGAAAGTATTGCTGCTGTACCTCGATTCCTCGTCAATCTTTATTACTAGACATTCTACTTGGACTTGGATTTTAAGGCTTAAAATTCAATAAACATTAGAACCCAAGTTGTCAATTACCAGAAACGTCGTATCTTTGCTCATTGGGTCCTTGAAATGCATCAAAATGATCTAGATTTTAATCGTAAAATCATCTACAGTGATAAGACCGATTTAAACCTTTATAGCTTAGTCAATAAGCAGAATTGTAGTGTTTTGAGCTCAGAAAATACAGACATGATTGTTGAAAAGCCTCGGGATAATTTTTTTCTGCAGTTTTTGGGATAGTTTGATTTGACCTCAATTTTCTAAAACTATGCTAGTGCAACTGTTACCGTCAATAGATTGAGCTACCGAGATATAATTAATGATTTGCTATCGCCGGAATTTGAAGGTTTTAGTGAGATTTACCCTAAAACGAAACAATCACAATTTGGCAGGAAAATTTTCCTGAAAATGATTTTATCACCATTAGAATTTTGATTAGAACCACGTGAAAGATAAGGTCTTTGTCATTGCTCCACAATCGTTTAAAGACCTTTAAGATACAAATATTCCCTATTTTTTGTAGTATAAAAATAAAAACTCTTAAACTAAAAGCGTTCCAAAAATTTGAAATTTCTTTTCAAAAATTCTTTTTCATAATTCGGTTTTTTAATTTGTAAGAATATTTTGAAATGAACAAATTAAATTAAATAGAATAAAAAACGTACAAATAAACGTTCCGAAATAAATCCATTATAAATACCAGGCGTAAGTTTGCCTGTAGACTGATAACAAGTCTCTTATCAAAATATACTACCTATATAAATATATACATATGTATGTATGTACTTATGTACATATTTTGAAAATATCGTATATTGATTCCTAATACTTGATACAAATAAAATAAAGAATTTGCTTTCACTTTAATTCGAAAATAAAATGACACATAAAATATTATTAGAATTCCTTTAGTGTGTACAACTGTACAATCTCTCTACAAATATTAAAATATAAAATAAAATAAGTAAAAATGTTATGGTATGCCTATTTACATTATAAGGATAAGAGTATCTACTATGCTTCTATGTATATGACTAATTTTAGTTATTGACGTTAACTTCTTAGCTGTCATAGATATTTTTTGTACGGATATGCAGACGATTTTAATTTATTATGGGACAATCCAAGTAAACAACAAAAATATCAAGAGTCATTTTGAAAAATGACGAAAACTAATTTATATTTTTCGCAATCACAATCACAATGTATTACGTCAAATCATGATAATATCATTTTTGTATAAATTGTTGTGATGACTACACAAAGATATAAAAGCATAAAATTTCACGTTCCCAGACAGTGATTGGAAATTCACTGTTCCTGTGACGTGAAGCGTTTTAAGGGAATTTTTACGTGTGATTAATTATAATATATTGCCACTTTGTCTATTTAGGTTGATACATGTTTTGAAATCGTGTGAATTGAACTCAATTTATAATATCAATATCATGCAAATAACCAAAACACAGAAGTAGTAAAAAGTCTTATGCATATAATAATATATAGTTGCTATAATTTTGAAGCAGTGGTTTTAAAATAGATGAAGAGTTTTATGTTCGTTTGTTTGCTTGAACGCGATAATCTCAGGAACTTCTGGTCCGATTCTAAAAATTCTGTCAATTCCGGTAAGGAATGTTTCAAAATTGGAGATTTTGGGCCCTTTTAAGAATTTGCACTGCATACTCATCGGGAACGGTTTTTTGATAAAAAATAACACAGAATCTTAAATGTTCTAAAAGTCTGTGACATCTGGTTCACTATATAACCTTTCTATGCTAACCAAATTTATTCTAAAACAAAGCATGTAAATGACGCCGTGAGGCGGAGCTAGTTCTTCTATAAAATAAGTTTTATTTCTGGGTGAATTAAAAGCAACAATCATTTTTTATAAGTATTTCACTCCAAACGAAGTAATACTTGCGTAATAATAGAGCATCATTATCCAAAACATGGGTCTACCTCTCATAGACTAATTTGACAAGACCCTTCACCTATCCCGATATAGAGAGTCAACTTCTTCCAGTTGCGCACCCAAAGGCTTCAGGTGTACTGGTGCACGCAATAGCAAAAGCATGGAGAAATACGCTGACGTGTACAATAAAGTGTAGTAGAAATAAATTACTTTCCGAGCTGGCTCATATTCAATCAGTTAAGCTCAGAGAACCGTCCACCGGAGTCAAGCAAGCTTAATTTTTCTACTTCGAGGTACATTGCAGCATCCTTTTTATCTCGTCTTAACTAACAAACAAGGCCAACAGTCAGTAAACTTTTCTATCATACTGCTATATCACGGACTTTATTATTTGGGGTCAACGAATTTATAACCAACACCAGTATTGGCTTAAAATAAATTAGGTGGCGGTGTGTATACTTTTATTCGAGGAACGGCCTGTTCAGTTCAGTCATAGACAACTGTTTTATATCTGGGACTTGGAATTCACTTCAAGGTAGCTGCAAAAGCTTTTTCGGACCACATGCCTCTAGAGATTTTTTATTCTGTATCAGAGTCTGAAGAAGCTTTCAATACAAAGTTGTTCTTGAAAATAGTTTCCAGCACATATATCAAAAGAATAGGAACATGAAACTTGGTAAGTGGATGGCAGAAAACAAACCACTGCAACCCACTTTACCCAAATTATTAGGGATTCAGTATCAGTTGGATGTTCATTGAGTCGAAAGATCAAAATAAAACAAAAATTGTTTGATGCGGAGTGCCTTAAAGCAAGAAAGGCATCATTTTCACTTTTAAAAATCCTGAGAAAATTCAACTCTTCTGTCTTCAAGAAATTGTATGCAGCAGCATATAAGGGTTACATACAAGCAACTTTGTTTTTAGAAGAAGATGCAATATGAACAGACAAATTTAGTTATACTGAGCAATGTGAGGTCTTCCGCAGAACTCTGGAAAGCTGCAAAAACCGTATATAACAAACAACATAGGTTCCTCGTTGCAAGCTGCTGAGGTACGAGACTATTTTGAAAAGCTACTCAACACCCCGCGGTTCTCGCCACGTGTGCAGAGCTCACACGTCAACACTAAAGACACTATCTTTTAAAAGTCTGTCCAATTACTGGAATATGCTGATGATGTTGACATTAACAAATGAACTCAGTGCGATGTCAATGGGTCTTTTGTGAGTATTGAAACAGAGTCGACAAAAATAGGTTTATGAGGCTAAACAAAGTACTAATGCTGTCATCAAGACTACAAAACCGACTCACGTCATGGTCAAAACATCACCATCGACAAAAGTAACTTATATATACCTTGTATACTTGGGATCCGCTATGATTGCAAGATTATTAAAAAAATATATCTTGGTAACAGCTGTTTTTTTGGGTCTTAGAAAGGAATTGAGTAGACTTCCTCAAGCTAGGATGGAGAAGAAGTTTTTTGGGTGAGGCAATAATTCACACAGGACTGTAGCGCCACCTTTAGTAAGTACGTAAGAACGCTCTTGGCAACGTATCTCAAAAATTCCTCAGTTATTTTTTGGTATTTCTTTCTTTAAAAAAAAAATTACCATCAAAATAAGATCGCTCACATAACTGCGTCTGATGTCTAAGCTGAACGCTGAAATGCCATTTCAGCTGACATACTGAACTCCCACTATGGAAAAATTACACCATAGAGGGGGACAACTTTTATGAGGGAGTTACACTGGTATTTTAATGTTTTTTCCGTGTATCAAGCACATCACCCTGCCACACAATTTACAATCACATCTTAATTATTCCAAGATTTACGCGCGACATACACCAAAATCAAATACATACTCTATCAACCTGCCGCATGTTACAAGATGATTTCGCCGTGGAAACTCCCATAAATATATGTATATATTAACACAGAGATGGTACTCGTTACGTCCTCGTCGCTTCATGTCGCTTCGTACCCGTTGCATAGCAGAAATAGGATCGTCAGCAGCTGCTGCCACACTGCCAAAGTGACACTCTCTTAAAATTCCATGTGCTTGTGGTAAGGGGTTTCCTTGATCTGATGCTCTAAATACGTTTATAGTTTTTAATAGCCGTGCATAGCTGATGTACGAGTGTAGTTCCATATTGTGTAATTAAAAGCCTGCGGGACAGCGCGGCGCGGCGGGCGCTGCTGGTCCATCCCAACGTGAGCTTCTTGTTCGGACAGCGATGTTGCTGCGTTCATGTTTGTAGAAATCGCTTTTAATAACGCACAAGGCGAAACTTTAAGCGAAACCAATCTTAGGTGCAACCTAATAGCCTGGAACAAGCTTAGGTGATCACCTACTCCGCGTCTGCGCATACTTGAGGCCTAAGCGAAGATGAGCTGGTGTAATCTTCGTGCAAAAACAAGTGCTCTTAACACGATGGACATAAGTCAACACGGTTGAACATCGTTTTGGGCGGGGGGTAAATTGCTTGGTGTGGCTGCTGCTACTTTTCACAGCAGTTATAACACCACCCGACCGGGCCAGGCCATTCCAAGCGGGCGGAAAGCGGTCGGTATGGGATCCATAAAACTTGACTGGGAATAGTGTGATTCGCATGTGGACACTGTATACTGCAGGCATCAGCAGTTGATGACCCCACTGCGTGTGTGCTTCGATGGACAAGAGCGTTCGGTTTTCGGTGCTGAACGTTGGTGCTTTTCAGAGTAAATCTATATCTCTCGTATACTGACGGACGTCTAATGCTGCACAGACCAGTCCAACAAAATGGTACAAAGTGAATTTTGTGTCCTTTTGCTTGAGAAATGTGGTGTCGCATAAGGAGTCATAGCACAATCATCGCGTCTTTATGGGACTCGTTGTGGAGTACAGCAATTCTATTATACCAATGAGTTCCATCATGTTTTGTGGCTCTAGCTCTGGCTATGGCACCAGCATCTTAGCACCACCAACTACATCACCATCTATTGGCTTGGCTCAACTGTGTCCTATACCATGAGACCTCATGCGGCGAACGAAATGTTTTCATGACATCATAATTCGCCAGTTTATCATTTGTGAGGATGCGTATACGTATAAGCATGTGACGCCTACGTCCGCGTCACTGTAGCCGTTGCCGTCGCCGTTGCCATCGCCGTCACTGCAATCAAATGATGGACTACCTAAACGGCATCACAGAAATGCTCCACTAAATCACTGCCAAACGAGACAACGGGCGACACCGACGGACGGACGCAACGAATTTTCATGTTTTCCAACTGAAGAAAATTGTTCAGGAAAAGTTTTTAAACATTTTTTTACTTTTATTAATTTTATTTTTCATGTTTTTGTTGCTTAATTCATTTTGGCCATCAACCGATCATCTGATCATGCAGAAGGACAGGGTAAGAGGATTTCACTAAGATTAATGCTAGTTTTTTTGTCATTTGTCATTAAGAAAGACACATACATACTCATACGTACGACTATGCAACAATATGCCTATGGAAGACTGTCTTGATGGCTGTATAGACCCGGTGTAAGATGTAAGAACACTCACGATTAAGTGAGATTATGCGCGTGCAATTAGAAGTATCTGTTAGACGGTATTTGATGGGGGGATGATGTATATTTCTGTGTTTCGCAGTGTAATCCGCACTTTTATGAGGCATTGACATTAACATCGGAGGCGCCAGGGTTATTAATCAAGCTTAGGTATTTAAGAAAAGGAATATAGTACTACAACTTGCAATAGCGAACTGAGAAGAAAATCGTGGTAATAATAATTTTTAGTAGGTATTCGCAATTTTTTTTTATCATTGATTTTTCATTGGATTTTATATAAGACACATTAAGATGAGGAGGGGAATTAAGCGTAATAATGTTTTGAAATTATATTATGTTTTAAAAACAAAGCAAATGGTTCGATGCCTTTGTTCTGGATGAGATCTTTGTCTGCAGCAAAAAAGGGTAATGTTTTTAACGCAAAACTTTATGAAATTTCAAAGTGGTTGGCTCGTATAGATGTACGTTTTTTTTGGAAGTAACTTTAACTTTAACTTTGAAATTTTTGCATCCAGTACATACATTTTGTTGTTTTCTTCAAAAAGATACATTTCAACAAATTTCGATTTTCTCAAAAGAAGTTTTCAGTACTCCAAAATCTGAATTTATTCTTACAGAGTGTATGACTGAGTCGAACAAAGTGATGCTTTTGTTGATAGAACTCACGACGAGACCTTTTGACAGCTCGTGGCCGCCATATTGTTTCTTTTACTTTCTGTCAAAGTATCTTCTTTTAATCACTCACTTAAGACAGAATCATCATGCCAAGTTATACCGTCAAGCAACTGGTTGAAATCATACACCTTTTTATGGGTTTCTTGGTCTACCTTCCAAGTCAACTATTCAACGTTCGGTGGCAAAATTCGAGCCCACCAGCTCAGTGATCAATCAGCCAACACGCGCTCAAGTCAACGAAAAGCAAAAACTGCAGCTGCCAGAAACATCGCCGCTGTTCGTGAAAGTGTGCAGCAGGATCCAAGGCAGTCAATTCCGCGCCACTCATCAGAAATACTTTACCTGTCGTAGACAACAAGGCTAATTTTGAGTCGTGCTTTAGGCTTGCACCAATACAAAATCCAACTGACCAATGAGCTGAAACCAAACGATCAAACGCAGCTTCGTCTCCTCGCTAATTGGATTTTGAAGCAGTTGGAATTTGATCCCAATTTTGGTCAAAAATCATATTTAGGATTAGGCCCATTTTTAAACGAATTGGTATGTTCATAAGTAAAAAGGCCAGATTTTTGAAGACACCAAGATCCACGCGAGGTTCACGAGGTGCCAATGAATATAAATAATGTAACTGTTTGGTGGGGATTTTGGGCTGGAGGTGTTATCAGTCTGTATTTCTCCGAAAATGATGCTGGCAAGGCCATCACCGTCAACGGGTATCGCTATAGGTTGATGATCATCAACTTCATGTTACCTTAATTAGATAATAATGGATACCGAAGACATAATGTTTCAGACAAGACACAGCGGGCTTCAAAGACAACATAATCGATGCCCTTTAAACAATGTTATATTTCACGCATAATTTCATTTATAGGGTCCTCAAATAAAGACACATATTCTCATTTACAGCTATTTGTATTCAATTTAAAAAAAAACAACACGTCTATAATTTATTGTTTGAAAGTTAAGGTAAATATTACAAACACAGCGATACATTTTTGATGAAATTTATAATTCATTTGGAGTGTTTTATTGGAAAAGCCATCCGTAGTACATCCGCAGTAGAATCACTGCAGATTGAAGGTTAAGTGAAATCCTGCTGCAAATAGAGATTTGACTTTTTTTCGAGTATCGAAAACAAAGTTCAAGTTTTTCATTTTCAGACGTTGGTGTACGAGTGATACCTCCTTGAAGCTCCATGGGTGCGTTCGTAGAGTAGTGTCAAATAAAGAAAACACTAGGATGGTATTTCGACACAATTTCTTTTCAATTGATTTCAACTAATATTTGGTGAACAAATGACACAACTCCCATTAATTTTTTTTTTATAAATACACGTTTTCAATTTTTTTTATAGCCCCACAAAATGTTGTCTAACTTTCAGAATAAAACCTAAAAAGTATCTTGACAAGTCTTCTAAAAAAGATTACTAACCTACTTACTTAAAGTGGCCCTACAGTCCTGCGTGAACTAGGGTCACCCAACAAACTTTTGCATCTAGCTCGGTCTCTACCTAGATGTCTTCAGTTGCGTGAGGTCACTTTCCACTTGTGAGCGCCACCTGATCTGCGGTCTTTCTCTACTTCGCGGTCCTATGGGCGTGGATTTGAAGATTTTTCGGGCCAAAGCATTGGTTTCCATGCGATCTTCTTGACCCAGCAATCTAAGTCGTTGGACTTTTAACCTTCTGGTTAGCTCTTCGTCGCTGTACAGCCGGTAGAGCTCGTCGTTCCATCTTCTCCTACACTCACGTTCTTTGCATGCAGGATCGTAGATCACGCGAAGAACTTTCTCTCGAAACGACCCAAGGTGCTTTCATCCGCTTTTGTCATAGTCTATGCTTCTGCACCGTATAGCAGGACGGGGATGATGAGGGTCTTATATAGGGACACTTTGGTTGCTCGAGAGAGAGCTTTACTACTCAGTTTCTTTCTTACCCCATCAAAGAAACGGCGGTTAGCAAGAGTAATTCTTCGTTTGATCTAAGCGCTGGTGTTGTTTTCTGTGTTCATAGCAGAGCCTAGGTAGAAAAAAGTCCTTAAATACCTCAAAGTCAAGTCTGTCGGTGATGACGTTTTGACCTAGATATCGTCGGTGTTGCAGGTCATTTCTTGTTGACAGCATGTACTTCATTTTGTCTTCATTAACAGCTAAATCTATTTTTGTCGCCTCTGTTTCAATACTCACAAAAGTCCCATTGACATAACGGTGAGTTTCTCCGAGTATATCAATGTCATTAGCCTATGCAAGTAATAGGACAGACTTTTGAAAGATAATGCACCTAGTGTTGACGTGGGAGCTCTGCACTATTCTTATAGAAGTACGATGTTAAAAAAATCGCATGAGTGCGCACGACCTTATCTAAAGCCTTTTTTTAAAATCGAAAGGTTCTGTGAAGTTGTTTCCAACCTTTATGGAGCAGTGCGAATTCTCCAGGGTCATCCTGCACAAACGGACGAGTTTGGCACGGATGCCAAAACTAGACATATCTCTATACAGCTCGTCCCTGTAGATACCGTCATATGCGGCTTTGAAGTCGATGAAAAGATGGTGGGTATCGATTTGATGTTCTTGGGTTTTTTCCAGGATCTGCCGTAATGTGAATACTTGATCAACTGTGGACTTTCCTGGTCTACAACCACACTGATAATTACTTATCAGGTTGTTGACGATGGGCTTTGGACGTTCACATATTACGGCAGAGAAGTTTTTGTAAGCGATATTAAGTAGACTGATGCCTCTATAGTTGGTGCAGTTTACAGGGCCTCCTTTTTTTTAGAATCGGGCAAACAATACTAGGGTTCCATTTATCGGGCATGCTTTCTTCCGACCATATTTAACAGATAGGTTGGTTCATGCTCCTAGCCAAATAATCTCCAGCTGCTTTGAAGAGCTCGGCATTCAAGCCATCTGCTTCAGCGGCTTTTTTAGACTTCAGCTTAGACATGGCAATCTTTACTTCGTCTAAGTTGGGATGACGTAATTGTTGGCTTTCTTCGTCTATGTTGAATGGATCATCCTGCCTGGCAGTGGAATTCGGTTCGTCGTCGCCTTTATACAGTCTGCAGAAGTGGTACTTCCATATCCTCAGCATTGACTGCGTTTCCACTATGATGTTTCCACTTTCGTCTTTGCAGCCTTCGGTTCTAGGTTTATGTACTTGTGAATTTCGTTTCACCTGTTCATAAAACTTTCGAACTTTATTCCTGCTTCTAAACCTCTCAACATCTTCGACCGCACGCTTCTCATACTCTCTCTTTTTCCTTCTAAGAAGTCTGTGTTCCTCTCGCCTCTTCTGCTCATAGAGCTCATGAGCAGCGCCGCTTTGCGTGCCTGTTGTTTGGCTGCATTTGCCTGCCGACATTCCTCATCAAACCAGGGGTTCCTTGTTGGTGGTTGCTTGAAACCCAGCACGTCAGAGGCGGCTTCTCTGATTGCATTTTGGCAATGTTATCACTGGTTCTCGAAACATTGTCTTGGCGGCAGAGAAATTCGAGAGAGGTTAGTTGTAACTCAGCTTTAATCTACAATATAGAAAACATGAAAACTAATAATTAAAAATGTCAATTTTGTTATGTATTGTTTATTTGGCAAGATCTCACAGTACAATATTATGGAAACACAAAAAAACACGTCTTTTATAAAGTTTTGATTTTACCATTAGACAAGAAAATCAATATTATTTGAATGGAAGCCACATTTTGAATGGATTCTTGTCGCAACTAATGAATGAATAATGTCCGTTTTTAATGAGTTTGGGATTCGGGTTCTAATCGAATGACCTTTGTGAGGAAATATCGTTGCCAAAGGATGAAATTACTCAACCAGTCAATTAAACTATAATTTGTCGTGTTGTATTGGAACCACATATTATTTAAGTCATGGTCTTCAATCGCTGGAAAAAGGAGATATACGACACTTTCATTTGCTGAAAACGCTGTGTGAAATCAAGCACTTGTAGTAGCAATATTTCCGTCGCAGTCGGTTGATTATGACGGCCATTCTCGTGCCTTAAAAATGGTTACGTTTGAATCATATCGCTTTTGTGTAATTAGTTGTTTTATTTTTTTAACTCGTTGTTGAACTGTTAAGCGATCCACTACCACAAAAAAAAATTCAACCAATTTGATGACATTTCAAAAGACAGCTTTGCGTTTGGCAGGTGTCAAATGCGAGCTCTACCAATTTGAAACCACGATATAACGATAACCCTATTCATCTGTATTTGTATGGGAAAGTTAAAAAATAGAACATTCAACTGGCATATTTCCATTAAACAAAGGGAATAATAGACGACAAAACTAAAAAATACTAAATATTATTTAAATACCAATTAATTAAGGCTTCAAATTATTCAATAACAGTTTGTTTTTTCCTTCATCAAATATTCTCATTATTTTCTTTAATATCATCACACAAAATAATTTTATAATATCAAATTTATGTAAATTAATTATTTCGCATTGAAAAGCTTCAAATTAAACTCTAATATAACAAACATCAGAAAAACTTTCGTCATTCCCTATAATTAAAAGGCACACATATTCTTTAACAGCTCAAGCTTCTAGACTTTATTGACTGGTGACAATCTTCTTAAAGGCAATATGAATTGTTATTTTACCTAATTTGGACTTTGGATATTATGCTTATGGATGTCCAAAATAAGTATTGTGGTCAGATGTAAATGACATCTTCTTTTTCTACACATAATAAAATAAAATATCTTATTTAATGTGTTGAATATTTTGACTTTTGTCAACACAAAATTTCTTTAATTTTCTTAACTTCCTCCTCATTTTAGAACAATCATCAAGTTATGTATATTAAGGTACGTATTGTATTGATTGTTCTAAGTTGTCTTTGTTTATATTGTATACTTAATCAAGATGCAGAGGAGTTTAAAAATAACAAGTTTTAAACACTTTATTGACTGTGAATAATCATTATCGAAATCGAAATAGTAGAGACATTTCAAATTTTCCCGTTCAATGGAAGTTCGGTCAAATTTATCGAATTAAATTTTTGATATTTCCGATTTTTTATAAAAATATCTCTTCATCTTTATTTGTGACGCAATCAATAGATTTGAATGAATGCATTGTTCCAATGATCTTATTTTGAATTATGTAGTTCAGGTCATCTGTATCTTTTTTCTTAGCCGCTAAAATTGCTCGCTCACTCAACCATTCATTATTTTTGTAGTTAGAAATGATGTTTGGAAATACATTGTTGATAAGTTCGTCTTTTGATGAGACAAAATTACAAAAATTCAACTAACAACTTGTTAAACAACATAAATAATGCTGACTAGAGTCAGCATATTGACCCAGATAAGCAACAATTCAATTTATTAATTATAAGCATTTATTTAAATTACTCATTTATCCATTGTAAGCATTTATGCAAGTAATTATAAGTATAAAAGAGGCATTAGCCCAAAAATAAAATATCATTGTTAAAAACATTTCCTTGTGTTTACTTCTTTGATCATAATAATTAACATACAGTTCAGGTTTCAAGTGCCTGCAATTGTACCGTCGAATTCCCTTAAATTGCATACAAAACACAAGAAACATTTCAAGTTCCAAGTGCTTGCATTTGTTGACAATTGTGTATTGCAAATTTAAGAATCTCAACATTTTTGGTGACCCCTACATTCAAAGAACATCAGCTTTACTATGGATAGTTTAGCCAGGAGCCAACGCATATCGGGAGAGGAGATACAATCAATCATCCGCAACTTCTCGAAAGATTCCTCCACCCGCAAAACAACTAGAGAATACTTCACGTCAAGACTCAATCGTCTAAACACCGTATGGGAAGAATTCGAAGCTACAGATGGCAGAATTCGCGACACACCAGACATATCGTTAGACCACGAGTACTTTACCTCTAAGTATTTCGAACAAATCAAGACATTATACGAAAAGTATAAGCGAATCTTGAGTGATTCACTGGCGCAGATAGAGGCCAGTAACAACACCAAACTCGATGTCGTGCCAAAGGGAACAGAAGACAACCAATCTCAACCTAATGATGCATTGACATCAACAAATAATCTTGCTCGTAAAGAACAAGATAACAACTCAAACATTGAGACCCTTTTGAGAAGACAAAAGGCACTCATGAATTCACTAGCCCGACTCATCAACGGAAAAGTGAAAGAAGAAGCACCCATCCAATGTCTGGAGGCTATAAACAGACTTTGGACTCAGATTGAGGAGATTCATCACTCCGTTTGGGAAGCTGTTAATGATCCAGAATCTGAGGGTTACAACATGGAGTTGTACACCGAATTAGAGACATCAGTTCTCAAAAATCAAGCTTCTTTGAGCAAAACCTCATCAAGCATTGTAAGAAGCGAGCCATCAAAACAGCTAGCTGATCGCCCAGCAATTCAATTGCCTAAAATGTCGATACCCAAATTCGACGGCGATTACTTAAAATGGCAAACATTTTCCGACATCTTCACTAAGATGATACATGAACAACCATTACCACCCATCCAAAAAATGTGGTATTTGAAAACAAATGTGTCCGGTGATGCAGAGAGACTGATGCGCCATCTTGAACTGACCGAAGACAACTATAGTATTGCTTGGAACATTCTCCAAGATCGTTTCAGCAATAAAAGAGCGCAAACCTCAGCACTTATCCAGAGGATTCTCAGTCTGCCAAACATTAATCCAGAAATGAAGGCCATCAGAGAATTTCATGACGCAATCCATGAATGTCTTGCAGCACTCAAAACTCTTGGCATTGAGACAGCATCCTGGGCCCCATTACTCACTCATCTCCTAATAAAGAAGTTAGATCGGCAAAGCCACCTATTATATGAACAATCACTTCAAAACCCTCGAGAGCTTCAGACGATGGACGAATTTCTTAAATTTTTAAAAAACCGATTTGAGTCGTTAGAAGCTGTTGGCGGAAAAGAAAAGTCCAAGGCAGTGACAACAATAGCCACATCCAACACGGAAAATTGCAAGGTATGTGGGATAAAAAGCCACCCTATTTACTATTGTGAGAAGTTCTTAAAAATGTCAGCTGCTGAAAGACTTAAGTGGACCCAAAGACGACATCTATGTGTAAATTGTTTCAAAGTTGATCATAATGCCAAATCATGCTCATCACGATGCTGCACTAAGTGCTCAGGTAAACACAATACCTTACTGCATTTAGAAAGGGCAGGTTCATCAAGTCCAAATCAAAGAAAATCCAATCCATCTACAACCATCGTAGCAGGTGCTACACCTACCAAATTGATGTCATCAGAAGTGGGAGGCTCATCACCGCTCACGGTTGCCACTATACAACAATTGAATAACAAGCAGGGTTACGTTCTTTTGGCCACCGCAAGGGTTCTAATCACAGCAAATAACGGACAAACATGTGAAGTTAGAGCTATCTTAGATTCCGGTTCTCAAATAAACCTCATAACTGAGAGGCTTATTAAACGCTTATCCTTATCACCAACACCATCATCTCTATGCATTGAGGGCATTGGCAGAAGAACACGAAACACAACACAGCGAATAAACATTCAACTTCAGTCAACAATGGGCAATTTCGCATGCAGACTAGAAGCCTTCATACTTCCGAACATCGTATCTCCTCAACCCACTCAAAATCTAGATACTTCTACCTGGTCTATACCAGAAAACATCAACTTGGCAGATCCCAACTTCCACCGATCCAGTAAGATTGAAGTCCTTTTGGGAGCAGAATTTTACCATCAGTTAATCCGTCCCGAACAAATACAAATTGGCGACAAGATGCCAATTTTACAAAACACAGTATTTGGTTGGGTAGTAACCGGCAAAATTGAAGATACGACATACAACACTGCTACTTGTGGCATCTTGTGCGAAGAAGAATCAACCAACGAGCTTATTGAACGATTTTGGAGGCTTGATGACTTTGAAAACACACCAAGACAGATGACATCATTAGAAAAATACTGTGAATCACACTTTATTCAAAATGTGTCTAGATCGGAAACTGGGCGCTTCATCGTTAGGTTACCATTTCGAGAAAATGGTGTAGCCCTAGGTGACTCAATGCAAACAGCGTTTAATCGTTTTATGTCACTAGAAAGACGACTAAACAAAAACCCTAAACTAAGAGAAGATTATGTCAAATTTATGGACGAATATGAATCTCTTGGACATATGGAAGAGATCAGACAAGACAGCATTCAAGGACCGCACTTCTTCATACCTCACCATTGCGTATTGAAGCCTGACAGTAGTACAACAAAACTACGGGTGGTCTTCGACGCCTCAGCAAAAACTTCGTCTGGTCTATCGCTTAATGACATCCTCCACACTGGACCTACAGTTCAAAGTGAACTATTATCTATACTACTTCGTTTTCGTTTGCACAAGTACGTTTTTACAGCAGATGTTGAGAAGATGTACAGGCAGATTCTGATACATGAAGAAGATCAACCCTATCAACTCATCATGTGGAGACGGAGATCATCAGAAGAGATAAAGTACTATAGATTGAAAACAGTAACTTACGGAACATCATCCGCACCTTACTTGGCAACTAAATCATTGCAATACCTAGCAACCCAAAACAAAATAACACAACCGATTGGGGCTCAAATACTTCAAGATGACTTCTACGTCGACGACTGCATTAGTGGATCGGACAGCATCGCTCATGCGAAAGAGGCACAATACCAGGTTTCTTCATTACTCAATGGGGCTGGATTCAAACTCCGCAAATGGTGTGCAAACCATCCATCATTATTAAAGGATATTCCAGCTGAGGACCAAGAAGTCAGCCTTGATTTCAGCGATTCAATCAATTGCACAATCAAAACTTTAGGTCTAATTTGGCAACCAAAATCAGACCAATTATGTGGAAGAGCACAAATATCTGATAGTATCTCAATCACTAAGCGATCAGTCAGCTCAGACATAGCACGCATCTTTGATCCACTAGGACTCTTTGGTCCAGTAGTAGTTAAAGCCAAAATCTTCATGCAACAGCTTTGGCACCTAAAACTGTCTTGGGATGACGAACTACCACAACATCTTAAGGATGAATGGATAATATTCAGGAACAACATGTCAACACTCAATCAGGCAAGGGTTCCCAGACACATCTTTAATCAACAGAATCCAACATCCGTACAAATGCACACCTTTGTTGACGCATCAGAACAAGCATATGGTGCAGCTGTGTATCTTCGTTCAACTTATAGAGATCGCACAATCATCGTCAGACTACTCTGTGCGAAGTCAAGAATTGCTCCAGTAAAACAACAGACCCTTCCGCGGCTTGAATTATGCGCTGCAGTCTTAGGAGCCGAACTCACAAGCAGAGTCAGAGAAGATTTACGAATGCGAGATACGCCAATACATCTTTGGACTGATTCACAAATCGTACTATCATGGATCAATTCCACTTCGTCATCATTTCACACATTCGTGGCAAATCGAGTTGCAAAAATTCAAGAATTATCCCTGGCAACTCAGTGGCGTCACGTCCCATCCAAAGAGAACCCAGCAGACTTACTATCTCGGGGAATATCTGCAGCAAGCTTTATGTCATGTAACATGTGGCTTTATGGGCCGTTTTTCTTGCATGGAACCGAGTCAACATGGCACCAGCCGTTCGTAAGGGAGCTAGAAATACCCTCCGATCTAGAACGGAAAAGAAAACACACAGTGGCAGTAGCACTACAACAAAACCCTACAATTGACCTAATTTACCAGATAAAACATCGAAATTCTTTCAACCTTCTGCAACGTATAATGGGCTATGTTCTCCGGTTCACCAATAGAGCCAGGAAAATGGACATAAATCCAGTAGACCAAACAGCATTATCACCTAAGGAACTCAATGAATCACTGTTGGTCATCGTAAAGCAAATACAATCTTCTGAATTTACAAATGAAATACAAGATCTTAAAGGTCACAGAGGAGTATGCAAATCCAGCGCATTGACTACCCTGGCTCCATTTTTAGACGAAAGAGGGATTCTACGAGTTGGAGGCAGACTAGAGGCCGCATCAATCTCATTTGATGCCAAACATCCCATATTGATGCCGTACAACGAACCCATCACAAAATTGCTATTCAAAATGAAACATGAGGAACACAGCCACTGCGGACCACAAACATTGTTATCAATTCTGAGGCAGCAATTTTGGCCTATTAAGGGTAAGATCATGGCCCGACACACAGTTCATAAATGTATCAGATGCACCAAAACCCGACCACAGTTGATGACTCAAGTAATGGGTAATCTGCCAGTAGATCGCGTCACAGCAAATAGACCTTTCTTAAACTCCGGAGTAGACTTTTGTGGCCCCCTATGGGTACACTACAAAATCAGGGGAAAAAAGCCACACAAGGTTTATTTAGCAGTTTTTTGTTGCTTTACCACCAAGGCAGTACATTTAGAAATTGTGACTGACCTAACGACGGAGGCATTCATTGGAGCACTCAGAAGATTCATCAACCGCCGTGGACGAATTCAAACTCTTTACTGTGACAACGCCACCAACTTCGTGGGAGCAAAGAATCAACTTCATGAACTCAACAGTGTACTGCACACCCCCGAAGCGAAGGAAGCCATAATCAAGGCTAGCAGCAACAAGGGAATAACATTTAAATTCATCCCTCCAAGAGCTCCACATTTCGGCGGTTTATGGGAGGCAGCAGTCAAATCAGCCAAACATCTGTTAGTCAAAACAGTCTCCACATCGTCACTCACGCATGAAGAATTGGAGACCGTAATCACCGAAGTTGAAGCCATCCTAAACTCAAGACCACTCACTCCACTTTCATCGAATCCAAACGATCTGGCTGCATTGACACCAGGACACTTCCTGATTGGTGAACCATTGATTGCTCAAGTTGATCCCGATACCGCTCCAGAAAAAATAAATCTGAGAAATCGATGGAATTCAATCTGTTACCTGAAACACGAATTTTGGAAACGATGGTCAAGTGAATACCTAAATCAATTACAACAAAGAAACAAATGGAATCAGCATAAGGAAAACATCAAGGTTGGCGACATGGTTATCATCAAAGAAGACAACACGCCAACGCTTCAATGGCCACTGGGAAGAATTGTCCAAATCTTCAAGGGCGACGACAATGTTGTTCGAGTAGTCAATGTCAAAACCAAATCTGGAATATTCAAACGACCAATTCATCGCTTAGCCCCACTGTTCGAAGACATTGATAATACTGATGACAAGGACGATACTGACGAGGCACAGGTAGCAACTTCACAATCCGATTCTCGAATGAATGAAACGACAGAAACGCCCACAAAACGAAGAAGGACGTCAAGTGTATCATTAATCACCACGGAAGAGATTGACGTCAGCCACTAATTCCACACCTGTTCCACAACCAAGAACACAGTACGATGTCAACGTCATATGAGAATACAGTTGAATTGAGCCATTCAACGCGGGGAAGTATGTTAAACAACATAAATAATGCTGACTAGAGTCAGCATATTGACCCAGATAAGCAACAATTCAATTTATTAATTATAAGCATTTATTTAAATTACTCATTTATGAATATTGACCCAGATAAGCAACAATTCAATTTATTAATTATAAGCATTTATTTAAATTACTCATTTATCCATTGTAAGCATTTATGCAAGTAATTATAAGTATAAAAGAGGCATTAGCCCAAAAATAAAATATCATTGTTAAAAACATTTCCTTGTGTTTACTTCTTTGATCATAATAATTAACATACAGTTCAGGTTTCAAGTGCCTGCAATTGTACCGTCGAATTCCCTTAAATTGCATACAAAACACAAGAAACATTTCAAGTTCCAAGTGCTTGCATTTGTTGACAATTGTGTATTGCAAATTTAAGAATCTCAACACAACTTTCTTAACAAAACACGGAAACCCTTTAAACCATTTAAGCACGACAAATTGACAGACGGGATGGGAATTTATCATTTTGGGTTGCATTCCAGCTTTTTTTTACAAGAAATAGGCTAGGATGCGAATGCGACACACACTAATAACTTCCCATCTCGTCTGTCGATTTGACGTGCTTAAATGGTTTGAAGGTTTTCGTGTTTTTATAAAAAAGTTGTCAGGTAAATTATTCTTACAAATTTAAAAAATTCCAACAATATTTTGCATATAATGAAATAGTTTGATTTCAATTTTTTTTTGTTTGTTAACTAGGTTTTTATTCGAAAACCACTTTTTACCAATTTTAGTAGCATTTCTTAAAAGTTTTTATATCTTAAAAAAATACAAATTGGATGAATGAAATTAATTTGAAGTCAATATCTTCTATTATTCAAGAGATATCGAGAACGGAACATCAATTTTAACCAAATTTGCGTAGTATTTTTTTTGTAGATTTTATTTTTGTATATGAAAAAACAGACTGTTGGATTTCTATAAAAAAATTACTGAATGTCGAAAACAAAATTTTCTGTGAGATAAAATTAGTGTGAAGCCACTTTTTTTTAATTTTCGAAAAGATATTTGAGTCGAAATTAAATTTGTACTAAGTTTTAGTATATTGTTTTTTTTTTAGGTTTTAAATTTTTTGTAAAAAAAACTGTCAATTCGATTTTTTCATAATTTTATCGAATGTTGAAAACAACATTTTCTATAAGACAAAATTAGTTTGAAGCCATAATCTCAAATTCTTGAAAAAATATTTACGTCGAAAATCAATGTTTAACAACTTTTAGTAATTTTTTTGTTTGGTTTTTATTTTTTTGTAAAAAAAAATTGTCCATTTGATTTTTCTCAAAATTTTATATATATTAGGTGGCCCAACAGTCCGTAGAGAACCAGGGCCTAGTGACTTACAACTCTCAACCATTCCTGTGTGCGAGTAATTGCAGGGATAGAGGGGACCTACAGTTTCTATGCCGAATCCGAACGGCTAATTTGAGAAAGCACTTTTTCATGACAAGAATTACTCTTGGAGAATTTGTCAATTCCTCGCAAGAGGCGGTACCCGTGAATTTTTTTTTTAATTAAGGTGGCACAGGCAGGTATTGAAACCAAGACCTCTCGCATGACAGTCCAACGCACCTTTTTTTTTTTTTTTTTTTTAAATTCATTTTTATTACTTCAATCTTAAATCTATCTTAAAGCTAGACAAAAATTCATAAAACTAGCCTAATTAACCATAACTTACAACTAACTTACTGGTCCCATACGAACACTCTAAGTTAAACAATAATACTTAATGCGAATGCCTTTCGGCCCTAAGATCTATTTTACTTCAATTCATTTTATTTATTTTTGTATTCATTAGAAAATTTAGAAAAAACTAATGTCAATATCCTTTTTTATTTTTACTTAAAAACTACTTAAAATAAGGTCCTTAATATAAAACTTAAAGCTAACTAAAACTACCTATTCTACCTATAAACTACTTAAAACTAGAACAACCACAGCAGCAAATCTAATTAACAAGCGTTTTTTGTTTTTCATATTTTGTTGTCTTTTTTATTTTAATTTTTTTTTAAAATTTTTATTCCATGCTTTTTTTTAATTTTTTTTTTGTTTTTTTTTTGTTTTTTGTATATTTTTCTGTATTTTTTTTTTGTGTATTTTGTATTTTTTTTGTGCCACCATGCCTATTCTACTTAAAACTAAACCCCTTAAACTATAAAACAAGCATGTAAGCCGGCCAAGGCTTAGAACCCCATCCCGACTACTCACTATCAAGTGCCGATTGAAGCCACCAAAACTGGTTCTCCTGCTTCACCCTATCAGTTCGGTCCCGTTCGGACACAGCCTTACTGAACCGAAGGAGCTCTGCTCCGCCTTGTACCATGACGTCCCGATTGTACAGGAGTCGCCTATCCACGGTTCGTCGTCTGACGTGGTAGATTAGCGGAACTGCCAATCTATCCTGTATCAGACCGCATCTGTCTAAAAAGAGGAATGCCTCTGGTGGAATGAAGCCGCCCAATCGTGCACTCTCAAAATACTCGTCGTTCGGATAGAACGCCCCGAAAATTAAATTGTTGGTCGAAGACATAGCTCTTGCAATGTGACCTCGGACGAGTTTTATCACGAAATTGTCAGTTCTGTTGATTCGAGCCCCATTGTATAGGATACTAATACACATAAGAAGATTCGGCTGTTCCGTATAAGCCGGTACAGCGTCGTAAACACTGCCGCTCGAACACCCGAAACTTCTCCATCTGGGAAGGGGCAACGTTGACCCACACAGGACAACCATAAACGATCATCGGCCGTATGAGGGCCATGTAGCAAATTACCTTCACTCTGGGGTCAAGCCGACTGCTAAAAAACAGCCGTTTCGTCAGAGCGAAGGCTCCTCTGGCCCTGGTCAGAGCAGCATTTATATGTCTGTTGAAATATAAATACTGATCTAACCAGATACCGAGGTACTTCACTACACTTTTCCTCGCTAATCGCTGCCCGTGAAGATCAACGATGACCATCTTGCGCCAATTCTTGCACGTATCCCTCGTGGCCCTAGCCAACGGAGTCCGGAACAGAATTGTCTCCGACTTTTGGACATTTATTTTCAGTTTCCAGTCGTCGCAATATCGCTGAATCTTGTCGAAATCACGCTGCAAGAGAATTCTAATAACCTCAACCTTTCGGGCCGTTCTGTACGCAATAAGATCGTCGGCGTACGCAATTGCCTTTGTAAGACTACCTATCAGATCGCTGGTGTAAATGCTGAAGAGAATCGGCGAATTCACCGCTCCCTGTTGAAGACCATTTTTAATGAAGAATGTTGTGGTAGAAGTTACATTGCCACTTTTGACAACAAACTTTCTACCGTCTACCGTCTACCTCTACAGTCCAACGCACTAACCATCATGCCAAGGGTACTACCAAAATTCTCAAAATTTTACCGATTGTAAAAAACAATATTTTTTATAAGATAAAATTAGTTTAAAGCCATAATCTCAAATTTTTTTTAAGATATTTTAGTCGGAAATCAATTCTTACCAACTTTTTTTTAGGTTTTTATTTTTTTATAAAAAAAATCTGTCACTTCGATTTTTTTCAACATTTCACGAGATGTCAAAAACGTTATTCTTCGTGGCATACAATTATTTTTTGCTAAAATATTCGAGTTGACAATTACTTTTTTCAGTTTTTTTGATTTATAAAAAAAAAAACATTAATTGGATTTTTTCCAAAAATATATTTGTTTGGTATCACGTTACAATATATAATTTAAAATTTAATTCAAGTCTCTAGCGTTATTGGTTCGTGAGATATTTTGGGTTAACCAAAATGTTCACCTTTTTTTTAAATTGCTATGGACGACGAAAGAGACTTCGCGAACGTACGGACGTACGAACGTTCATACACACGCACGCACAGGTATCTCTCTAAAAATCTTTTATTTAGACTCTAGAAACTCTAGGGAAAATCTTTTATTTAGACTCTAGGGACCTTGAAATGTCAGAATTTTCAATTCGACAAATCGGACCGATTACAATAATTTCCCTATGGGAAGTTAAAAATGCCAGGCACGGATGCGAAGTGTCCCAACTAAAAATAAACCAAATGACAGCTGTTAAAAAGACGAACTCTGAAAAGTATTTAGAGGTTGAAAACCACACGTCTAGAAAAAAAACACCCGTTACAATATTTTCTTAAGTAACATCTAAATTTTATTAAAAAAAAAAATGAACTTCTGAAATCCAAGAAAATTGTATAACTGCATATTTACATTTCATATCTTAATACTTATGAATTTCTGAAACCATATCTAAAAAAAAGTTGAGTAAAACCAAAGAATAAGAAATAAATACTGCTGCATTACCTTAATTGTCTCAAAACCTTAAACATACTTTACTTTATCCCGTGTACTACAATATACAAAAAATCAAACTCATCACCATTAAAAACGTAATAAACAAATTTCAAATAATATATGTACATATTAACAAAATCCATTCCAAGTTGCATGACCATTTTTAGCTTGTTTGTCGAAAAATATACAAGCTAATTTCTGAACTCAAAACAACAACAACAACAACAAAAAAAACACCCACTACTAACAAAGAAAAAAGACGACACACAATCTAAAGACTCTCATCTCTATATCATGATATGTATCTGAATCTTTTCGAATCTCTGAATCTGGGAGCATGATTTGCTCGCCTAAAATTAAAATTCACCAAAATATTTTGTTTATACAAAAACAAACAGAATTTTCTTATAAAACAAAAATAAATAGTTTTAAAAATTCTAGTGCTCATCATCGTCATCATCTCGCTTTATAGACGCAAATATTGTTTAAGCCATATGATGACGGCTAGCTAATGCGGTCAATATCCTCTTTTTATTTTGACGTCATATATTAACTGCTGACGCTGAGTGTAATTGTAAGATTTATAACAAAAACAATAACAAAATTCTACACAATAATAATAATGAGACGTAATGGAGGAGTACAATAAACAAGTGTATCCAATCCACAACGATTAAACAACGACTACCTCAACGATATATAGAAGTCCCAAAATGGTCCAGCTGATTAAGCTTTCAAATATCCACCAAATCGGAAGCCGGCCAAAATAGCAACATTGACGTAACTAAGAAGAGGCATCATCCAACCCAGGCCAGGCCAGGAGTAAGATCCGAGAGATTTTATTTCTAAACAAAACGAACACAACACATCACGTAGCCTATAGCCACCCACCCTTTTTTGGGGTAGACTGATCGGACCAAGATCGCATGGCCATAAGATCTATTTAAAGCTTGCGCTGGTATAAAATTAGATTTATATTTGAATTTTTGTGGGTTTGGAAAACTGACGACCGACACGATGATGCTGTGTTCCGTTTTTGACTCAAAAATTATAGAGAAAAATATAAAAATAAATTTTGCACGTAAATTTAATTTGGGAAATTGTCAGGACGCGTGTATGAACGAAAATAGAATTTTGTACCATACTCGTACTTCTATACATACCTATCCAATGGTAATTCATGTTATAATACAAATGAAATGCCAATGTCACGGCCGTTTCAGTGAATTGGACGAGTTTCAATATTCTAGTGGTTTGTTGGTCGAACAAGGGTGATTGGGAGGCACTAAAGCACCAACCAACCAACCAACCTCCCCGTCCCCAGTTTGTTTACAAAATTCTCAGCTTGGAAAATTTGTGTAGATATTTTTAGAACCCACAAATGAATTCAAAACTATATAAGATTGAATATGATGTGAATGTGATGATGCTTGTTAAAGGGGTAAAATATATTGTGTTGCAAATTCATGCATAAGAATATATCTGCCTGCCTCCTGCCTGAATGTCGGTTGAGTCTATCAACAAGGCATCAAGAGTTAGTCAGAGAATTGAAAATAAAACTTGAGTAAAATGTTTTTGTTTATCTATAAAATTGCGATTTGTATCTGTGTGCTGTACGACTAGAGTAAACAATAGTTGCGAACATTGAAATACTTAACAGAAATGTATCTTGTAGATATTATGTTAATTAACTAAAATTTAAATAGAGTTCCACATGCATATGTTTGTATATGTATAATTATTGTTGAGTTGTTAAACTAATTATACACCTATGCTATAGTGGTAATCAGAATAATGAAGAACTTATTTTAATGAGTTTGAAGTTGATTTAGATGAATTTAATTTGTAGGTGTTATTGCGCAGTTTGACTTGACAAGTTGTGCACTAAAAACTAACAGCTATTTTGTAGACTTCATTCAAACTTATAGTCTTATATGTCAAAAGTATTTATAAGAAGCTTTAGAATTTACATATATCTCCGAGTTATTGTCATCATCTTGAGTGCGTGAAGTTAGCCCCACTTTTTTCGTATTTTGGAAAGTTGTTCCAGGTTTTTCCCGGTATGTTCCGCATTGTTCCAAATTTTTTTGTTTGAAAAACACCCAAAAATGGGGGTGTTAGACCCGAAAAACTGTTTCTGACCAGCCTCCCTTTACGATTTTTCGACTTGAAAGTGTTTTTTGGCTTGAAATCTTCATTTTTGAATATTTTTGAATGATCTTTGAAACAATTTGATTTGAGTGGTTTTAGGATAGGGAACAAGTTTTAGATTTTCGATTTTGGCAAAGGGGGGCGGGGTAGCATTTTTTGGAAATTTTTCCTACTAAAAATCAATTTTAAGAAACGAATCTCTGGAACAATTTAGAAGAGCCCCGGAACATTTGCTAACAAGTTTTGGAATTTGAATTTCGAAAAAGGGGGACCAGAATATGGTTAACAGAATGGTACACTGTTATAAGTTTTATTTGGACTTAATATCTTTATTTTTGAACATATTTGAATGAACTTTGGAACAATTTGTTCTGAGTGATTATGCACAGGTATAAAAATATTTTTCAAATGTGGGTGTTTGTAAAAGGGGGGTTGGGAATGTTTTTTTGAATGTAGGCATAATCATTGTTAATTTCATAGATTCGGAATCTTAAAGACCTTTTGGTCTTTGCTGAAAGAACACAGCTTTGGCTTAAAATTTTTAATTTTTCCAAGGGGTGGCTTTTGGGAGGGGAAATATTATTTTTTTCGTTTATGTGCGCCCTTTGCTGTATTTGCTTATGTTTTTGGACGAAATTTGGACACGAACTGGGAGAAATATGGTTTGACTTGGACATTTTTTTTTTAATTTTTGATTTTTGAAAATGGGGAGCTAAGGAACTTATTACAAAATTAAAAGCCATCGAGATTATTTTTGAAAGTTCGATCATCAGCTTAAATAATAGTTTATAAGCCAAGTTTTGGTTTCTATACATGTGTTTATTCATGTTTTAATAAAACGTAGGCTTTAAAAAAAAAAAAAAAAAAAAAAAAAATGGGGGGACGTATTTTGCATTTTTGAAAAAAAAATCGAGGGCAATATATTTTAAAACATACATTTCACTACTCTTAGTTTTTGGAACAATGGTAAGAATAGTTTTTAGAATCTAAAAGAAAAATATAAAAAATTGGAATTTCGAAAAAGGGGGGGCTAGAATTTTTTCACATTTTGCCCATATCTTTTAAAATTTTGATCATAGAGGCCCTAAAATTTGGAACAATGTTCAGAACGACTAGAATAAAGTGGAACAATTTTCAAAACATCGGTTTTCGAAAAATTGAGGCTTGAACAAAAACAGTTTTTTGGGTCTTAAACCTCCATTTTTGGGTATTTTTTCAAAAAAAAACTTTAAAACAATATGGAATAAAACCGGAAACAACCACGAACAACTTTCCAAAAAACGAAAATCGAAAAAAGGGGGGTTAACTTCACGCACTCCATCATATTAATTTTTTCGACATCTAATTTCCTTACTACTCTAAAAGTCACGCTATAGACTTGGGTTACGTCCCTGCCTGTGCCACCAAAAGTTTTCATTTCAATGGTACAAAGGTACTGTCTCTTGCGGGGATTTCAAAAATCTTACATAAGTTATTCTTGTCATGAAAAGTGCTTTTTTCAATCAGCCGTTCGGACACGCTTACAGAAATCGTTGAGAGTGGTCAGTCCTAGTTTTCAATGGAAGTTATTGTAATCGGTCCAATTTGTAGGATTGAAACGACGACTATTCAAGGTCCAGTATAAAGATATCGACTTCAAATAAATTGTGTTGTACAGATAATAACAACGAAATATGCAGAAAGGACTTTTAAGAAAATTGAGTGGGTGGCAGTGTAAAAATATTGGCTGAGGTGCGTCCCACACTTCCCATTTCGTGTGTCGATTTGTTTAAAACATTAACAAAATATTAATAATAATATTTTGTTTGAGATACAAAATTTGAAGTCAGTAAGTTTTCTTAATTTTAGTAAATTTTTTTTGAAAGTTTGTATTTCTTATGAGAAAAATACCGGTTGGATTTTTCTAACAAATTCATCTAACGTTAACAAACAAATTTTGGAATGAAATAATTTTGTAGACAATACCTTACTCTATTCTCGAAATCGAACATAATTTTTTAGCAATTGTGCGTATTTATTTTTTGTAAATTCTCATTTCATATAAAAAAAAAAACTGATTATTGGATTTTTCCAAAAATTTTAATTAATTTAAAAAACAATATTTTCTGTACAAAAAAAAACAATTTCAAGGCAATATAAATTTGACCAGATGTCAAAAACGCTATTCTTCATTGTATGCAATTATTCTGGAGTTAACACCATTTTTTGTTCGTTAAATTTTCGAGGTTTCAGGTTTTTGATATAGTTTCATTTTGTAGTATCACGTCAAATTATTTAATTGAAGTCGCTAGCGTTATTAGTTTGAGAGGTATTTATGCTCAACTAAATTTTTTTAATTTGCTGTAGTAAAAAAAACACCCTGTTGACAGTTTTGTCTACATCTTTCGATGTAATTATCTTTAAAACAAAATTTATTTGATGTCGATATCTTTACTGGTTCTTGCGATATGGACGACGAACAGTGGTAGTCGGACATACATCTCTCTAGAAGCTTTGATTTAGATTCTCTAGACTTTGAAACGTCGAGAAATGTCAAAATTTTCAATTCGGCAAATCGGACCCATTATAATAACTTCCTATGGGAAGTTAATAAAACATTTCCTAGATATTACCTGTGGTGTTGTTTAACAGGTTGTTTTAGGAATCTCAAGCTCTTTCAGTGACTTATACAAAACAACTTCTATTTTTCATCATAATATCATCATTATTAGGTTTCAAGAAAATAGATGACAGAGCTTATAAATTATCTCCTAGCTATCATCTAACTAACTGTCATGAAGTTGATATGTTGGGTTTTATAAATTAGCGGGAAAGATATACGACAAGATTTGTGCTTGTTATATGCAGATTGCAAATTAAAGATTTATTGATGCACTGACATCATGAATTCGATGTTATTATAGAACTAGTCACCATGAGGTGACACATATTCTAGAAGTGTTGGTTTCAAGACTTTGCTGTACACAAAAGGAGAATGAAGAAACATAGTATGTCTAAATATTAAAAAAATATATACAAAAAAGAGGCATTTTTTTCACTACTAAACTAAAATTAAGTGCAATGCGCAGAGCTTTAAGAAAAAGTTTTAAAAAAGGTCATTTTACGAGTATTTATCAGTTGGCATTAAAGTACATTAAAGTTTGCTTAAGTTATACAGAAGCTCCAAGAAAACCAACACCATTTACTATTGTTTCCTTTTCGTCAATTTGATGACAACTTGTCTTCCTATCCTCGCATTTTAACCGTTGTTACCGACAATTTCAACAATTGGGTCATACATCACCCGAAGGAGTGTGGGCAGAGATTTTCACTTAGTTTAACCACCTTACTCAGATGGTCAATGAGCCCCCTCGAATATCGAACGTTATTAGTAGAGCAGAACTTGAGTTGTTCCTTACTTCCGATCCCGATAAGTACAATATTATAGTGTTATACCTCCTTATTCACTATGCCCACTCGATAGTCACGCTGGTCGCTGACGTTAAATGAGGTCTTTCATCCCAAAAAGGGTTAACAAAAATTGCACCTTTGAAAAATGCATGGTTTGATTCGAGGTGCAAAAAGGTTATAAGGGCAAGTTTATATTTTTTCCGACACCACCAGAGAGTGTTATGACTCCGACTTGAAAGCGTAAATGATTTTATGGGGCCAAATCTCTACTCGCACCTGTGCAGTTGCTGCATTACTAAAGACCTTTACATTCACAAATCCTCCGGGGTTGTATCCCTACTATTATTCTGAAGAGGTGTTCTTCAACGCTGGCAAAACCACCGCGTAAGCTTTTCTATCTGTCCTACTCCACAGGTCTTTTACTAAATAGATGGAAAATAGCAATTTTTCCTCTTCTAATTATCTGACCGATTGCACTTACGTTCCTTTTTTCCAAGGACAGAAATATCTCGAAGACCGAAAGCTGGTTTTGAAGAACGTATAAGATTAATGCCCTTCATTTTTAAAAGGCAATTGATAAATTCTGTTCGAACCATTCAACACAAGTCGTTTTGGATGGGACCAAGTCTGAAAATTACAAAATAAATTCTGCTATACCCCAGGGGTCTGTTTTGTCTCCGACACTCTTTCTTATTTGTATTAATGATCTTCCTCGTCTGCAACTTCTCTGCTGTTCATGTTTATTTTCAGATACACATCCCTCTTCTTCGGATGTGAAACTGCAACGACAAAATATGATAAGCTCATTAAATTCCAGTAATACCCGTGGCATAATGGTTAGTACGTTGGACTGTTATGTCAGAGGACTCAGAGGTCTTGGGTTCAATGCCTTCCTGTCCCATCTAAAGTTTTTTTCCCGGGTACTGCCTCTTGTGAGGAATTAAAAAATCATCCAAGAGTAATTCTTGTGATGAAAAGTGCTTTCCCAAATTAGCCGTTCGGATTTGGCTTAAGACTCTAGGTCTCCTCCATCCTTGACAAAAGTACTCACACACAGGAATGGTTGAGAGTTGTAAGTCACTAGGTCCTGGTTCTCATAACGGACTGTTGCGCCACTTAATTTAATTTTTGTATTTATTAAATTCCGACCTAAACAACATCGTACAATAGGTTATAAGAAAAATAATGGAATTTAATGCTTTGAAAATCATTCCTCCACTAAAACAGTTCAACCGTAATATTCGCAATACTTCTAGGATTGACCATCAGTTTTCCCTTTAGTATAGTTTTTCCTTCGGTCATACTGTGAAGTACAGATATTCGTTCTTCAGCCGTACTCTACGAATGTGAAAACACTCTGTCTTTCCCTGTCATACAATATTAAAGAATTCAAAACCAATGTAGGTATAACGACATCTCCTTTTCAAACCCTCCCTCTTTTTTAAATGCTCACACTATTCTCGTAACACATTAAAGGTGTTCAAAACCCTTTGATATGAGCTAATTAACCAACAAAAATATCTTAAAATTGTAATCACATTGTGAACCTTGTTCATGTTTTCACAATTCCTAGAAAATTTATTGACAAGGTTAAGGATTAATATATTATTTCATATTTTAATTTTAATTGCAACAAATTCATTTCTAATAAATCAAAACCTATTTGCAACTTATTCTTATACTCATCTATATCTACAAGAACATTCTATGCTTATTTTTCTTCACTGCGTTATTCAACTATTTAAAAACACCGCGCGCAACGCAAGCTCCACAACCGACCAAGAGCAAATAATTTTTTAATTTATATATTATGTACCTATTTGTTGTTTTTGTTTGTAGTTTGTATATAACTAGAAGCCACCCACCATAAAATATATACCTCAATGTTCAGTACCTGCAATTAGATATTTGGCTAAAAATAACGGCACACGATATATATGAAGAATTTTTCTTCAATCTAACCCGTGCTGGGTCGAGATTTTAATTACCCCTTGTGTACCTGCGGTGATCACGTAGTGCAATTTCTCATCTAAATTATTTTGCTGCTTTATCTTTATAAATACCAACAACAACAACAACAACAAACATATAAAATCCCTGCAGAGCTGAGGATAACTACTTATTTGCAAAGGAGCTGGTGGTAGATCAATGTTTTGATTGTATACAAAAACAAATAAATATGCTGGTTTTTAAATGAATGCTTTAAAATTTTATGAAAATTGTGCTAAATGCTTTAAACTGTATACTTTAAATTTAATTCAAAAATATTTGAATCGATGTCCTTAAAGTGATTCTTAGAAAGTCGATAAATATTCTGGAAAGGATAACAGTACGAAAATTATTATAGAGCACAAATTAATTTTAAAAAAAGTACGCATAGCCACAGCGTCATTATAAAATGTGTCAACTTTTTGAAAACTATTAACAAAAGTTTTGGTTCCTAATTTTGTACAGAACATAAACCAAAACTGCCACCAGCTTCCTATAACTAAACATATTGAAAACTTCACAGGTGATGTGTGACGCCAAAACACGAAACTCGACCATCACAATGAATTTTGTTTACTAAGGCCGTGCGCCGCTGTGTATTATGCAGGCATAATAGAAAACTAATACAAAATTTTCCTTTTCCTATAAAACCTTTATAGCCAAGTTTTTGGGAACATGAATGCTGCTATCGTATTGTTGTAGAGATTGTGTTCATTTTTAGATTGCTGGCCCAAATATAATTCTCGAATTATTGCGAAGAGTAGGTGTGTGCAATATCGCAACAACAAAAAAGAAAGAGAGAGTATTCTAGTTGATTTTTTAAAATAATTTCGATAAAAATCAATATTAATTGAGTATAATTTGCAATCTGAATAGAACATATTGAGTGTGTTAATGAAGATGAAATAATATGTATTTTACATTGATTAACTTTAAAAAATTATAAATTATAATTAATAGGGTGGATGATATTATATATTTATTAAACGTGATCACCAATTTTATTTGCAAATGAATACGATAGATGAGATTGATGTCAAAATTAAGATAACATAGTTTTTGACATATCGCACCTCCTCCGGTGGTACAACGACGTAACTGCAAAAACGTCAATTCTTCATTTTGAAAACGGTTTTTATTAAAAAAAACATATGTACATTTTTTTTGTATGAAACAAACTATTTATTCAAAGGTAATTAAACACAGTTTTTGGCATTTCAGTAATTTTTTTTTTCAGTTAATAATAATTTTAGTACAAATAAACGGAACAGTGATTTGTATAATAAATAAATTTAAAAATTTTTAGTAAAAAAAAGCTCATTAGTAACTTGGAATGATGTTTTTTTTTAGTAAGCTAAATAAATCTGCTTTCTTTCTTTGTGCCAATGATATTTTTGATTTGTATGCGGGCTTTAATTGTATACCTTTCAACGCCTTTGCGGCAGATGAGCGACGGTTTATCGTCTTAAACAGAACTTGTTCCCAAGTTATTTCGCTATAATTTGTTTTGTACAAGTATACATAATTACTGACTTTTTCAAAGCGTAAAAGTTTAATTTCTTGTTTTTTTTTTTATTGGGTCTTCTTTGCTAATCTCATGATAGACCCATATTTGTCGGGCACGAATATTGTTCCCGATTTTTGGACTTTCATCAGTGACCTTTCAATAACACTATGAACGGCATCACCTTCATTCTGTGTGGCTGTGGACTTTATTGCGAAATTTTCTACTGCATACAAATACATTCCAATTATGAATCTGAAATCGAAATCTCGTCAAATTTTTACTCTTTTAAGGAAGTTTAAGTATGAAATTGTTTTACCTATTCTTCTGCTGACCACAACAGTTGTCGGTGTAAAACACAACGTCTGCACATGGACAAGTGACATAACTCTTGAAGAAAAATAAGCACACAAGATCCTATCTCGTTAGAACCTCTGTCCCCAAATCCTTCGTGCCAGAAATAACACACAGTGTGATCATTTTTCATCTCCGATATCTACAAATTGAAAATCAAAGACATTTTAGCATCATTGAAATGTTAAGAGTAAAATTAAGCAGGTATTACTTATTTTACTTATAGTTAAATTGTAACAGTTAAGTCTTGATTTATAAAAAAAAAGCAGATGATTGTTTAACAGGAACTGGAAGAACAGCTTGTAAGTCGTACGTTGCTCTACTAAGCGGGATGTGTTTTTTCTTTGTTTTTGGTCTTTTCATCACGACTTAATTTGTTTTCTCCTGGTGCAGCTTGTAAGAGCTTTCTAACTGCTCCTTTTCCTCTCCTGTTAAATTTGTAAAGGCTTCGCAAATTATCCTTTTTTGGTGCGAAGAATCCAATATTAAATTCATTATTGAATATCCTTGCGTATGCATCATAACTCGCAACGTTTTTTTGGAGAGAAGTTCGATCCGTTTTATAATACCTATATACATTTCAATTTCAGCAATAGACACTGACAGCCCGCCGTCTATAAATTCCCTTGAAGTCTGAGCCCTCAAATAGTGACTTCCGATTCGTGGAATGGAGTTTATGTGGGCCCTTATTAAATCAAGTATTTCGCTGTCAGTTTTCGGATGATTGAATTGATTTCCGCGTTGATCTTCTTCTGTTCGAACAACTCTTTCTGACACCGAAAATGTGCTTGTCAAAAATTGTTTGCACACTTGAACTTTGTTTCCATTATTCATTAAGAAAAAGGCACATGTTTTGCTTCCTTTGACGTATTTACACTGAAGTGGTTCGATGCAAGAGTTTAAGAAATCGCGTTGATGTTGAAAAGAATAAGCGAGACTCCAATATTTATTGAAAAGTTCCGTTCTTAAGTTTTCGTCAAATTTTGTTGAGCAGAGCATACCAACTTACAACGATTAGGGCAAGGTGGTCCAATAACTTTTTCCTTAACAAACTAACCCCTTTTCAAAACATATAGCTTTGTCCAGAGTTGCGTAATTTTTTTGCTACATTCTGCTTCCAAGCAACTGTTTGGGTTCAAAGATCTTTTTTTTTCCCTTCTTTAACGGTAAGTTGGCCACCGAGACTTCTAGTTTTAATTCAGTCTTGTCATTACTGGATATATTTGATGAATCTTGCACCCTCCGAACCTTCACCTTCTGCAAGAGAGAAAACACTTTCATCCGGAGAAAAGTCTTCGTTTTCCGAACTGGTACTTTCAATAAATGTTTTCTGAGAAACTTTTCTTAAATTCATTTGTGTTCCACTAGTTCTTGTCTCAGTGAAATAGTTTTGCTCCATTTCGTTGTCTTCATTATAGGCGGCTGCAGAAGTACTTGGTTGAGGTTCGCAATTATCTCACATCACTGGAGAAATTTTGGGATGGTCATCCTCCACTTTTGTCATTTCAATTGGCAATTTTGCCAGCATTTTTCCACGTTCCATTTTGTAACAACGCAACGTCCTAAATAGAGAAAGCAATACTAATATTTGGCTGAATAATAACACAAACTATACTTACGTCGCTTAAATATATTTTTTTCACAAACAGTGACGCAACTAACACTTGTGTCAATGTCTCACTGAAATATTAGGAAAATATTTAAGAAATTCAACAGAAAACTGGCATAACGTGCACTTACGACTTTATTCGGCCGAAAATAATAAAACAATTAGGTATACAAAAACTTTTGGAACTCACAAAAAGGTCGTTGTCTGACTAATCAAAGCGTTGTTCGTTGGAGATTTGAAACACACACTTTCGATATTTTAGTTTGAAAACAATGTAACGGTACAAAGATATATCTGCCCTCTGGACACAAATAGAACAATTTCAATAAGGCTTTGTTTTATTGGAAGCAAATACCTTTTTTTTTAAAGCTGTGGCATACTTAACCGAGAACATTCAAAATGTGCACTTATATGTACGTAGTTAAAGTTTAGGCTAAATAGCTTATATTTTTCATAAACAAAATCACAACAGTTAATACCTGAAGATCATCACCATCAATTCGAAAAAAGTGTAACAATACTGTACTGTGCCTACTTAATTGGCCAAGTAGGTGGTATTCTCGTTGTGTTCTATTTCGCTTAAACAATTTTGTATCATTGATTCGATAACCAGGATACAGTTCTTTCAAGGCATCGAGGGTTCTGGTCTTCGCCATCCCTCCAGCGTAAGCATCGTCTGCCACGATCTCCCCTACCATAAAATTGACTACAAAGGATTTTCCGAGCTGGTTCTTCTTCACTCATACTTACTAGGTGCCCAGCCCCCACAGTCTAACATTGTTAACTTCTTTTGAGCTATATTGCATAAATTTTATGATTGTATCATGCCTAAAATCTTCCTTCCTCACTTATTCACATACGGGGCCAACAATTCCCTGTTATACTTTCCTCCCAAGACTCGTAAGAGGTTAGAATACATTTAACTAAACACTCAAACCTTGGATCTGTATGTATATACAGCAGCAGCTTAGAAACTATGGAAAGATTTCGGGGACACTTCCCATATGAAGTTATTATAATCGGTCCGATTTGTCGAATTGAAAATTTTGACATTTCTTGACGTTTCAAGGTTCCTAGAGTCGAAATAAAAGATTTTTAGAGAGATTTCTGTTCGTACGTGTGTACGTACGTTCGGACGTCCGTTCGCGACGTTTTTTTCGTCGTCCATAGCTCAAGAACCAGTAGACATATCGACCGACTTCAAATAAACTTTTTTATACAGATAATAATGCAGAAGGGTTATCAAAAAAGTTAAGTGGGTGTTTTTTTTTACGATAGCAATTTAAAAAAAAGGTGAACATTTTTGTTAGCCCAAAATATCTTCCGAACCCATTACGCTAGAGACTTGATATAAATTTTATATTTTAAACTGAAATGTGATACCAAACAAATATGTATATTTTTGGAAAAAATTCCAATCAACGGTTTTTTATAAACCAAAAAAAACGAAAAAAAAATATTAGTCACCTCGAAAAATTTACGAACAAAAAATCATTTTATCTCCAAATCAATTTTGTGCAACGAAGTATAACGTTTTTTAACATCTGGTAAAATTTTGCGAAAAATCAAACTGGCAGTTTTTTACATAAAATAAAAACCAAAAGAAAAATTAACAAACGTTGGTAAAAATTTACTTTCGACTTAAAAATCTTTTCAAAAATTAAAAATAAAGGCTCAAACTTATTTTACCTCACAGAAAATATTGTTTTCGACATTCAGTAAATTTTTTATAAAAATCCAACAGTCCGATTTCTCATAAAAAAAATTGTACGCAAATTTAGTAAAAATTAATGTTCAGTTTTCGATACCTCGTGAAATATAGAAGATATTGGCTTTAAATTAATTTCATTCATCCAATTTGTATTTGCTTTTATAAGAAATAAAAACTTTCAAGAAATGCTACTAAAATTGATAAAAATTGGTTTTTGACTAAAAATCTCGTTAAAAAAAATAGATTTTGAAATTAAACTATTTCATTATATGCAAAATATTGTTGGTAATTTTAAAATTTCTAAGAACAATTTAACTGACATTTTTTTTAACAAAACACGAAAACCTACAAACTTTTTAGCAAGACAAATCGACAGACGGGATGGGAAGTTATCAGTGTGGGTCGCATCCCAGCCTCTTTTTTTTGTTTTCATATGGCCTATATTCTCTATAAATTGAAGAAAGTATAACACAAAATGTTCATAGACTTTCCTCAACATTAGCTTTCAGCTTTTTTAAATCCCGCTGTCTATTTTTATACACTTTGGACTTCAAATACCCACATACAAAAAGTCCCAAACGGATTATTCAAACAAATCCGACGGATATAGGATTTCTGCGCTACGCGAATCTAATTATAGTTGCCAAACATTTCGCTTAAACAATCCATGGTTTCAGCGGCGGCCGGCGGTATAACACGCTGCACCTTCTTGCTGGAATCAGGTACCTACGTACCTTAGTTTCTTATTTTGACCTAATTTCGGCAGCACAAACTCGTGTAACATCTGTATCTATGTATAGCATTCACCGTTGACTGTTCTGCTATAAGAAAAATAAGGGCCGATGATGCCTACGCCACCACTACTCCTATTCATAACTTTAACCTTCGGCAGATGAAGAGGCTTCTCTTGAATCATGTACCCTATAAGGGTTCTCCTAACCCCATTAACTAAAATTTTGTTTATTTATGTCCATTTTTGAAGATGCACATTAAAACGTTTACGGAACTCTCGAATTGTAACCGCATAAGGTACTTGCTATCTCTAAGCAAATCGCATATAAGCTTGATAATAGGTGTAATAACCGGGCACTCCCTAATATAGGAAAGCATGCCAAGCGCCTACCTAGACGTATTCTCAAATGACTTTTGCAGAAGCTGTATGGACGAGGAAGAGGAGGAAACAGTTCTTCACCTTCTCTGTACATGCCCTGCGCTAGCTCAAAAACGCAAGAATTGCCTAGGAGGGTTCTTCTATAACGATCTAAACGATCTTAATCATGTTAGCATAATCTCAAACCGGTTTCATTGAGCTCAGGAGAAAGCCTCAACATTCATGCGGTATCACAATGGGTCATTAAACTGGCCTAAGTGTGTCCTATTCCATCACGGACAGCCACTTTAACCTTACCTAACCTAAGAATCACTATGGCGGCGGCGAAAAAGCACTCTTTTGCTATTTTGTAATTTTGGAGAAAAGATTTTAAAAAATTGATTCGGATTAAACGAGAGAATTTACTTAACATATTGCTACATATATAATATAAAACTATCTTTCGTGTGCTATATCTAGTTTCAAGGCTTTAAAATTTTATTTCAATTTTAAACGAACAGAAATTAACTATATTATTTACTTGAAAAACTCTAAGTATAGATTTCATACAAAAATCTGTCTACCTACTTTTTATTTAAAATATTCTGAATACGATACGAACCCTGTATTACAAAAATTTATCAAATTAAAGTTAACGCCTTCGTATAAAGTAGTTATAACTCTACTACCTATATTTACTTAAATATTTTTAGCTTTGCTCTAAAAGAGTGAATAAGACTGATAAATTTAATAAGAAAGTGCATTTCAAAACAAAAATTGAAAAAAAATAAAAAAAAAAACACACACCTGAAGTTAAACCTACACGAAATTGACAAATAAACACAGATTTATTTCCAATCCCGTTTGTGATTGGAGCAATTTTAGTCTCATTATAAAAATAATTTATATATTTTTTGTTGTAGGTACTGTAGATACATTATTTCAAGCTTTTTAATTCACTTTAAAAATAGGCTTAAATCTGGAGGTAGTGTAGAAAAGATGTATGAAAGTAAAAATGGGAGGGAACTTATAAGTCTTAAAATAATGGAGTACCAATATGTTGTTTGCCGGAGTCTAGTTAAATAAGTGAATAAGTTTTTCGTTACAAGTGGTTTTTTTTACATTTGTTTTTATAAACATAAAATACTGAGATACATACATATGTACATAGATATATGTAAGTACCTACCTACCTATATCTTATATCTCAAGATCGAACACCAGAAATCGAACACACTAAAAACAAACAAATACCTACCATGATACGACAAGAAAACAGCGCAATCTATATAAATGTATCTTTTCTATATGTGAAAATAAAAAAATGTATCTAAAGTAGAAAAAAGTGTAGGAAGAGGTAGATATGGCTGGGCTATAAGCAAAACCACATAAAACTAAGGCGCGTGCCGTCTGTCACACTATATAGTAATCTCACCGCGTCCTACGTAGAAAACGTCCATAAGAAGAAACACGACAGAAAAAAAGGTCAAAACTCCCCACACTTTGGGGTTTATAGTTAGGTATAGAGGAGTATCTAGGTAGGTATAGAATGGATATCGAAGAAGGCCGAACACGGCCGGCGCGACGACGACGACGATCGACGACCGTGTTTTCATCATCACCATTATCATCATCGTCGCGTTGTCGACGAACGACAACAACTTGACTTGAATGAATCCACGTTAGAGAAACAAGAGGCTTAAGCTTAGTATCGATAAAATATAAAATACTCTGCTTGAGGAACTAAACAGGCTTTAAGAAAAATTAAGAAAAAAAAAAAAAAACTTATAACCACACACACACAAATAAAAGCCGGCAACAAAAACAAACAAAAACTTTTACCACTACACAAACAACATAAAAAAAGATACAAAAGTATCTATGAGTAATGTATGCATGTATATGGATTTTCGAAGATCCCTACGTCACAATCACAATTTCGAAAATCATTCCCCCTTTTTCATATATTAAGAGGGGAAAACAACAATTTGATTGGTTTAAATGCGCTTGCGCCAGCCCCTACATCCATCAGATACTCGAAAATGGCTGCAAGCCTAGGAGGTTTCGGGCAGTCTAATTGGTGAAGCCATCATTTTCATACCCATATCGATTCCCCGCTAGCTGTGTGGCTTAGTATTCTTGCTCCTACTACCTGTGACTGTGATGTGCTCAGCTCATTCCAAATAATATGGGTTTTCATGCTCTCTCTTCTCTGAATGTATTTTACCTCACTTTATAGGTACCTAACCTAACCTATCTATGGTTTGGTGGCACAAGTGGTTTTCATTCATTTTTATGCCGAAATGAAAACCTAACAGCACAGCACAGCAGTGAGCAGCTCTATCTACCATATGCATGACACTCATGTACCATAGATACAAATGTATATATTATTCACTTGTGTATCTTTTTTCTGACGCACCTATTGATCGATGTGTTAGTGAGGCTTTCAATGTATTCATTATACGTATAAGAATGTATCTGAATAAAAATAACACCCAGCTTTTCATTCATAAAAACCAATTGTATGCTCATCTCGTGCTTCAGTTGTATTCGAATAATCGCGCCGGTTGGTTCTCTTCTAAATAGTAAAACAAAAAAAGGAAAAAACACACAAAATATAGATACAAATTTTTCCCATTAGAACATCAACCTATCTATCTATAACCGAGCTTTTATGTCATTTAACGAAAAACAACAACAACATACAAAAATTTAACAAAAATTGTGTCAAACAGAAACTGAGTGAGATTATATTCGACAAAAAATTAAACAAAAAAAAAAAAATATTTTAGTGACAGAGGATAAAAATAGTATCTTACGGATACTTTTGCGTGTTGTGACAAAAAATTAATATTACCTACATTAAGGTACCTACATATATCTGTTGGAAACTCATAAACACGCTACCTGCAAAGTTTCAAAAATCCACCCGAATAAAAAGAAAGGATTTTGTATCTAAAAACAAAAAAGATTTATCTTTTAAAAGAACAAGTGCATTGCCAAATAATAGAAATAAGAATCTTTAAAAATTCTTAACTTTTGTGCTTTTTGTGCGAGTGTAAGCCATACGTATATTTAAAGACATACACAATCGGTATACCACTATATTATTATACACGAGCCTTCAAATTTAAATGGTTCATTCATCAAAAGAAAGTCGTTATACCCTCCTTGCACACGCGTCCATTCAGGAATCCATTCAAGGATTTCTTACATGAATTTTGTTTCTGAAAAATACATACAAAAAAAGATACAATCGATATCCACAACACCTATAACTCAATTTTAAAGTTTAAATAAAATTTTTTGAACAAAGATTTTAATGTAAAATATCTCGAAAATAATTAAAAAATAAAAAAAAAAACCTAAATTCTTCCACAGTGCCATATTGAGTGTTTTTCAATATTGAGAAGTAAAAGAAGTTATTTAGAAAAAGATATTTTTTTCGAAAGTGAATTTATTTTGCAAAACAACACAAAGTTTTAAGTAATTGTGAAAAACCGCCGCAAGGTGGTTTTCTATGTTAATTTGTTGAATTCTTCCGTATCTCAACGTGCCATTTATATCCAGGTAGGTTTTATTTTTGTAAACAAATTTCATTTTATTTTCCATACAATAAAAGATACATTTTTATATTTATGCCATGGATGCGGGTGGAAATATAAAAACTATACCTACCTACGATGTGTGTGCGATGGTGGTTAATGGAGTTATTTTTAGATAAGATTTTCATTTTTGTATGGTATTGTGTCTACCTAAATAGTGTTTTAATATTAATTTTTTATTTGATCGTGTTGTGGATATATACCTCGATATATTTTTGTTGTTTTTTTCCTTCGACGTTTGATGACGTTTGAGGAAAACTTTACGAGCTTTGATATCTTAAAGAAAATCTTAATGTGGGTTTTATCTTATGCACTTTCTATAAAACAACAAAATTGTGGTTGTTTTTTGTTACTTTCATTAAATACTGTTGAGGTACCTATACTTATGAGATTTCAATTGACAGGTTTTATGAGAATTATATCTTTTTCTATGTAGTTTTAAGATACTTACATGTAATTTTGCAGCAACAAGTCGATAAAAAGATACAAAATTGCGTTTTGTATCTCTACATATGTGTGAATTTGTGCGATAAAAAGCGTCACATAATTTGTACTGTGAAAAGTGTTAGTAATTCTACTGTCAGTTGAATACAGTTTCAATTTGAAGGTATTATAACATACCTACATTTTTTCAAAAATACGTAAATCAATATCTGATTTATTGTATCTTTGGAGTATTCTACAAGCGACAGTGTTGTTGTTATGAATGAAATTGGCTTAGAAAGCTTTTAAAAAAAAAAAAAAAAATTATATGATTTTTTCAATTGACTTTTAGTCAAATCCTAAAATACCGAAAAATGCTTAATCATTGTGACTTAATCTATTCTAATATTAAAAAGCTGGAGAATTTGTTTTGTTGTTTGTTTGTTTGTTTGAACGCTTTAATCTCAGATACTAATGATTTGATTCGAAAAATTCTTTCAGTTTTAGATAGCCCATTTATTAAGGAAGGCCATATCCCATATTTTTTGACGTTAGGCAAAAAGAACTTAAGCCAGTAACTGGTCACAAAGACTTGAATGAAATTGAGACTTATTTTTTCAGATTTATTGTTCAAAGAAAAAATTAATACAATAGTTAGTTAAGTTTTGCTAAAATAATATATGTTCCAGAATTGTTCGTCTTTAATAGTTTTAAAAAAATGTACGTCTATCTTTTTAAGGTGGCTCACTATAACCTTTTTTTAATGCTAGCAAAAATTTGTTTTAAAATAAAGCATGCGATTAACTCCGCGGGATGCAGCTAGTAAATAAATATAATTTCAAAAACATTTCAGAAATTGTCCATGACTATTGAGTAAACTTCTTCCTACTTCTATCTGGTCTATAGGTTATGGGGGGGACTCTGATCCAAAAATATTTTAATACATTTTGAACTAATTGGGACTTTATACATTTGTCGTTTTAGCTCCAACATCTAGTTTGTAAGAGTTATAGATAAGGTAAAAAGTTCCTGAATCAATAAATTTTATATTCGGTTTTCGATTTGTGTCTGTCTTAAGCTTGTTACTTACGACTTCAGTTTAGCACAATTTCCTTCTACAGTAGACTAATTTAGTCTTTTGGCAACAAGTTAGATAAATCATATTTGGTTTTATATCAACTTATTTATTTTATTTGAGTCTCTTTGACCAATTTCTGACTTAACACCTTTTTGAATAACGTCAAAGTTAGTTCTTAAATTCAACATAAGAGGTTTCAGTTTGAATAGCTCGCTTTTTGGGCAACTGTCATCATTTGTACGCCATTACTAAAACATTGAAACATAAACGTTTTCAAATTGTTGAAATTCACTACAAAAATGGTGAACATTTTGCAGAACTGTTCGAAAAACTTAATAAAAAAGAAATTTTCTTGAGCGTGTTTCTTTCGAAGAAGTGATCAGAATTGGCCACCGATATCTTTTGACTTAGCAGCTTTAGATTTTTGTCTTTATGTCCACGCAAAAGATAAATGGTTATTATTGTGCTCCACAGTTAATTCAAGATCTTAAAGACAGAATTCGTGAAGATAACGAGGACATGCAGCCACAATATGTGTAAATTAATAATGAAGTGCTGCCAGCCATAGAGCTTAGTAGCTTAATTCTTCTCTGCTATGATGTAAATATCCTTTTGTTAATCAAACGAAAAGCCTTAAGAAAACACTGTAGTTCTTATAATTACAACATAATTATAAGATCTCTTAATGTATCTTTCTGTGTGTAGAATTTTATTTGGACAGAGTCTTTTCTTTGCCCAATCTGTCCTGTTTTTGATTTTTGAATTTTATTTTCACGTTTCTCAAACACATCAATTTGGCAGAAAATAAATTAAACGATAATTATTTGCATCGTCTCCATTTTTATAATAACCCATAAAAATATACAAGTATTTTCAAGATTGATTCTTTTATATAAATGCCCCAAAGTGTAGATTTGAAGTTTAACTTGCTTTATCCTGTTGTATTAAATATACACATGTATGTATGTATGTACAAACATACATACATACATAGCTTTAATCAAATATATTGTGGGTGGTTTAAAATAGCTTTAAGCAATTTATGAATTGATTTTGTTAAATGTATCAAAAAGGTAAATAAAAAATGGATACTATAGGTATATACACGAGCATATGAACATAATTTGAATAATAAGATTTTAGGTAGGTAAGGTATATTATGTATTTATGTATGTATGTACTATTCCGCAAAAATAAGGTGTGGTTAAAAAAATGTTTTGCCAAAAAATGTCACATTCTTTCTTAAAATTTTGAAGAAAAGCAAACTAAAGTATTATAAATTTACATTTTAGAAATATTAAAAGAAGAAATATTGATAAATTTAAGTTCAAATATTTTTGTTTGACAAATATTAAAGTACATACATATGCATATACACTAAATAAAATGTTTAATTTACTGCATATTAGCAGATAAGAGATTTCTTACTACCTTATATGTGATCGCCACTTAATTTTGATTAAAAAAAAAATTAGCTTAAATCATTGATATTTATCTAAGATCTAAAATTTTGTGATCTCTACATTCTATCTTATGTACAAATATTTACTCAAGCTGAGTTCAAGAACGTTCTAATTCTAAGAAAAAAAAAAGAGTTAAAATAAATGAAATATGTATGTATTTCCTTGGTTCTAATCCCAAATAAGTGATCTTGTGATTAAAAATCAAAATTTCTTACATTCACTTAACTTAATTCATTAAGGTTTTTAAACATTTTTGGCCACTGACTTTGCAGATCAGTTAACAAAAAAAAAAGATTATCATTTTTTTTTCTTAACTAATATCATAAAATTGACTAATGGATTGCACCGTTTGGCCACGTAATGAACCTCTAACCTTGGTTAGTTTTTAAGAACATGAAGTGCCAAGTTGCTTTAAGTTATTTTTTTTTTGATGTCGTGGAAATTTAGTGATCTTGTCACTAGCAATCAAAATGCATCAGATTTATATCATATAATTCATCGAAGTCTTAAAACATTTTTGGTCACTGACTTTGCAGATCAATGTTCAAAAATAGTTTTCATTTTTTTCTTGAATTCTAAAAAAAAAATTTTTCAATAAAAAAAACAACTAAGATAAATAATGTATTTCTTTTGCTGTCGTCGATATTTAGTGATCTTGTCATTGAAAATCAAAATTTCTTAGATTCTTTTAGTAATTCTTCAAAGTTTTAAAACATTTTCGACCACTGGCCCTGCAGATCAATGTTCAAAAAAAGAAAATGTTAATTTTTTTTCCTAAATTCTAATAAAAAAATTCCAAACAACAATTAAATAAGTTCAGTATTTCTATGGTACCAAATTAGTGATCTTGCACTAATGAAAATTATTCAGATACATTTGATATAATTTATTGACTTTGAAAAATTTAATTCTTTTCTTTAATTCAAATAAATAATTTTCCAAACAAAATTAAAATAAATGAAGTATTTTTGTGGTTATTATTGATCTCGTCGTTGATTAATTTAATGAATTTTTGAAACATCTTTATCCACTGACATTGCAAATCAAAGTTCAAACAAAAATTGTCTTTTTTTCTTAAATTTTAAGAAACAATTTTCCTAAGACAAAAGCAATTTAAATAAATGAAATATTAATTTGGCTGTAGTCGCGAATTAGTGATCTTGTCATTGTAAATCAAAACCTTTTAAATTAATGTCTTATAATTTAACGAAGTTTTAAATCATTTTTGGTCACTGACTTTGCAGATCATTGGATAAAGGTTTCGTTTTATTCTTAAATAACACATTTCAACTGACTAATGAATTGCACACCGCTTGGCGATGTAAAAAACCTTCTATGTTTAGTTAATTCTTAAGAAAATGAAGTGCCAATTTGCCTAAAGTATGTATATTTTATCGTTGTCAACGCAAATCAGTGATCTTGTCATTGGAGATCAAAAGTTATAAGATTAATTTAATAAAAATCATCAAAATTTTGCAACATTTTTGACCACTGACTTTGCAGATCATTGGACCTTCTTAAATTATGGTAGTGAGTTTTAAAGAACATGGAGTTTCAAGCTAAATACACAATTTTATGGTGCGAATGTAACAGTGAGAAGAAATAGAAAGTTAATTTAAAGTTTAATTGCAATCGTTGAAACAGTTTTATAGAATACTCAATTTAGTGTTCAAATCAACCGTTGAATTAAAACAAATGTATGGTTACAAAAAAAAACAAAATGAATTTAATTTTTTTTAAATGCAGATACATAGTTTGTTTATTACTCTGTTTTCATGTGTAGGTTTTTTTTTGTAGATGGCTTCCTAATGTGTACATTCTTCTTTCTACTAATTACTTAAGCATAGATAATCATACATGTTCATCTTTCTCAAAATGAGTGTCACTACCTATTGTTTATGTTTATATAGGTAAATATCTATTGACTTCTGCAGAAAGTTTTTAAAAAGTATCTTTTTTTCTCATACCATCAAAAAGTCAACAAAAAACAAGAAATAATAGAAGAAAAAAAAAAAACAAAATAATAACCAACACCGCATTACCCACTTTAAAATTTAAATCTTTTATTTCTGACCGCTTATTGTTTACAAGAGTTAATTGAAAAAGTCTATAAGAAGAAGGTATACCTACCATCTTTTGTTGTGTCTGCCAGCAAAGCCACCCGCACAAATCATGTTAAGATACACGACTGCATCTGTATCTATTTAGATTTTTGTATATCAGTGAGATTTTTTCAAAATTTTATTTATAGAGATATAAGTACTTTTTGGATTAATTTCGTATTCATGTTAATGATACAATTTACAAAACTAATTCTACATGATTTATGCATAATTGCATATCATCTGTAACAGACAGTGACAAAGTATCTACATAAACGCATCATACACACGACATCACTGCACTTTGTGTGAGCATAATATACTATAAATTGCATGTATAGAAAGTTGTATTAAGATAATATGTATTTTTATTATTTCTCATTTTATTCATGGTGAAGAAATTTTTATTATGCGCTAAATTAATTTATGAATTTCATGCACTAGTGCAAATAATTTTATCTTTTTGTTTTTATAATACTGCTTTTGAAACAAAAATTTACTGCAACAGGTGTGTCCATTTTATGATCATGATCTGATCACTTTATAGATTTTCTTTGCCTCGCTCTATGATGCGATGATGCTGATGGTGTCTTATGTTATAACAGAGTGAAACACACCTTTGATCATCATTTTCACTATCAAATTTTAATCTTTACATGAAACCATATTCACTTCACTTCTGAAGAAAAATATATAAAATTGGATTTTTATTTGATTTTCTTTTTCTATAAAAGGTTTGTATCTTTAATCAAAAATCCGAATCTATACACAGTAGCTGATGGTAGAAATTTTAGGACATCACAAAATAATAATTTTCTCAGAGATTAAAGATAATCTTTTGGGTTATTTTGATTTGATTGGTTATATAGTTTTTTTATTATAGTAACTAATCTGTCACTTTCTATATTTTTTTGGATAATAATTAACTAATTGATCATAAAATTTGTCTTCTTTTATGCTACAATGACCGTTGCAATGCGACCTTTAGGGATTTTGATGATCATCTGTGACTTAATTGTAGCCATTACATATTTACATGTTATATAAAAGGGGGATTATTTCTTGGAATACATTTTGTCCAGTCTCGTTGATGGTGGATATTATCGTGGCGTTGGCTTGAGGTGAAAGATCTATAAGAACTCCCACATTTGAACAACCATTTCTTTTTTTAAATCTTCCTATAGTTGTTTACAACGATCATGTCTCATCTCAGGTGTTCTTTAGAATTCATTTCTTTAGCTTTTAAGGGTATTATGGCTTACTGCAACTTATTTCTAATCGTTACCATACGTTTCCCTGAGACTCTTGGAATACAATAAAAATGTGCCAATATCATCCAAAACCAGTCAATCAGCGTCTCCAATAAACAATAGATCTCATATATATCACATGACTCAGAACTTAAACATTAAAACTGATATACTAAATATAAATTTAGATCTTATAAGACATTATCATAAATTTATAATTGAGAATCCATCTGCATATATTTTGAACACCGCACATACATATACTTCCCATTTTTTAAATCATTTTTGTTTGGACATCACTGATACTGATATATTTAGTGAGCAAATTTTATCATTTAATTCTAATAAATGAATTTCATATAAAAAATTAAAAATAAAAGTTAAAACAACAACTATGTTCATATATATTGGCAATAGGTGTCATGGTAATAAAAGAATTTCCAGATAAACCAGTCACATTCCATAAAATAAATAAATATAAAAAATATATAATAAAAGAACTCTATATCTTTATATATTGAGTGCATTTTGTTTTAATTTCTTCTTCTTCTTCTTTTTTTATTTTTATTTTAATTTTTTTTTTTTTTTTGTGGGAGTGTCACATAATATAGTTCCTACTCAAATGCATTTTAAATGCATATTTTATCTTTCAACTATAAAACCAAGCCAGCATCCTTTTGTATTTCTGATCTGATACACTCTATGTCAATTGATTGATGTTGGAATTAGACAGACAAATTTTTGAAATATTGTTTGTTCTTTTTTTAAGCTATAATATTAAAGGAATTAAAATTCGTCACTGAACATCGCCACCAATGTTTTCAATTCCCAAGTACAGTGATAAAAGCAAATTTAGAATAAATCGATCGAGTCTTGACAGCTCAAAAACCAAAACACTTGACAGCTGTCAAATTCACTGTAGGAAAAAAATAACATTTTACCAAAATATAAAGGGTTTACCATTAAGGACGTTAAAGGGTTGAAATCATATGTCTTCAGTGTCCATATCATCTAATGCAGGCCACAAAAAGTTGATGATCATCGATCTATATAGCGATCGCCGTAGACGTTGATTTTTCCTAAGAAGATGATGACGCTTCCCGCCCAAAATCCTAACGAAACAGTAACTTTTTTTTCACGAATTTTGGTTGGTTTGGTGTCATCCCAAATCGGGTCATGTTGCTTATTCACGTACCCATTCATTCAAAAATGGGCCTCAACGTTAAAGATGTCTTCCCGACCAAAATTGGGATCAACTTCCAACTGCTCTAAAATCCAATAAGCGAACACACGACGCTGAGTATGGTCTTTTGGTTTCAACTCCGGGGTCATTTCGGTTTTGTATATGCAGGCCCAAATCACGACGCTGAATTCGCCATGTTGTGGTCTACGAGTCTACGACAGGCCTCAGATTCTGCGGCTCACTTTCACGAACAGCACAAAGTTTTCGGCAGATCTTGCATTTTATTGAAGTACGGGTGTGGGCTGATTTTAAATTTGGCCACCAAACGTTGAATAGTCGATTTGGAAGCAGGACCATTTATCCCATTAGAAGAGCCGACGCGCGCATCGTTGCTGCTAGGGAACACTCATTTTGATACTAAAGTTTTATCATTTGCACGTGTTCGTCGACGCTGTATGTTTCCAGTCGACTGATATTTTGACTGAAAGTAAAAGAAACAAAATGGCCACCACAAGCTGTCAAAATCAACCCGTCTTTATTGAAAAATTCTTTTTCAAATTCACTCTAGCTTAAAAAAAATGTTACCAACTTTAAACAATATCTATATAAAGAACGATATGACATTTATCTAGTGTCACATAGTGTTAAAAGTAACTACGTTTGTTTTTTTTTTATTACTTTTAACTTTTATTGAAAAATATCTTCAATGTTTACATGACACAACATAAGTATAAAGAATTGCATTTGATCAGATTATATAAACTGATGGAACCACTTTTCTGGCCTCATCTTTTTTTAATTCAATTGTATTTTGCGGTGGCTATATGTACAATCGAGTTACGTCACGTGTCACACACTTCACTTTGTCAACTTCTACGAGTATAAGTCAAACAACAACAATGACATGTGTTTGATCATTTTGTGCAACATTGTTATGTTAAAGCCATCTGTCAAACCATATATACGAGTATGGTGGTCACTTTTTTTTAATTCATTATTATTTATCAATCAATTATAGAGAACTTTCTTACAATGACACAATCGCTTTTTAATTAATTTTTATTTTTCCAGAGGGTTAGTTAAGAATTTTTGTCCAGAATAAATAAAAATCGATTAAAAATTAAAGAAAACATTTACAAACAACTTGTGATAGTTCAATTGACATAACCATACAATCGTTAAGTTTAGTTTTGTGAGTTGTTTTTTTTTTCAATTTTTAATTGAGTAAGAAAATTAAATAATAATGATCAATAAAATTGTATGTGAAGAAAAAACATACACACAAAAATTAAATTATATTCCACTAACCCATATTTCACACATAAGCGACATATAAGCTTTGTCTGTGAGCATCTCGTGCTCGACCGTTCGTTGTCGATTTTTATTTTTCTTAAATAAATACAAGCAAGATCACTTTTTATCAAATTAAATGTCATAAAAATGACAATTAACCAATGTCAAGTTGGGTTAGTGGAGTGGATGATGGCATGAGGCTATAAGTATAGGGTAGTATATATGCATAAGCGGATAGCAAGAGAAGAACAAAACTAAAGTATCTGGAGAATTTATGAATTTTTTTATTTATTTTAATGGAAAGAAGTTTAAAAAAAATTAGCAATCGTGCTTAAGAACTTAAAGTTTTTTTTATTGAAATGTGTGATTTTTATTGAGTGTGACACACACTCATATATCTATAATCGAGATGTATAGATTATGAATTAATGTCTTATTTTAAGACACAATCAATTCAAGTTTCCGCCAGGCCTTAACTATAATATCTTATTTTATGTGCAATTTCTGTATATAATTGTTAAAACAAATTAATATTTTGTATACAAAATGTATTGGTTAACATTTTTTTGTGATTTCGTATGTTATTTGAATTTGACAGTAAAACGATACTCGAAAATCAGTGCCAACGTTTTAGAAATGAAACCATTTAATTTCAACAAAAATTCAATGACAGCTGTCATTTTGTACAAAAAAAAATACTCAAAGATAGCCTTAAGCCCGTCAACTACAAAAATGAGTTGGCTGCTTGTTACCATCGAATTTAAAATTTTACTGGCTTACTTAAAGTTGCGCTACAGTCCAAGACGGACCTGGGCCTTAACAAACTTGCGTTAAGTTGGTTGCACCCGGTGTTCACCACCTGAGTCGCGTTCTTCGGTCTAATGTCACACTCTAAAAAGGTCGACCACGTCCCTCAACCGTGTTAAACAAGCCCTTTTCATTTGAGCTGAAACATGAGTTGTGAATTAAATTCTTCTACTGCACCGTCCCTCGGAATTGGATTCGAAGACCTTCCGGGCTGGAGCATTGATGTCCATTCGCTCTGCATGACCCAGCCGTTTAAGTCGTTGGACTTGTATTCTTTTAATCAGGTCATTGTCGCTGTACAGCACGTACAAATTACAATTCGTAGTTGTATCTTCATTGACCACTAATCCCATCTTTTCCGTTTCCGTCACAACGGTCAAAAACGCGCACCACTGACATCATGCTGTGATCTTCCAATTATGTTAACATTTTAAGCGTATCCGAGTAATTGGATGAACCTTTGGAAGATTGCGCTTCTAGTGTTAACAGTTTAGTTTTGCGCAATTATTTCCAGAATGATGTTGAAGAAGTCACATGACAGTGCTTTTGACCTTTTTTGACATCAAAAGCATCGGTGAGATCTTTTCTCTATAGTCATTCTGGACAAACAGACAAGTTTGACAAGGATGCCAAAACTAGACATTGCTCTTTAAAGCTCTTTTCTATATAGACGCTGTCATACGCTGCTTATTGAAATCGAGAAAGAAATGGTGGGTATGGATTTGAAGTTCGAGGGTTTCTTCCAAGATCTGCTGCAATGCAAATATTTGGTAAATTGTGGAGTTTCCTTTGGTCTGAAGCCACATTGGTATGGATCTATCAGGTTGTTGACGAACGGATTCAAAAATTCACACAATACGGCCAAAAATTATTTTGTATCAACTGATGCCTCTTAGTTGGCGCAATTCATAGAATCTCCTTTCTTGAGTATTGGGCAACTCAGATTCCACTCATGGGGCATGCTTTTTGTCGACTATATTTAGGAAATGAGTTGGTGCAAGCTCCTTATCAAGCCAGCTCCTGCTGCTTTAAAGAATTCGACAGCGATGCCGTCAGCTCCAGCAGCTTTGTTGAAAAAACTTTTTCAAGTTTAACATTTTGATTCACTGAACAAATGAACTAATAATTTGCATTATTCAGGAACCTTTTATTCAAAAATTTAATTCAGTTCTATTTTTGTAGCATTAGTGAATTTTTGAATTATTAGATAACAATTTAGCTCTTTATGTTCCATTGTTAAAATATTTACCTTACAGTTTGGAGAATATTCGAAAATTCAGACGAACATAATATTGAATCCTTCCAAATTTCCGCTATACACTTTGATTAATGATTTTAATATTTTAAGGTCAGATGGCTTTTTCAAAAATTATGACAAATAGCAGCTGCATATAGGTTTAAGTATTCGACGATAGGTATATTAAAAGAACTGAAGGCAGGTATATAACAAAAAAAAAAAACAAATTAATTTTTATTGGATAACTATTTGAGTTCGTACATTGAAGTCTTGAGTTTTCAAAATGGTTGTTTATGTAAAAAAAAAGTAAATTGAAAAACTTCATTACGGAAACAATATATAAAATAAGAAGAAACTACAACTGCATCCAGTTTTCATAAATTTTGTATCTGCTCAGGGGTTTTTTCCCCAATAATTTTGATTAATGACTTTTGAGTCATATTCATATTATATATATTTTTTTTTAAAGAAAATTATGATAGGTACCCATATTTGTGTGTACGACCTAAACAGCTGCTTGCAAAATATTAAAAATGGTTTTTTGAATGTACCATAATAATGATTAATATTAATGGTATATAGGCATGGATTCTATTCAAGTCCCAGTCAAGACTTGCATTGAATGTATTCGCAGCATGAGAACAACATATAATATTCATATTACACCTGGATTTTTAGCTATTTTTCCTTTCAGATACATTTGTATCTTTTATATGTGAACAATTCTGTGCTTAGTGAAATACCAACTCTAATCATTTAAGGCAATTTCTTTTAAATATTAAAACAATATTTGTATACATAATGAAATTAGATATTTTAATCTATATTATAAGAAAATCAAAGCATAAAGCCTCATAACCCCAAGATACCATTCCCTCAACCTCACTCATTTTATTACTATTTCAATGATCGTTCAGTTAGATTGTTCAGCTAAAGCTGACATCAATTTTATTGTTCTCAATAACCACAACTCCCGCGCTACCCGTTTGTTAAGTATCTTAATTGAATTTCACTTAAACATATACTCATAGATACTTTATACATTCAGTTTAGATACAAATTTGATGGAGGTATGTATATTGAAAGAAGACTGAGGGAGGAAGTGATAGTGTTTTTTTGTTTTTGTTTAAGTTGGGTGATGCCAAGAAGTCTCACCTCTGACAGATGTGTTAAAATAGATACTTTGAGATCGATCGCAAGTCGAAATAACACATCATCAAACTTTATGTACTATAGGTATCTATCGACATATATAGGAAACTTTATTAATATCTACTTTATCTCAATTGCGTTTGCGACGACGACGACGAGTGTGCGGTGTGCGTATATTTATGTGGATTTGTCATTCTTCTAACATCATTAAGTATTTTTTGTATTGAGTTTTAAAATTTTAGACTGGATGTTGGATGGTAGGTAAAGCTTAAGATACAATCGATTATGTCAATTGTTTGAGAGAAAGCTTGGCTTAGTAATAAGACACAAAAAAGAAGATAATACAAACTATTAGCAATTCTATACATATTTGGAAATACTTAAGTTATAAGTATTGTCTATTTCTGTTCCAGCCTAAATTTAAATTGTGTAAAGTGAAAGTATGATTAATCTAGTTCATTTTTAATCTAGGTCTACTTTTGAAAGAACGTATTTTAAAATAACTTATTTTTATTTTTTGTTTTATATTTCTAGGCGGCGTAGCCCCTGGAACCCCATCAGCGGCCATGATCATGGAAGGGCTTGAAACCCTTGTGGCGCCATCGCATCACGCATTCCTGCTTACTGAGTCTGCAGCGGCAGCCCATTTTAATGTTTTAAGCTTTGATACATGCTTATTTAAGACTACTGCCCAGACCAGTCCATCATCAGCACCCGTTTCGGTATCATCAGCTGCTTCTTATCTCTCGAATCCGTCGGGTTTTGGCAGTGGCTTGGGTGCTCAAACATTGCTCCATTATAGTTTATCATCGTCGTCATCATCATCTTCACAACAACAACAAGAAAACCAAACTAGTAGCAGTAGTAATTCCCATCACCATAGCCATCATCATCACCATCATCATCAACAACAACATCACCAATCATCATCTCAAAGTAGTGGTAGTGTGCAAAACGTCAGCAGTCAAAATACACGCATCACTGATAGTTCAACATCGTCGTCGTCGGGAATTATTAGCAGTACTGGTGCTGCATCAGCACATACAACAACCACCAGTACATCATCTAGTGGCCAAAGCAGCAGTGGTTCGGGAAGAAGTTCAGCTTCACATTTGAGTTTATTGAACACCAGTTCTGGTTCTGAGGCTAATAAACATCACCATCATCAGCATACGCACACTCAACAGCAGCAAACGCACTCTCACCACCAGCTACATCCCGGTCAGGATTGTGACGACGCACAGGCTGGGGATTTGAATACGCCCGTAACGACATCTAGTGATATCCCGTCGTTCTTTGGGCCGTCAACTGTTGTTGAACCACCTCCAATTACAGGTGAGTTGATTTTTGATGTTAAAATTTTTCATAACTTTTTTATTAAACCATTGAATTGAACTTAGAATTATAATCCCGTCAAGGATAAATAGGATGCATTTCCTTTTCGAGTAATTTTAAAGATTTGTTTTTTTAGATATTTCCAACGATTTTCAAACCTATTTTTAGCCTAATAAATAAATATCAAGTTTCTAACTCAAATTGTTCAAAACTAGTTCCCAAAAACTAAACAAACATTTTCAGAGAATCACATCAAACCATCATAAGAAACCGAGTTTAATTTAATGTTTCGAAAACCCAATACTGTCCTGTCCTGTATCTTTCAAGTGAGAAATACCCCACTTGTCATTATCCATGGATGGCACTAGAATAAATGGAACTGAAAATCTCGAAATTCTCGGTATGTGCCTCATCAACAACCTCTTGTGGATGTCGCCTAAGATTCCGCAAGATATTTGGGTTTTCTGATATGATTCAAGAAATTTGTCTCTCCTTCTGATCTGGCTAGATTGTATGAAACATACATATATATACGCCCAAAGCTTGAGCATAAATCCTATCTCTGGAGAGACATACTTAAACCTCTTGGACAATATTCAACGAAGAGGTTTTAACTTTATTGGTAATAATAACGCATCATTAACTTAATTACATCAATTTAACATCGTTGGAATTTGTCTTGCCTAATCCTTTTTTACCGTTATTTTAACAGTATCCAGATGCATTCCTCCCCATAAATATTTTAACCATAACATTCGCTCCCTTCTAGAAATAATTACCCATCAGTTTAACCTTGAGACTAACTTTAGTCGTATTGTGAAGTTCTGATATTCGTTCCGTAGCCGTACTACACGAATGTGGAATGCTGTCAATTCCTGTCTTTCCCGTGTTAAAAAAATCAAAACCAATGCACCCCGACATCTCCCTTCCATAACTCCTCTTACTTTTCCTATTGCTCGTACTGTGTCTCTGGCATATTAAGGGCAATTTCGTTCACTCAAAGTTAAACTTAACTTGAGGATTGAACATTTATTTTATTGTATAGAACTTTGTTCAAAAGATTTTTTAAATTTAATATTTATCTAAATATTTTTTTAAACAGTTGTGATATTTTCAATGCACTCCTTACCTAATAAAGTGGAACCAATTTAGGGAAATGCAATAAAAAGATATAATAATAATTGCTCTAAGAAAGATCCATTCAAAATAACATCGACGACGATTTGTTGTGTCACATAACTTAATTCACGCTTATAGCCTCTAGAATTCTTAATTGCAATTTCTTTTGTTTTTGTTTTAAATTTTCCAATTGAGAATAGTACCATCATACAAAATATATTCACAGCGTGCTCCGGAAAAAAAAAGTTAATTAAATTAAAGCTCTTGCACTAACAATTTTTTCATTTAGTATTTATGTGTGTTGTCTTATAAACAAGATTTGATCTTTATCGCATCTAGAACGGAAAAAGGAAAATGAACAAAACAACAACATCCAACAAATTCTTTGATACAATACGATCTGATGATGATGGTAATTTTTACATATGTACATATTTAGTTAGATTGAGATACGCATTGTTATATATTCGTATTGTTGCTCTGCTGATATACCCAGAAGCGAGGATCATCACATCAATTGAATGATAAATGTCATGTGTATCTTTATCCACATTTATAGATACATTTTAAACATACCATATACACTGTATGTATATCCTCAATATATCACTATAATTAAATGCAATTAAAAGATCAAATTCTCAACATATTTATTTCATTTAATTAGTCATTAATCACAGGAATCCAAACTAAACACATAGAAGCTTTGCATAGATACATATACCAACACAACAGACGCATCTGATCGCTCGTATCTTTTTATCATTTTAATGAAATCTTTTTTTTTTTAAGATTCTCAGATTATATCTGAATGATAAGGAATCGTTAAAATTGATCTTATTGATAGAGAAGATACAAATATATTATTAAAGCTTTTTTTTTCGAAAAGATACTCTCTGATACTCTCTATTATACGGCCGAGATAAAAGTATAGATTGTTAATTAAGATTTCAAAAACAAGATACTTCTTCAAATACTCCACGTGATTAAGATGTTAAAATTCTATCTAAACAAACATATAAGACATGCCTTTGTTTAAAATAGGTCTACCACATTATAATAAAATAATTCTTTAAATATGCGTCGTCTTTGATTCCCATAATACACAACTTTACCTCTTTTTTTTTCTTTCTCTTCAGGGAGTTTTGTGTTTATTGAAGGTAATCGCCCATAAAATACTCCAATTATACACAATCAAAACATTGCAATCAAATCCCTATAACGTTGTGGTCATGTTTAGATGTTTTCTTTTTTTTTTTAATTTAAAAACTTTGTCATTACACATTGTAGTAACATGATGTTAGGAAACTAATTTCAAATGCAGATCTTTTTAACTCACTCTCGTTCATCTTAAGAAGAATTCTCTAATACCTATGTATGTCCAATGTGTGTGAATTCACATTTTACACTAGAAAACAAAATTGAGAAGTTTTTATTAATTATTTATATCTCTGACAGTTTTTGTTTTTCTAACCTACCTATACTAAATTTTTGGAGCGCATGATCATAAAAAGATACAATATGATCTTATTTGGGATTTTTATTGTACTGAAAAACATGACACGGGACAAATTTATAGACCCACCGGGAATATATAGACTTTTATAAGGTACATTATGGTAGAAAGTTGAATTTGCATTTTACTTTATAGTCTTGGAAAAATGATCGTGGTATAAAACAAAACAAAAAAAACTGCTGTAGTGCTGTTGTTTTGGTTTCAAATTATTGCTTGATGCTTTTTTTAACATCCATTTGAAAAAAAACAAAAATTAAATACATAAATAATCTGCAGGAAATAAATTACTGTATAAAATTTAGTGGTTTGAACATTTTAATTTGGAAATCAAAGCATTTTACTATGCAAACAAGTCATTTGTGAATAAATCCGCACAGTCAGTAGTGGTGTTATTTTTTGAAATCAAAAGAATAGTGCACTATAATTGCGACAGCAACCTCTTCGAAATTGTAATAAAATCCATATTTTAAAATTCAGTTTCTTGCCTTCGAATATTTTTCTTTATATTTCTATAAGTAAGCGTTATAAATAACATTCTATATTATGTTTCTTGTCATTTTTATCTCAAGCATAAGTTGGATCATTAAAAACCTTTAATGAAAATTCGAAAATTATAAATCTCAAATTATATGCTAACATTTTTAATATCTTTTCTTTCGTGACAGCTTCATTTTTATTAACTAAATATTTAACAAACAAAAAACTCCATTCATATTAAGCTAAACTTATATATTATTCATACCTCTTAACTCAATTAAGAAAACAGAAAAACAATAAAATTGTTAAAACATGGTTTTCGTTATCTTATACATGATCTAAATTTTTTGCAACTATTTTAAATATAATTAAATATCAAAAAAAAAGGTCAAAGTCCAAACACTTATAGGTACATATTTTGTTTTAAATTTTAATTTTGTTAAAATCTTTTAAAAGCTTTAAAATATCCAGTTTCCATAAGAAATTTATGAATGAAATAGAAATTTAAATAATATATTATAATAATATGCATAAAGAAGCACAATGTAAAATCTTATTTAGTAAATTTAGTATTTTAACACACTACAACAAATTATTCTCTGTTACAAAAATTATAAAATGTATTTTAAATGTCCCATACAAATAACTCACCCGCAAAACAGTCTCTTTCAAAAATACAAAAACAAAAGAAAACATTTTGCATTTGAAATAAGAAAAATCAAGTTTCCTTTCTTCCGACAAACATTTGTGACGGTCGCGGTGATTGAACACAACAACTGTCAAATAAACAAACCTATAACCACTTTCAAAAAAAAAAAAACGTATTCAAATTAATTTTTACCACCAAGTTAATAAAATATACACCTATTTATATGCTATAGTCATTTGCACAACAGGAGTCAAACCTATCACAGGTGTAGTGTAGTAAATTGTCCCAAAAACAAAAACAACACCAACAAAATCCAGCCAGCCTCTAACATCTAACAAGAAAACAGCGGGCTCTCCATAAAAGATACCAAAAAGACACAATAAATCTTTAAACCTCTTAACAGAATGAATATCGAACTTCTAATCGTCTTTTAGAATATATTATGTAGGTAAGGTACGAATGTTACTATAGAGGGCTATGTCTAAATATTGTTGCCTATATCAATCGAAGCAATAAAAAAGTTCTAACCTCAAATTGTATTGTGAATGTTATAGTATTCGAAATGCAGTACAATTTTATTTTTGAATTCAAAACAATAGAAATCAAATTCAAGCTAATCAAACAGATTCTACAACCAACAACCAACAACCCCCCTCAAAACAAAGCAACACACTATCAAATGGTGAACACAAAAGTAGCAATAAATTCCAATATTCACCTCGATAACCATCTAAAATCTAAATTTAGTTTTTGATGGAATAAAAAGTGAGATTCATTTGATTTTTTCTTTGACAAAAAAAGCACAATCTTTTATTTAGAATTAGAAGCTAACTTGTGACCCAGTGGGCTTCTTTTTTCTTTGCTTCTTAGTTTTTGAAAAGACGTTGATTTTTATTGGTTATTCGACATAATATATGCATGCGAAGTCAAATTAAAAAAAATATATAATTTTATGTGTTTTATAATACATATAACACATTTGCAGGCCTATCAACACATCAAGAGACTTAATTGCCTGTTTTCTTCTCTCTCGATTCGATTGTCTTGGATTTGGTTATTTATGAGTTTTGTCTGGACGTTTAAGAGTCCTTGCAAAAATTCCATTCCATTATGTTGTTTGTTGCAAGGAAAAACTTACATATTTTCATTTGTTTTATAAGTTCTTCTTGGCGACTTAGTTATATACACACATTTAAAGTTGCACAAAACTTTACATAATAAAATATGTATTTGAATTATTGTGGCATTTTGATTGCCAAATATGGTCATTAAATGATAGTTTATCATGTCAATTGTAAAATATGTACATTTATATTTATAATTTGACTCTTTTGTATTTTTGTGAATTTTAATAGCATAACTTATATCATGCATATATCATTTGCATTTGACTCTATTCTATTTTATGCATTGTGATTGTATAAAGAGGGAGACTTTATTGGCTTAAACAGGGAGAAAAGCTCATTCATCATAGCCGGATGTATAGTATATGAGTTGTTTTGTCTTAGAGTTGTGTCATTTAATTTCTTGGCTGAGTAAAAAAAATGCGTAGGATTTTTTTTTTCAAATTTAGAGAATGTATTTCAAGGATTTATTACTCTAGTCGAAAATATTTTCAAAGCAGAATGATGGTTGGATTTTAGGACATTTAAACTTCTTCAGACAAAAAAGCGGACTTTAGAGCCATCAGGAAGTGATCATTTGTTTTTATTTAAAATTACTTTAAATCTATTAAATGCTTAAATGCACTTTTACAATCAAAAGCACGTGAGTATAAGATTTCTAATTCCACCATTATTGATATATGTATGCATATCGACTGCACACACATACATCTATTTTTACAAAATATCATAATTAAGAAGAAAATTTTATAATTAAAAATGTTTTGTATGTTTAATTAGGCTAAACAAAATAAAATATCGCAAAAACTCTTTTCTAAATAGAATCAGATCGTGATGTAATGTTTGTTCTTGTTGATTCTCATTCATTAAAATATCAAATTGATATGAAGAACAGAATCGTGCAAATGAATTTATTTCTTTCAAAATGGGATCTCTTTTGTTTGTTAATATTAAATAAAAAATGAAAAACCGTTATTTTATCATTCAAAACAACTTCAAGCAGTTCCCCATTGGTTGAATGTGTCTAAAAACTAATATTATATTGTACCTTTTTTTATTACAGACAAGGCCTGCAATTTATTTGTACGAAATGTTTAACAATTTAATAAATTGAAATCTTCTTTAAAATAAATTTTGCTACCTAAGCATCTCGCCTTGAAATAATTCTTGAGAATGATAACAAAAGTTTGAGATAAAAATGCTCGCAAAAAGAAAAATAAAACAAAACAAAAAATCTGAATTTCACTTATAATGCTTTGTTTTTTTTTTTTAACGTTTTATGTAGAAGCATTCCACAATTAATTTGTGTGCCACTGTTTTTGCGCGCCTTCGTATTGATGATGCTATACGCTCGCGCGATACCCTTCAAAGATTGCAAGTTTTGATTTAACGCCAATGTGTTTTGAATACAAATATATATAGCGTCGCATCGTATTGCTTCGTTTTTGGAGGAGAATCTCTCTCTTGAGGAGCGAGACTGCTAAAAAGAAGCGATATTTACCGTCAACCAGCAGCGCAGCGCAGCGTCATATCACATGCAGTGTCTGGTAATGTTGGGTAATTAGTCTTGGCTTGCAATTTTTTTGTATTCGCCACAGCTGAGACTGGAATCCTCAGGCTGTGTTGTGATTTGATGGTGGACTCCCCAGGGGTTTTCTGAATAACTTTGCACTACTATATTATATCGAAGCTATCCGGTAGGTAGCATCATGATGACTTCTGTTGTGATTCTTTGGAAAAGTCATGCCATTCCATGGCAGTGAAGACTTTTTAGAGATTTTTTTTTTCAATTTGGTCTTCTTATGTGTTATTGCGAATGACTGTTGTTATGACAATAATTCGATATGGCACAGTGTCATATTGATAAGGAATTTGCATTTGTTTATCCTTGACATTTTAATATGATGGTTAATGCCATTCATTAGTCATTATTTTTTTTGTATTGGATGTGGAGTGCATTTATAGAGCATTTTATAACAATTATTATTTTATATGCATTTAAAATTGTGTTTTATTTATTGTTTTTATTTTTTTGTATTTTTTAGGTTCAATTGCATCTGAGGATCTCTCACTTGAGCCCCAGACCGTACCCAGTCCGGTGTTGTGTAGTCCATTGAAGGAGGAACGCAGCACCCCACCCACATTGATAGTTAAGGAAGAAACAAGTAATAATAGTTGTACAATGTATCCAACACATCTTACAAATAGTCAAACCACAACATCAACAACAACATTAGGCAATAATAGCAATACACACAATAATTCAATAAGTGCCAGTAATAGCAATAATAACACAAATCACCATTCTCACCATCGGCATGGCCAACATGGCAATAGTTCACCACACCATCGTCATAGCATACAACAACACAATAACAGTCAACATATAAATCAACACCAACAACAACAACAACAAAACCAAATACACCACCAGAGTCAGTTACATCAACAACATCTACAACAACAACAACAACAACATCACAATACACAACACCACCAACAACAACAACAACATCAACACCACCAACAACAACAACACCATTCACACCTTCAACAACAACAACAACATTCTCACCACCAACAGCAACAACAACAACAACAACACCAAAGTAGTGGTAAAATATCATATCGTGGCATTTTCACCACTACAGGTAACCCATCCATGGGTGGACTATCAGCTGCAGCAGCAGCATCGGCATCGCAGTTGAACTCACCACAGCTGAGTGTATTACCTAGCCAGATGTCACCACCATCGGCTGGTCTTGGCAGCAGCTGGGGTCTCCCAAGTCCCGACAAGACGCTCTTCCAACCGCCGATGTTCGGTCTCCTTGGCCCAGGTCCCCAAAATACCAATGCCCAAGCTCACTACGCTCCACAAACATCCGCCAGCAGTCCATCACCATCAGCGCATCACATGCACTCTGCATACAGCGATGAACGTAATCCTCAACATGTCGAACTGCTTGGTCTAAACATGGATTGCTCGAGCATAATTTTGAAGCAACCTCCTCCCAGCTACAGCAGTGGATGTGTGTCGAGCATAGATCTGCAACCTAGCCAGTCAACTCAAGATCTCAACCAGTATGCCCGTCAGCAATTGACAACTTCCAAATATCAGTGGTTGGACTCTTCTACCGAGTACGGTAGCCCGCAGCAGTCGCTAGTGGTTCCCGGGCCTTCATCGTCCGCGTCTTCGACCTCAGGACTGATACCGAAACAAGAGGCTTACAGCGACCACCATATGCAAACTCCGACGGGCTCGCAATCGGGCTATTCGGTTGTTCAGTTAGCCGAATACAGTCCATCTACCAGTAAAGGTCATGAAATCCTCTCCCAGGTTTACCAACAGAGTACATTGCCACTCAAGCTCGTGCCAGTAAAGCCCCGAAAATACCCAAACCGCCCAAGCAAAACCCCAGTTCATGAACGCCCCTACGCATGCCCTGTCGAGAACTGCGATCGCCGATTCTCACGCTCCGACGAACTCACCCGCCATATTCGCATCCACACTGGTCAAAAACCGTTCCAGTGTCGCATCTGTATGCGATCGTTCAGCCGCTCAGATCACCTTACAACACATATTCGAACGCACACCGGCGAGAAGCCCTTCTCCTGCGACATTTGTGGACGGAAATTCGCTCGTTCCGATGAAAAGAAACGTCATGCCAAAGTCCACCTCAAGCAGCGCATCAAAAAAGAGAGCAAACTCAGCCAACAACAACAACAACACCAACAAGCAGCGGCAGCAGCAGCAGCGGCGGCAGCACAACACCACCACCAACAGCAGCAACAGCAACAACAACAACAACAACACGCCCACCACATGTTGCATTCCGGTGATCTTTCTATTGTGACAACAAGTGCAACAAGTTTGTAGGTCGAGGAAAGTCTATCGTCGATTGATTCTTTTGTAAATTTTCCCATCGAAGCTACGTGGAAAGATTTCGATAATGCAGATATTGACATTGACGACGACGGCATAAACAACAACAACAACAACAACGACAATGATAATAATAACAATAATGATAAGGCCGACGACGACGATGACGTTATGGTCAACAAAAGTCAAGCGATCGCAGCAGATGACATAAGTTGCAAAGATGCATCCACAGGAACTGCACCAAAAGCACCTGTATCAACAGTTTCTGTTGGAACTTCTACATCAGATGTTGATAGTTTATCTGGTATAACAAGCATACCATTTACAATTATAGCTCGAAATAACAATTATAATAATAGTAACAATAATCGGGATTTGCTTATATTACTTTTAACACAATAAGTTTGAAATATTCAAAGAAAACAAAAAAAGTGAAATGTGGGAGAATTTTTGAAATAGGATACAATGTTCAAGATCAAAAATGAAGACGAATTTTTTTGATTTTTAAGTTTGTGTTGTTGATATTTCTAAAAACTCAAACAAAAATCCAGAAGCGTTGATATTAAAATATTAAATATATTTTGATTGGTATCTTGTTCTTCAATCATTTCCAAATCCATGGTTTTAGTATCCGTCATTTTTCACACTCAGTTTCAAAACCATTTATGATTATTTTTACGATGATTTGAGAAAGTTACACAAGCTTAGCTTGTTGAGGATGTGCTCGTCAAATTATTTTCTTCTACAATCATCAATATGTTCAAAGACTGTTCGCAAAAAAATGTATAACTACTCGATATGAACAAATTATTATACAACTTCCTTTGAAATGGTTTTGCAATGGTTAATTCGTAAAGATATACCTACAACTATTTTTAATGATCACTTTAAGTAGTAGACCTTCAATGAACTCTCGAAAACCCATTACGCATAAAGTAATTTATATTTTTTATTTTTGTTATTTTTTTCTTGATCGCAGACATTGATTAGTTTTTCAAAAGTGTCACCAGGTACCAATAAAAAAAAACAACCAGCGCCAGCTAGCCAGCTAACCAGCAGCGTGGGTCTTTGTTTAAGAAGTTGTAAGAACAACTTTTAGCCTCAAGCTGATAAATGATTGAGCGTTTGAATATCTTGTCTTGCTATTAGATTTTTTATTTTTATTTTGTTCATTCATATAAGTAAATCTTATGCCTGTTATAGTTTTACACAAGCTTACAAACTTGCTGATGGGCGATTGGTAATAAAACAAACAAATTGCAATGAGCTCATATATTTATTAAAATTGATCTTGAACAAAAAAAAAACTGTATTAAGAAATTCTCACACGTTTTATGTTAAAAATAGGAAATAATGCCAAACGTCAAGAAAAAACTAAAACAATTGCCATACAATTAAATAATAAATAAAATTAAATAAAGAAATTATTCCATCAGGTTCATAATTTTAATATATTTAATGTTATATTCCCTCAGCCTCAGTATCCAACAATCATTGTTAGTCAATCAAATTACAAAAATTTAAGCCCTTAAAAATAATAACAAAATATTCAACAAAATCTAAAAGTTAAACAATAAAAAATACAATAGAAGATACCTATGTATACATCTTATAAGCTTTGCTCCTGAAATCGCAAAACAAAAATCACGCAAAATGAAATGAAGTAAATAATCGATGTAGCAAATATGAATCAATCGATAAATAACAACTAAAAACAAAAATACAAAACAAAAAATATGGTTGTAAGAAATTAAAAAATTCTTTAAGTAAGTTAAAAAAAAAGAATACAAAAATATTTAAGACATTTTTACCTAGATATCAAAACATACAATAAAAAAAAAAAAAAAACATTTTAAAATTTAAACGTATACTTTACTAATTAAAAACAAAAATAACAAAATATGTGAAATAGAAAATTAAATCAAGAAAAATGTGCTTATACCTATACATGTCGACTATAAACAAAAATAAAAACTAAAAATTACTAAGTAAACAAACTAATTAACAAAAAAACAAGCAAAATTAAGCTTTGTAAATTATTAAATAATTGTATTTCTTAAAGAAATAAATTTATATTAATTTCCTTTCTTTTCTTTTTATTCAATTTAATAATTAAAATTAAAACAAAAAAACATAACAAAATAAATTTAAATTTAAACAAAAACAAAATGAAACTTATATCTCTAATACTGTGATCTCATGTGTAATTATTTTGTAAATAAAATAACTTTAAATTTTTTATAATTATAATTAATAAATTAATAATTTAAAAAAAATAATAAATTATGTATTTTATCTGTTTATTTTTTGTATGTAATGTTATTGAATCAGCTTTCATAATTTTTGTTTGTTCTTTACTAATTTTCATTAAATTAAATTAATAACGTTTTTTTTACATTATATTAAGCTATTAATATTATTTAACTTTATTATCGTATACTAGGATAGGGTAATATTTTATTTTTGATATGATTCAATCATATTTATTAACTTAAACAAAATTAAAAATATAAAACAAAATAAAATATTAAAAACAAATTAACACTAGACAAGTAATTTTTTTTTAAAATGACAAGCAAAAGAACAAAATAATAAATGCAAGCAAAACTTCCTTATTTGATTTTTAAAATCATTGTTGAAATTATAAGTATAAAACAAACAAAAAAAATGTTACATTTTTGTTTCACTCAATTATTTATTTAAAAACAAAAAAAGAAAAGTAAAAGAAGAATTTAATTAAACATTAATATTTTGAATTTAAATTGCAGACAAAATTAAAAAAATTATACAGCTATTAAAAAATTACACTTCAACTGATACTTAGAGAATAGAAAGACAAGACATAGAAGAAAGAAGAAGAAAAAAGAAATAATAAAACAAAACAAAAAAAAAACACAGAATAAAACAAACAATGAAAATAAATATTTATTTTTAATAATAACTCTAAAATGATTTTGTTTTATTTTCGTATTTGCATCCACGGTTTTTTTCCTCAGTTTCTCTTTTGTTGGGTTCGTTTTATTTTCGTTTAATTTTCTTAGAAATGATTTTCAATTTTACTTTAAACATGAAACACTATATTTTGGATTTGGACAGAAACGCATATTAAACAAAAACACACGTCTTTTTGGTAAAATTGTAGAGTTAAAAACTGGTATACCAATATTTATTGTTTAAAGAGCGATTTTTCTTAATAACAAGTCATGGGATTTCAAATCCATGTCGTACGAATAAAATATAGGATTCAATCTTTACTTTACAAAGGCCAACAGCCTTAGTCAATCACAGTCATTGATAGTTGATAAATATCAAAGTTTAGTATTAACACATCAATTGATCAAAGTTTTCCCTATTGCGAATGATTATTATTATTCTTTTATGGAATTGCAATAATTTGAAATGAATGTAAAGATTGCATTCATTGATTTCACCTAAAGATTGGGACTTCAAATTTTGCAATCACCAATCATTTGACCTTAAGAAAAGCTGCAATCATTCTATCTCCAATCATTTGAATGCAATGAATTGATTGCAATCTTTTGATACTTATGCATTCTTTGCGTTCACTTAAACTCTTTGCATTCTTTTGAATTCCTTCACTTGAAGTCTTTGCATTCTTTTAAACTTTTTGCATTCTTTTAAAGAATCTGTATTCACTTGAATCTTTTTATGTGAAATTCGATTACACAAAATATTTTCAAATGGCATATATACACCTCATCCACAAAATTTCGATGTTAGACACTTTTTTCGATGTCTGACATCAAGAGATTAAAATTTCAAAACAGTAATGAAATTTCACTTAAGAATGAAAATAATTAAAGTGAACACAAACCCATCAAGTGAATAAAAAGACTTTAATCGAATGTAAATAATTCAAAAGAATGCAAAGTCTTCTTCAAAAGAATGACTTCAAGTGAATGCAAAGAGTTCAATTGAATGCAAAGAACACATGGAATCACAAATGATTTCAATTGCAGTCAAATAATTTGAGAACACATTATTTGCAGTCTTTTTAAGATCAAATGACAGCTGATTGCAATCTTTCGGGGAATTCAATGAATGCAAACTTTATATTGATGTCAAAAAAGATTGCATTATCAATAAAAAAGATGGATCATTTTTAAACTAATTAAGTTCTAAGAGGTAAAATTTCAATATATACTATACATATATCAACTATCAATTGATAAATGACACTTGCAATAAGGCTGCAAGTCTTGACAGTAGCTACGAATACTGTTGTAATAAAGAACAAAAAGCACCTATTTCAATTTCTGTCTTTGAATGAAGTAAAACTATGTATGATTCACTGTATGAACAACTTAAAGTTTATTTTAATTTTAATGGAACTTTCAATTGATCAAAAAATATATGAAAGATAGCTTCCCAATTTTTAATAAAGGCCATTTTTCAACTTCAAAGTTATCTCGGGTTAGGATAAGGGGAAACAGGTTTCTTACAATTACCTAAATCTTAGAACGAAAAGCTATGAAATTTTTAGTAAATAGGTGAGAAAGAAAGCCTTAAATTTGTTCAAAAACCTTACAATTTAAGCTTAGAACATAAGCCACAACTATATGGAGACTATATAGGTGGCGCTGTAAAATGATATAGAAACAATGGTTGATTTACAACTATTTAGCGAAGGAGTCAATACTTCCTAATACATCCGCTTCATAAGGCATTTTTGGATTCCTGATATAAGTTTATACAAAAACTGTAGATTGTTTGTTTACATAGCCAAAGATGAAAAACCTTACACAAAAAAGCTAGTTACGTGAATAAATATGTTTCACATGGTTCGTCAATTTTAATACGCAGATTAAATGTAGTTCAACAGAGGTTTAAATATTTTGACCGACTATTTACTTCGGCTTCATATACGAATCTTAAACCGTGTTAGTTAAAATATAGACGAATCACAGATCAAATATTGAACAACGATTGTGCAAAGTTCAACACTTGATGGAAGTACATAGGTGCGTAAAACTTGCTCAACCCAAGATCAAACATTTTGAAAACGTTTTTTTTGTCATAGATTCGTCGTGAGTGCTAAAAAAATTTGAGTCTAATTAGGCAATCTTTAGCTAAGATTCAAAATAGGTTGTGCTTTTCTGTATCAAAATTAATTTTTTTTAATATTCCAATTGATTAGATGGTATTAATACTTTATATTAAATATGTTGATAAATTGGGTAAAATAGCTAAGACTATTTTTAAGCTGGTCATAGTCTCATTCGGTTTTGTATCTTTTCCTACAAATTTGAATCAAATTGCATTTAGTGATGTTCTTTGAAAAGACACATCAACAGAAGATTTAAGGCCTTCAAACTGCCAAATATAATTTGAATGTTCAATATTATATTTTCACTTAATTACAACGATCGGGATTATTTATTGGAAAAGCTGATTATTATAGACGCTCAATAATAATTGTATTATTTTACAGAGGCTCATTAAAGCAAGTTTTGAAGTTATTGGAGTATATTGAACCAGTTGATTGTGAACATTTAAAATTAACACATAAAATAAAACAAAACACCTATAGTGTACATTTATTTAATAAAAAGTACCTTAAAATTACGTTTTTCCTAAAGTTCTTAATTTATTTCCACTACAAAATTTAAATTCAATTTTAATTTTGAAAACTTTTTTTAATTATTTTTAAAATTAGTTTTAATTTTAAAGCAAGTTTAATTTACAATTACTTATTTTTTTGATTTAGAGTCACTATTTGTTCTTATTAACATATCATTTTTTTAAATAATAATATTTATGAATATTAAAATTTAAATATTTTTGAAAATCTCTAAAATTTGGATAAGGACTGGTTTTCTTTAAGATAACACACATTTCTTGAACTATAGAGAACTACAAAAATGTTAAATTGTATAACATGACGAACAATAAATGTTTGTTAATTCGGTATTGAAGAAAAACGTTTCAAACGACATTCATCAACACGGTGACTTGAATTTAAAAAAAAAAACAAAAAAAAAGAGAGGGCCTTACAAACTCATATTAAAAACATGAAAAACTTTATATAGGAAAAATATATTACAAATAAATAATTTTTTTCCGTTAAACAAAATACAAACATTTGAAAATACATCAAACAAAAATTATATATACTATTATTATATCGTAACGAAAGTGATCTTCGAATAAAATTCAACGAAATAAGAATGAATGAATGTAGATTAAATACAGCAACAAGAAATTAAAAAAAAAAATATTATATTTATGTAGGAAATCACAAAATCAAATAAAATTATTTTTAATAATTTAAATAACACAGGAAAATTCTTTATACTTGATTGTATAATTTTTCTAAAAAAAAAGAAACAAAAATCTTAACCTTTTTCGAATAAAACAAAAACTTTAAACTAAAACAAAAATATATAACTATAAATATAGTACAATTTTTAAAATTTAATTTATGTCTTTAGACATAAATTAAAATAAATTGAAGAAAAAATTAAAAATAAAACTATATTTAATAGCCGCACATAAAATCACAAATTAGTATTAAATCAAAAATATAAAAATTTTAGATATGTATTGTGAAAATATTTAATGTTCGTATCTTATGATCGATCTTGGTAGACAAAAATAAAAATTAAAAAAAATTATTTTAAAATGTATTTTTTCATTAAAAATAAAATTATTATTCAAAATTCATTCATTACACACACACAGGTTTTTAAACGGCCTTGGATATATATATATATATTTATATGATGTTGAAGAGATATTATTGTATATTTATCATATAGAATGTTATATTCTCATTAATACATACATTACATATGTAAAACTGTATTTTACAAAAAAACATATTTAAATAATGTATAGCTAATGAAATATGTCATAATTTTTAAAAAGGTTTGTATTTATTAAAAATATTAAATTTGTTGTATATTTTCTATTTACATATATTTAATTTTCTATTCTTCTTATAAAATGATTTTTTTTCAAAATTTCAAAATTTAAAATTTAATTGTTGTTTTCTTAATCAACAAAATAATGTTCATTTAAAAAAAAAATATTTTATGAAAGTAGATTTTTCATTTAAAAAGACTAGTTAAAAAAAAAAAATGTTTTATCATCCGATGTTCATTGTGAAGCTATTACGGGGATGGTTGTTTAAAATTTTAATACTATTTTACAGAATTTTGTTAAAAAAAAAAATGTAAGCAATTTGTAAACATTTGCAAAGAATGTGCCCAAAACTACGTTATTGTCGGTTCCTACACTCGTTTCCAATGACACTCCTTATGTAAGCTCGATTGATAAAACAAATTTGCTTGACACAACTACTCCTGTACGTGAAAGCGTAAGCGATTCTATGGGACGAATCTCCTTTCGCACCCGTGCAGCTGCTAGAGAACTTAAAGATCTTGACATTCATACATCTGCTCGATCCCCCCTTTAACTATAGTCTAATGGCACCTACGTCCCTTCTTTCCATAAGTTATATAAACGCTGATCAATTGTCAGCTATAGAAATATCTTGAAGAACGAAAGCTTAATATTGACCGACAGTAAGTTTTCGCAGCAGTTCTCTAATCGAAAATGCGTGCACTTGAATCTCTTCTTTGTTGGGTTAGAAATTACTTGTCGGACTGTTTAATTCAAGTATTATTGAACTGCTTCAAACAGGGCCGGATTTAGGGGTCCAGAGGCCTCGGGCAATAAAGGATCGGGGGCCCCTCACCCCAAATTATTTCCAAAATAAAGTAAACCATTTTTTTTCGCCCGAGTTTTTCAATAAATAATTTATTGTGAAACCAAGTAGATTCCTTTAATATTGAAGAAACACATACATACAAATATAAACGGAAAAAAGAATTATCTGAAATTAAATTTTAGGTTTAACGAACGGAACCTTTCGAGCTTTTTTCGCCGAAAAATCGTTGGTGATTTCGTTGAAATCCAGTTCTCGGAGTAAATCGCTTTCAATGCTCAGGAGAGAAAGCTTCGATAAACGGTTTTATCCCATCGTGGTTCGAAGCCTATTTTTTAGAAAGCTTTATCAGTGACTAGGCCGTTGCCCAAATTACCAATTAGTCAATAATAATAGATTTTTCAAAGAATTGAAGAACACCGATTCTTCATATACAGCAATTAATTTATATGTACATATACATATACATATATAAGAAAAAAAAAATTGTCGAGATACGGAATCGAATACCCAACCTCCGAGGTTGCGGGCAAGTACCACCCCATTCAGCCATTAAGCGATTGGGGTACTCCCTCAAGATGGGTAGTGAATTAGAAGTGCTTCTTATCACGGCCATTTGAGATTTTGATATTTCACTGATTGCCTGATTGGAGTGAACAAATATATGTAGATCAATGATTTCTGTTATTTAAGATTAATATAATTAAATAGTCATGTATGTACAAAGTACTGCAGGCTGTAGGTAAAGGTAAAAGAGCAAAAAAAAATACATTTCAAAGGAAAAGATGTTTACTACTGTTTACTAGTTGGAATTTGAAATAAAAATGTTCCGAAGTCTCTATTGTGGGGCCCCCCGTTTGTGGAGGCCCAGGGCTTCGGGCCCGGTTGCCCTCCCCTAAATCCGGCCCTGGCTTCAAATCTCATATCCAGAAAATAAACACTGGTGTGCTTTAAGGCTCGGTTTAATCCCCGACACTCTTCCTTAATTTTATAATTGATCTTTTGTCTGAAACTTCTAGCCAACTTGATTGTTTTACTGATGACAGCACTTTCAGCTTTAAATATTGGTTTTTAGATTTTCATCTTTCTTCTTCGGATATAGACTAGCAACGGCACTGAATACTCAATCAATGATTATCTTGACAGCATTGTCCAATAATTGGTCAAAAAAACGTGTAGAAATAAATACTTTGAAATCTTAAAGCTGTCTACTATCACAAAAGCGTAACCCTCCCCCAAAGCCACTATTCATGGATGATACTTGCTTCGAATAGACTGAACATTGCTAAAATTTACAAAACTTAAACTCGAGTATAATTCTCATACTTGGGCCGCAATAAAGTACCTTAGATTTGTTTTTGATAGAATTGAAAGAAAAGCTCTAAAAATGAAAGGTAATCGTTCTATTACTGAGACATTTGCCGCAAGGTCTCATGCCTATCACTGATTTATCGATATTTTCGCAAACTACGCTTTAGTGAAATAGCTTCTATAAATGCTCATCAGTTTACCCTTCATCTCAATTTCGGACGTCTGTTATGTGTAGGGATTCTTTCTTTAGCCGCACTGCACGAATGTGGAACGCTCTACCAGGCTCAATGTTTTCCACTCATTACAATGTGTAGACATTGAAAACTAATGTGCATCGCTTTCTCCTTTCTTATCCTGTACTCCATTCATAATTCCTCACAATCTGTAAAACCATTATAAGGGTTTTCATAGCCCCTTAAATGCGCACCAAAACCTAAAACGAAATCCTAAGCCCTTCGTCGTTTATAGTTTTTAATATTTATTTTGGTTGTATTTTTCGCTATAATATTTTTACAAAATTTTATTTGGCCATCCACGTTAATCTTTTCACCAAAGATTTCCATACTCAAATGTTGGTCGATAAAATGTTTCCTTACTTTTTTTTTCAATTTAATCATATTTCCAACTATTTTATTCAAACCTAAAAGAATGAAAGGTTGGTCATATTTCTTAACAATTAATATTCTTTTTAAAAATCAAGATAAAGAGTGAGAAAAAAATACAAAATTGCAAAAACGCAATAAAATAAAAAAAAATACATATAAACTACAAAAGTTTACATACAAAAATTAAAAACAAAACATAGAACATGCTGAATAATTTTTAGATAGGTCAAAAATACATATTGTAAATGTTTAATGTTGAATTATTATATAATAAAAAAATATATTATCTAACTTTCCTCCGAACAAAACAATGCAAAAAAAAATAAAATGTTGTCTTCGGGATTTTTGGTTTTAATAAAAAGAAATTACTTATTTTCTTTAAGTAATTTTAATAAATTTTATTCGTACAAACCAAAATATATAATTAAGTTCGTACTTATTTTTGTATCTAAAAACATAATCATATGGAAATGAAATTATTAGAAAAAAAAAGACTTGATTGTTCAAAAATAAGCGTATGTCATTTTTACTCGTAAATATTATAAATGGTATTTAAGTTCAATTAATTCCACTTTATTACCACACTTTTCTTGCGTTCCTAAGACAAAAAAAAATACAATTTTTAAATATTTTTAAAATATACGTAGGTATGAAATTTTACGAATTTTTGTATAAGATTGTGAAGTAGGCTATCGTTCTTTATACTCATAATCTTTTGACTGTCTTATATTATAAAAGAAAACAAAAAGAAAATTTATAAAAAAAAAGAATTCTCTTGTTTCGTATTTAGGAAAAAGCATGAATCATTATTCTTAAATATTACTGTTGATCTAAAACAATTGACATTAAATCTTTATTTTGTTACTTAAAATAAGATAAAAACAAACAAAAAAAAACTTAAAATAAACACAGATCTTTAGGTATGTAGAATTAATTAAAAGATGTTTTTGTGTAATGTAGTAAATAAGATGGTGTTTATTGAATGAAATATTTTGATGAAAAGATTATAAACAAGATTTTGAATTTTTGTCTTTAATAAAAACTGTCAAAAAATTAGAAATTGTTTTTTTTTTTTCCTTAAACCTTTTTACCTTTTACCTTTTTAGTTAAGGTGATTTTACGTTTTATCAAAATAAAAATCAAACAAAGCTTTGTTTAAACAATAATTTTTATTTGAAACAAAATAAATGTTTTTAATTTAATAAAAATTTATTTCTAAAGTGAAAATATCGAAAAATTCAGTTTAATTTATTTGGGTTTTCAGATAGTAAAAAAAAGTAACTTTGTATTCGAACAGAAATGCTTGGAACTGTACTCACATTTGATTTATGGTATAGATATTTTATACAAAATAAAAAGACAACTATATATTATTAATTATGTTGGAGGAATGAAGTCGATAGTCCAAACTTTTTTTCTTAAACTGTTTGATGTTATAATACTCTCATAAACATGGTTAAAACTATCTATAATTGAAGCTGAAAATTGTCTACTTGAATTTTACTCTACACCTATTTGATAGAAATTCAAGCAATAGTATTTATAAACAAGAAGGTGCTGTTTTAATTATTGTTGTCTGAGTTCTGAACTTAAAAAGGGTTTTTCAATCGGCGCGGGTAGATTTTGGCGCCTCGTGGCGGCCATTTTGTTTTGTTGACATCTGTCAAATCTTTTGTTTATTATTTAGTTGTTTAAGCCAAATCATCTGGAAAGTTACACGATTGAACAACACGTTCAAATCATAAAACTTTATTATCAAATTGAGTATTCGTTAACGCAAACGTTGCGCGCATTGCGTCCATTTTACGGTAGACGTGGTGGCCCTTCACAATCGACTCTTCAACGTTTGGTGCCCAAATTTGAGATGACCGGTTCAGTAATCAATCAGCAAACACCCGTACGTTCAAGGAACGCAACATCGGCCGAGAACATCGCCACGGTCCGTGAAAGTGTACAGCAGAACACGAGGCAGTCTATTCCTCTCCGCGCACCAGTACTCGGCCTTCCGCAGACTTAAACTTGGCGAATTTTGCATCGGGATTTGGACCTACACTCGTACAAGATCCAACTGACCCAGGAGCTCAAAGTTCATGACTATAGACAACGCCGTTTGTTCGCTGACTGGGACGACACCAACCCAGACGAGGTTCGCCAGGTGATAGATAATAATGCATCCTCAAAAAGTTACCGTTTGGTGTGGATTTTGGGCCGGGCGGCGTAGTTGTTCCGTACTTTTTTGAAAACGACGTTATTGAGGCGGTCACCGTCAACAGCGAGTGCTACATAACGATGATAACTATAATTACTTATGGTCCAAATTGAACCATATGGACCTAAACAACATGTGGTTCCAGCAGGACGGAGCAGCGGGCGCTACGTGCCACACAGCAAACGCCACGATTGACATTTTGCATGAACGATTTGAGGGTAAGGTTATTTATCGCAGGGGTGATGTGAATTGGCCACCAAGGTCATGCGATTTGACCCCGATAGACTTTTTCCTGTGGGGTTTCTTGAAGTCGCAGGTCAATGCAAATAAACCGCAATCGACCGATGCCCTAAAAGTGAACATAACACAGGCCATATCGATTAAATTCAGAACGGATCTATGAGAAAGAGTCATTGAAAATTGGACCACTCGGATCCGACTCGGATCCGTGCCACCGTAAGGAGCCAAGGCGGGCATTTAAATGATGTCACATTCCACACTTAATGGCATGCATGCGCCTTTCAAATACAAAATAATTTTGGTAATACCTCACACATAGCTTGTTTTATTCCATTTCAACATCTGCCCGCCCTTATTGAAAAACAATTTTCTGGCAAATCTATCCTAAGGCTGAAATGTTTGTTTGTTTGCTTGTTTGTTTGAACGCGGCAATCTCGGGAATCGCTTGTATGATTTGAAAGATTCTTTCAGTTTTAGATAAACTATTTATTGAGAATGGCTATAGAGTATATAATATAAGGCTAATACGAGCGGAGAACTAATGAGGAATGTATCAAAATCACGGATTTGTGTCCCTTTTGAAAGTTGAAACTGCGTGCGCTGCGGAAATGGTTAAAGTTTTGCTTAGATACTGTATGACAGAACTGTTCGCCTTAAAAAGTTCAGTTTAATCTTTTTTATGTGACTCCGTGAAATAACTCCCCAAGAAATAACCCCCAAAAGAAAGATAAATTAACCCCCTAAATTGGGGCCTAATTGCATACACAAATTAATCCCAAATTCGAAAATGAAATAAGAACTGTGTACCCCTGCCCGGGCAGATTTTAGGATTTGGGGTAGTGGCGAAGTTAATGCGAATTTTGTACATACGTAATTTTCTAATATTTATTGGTGCAGTTTTTTTTGTTGCTACTTCTCAAAAACATGTTGTATCTAATTAGTACTTTGTTGGACCTCTTCTTGCTTTTATTACGGCTGCACATCGGCGAAGCCTTTGAATAAGATAGGTTTTTCCATGTGGATGCAGATATCGTACACGTACTCCAGGTCCGGGTAAGTAGTTTTTTTAATTCATCAACTGACTCTGGACGCTTCTTCGCAACCTCAAGTTTCATTATAGATCAAATATTCTCAATTGGATTGAGATCTAGACTGCAGGGGGCCTGCATTATTATTTTATTATTATTATTTTCTTCGAAGTGCTTTTTAACCTTAGAAATAAAAAAAAAATCCAAATATTATTTTTAATCATAAAAGTTTTAGCCTTTTTTTTAAGCTTTATATTAGTCAGTCATGGTAAAAATAAAACAAATTCATACTTACAATTTTGGCTGTATAACAAGGAACATTGTTGAGAAATGAAACTGCAAGTGTCCCCAAAAAGCTCTAGCACCCTGGGCTCCAACACGTTTTCCAGGACTCAAAAGTAACCTTTTGCATTGACTTTTGATTATAGAAAGCTCATCCCCACAAAATGCAATCAGAGATAAGTCTTTCTTTCGGTTCTCCTCGCGCAAGGATGCTCCCATCTCCAACATAGAGCTTGAATTTTGATTCGTTCGAAAAGATGACATTGTTTCACATGTCTTGAGCCCAATTTAGGTGCTCCTGAGCCCAGAGCAATCGTTTTTCTTTGACTCTTTTTGGAAAATCCGGCGTCCGTACCGGATTGAGTGCTCTAAGTCCAGCTATCACGAGCCTTTTTCTCACTTAACTTGACGAAATTATTTTGCCCGTAGCTCTACACAGGTCGTTTTTATGGTCCACCGAAGTCCTGAACCGATGCCGACGACTGTACAACACCAAATTCGATCTTCCACTGGGGTCGTATTTTTTGGCCTCGCTGAGCCTTTTTTCCTGCTGTAGTCCTGGCCTCACTATATTTTTTAAAATTCCATGCCACAGAACGTTGAGAAATTTCACGTGTTGTCAAATTGAGACGTGACAGACACAAAATATTGGCTTTATGTTCCGAACTGATTTTTCCAATTTTTTTCCACAAAATCACTTCGGTTTGTATTGGACTACTATACAATATTGTTCCTGAATAACATGGCTTTTGTATGCAAAAGTCTACAACAATGCATATAGAAATTTCAAATTTAGTAATGTTTTGAGCGATTCTATGGATATTAACTTGGGTGTACCACAAGGGTCAGTTCTTGGGCCCATTTTTTTTCTTTCCATCTTCAAACCACCATTTTTATTGAGAGTTATGGTCTTTGCTGATGATATAGAAATTGGATACAATTTACTAAGCTCATTAAATTTGGTTTCGGATATAAACTGTGGTGTACATTTATTAAGGCTATGGTTTGTGGACCATAAACTTGTAGTCAGTAAAAAATCCAAGCAAATGATATTTACCACTGAATTTTATTGAATAAATGACATTAAAGTATTTTCCCATGCTCCGTCTTCTTCTTGTTTTAAACTCTCAATAGCAATTGTTTAGTATCTCATTCAAATAATAGCTTCAATACTGAAGTAGCCTGCTGCATTACAGTCTTCAATATTGAATTAGTGGAAGATTTCAAGTATGTAGGTGTCAAAACTGACCAACATTTAAAATGGTCTGAACACATTATGGATTTAAAGCAGTATTTTCTTTCAACTGTAAGATGATTTTACCGGTTAAAAAAATATTATCCATTCTTTACGCTAGAAAAAAGTTTACTATGGTAGTTTCCAATCGAAGTTACAATATGGTATCAGTTGTTAGGAAAGCTCACACTTAAACAAAATCCAACAATAAACAGTACTTCCAAAATGTGTCTTAAGAAATTTATGTAAAGCTGCCCGATATTCTACCAATAAGACAATAAGACACTTGTTTTGTTTTAAGGTTTTGACGATATTTTGTATGAGGTGTGGTTGTTTGTAAAGCCCATGAGAAATGGTAACTTGGTACGATTTCGAGCAACACTTTTTAGGAAATTATACAACAGGTTTCCAGTCAAATTCCGAAGCATTAGAAACCATCCACTGTTCTTAGAATCCGTAAAATTATGACTTCTTGATTTCGATACTTATAACATTGAATTTTATGTGTATTAGTTTAAAATAAAATATCTCCTTAGATTATTTTCGTTGTAAGACTAATCAGTATACAGAAAATTTGTTGATTCTGGTCCTTTACTATACGAATCATTTAAATATGATCTTAGTTATATTTATTTGCAAAGCAAATTTTCTAAAAATGTATGCTTAAAAATGTATGTGTAAAAGTATGCGCCACAGAGGAGCTCATATTTCTGTTTTTGTTACTTATGTACAATTTGGTATTATGCCGCACACGAACTATAAATTTGAGAGGCACTTTTTAGATCAAACAATTAGCCCTGCATGAAATACAAAAAAAAATAGGTGGTACAGTCATTCAACAACAACATTCTAGCCATCACGTATTGATTTACAAATGTCTCTTACGTCTTTCAAACCAAATTTCTGCAATCTCCTACCTTATGTTCTTAATTTAGAAAAGGTTTAATGATAAATTGTGTAAGACCAACTGCCCGTTATTATTCTTACATCTTTCAAACTTGCATATCATTCGTCCTAAAGACTAAATTGCATTATGTGCAGCTAAGACTACTAAAATTATTTAAAATCACTTAAGATAGCTTCTAGCAAAATCTGTTTTTTTAAAATAGGATGATTTTTATTAGAGGTAGCAAAATATGTATCCATCCAAACATCTTTATACCTACATCAAACGTAGACAGCTCTTCCATCTTCTTCATCACTATCCACCAATATATGAGCCAACCTCTGTATATATGTTATTTTAAAGGCCTTAAGTAAACATCACATACTCGTATTTTTCAAAGCAATGAAATATCAATCACTATAAAGTTCAATCGTGTTTACAAAAGCCGCCTTATATTTGCTGTTCAATTGTCATAAATTACTTAAGGTCCCGTCTTAAACATACAGACATTTGCATATTTTGACATAGAAAAGTACCAATTAACCGCACATTCTCAAAGACTCTGCACTAGTCTCACGTGATATAACCATGGTCAAGTAGTCCTTTTAAATACATATATATGTATACGAGTAGAGTACGAGTATGTACATATGTATGTATATGCTTAGGTATACTGGAATGGAACCCAAACCAAAACCCAACAGCTACTTCAGAGTTTTCCTGGCCAACTTCCGACATGAAATGCTCTCCAAACCTTCATATTTCATTTATCGTCTGCCGGCCGCCTCGAATACCATACGAAGACGCCAGTCAAAAATAAAAGCAACAACAACAAAAGCAACATCAACATCAACTACTTCTATACAACTACTGGTGGCTATCGATGGTCATAAAAGTAGGTTGGAATAGGCCAGTAAATAATTTGTAACGAACTACAGTTCTCGTTATGGTCTATGCAAATTCAGCACCGCACGCGCCGCCACCGTACCGCCGGCCGCTGCGCTGTAGCACCACCAGCTTGAATATTTTTTTCATCTCTGTTTTTTTGAGACTTTCGAGAGCACTTTCGAACCGAAATCCGGAACGTTACCGCCATAGATGAAAATAGACAAAAAATAACAGTCTATAGGTATCCACATCTGTAATAATAATAATAATAATAATAAATGGAAAATTATGGAACAAGAATTTCAGGAAATTTTCCGCATCAGTAAATGGTGGTAGTGGTGCAATCCAGATGAAGGAGCTGTGCGAGGAGGATTTAGCAAGACCGACTGCTTTGCTGGAGTCATAACCGTTTGCTGCTGATGGCGCTGTGCTGCTGCTTGATGCTGCAAATGTTATGACAGGCGAAAACGAAGTGATTTTATTCGCCCTGGATAACGCGTTTTCCTGGTGTTACAAACAACACAACGCGGATGAATCAGGACCTGGACTTTGATAATAACAACTTTGACTTGTTTTTGTTACACCTCTGAGAAGGGAAAACACTTAACTTTTCCAAGTGAAAAGAGTGAGATGATACAATAAGAAGGAACTAACAAAAAGTTAAACTAGGAAACAGACAAAACATCAAGATTATACCAGTAACCTAACCTAACCTAATCTTAAACTAAACCACAACCAAAAAGAAGATCTCTTCTCCCGGCTTATTATAAAGATTATAAGCGGGTATTAGCTGGATTATTGATGTCATAATGATATGGCTAAATGGGCTGAAGATGGGACACTTTAACAGTGAACCCTATCACAAATTGGTTTCCATTAAATCTTATTTTATCGATTTTGATTTGCCAGAGAGACAAGCACTTAATGCATGTTTGTGTTCATCTATGCGCTAAAGAGAAAGTAGAGTTGCCACCTACGATATATGCATGCATAACAATATAATGGGTTTTTGAAACTGCACATAACTGTAAACGGTTTTTTAATGAGAGTTTTAATTACGAAAATCCCTCTATTTTGACAGCTGTCACTTGCGAAACTGTCACTTGAAAAGCTGTCACTTGCGAAGCTGCCACATTTTGACATTTGTCAATTATAAAAACTACATCCTTACTTAAAATGAAACACATTCTTCAGCAACGCATTGAAGATATCAAAACTCACTAATGAACATTTTAAAATCAAGTTAAGGCCTTTGTGAAGCATCTTCTCAGCCAGCAATAGTAAATCTCTTACAAAATGTAAGCTGTTAGGAGTACAAGTTATGGCTGAATCACAAACACGCTTCAGCTTCGGCTTCGGCTTCGGCTTAGTCTGCGTTACGTTGGGCCTGCTTCGAGGTTGCTTTGAATGACATTTCTATTATTTCATCGATCCAAAGAGCAAATATTTTGTTTGTTGAAATTTGTTACAGCTGTTGAGCTGTCAGACAAAGCAAATGTTCAGATAATCAAACTAGAGCTTGCGTTTGGAGTCACATTACGTTACATTACGTTCTTTTCCTTACGATTGTCAAACGAAACGTGAGGTCGAATCTCCATTGTGATAGCATGCATTGAATTTCTATGGCTGAACTCGTAAACGTCAGGCGAAGCCGAAGCTGAAGCGTGTTTGTGATTCAGCCATTAGTGATGCGAAGAATCAAAACCATATTCATCGCTCTCGAATAAATGAGAATATTGCTACTCTAGCCCGTAGTGATTTGCTGATTGGGTTATTAAAATGGCGGTGTGTTTTCATTTTCCTATATTCTTCTTCCGGTAAATGGATTCCACTGCCGAGTTATATCTAAAATGTCTTATGTCTTAAATTTAAAGATATTGATGTGGATGACCGATGTATTTTCAACAAGACTGCGCCACGTACCTGCAACTTTGCAAGAAAAGTTTAATGAAATTATTATTTCTCGAAGATTTAATCACAATTTTCCAACGTGGTTTCTTGCGGCCACTTGAAAAATAAGGTACATTTAGGTTAATGATCCCCAATTCAGAGAGCAAATCTACAATACAATGGCATACCATCCCCTTTACAATAAAATAAAGATCCTATAATTTCGTTTCGTTTTTATTAATATCAAAATAAAAACTGCATTGGAAAAAAATTATCAAATGTCAGAAGATGACAGAAGATGACAGCTTCAAAAGTGACAGCGCCTTAATGGGTGATTTATTAAGAGCTATATCTGAAATTAAAATAAACAAACACAAAATTCAGGAAAATGTAATGTTTGAAGAATATATCATGCAAATATACATATGGCTTCGATGTTGGATGCGGACTTGTCGCAATAGATATGAGCCTCGACCTTGACATAGCCCAATGAAAAAAAGTCTAGATCCGTTAAGCCGCATACGTGAAATAAACTCTTCACCGAACTCGGTTCTCAACGCCCAATGATTACGCCAGCCTATAATCCGCACCAAACAGTGACTTTTCTGGATACATTGGTAGCTTTTGCAATGCTATTTGCTGCTCTTCATTTTAAATACGGCAGTTTTGATTGTTCAAGTATCCATTCAACCGGAAATGAGCTTCGTCGATGAACAACAATTTTTGAGATCTTCGGAATTCTTCAAGAATCCATTTATTAATTTATATATGTAGCTGGGGGTTTTTCCTCAGTTTGCACTCTACATAAGAGTTTTGGTGGTTTCATTTGGTGCGAAATTTAGTCACAATAGCCGACCCCGTAAGTGTAAAAAATGGAAGAAAAGCGCGATGAACTTTCTTAAGAGAGCACACATTTTGATAAAGAACTTCAATAATTTGCAAGTTTTGTTTTATTATGATATTGTATTTATTTTGTTCGTTTATAAGACGATTCATAGTTAAAGTATAGACGATTTTTGACAGTGACACAACACACGAAGCTTACATGAGCTGAGCTGTAAAAACCATTATTGTTAAATAGAAAATAGCTAAAATATCAACAATTATTCATGCAAAAATACAAAAATCTATTAATTGGCGTTACGAGTATAATCAAAGACTTCCCACCACCAATGGTAAGAGGTCTCGGTTTTAGTAAAATAACGCAAGGTGGCTTAAAAACTGTTGATTAGCCGATTATGAGCCGTTGAAAAGCCTGTTCAAATTCGTTGATAAGCTGGTTAAAAGCCGTTGATAAACCTTTTAAGACCCGTGGATAAGCAAGCTATAAGTCCTTGATAAGTCCTCGATAAGTCGAAAGCCGCCGGTGATATAAGCTGGTTAAGAGCCGTTTATAAGCCGGTTAAGAGCCGCTTATAAGCCTGTTAGAAACCTTTCATAAGTAGGTTAGAAGCTGTTGATAAGCCAGTTAAGAGCCGATGATAAGCCGGTTAAAATCCGTTGGTAAGCCAGTTTAGAGCCGTTGATAAAATTTTGTAAGAGCCGTTGATAATTCAGTTAAGATCCGTTTATAAGCCGGTAAAGAGCCTTTGAAAAACATTGCCAGCCAAGAATAGCCAACCCAGACCACAGAGCCAGAAAGGATGAACCAGCAGTCTAAGGAGACCTAACAAGCGTGTTATAAACTGGAGACCCGGACCTTGACTTAGCTGATTACAGAAATTTAACTACTGACTACCTTGTGGTAGCCCTGATAACACACTTATTGATATTGAGAAAAACCCATCAATGTGAACCACTTATTTTCTATCAGACAAACAAGAAATTAAACATTAAATAAAATTGGAATTGAAGCATAACATTCGCAACTTTCGCAAAAGTAATCCATGATAAACACGATCATCTAACTCAAAAGCATTATAATTAGAAAGTTGAGTGAGAGAAAAATCAGTTACTCGTATGTGTTAAAAATCTGAATGTAGCTCGCCAATATTGGAAACAGTATCATAATTGTATGAAGTTTGAAAAAAATAAGCAAATAAATTACAAGAAGATTCTCAACCATTGGACTCCAAACCCATACACTGTGGGAATATTTTTCTTGTATTTGTATTTTTTGTTGTATTTTTCTTTTAATATTTTCATTCCAAATTAATTTTACAAGGATAAAAGATGACTTAAAAAAAAATTCAATTTTGTACAATAAAAAAAGTATACATGGCAACCTTGTCTTGAATTTTATTTGGTTTATAGTGCACCACAGTATTTTGGATAAGGTTTCCTCGTCCAATGTTTTCATTACAACTCGATTAAACTGGCAATAAAAAAATACAAATTTCTGTATTTCAATCCGAACTAACGTTCAGCTTTGATACCTTGCCTATACCTTTATTTATACAGTGAATATGTACATACATAAAAGGTGATGGTGATGGTGATGTTGATGTCTATAAAATTGCGACATATCAAACAAAACCAGGCTCTGAAGAGGAAGACCCCACCCTCATCTTTCTATTTTTCAATCAGATTATATCATTTCATATTCCCGGAAAACCGAGGCTAATTTCCACCCATACTTATCGGCCATTGCCAGAAACATTATGATACCAACATCCAACACCAAAAGTGGTTCCTCTTCCATTCCAGGTCCAGGATGAACCTGTCCTTTCGGCTAAAGAATAACAACAACAGCAAAAAAAAAAAAACAGCCACACGTCATCATCAGCGCATCTATGTGGTGCTTGCTTTCGATTTTTCATCATCCAAGTTGTATTTTGCCCAGAAAGGACAGAGCTGGAGACTGGAGGAAGAGTTTTGAACTCCAGCTGGGAGAGAATCTGCATGGATGCGTATTTCAGAAAATCGAGAACATAAATCAAAATTAACGAGCACACGCGGACCTGTTGCACAGTGGAACAGGCAACAGGCTACAGGCAACAAAAAAAGACAGAACAAAGGCCTAACAAAGAAAAAGAATCATGCACGCGCGTACAACAAGTTTATAGCCTCGCGAAAAACAACCTAGGGATCGTACGTGATTGATATGGGAAATGAGAGCAGTTCACTGATTTTGCTTCAATGTTGGATGATGGGTCTTAGAGCTTAAATAATTCCGCCATCGCCAGTCTTCTGGTGGTTTACTTCATATATGCATTTTTTAAGAGTGTAATGCGCGCTTAAATGGTAGCTTAAGCTTAAGCTTAAGATCACAGCGCATAATCAAAAAGGGATGTTTGTTTTATTAATCGCAGATGACGAGAAGCTTCCGAAAATAAAACGGGTGACTAAGTCGCAAGTTCTTGCTTTTTCAATAGAAAAGGTTCGTGCTTTTAATATTTTTTTTTAGGACATATTTCGCTAATTTAAAACTAAGTTTGTAAATGAAGGGAAAGGATATGAAATGTTGAAGAACAAATCCAAAACTTAAGAAACTAATGTTCAACTCTTTAGTTGGTAAGCTTCGATAACTTGAAGATCATTTTTAAATGGCTTTAAAAATTTGGGTCGAACTTCGGAAGGTATGCAAAATGGGACAGGGTCGAAATACTGTTTTTCAGAATCCTATGTTATCAAAATTTTGTATGATACTGTTTGATTTCTGTAATTCAAAACACTGTGAACTAAGAATACTGTACACCACAATTTTGTATGAACAAAACAATGTAGGTCATAATACTGTACCTCCAAAGTTCTTATCAAAAATTACTGTACTCTTATAAAGTCTGTTTCTGATAATTCTGTTTTTGAACAATAAATCCACCTCTTTATTTTATGCATTAATTTTGTTTTAAAACCGGAACATAATATTGTATCAGAATTTAAAATGAAAATTAAGAACTTTTTAAGAACAAAATTTTTACATTCATGTTTATTCACAGAAAATGTTATGATCTTAAAATATTTTTCAAGAATTAGTAAAAATTTGTAATGTATTCTTGTATTCTCAAAAATTATGTGTTTTAAAAAATCTGTACTTTAAAATTCTGTAATTGGTCTAAAAGTATGATTTTTCTTTTTTAGACTATTTCCAACATTTGAAATACAAAATCAAACCAACGGAGTTTTGGATTATAGAACTCAAAGTTCATAAGGAATTTAGTTTATACAGAATTTTGTAATAACGAATTTTGACATTCAGTATTTTGAAAACAGTATTATGAGCATGACCCATATATCAAAACAATTTTTTTTTTGTGAGTATTAACTTATACCCTAAACTACCAACTTTAACAGCATTTTGGTATCTCTTTTTAAATTATGGCCTTTTTATAGCAAAGGATTCGCCGACTTCACACGTTGATGCGTTAGTATGATGGTTTTTGTTTTTATTTTAAATTTTTGGTTGTGCAAACAAAAAAGATTTATTTATCTGAGGACAGAAATGGTTTAAAATATTCGATGATGAATGACTATGTTATAAAAAAGAAACCAACATTATTTAAGACACAAGCACTTGAAGGTACAAATTAAAAAATAGAATCAAAAAATAATCCGAGGTACGACATAATTCGGAGTTAAATTATTGGGTTTTATGAATACAAAAAAAAACTCAAGCTAAAACTTTGAAATTTAAGTCAAAACTAAGTTTTGTATGATTAATAACAAGCTAAAAAATGCCTCCTAACTTAAACTGTATTCATGTGGCTTCCGCTTGTTTTTCCAGCTTAAGCTTCAAATTTTGAGATGAATAATAGCTTAAGCTAAAATATAATTAGTTAAGGCTACAAAAATATCAAACCTCCTGGACTACTGACTAGAAAGCTCTGACTAGTTCTTATTTTTAGATATCTCTTATTGCGAGTAGTTAAAGAGCGAATATGACCGAGGTGAGCTGAGCTTTAGAAAACTACCAGAAATTAGTGACGACGACGTTTATAGTTTATATCAAATTTCGAAAGATTCCTGACTACTTTTTAGGGGAAATAGAAGGTGTTCTGACCTTTGAGCACATGATGCGGATACTTTTGAGATATCTGAGTAAACCTAGTTTTCAGTTCGGTGTAAGATAAGAAGAGTGGAAAACCATAAAGTACGTGGAAAATAAAATGGAAAAGGATCATATTCATATAAGATTTCCGTCGAGTTTGTATAGAGAAATCGAAGCAGAAGAGGAAAAATAGACAGAAAAATACATGTTTCATGACTTTTGGAGCTATCGATTGTATTTATATTGCTTTCTTCAAACCTTTAAGATTTCCTTATGAATTTATGAACCGTTGAAGAATTCAAGAATGTGAATACCTAGTAGCCAGGCTCAGTTCGTGACTTATGGGTCCTGAAAAGATCAACAATATATTCATTAATTAACAAGAATATGCAGTTCTTTGATATTCTGGATACGGCTTGACTTCAAACGCCTTACAGAAAACTTGAAAGTTTTATTTCCACTTTGGGATTTATTTGACAAAAACACCAGCAAGAGTTCTTTTAGAATTGCTCTACACTTTCGAAGTTTGTATTGAGGCCACCCGTTCTAGAAAAACTTGAAGAAAAATGCAAGCTTAAGGGAATGATATTAAAATGCTCTGTATGTGTACCAAATTTGAAGCTTAACGGTCCATCCGATATTTTCTAGCTTGATGAGCATCGGTGATATGTACTGTACACTGTACAGACATAGCTGAAGGACAATAGTTACAACAAGAACCTTTTTCAATATATCCTCGTTTAACATATGAAAGCAATACTTACGATACAGTAAGTACACAGATTTGATAAACTTAAATCCAAAATTAGCTTGCTTTTGCTTTTCGGTAACGAAAATGACAGTTTTAGCTTAAGTTTCTAAACCAAATCATTTTAATAAACAAACGAAAGCTACAAATATTAAGCTAAAGCTATATTTTCCATGCTTAAACCATTTAGCGCAATCTTAAAAAAAAAAAAAAAATAGGTGGCACAACAGTCTGTTGAGAACTAGGGCCTAGTGACTTACAACTCTCAACCATTCACGTGTGCGAGTTCTGTTATAGCCGATGGAGGGGACCTACAGTTTTAAGCCGAATCCGAACGGCTAATTTGAGGAAGCATTTTTCATGACAAGAATTACTCTTAGAGGATTTGTCAATTCCTCGCAAGAGGCAGTAAATGGAATAGGCAGGATTGAGCATAATACCTCTGGCATGACAGTGCAACACCATCATGCCACGGGTACTACAACCCTGTATAAAATTATATTTAATTTATTCGCTAGCGTTATTAGTTTAAAAGAAACTTTGGGTTAACTAAATTGTTTATTTTTTAAAATTACAATATAATAAACAAAAACCACCTACTAACATTTCTTAAAGTAATTTCTGCATCATTTGAAGTCGATATTGCTACCAGGTCTTGAGATATGGCTGACGAAAAAGGCTATTTCGAACGCAATAACGTACGTACACGTGCACACACATGTTTAGGAACAATGAAACGTCTAGAAATGTAAACATTTTCAAGTGACAAAATTGGACCGATTATAATCACTTCCATGGAAAGTGTTCTAAAGGGTTTGATGGTTTTGGCGGGAGTAGTTTTGGTGCCCCGTGGTAGCCATTTTGTTTTGCTGACATATGTCAAATCTTTTGTTTATTATTTAGTTGTTTATGTCAAATCATCGTGGCAAGTTACACGATTGAACAGCACGTTCAAATGATAAAACTTTATTATCAAAATGAGTCTTCGTTAAAGAAAACGTTGCGCGCATTGCACGCATTTTACAGTACACGTGGTGGCCCTTCACAGTCGACTCTTCAACGTTTGGTGGCCAAATTTGAGATGACCGGTTCAGTAAAAAATCAGCCAACACCCGTAATTTAAAGGAACGCAAGATCGGTCAAGAACATCGCCGCTGTCCGTGAAAGTGTACAGCAAAACCCGAGGCAGTCTATTCCTTGCCGTGCACAAGAACTCGGCCTTTCGCAGACTTAAACTTGTCGAATTTTGCATCGGGACTTGGACCTACACTCGTACAAGATCCAACTGATCCAGGAGCTCAAAGTTCATGACCATAGACAACGCCGTTTGTTCGCTGACTGGGACGACACCAACCCACGCGAGGTTCACCAGGTGATAGATAATACATCCTCAAAAAGTTACCGTTTGGTGTGGATATTGGGCCGGTGGCGTAATTGTTCCGTACTTTTTTGAAAACGACGTTAGTGAGGCGGTCACCGTCAACAGCGAGCGCTACATAACGATGTTAACTAATTTCTTATGGCCCAAATTGAACCGGGTGGACCTAGACGACATGTGGTTCCAGCAGGACGGCGCTACGTGCCACACAGCAAACGCCACGATTGACATTTTGCATGAACGATTTGAGGGTAAGGTTATCTCTCTCAGGGATGATGTGATTTAACCCCGCTAGACTTTTTCCTGAAGGGTTTCTTGAAGTCTCAGGTCTATGCAAATAAATCACAATCGACCGATACCCTAAAGGTGAACATAACACAGACCATCGTAATTGCGTATACTGAGTTTTGCTTAAAGTCAACATTTCTTGATTGGTCAATCAAAGGCCCAATCAATACTTTATTTTTTTTCGAAATGGTTTAATTCAAAGAAGTAATCAAATATAATAACTTTCGAAATTCTCTTGATAGACATTTTGTTATGTAAATCTGCACCCGATTTCTATTCGAATTGTGCATTCTAGATTATCCATAAAATTCCATTTATTTATTTATAAATCAACACTGTAAAATTTGAATACGAAATTAACGAGAAAAAATAATAATAATCAATGGCAGTTGATTTTAACAAACACTATAACTAAATTTACATCTGTCAAAAACAATTACGCTTTTTCGACAAATATCGATAAAATAGAAAGAACTATCGATACACCGAAAGATATGCATAAAGTGCCCTCCTCCTGAGCCATCAGGCTCATTAGTGGTCTTAAAGACTTTTTTCTCTCTAAACAAACAATGCAACTGGTCTTAATCCACTAATCACCATATTAACCGCATTAATCTTTTACAAATACAACTTTTAATACGAAAAACAATACTTAATCAATCTTTTTGGAAAACTCAACAAGTTCCATTATTCAAACATAGAGTTCCGCCTTCAAATTATTTCTCCGCTTCTATTTTATAAATCCTAATCAAGACATCATCGGATGCGGCACCTTTTATAAAAAATAAATCAACTAATTTCGCAAGTAAACCGTGGCAGCTGCGGCGTCATTTCGGATTCGTTCGTGGCGGCTTCGCACCGCTAGGCGAGTTAACCGTTTAGTCGAGGCGTGTTCTTTTTTTTCAAAAATAATGTCTCCAACCCATCATTGATGACAGGTTAAATTATAGTTGAATTCAGTTTTATATTCAAAAACTCTAAAAGAATAACCATTTAAAAGTCCTGACACCGCAGTGACACCCCAAAACGCCAACCGAACTGTCATTAATCGGTATTTTGTTATAACAAAACCCTCCTTTTTCAAATAAAAAAATTAGTGTTTTGTTTCGGTGTTGGAAAAAGAAAAAAGAAGAACAACGAAAACTGAAATTAATTTTTGTTCGTTCACTTTATAGAAAAGCTTATCCACCTGTTCTAAGGAACTATTCAAAATTAACATAACAAAGTCAGTAATGCTGAAGCGGTTTACACATAATACAGAATCAGAATTAGAATCAGAAAAGTTGCGCTATAAAAGATGTCAAACAAGCTACAATTGTTAATTGTTTTTTCGTTTTATTGATCTTTTCTTTTTTTTTTTGGTTTGGTTTCTTAAGACGAATCGATGTGAATTCTTCGGGATTGCTAAGTCTTATTTGGACGTTGCGGACGGGTGTTGTTATTGTATCGATGTTGTTGGCTACCGGAGTTTTGAAAGGAAAATCTTAATGACAGTTGATTAGCAGAGAGAATTTTCTGTCAAATTGCTTGGCTGTCAATTTAAATTTTATGACAGAAAAAAAATACCGAAAGAAATTCTACTGAAATATATAAATGTACATATATTTTAACATTCGGTGGTGGTTGTTTTGTATAATTTTCTAATCATCGACATTTTTAAAAATTAAAAAAATGTTAAGTTTTGAATTAATTGATATCTAACACACATTGCATTACGTGCTATCATTAACATTGCAACAGAAGCGGAACAATATTCTATAGGCTATATCTTAAAGACAAGGCAATGAATATTTGATTGGAGCGGCATGTTTTTTTGATTTTAATTTTATTTTTGGTAGCGAAGCGACAAGGCAAGGAAATTCAATTAATTTAAATCGAAGGTGTAAACGAAAGACATAATGTTTTGACATTCTAAGGTTGTCAATCACAGAAGTCTGTGTCATATGTATGTGTTGTGTATGTTAACTGTTTCATTCATTCATTTTTCTTCTTCTGCATTTTGAACAGACCGCTATTTTGAAAAATAAAAACTACGCCATTACTAACTAAATGGAACGATGCACTACCAACATATTAGAATTCACTAAAGAACGCTTTTGTAATAAATGGTTTCTGGGGTTTTACATCTTTATAAAATGAAATAAAGATGTTCAAATGGTAGATATGTGCATTCAAGAGGACACAAGCGTACACAGGTTTTTCTCAAAACCCACCTCAGCTGTCGATCAACTCCTACTCTCACCTCCTCGTGGTGAACATCGGGTGCCTAGTACCTCAACTGGAGATTGGGTTCCAACCCCAGTGGAAAGTTGTTGGTGGCAGCAAAAGAGAGAGGGGGGAAAGGTGTTTCCACTAAGGCACCTCTCCTTATCCAGACGGCAGCGGAGGAATTCCCGAGATGGAATCAACGGTGGCGTCTACAGTTCCAGTAAGGTTGAACTACTTAGTGAACACCTTATAGGGCTTCTACAACTTATTCGGAGCCCAGGCCTATAAGGAGTTGTTTATCCGGCTCCCCGTCCTTGGAGTTATACAAAGGACCTGGCCCTTCAGGTGGGGGTTGTGCCGTCGGGGTGACTTCCTGGCCACGTAAAAATGCATAGTTGCGAAGTACCAACAAGCCTCGAACACGGACGGATTCACTGTTGACAACCCAAGCAAACGAATTAAGGACAACGAACTTCGGATCTGCAACAACGAACTTCGGATCTGCACGTGGAATGTTAGGTCCCTTAACAGACCACGTTGTTGGATGAAAAACTGCGACATTTACTATGGGGACTGCTACCGAGAAAACCAACAGCTCTGATTTGGATGCGGCTTTGTCATTGGAGCCAGACTTAGGTAAGAAGTCTTGAGCTATAGGTGTATCAACGCCCCACAGAAGATGACAACACCAAAGATATGTTCTTCGAGCTCTTAGACAAAACATATGAGCAGTGTCTTAGCTACGATATCAAAATCGTCCTGGGCGATTTTAATGCCAAGCTAGGAAGGGAAGACATCTTTGGTGGAATAATCGAGAAAAACAGCCTGCACGACAACACTTTCGACAACGGATTCAGGCTCATAGATTTTGCTGCAGGGCAAAACGTCATGGTAGCCAGTACGCGTTTTCCACACCTCAACATCCACAAAGGAACTTGGAGTTCCAGATCAATCTACCGTCAACCAGATTGACCATATTGCGATCGACGCCAGGCACGCTTCCAGCATCATGGATGTCCGAACTTTCCGAGGAGCTAACATCGATTCGGACCACTACCTCGTTGTAGCCAAGGTAGCACTTCGGGTTTCCAGACCCAAGGCAAAACAGGGAGATGCTGGGAGAAGGTACAACGTCAAACGGCTACAATCGCAGGAGATCGCCAAATCCTTTTCCGACCGAGTTACAAGTAACCTCTCTCGAAGTTCTCTGCCGCCAACACAATGTATCGAAAACCAGTGGCAACATTGCCAAGATGCCATCAGAGAAGCCGCCTCTGACGTGCTGGGTTTCAAGAAGCCACCAACAAGGAACCCCTGGTTTGATGAGGAATGTCGTCAGGCAAATGCAGCCAAACAACAAGCACGCAAAGTGGCGCTGCATAAAAGGACGAGAGCTGTTCATGAGTTCTATGAGCAGAAGAGGCGAGAGGAACACCGACTTTTCAGAAGGAAAAAAAGAGGGCATGAGAACGAGAAGTGTGCGGTCGAAGATGTTGAGAGGTTCAAAAGCAGGAATGAAGTTCGAAAGTTTTATGAACAGGTGAAACGAAATTAACAAGTACATAAACCTAGAACCGAAGGCTGCAAATACGAAAGTGGAAACATCATAGTGGAACCGCAGTCAATGCTGAGGATATGGAAGGACCACTTCTGCAGACTGTATAACGGCAACGACGACAAGAATTTCGCTGTCAGGCAGGATGATCCATTCTACATAGACGACGAAAGCCAATAATCCCGTCCTCCCGACTTAGACGAAGTAAAGATTGCCATATCTTAGCTGAACTCTAATAAAGCCGCTGGAGATGATGGCTTGAATGCCGAGCTCTTGAAAGCAGCTGGAGATAATTTGGTTAGGAGCATGAACCAACCTATCTGTTAAATATGGTCGGAAGAAAGCATGCTCGATGAATGGAACCTTAGTATTGTTTGCCCGATTCTGAAAAAAGGAGGCCCTATAAACTGCACCAACTATAGAGGAATCAGTCTACTTAATATCGCTTGCAAAATCTTCTCTGCCGTAATATGTGAACGTCCAAAGCCCATCGTCAACAACCTGATAAGTAATTATCAGTGTCGTTGTACACCAGGAAAGTCCAGAGTCAATCAAATATTTACATTATGGCAGATAGTCGAAAAAACCCAAGAACATCAAATCGACACCCACCATCTTTTCATCGACTTCAAAGTCGCATATGACAGCATCTACAGGGACGAGCTGTGTAGAGCCATGTCTAGTTTTGGCATCCCTGCCAAATTTGTCCGTTTGTGCAGGATGACCATGGAGAATTCACGCTGCTCCATAAAGGTTGGAAAGAACTTAACAGAACCTTTTGATGTCAAAAAAGGTTTTAAAAAAGGTGATGCTTGTACTTGAAAGAATAGTGCAGAGGTCACACGTCAACACTAGATGGACTAGATGATCATTCAAAAGTCTGTCCAATTACTAGCATATGCTGATGACATTGACATAATCGGAAGAACTCAGTGTGATGTCAATGGGGCTTTTGTGAGTACTGGGACAGAGGAGGCAAAAATGGGTTAAACGTTTAATGAGGGCAAAACAAAGTGAACTTTGATGTCATCAAGTAAGGACTTACAACACCGACGTCCCGGTCCAAACGTCACCATCTACAGACGTAACATTGAGGTACTTAAGGACTTCGTCTACCTAGGCTCCGCTTTGAATGCAGAAAACAACACCATTAGCACTGAGATCAAACGAAGAATAAATATTACTAACCGCTGTTTCTTTGGGCTAAGAAACAATTGAGTCGCAAAGCCCTCTATCGAGGGACCAAAGTGTCGCTTTATTAGACCCTCATCATCCCCGTCCTGCTATACGATGCAGAAGCATGGACTATGACAAAAGCGGATGAAAGCACCTTGTGTCGTTTCGAGAGAAAAGTTCTTCGTGCGATCTACGGTCCCGTATGCATAGAAGGAGAGTTTAGGAGAAGATGGAACGACGAGTTGTACGGACTGTACAGCGACGTAGACTTAGCCAAAAGTGTAAAAGTCCAACGACTAAAATGGCTTGGTAACGTAAAGCGCATGTAAACCAATGCTCCGGCCCGGAAAGTCATTGAATCCACACCCACAGGACAGTGCAGTAGAGGAAGACCGCGAATCAGTTGGCGAGCACAAGTGGAAAGTGACCTCACCCAACTTGGAGCACGAAATTAGAGACATCTAGCTAGAGACCGAGCTAGATGGAGAAGTTTGTTGGGTGAGCCGCTAGTTCACACAGGACTGTAGGGTCACCTTAAGTAAGTAAGTAAGTAAATTCGAATCTCGCCTTAAAATTATTTTATCCCATTAGGCTTTTACTTAATTTTTAGTGCTGATTTCGAATCCAAACTTTAATTTTAACAATTTTCTCAGGTTTTAAAAATATAACCATATTCAACATTATTTTTATATTTTTTAATATATTTAAAAAACATTATATAAAACGGAATTGTTTAAAAATCATATTCTTTACAAGAAAAAAAAAACTTGCTTTCAAAACGTTTTGGTCTTTTCTGTTGAAAACGGTTTTAGCATAAATGGTCTAGAGTTTTTTTCAGATTCTCGTCAGACAGTTCAAATCTAACAGCATATGAAGATTTTCGAATATTGTATGAAATAGTATATAAATATTTGAACTGAACATTGAAGAAAGAGATTAAAGATTTGAAAACCCATCACGGATTTTATTGAAAAAAAAAGCTTATTAATAAGTTTAGATAACCTCAAAAAGCCTAATACACATACATATACGTGTTTTTTCGAATTCCAAAAAGTAATACCTCAAAAACCTGACATGATACTCAAATTTTGAAGTTGGATTTGGATTAAAGTCATCAAACCCCATTGGAAAAGTGCAATTTTATTGGCAGCGAGAAAATCTTGCCGCACAATGTAATTGCTTACAACTGTCTTGCTTCTGTTAAGTCTCTTTGCTGTTTCGCTTTGATCTTAGGAAATTCCAACACTCGTCTCTAATCTTCCCTTTAATTTTATGAATTTGTAATGGGGGAATACGTACCTATTGACCGATAATAAAAGTCTTCTAGAACAAAAAATCGTTTCCGAAATTTATGACAAATCTCCAAGTTTCAACTCTTGAATTAACTATATTTTAAGATCGACGTAAGCATTACATTTCAAAATTATTGATCTTCTATAACGATGAGTTTAATTCTTTTAATCTTCGATGTCCACTTTCCGCTTTCCACTTATTGAATCATGTTCGGATTTATTTATCCCTCTGAAGGTCTGAAGTGAAGGTGCATAATATTCCCTGAATCATTGTCCTCACATAAAATAAACACAAGCGACAGAGAATGCTTGTTAAAATATTTGTCAAATGAGATTCCGATCAGTTGTTGGGATTTTTTGTTTTGTTCTGGTTATTTTGCTGTCGATGTTGCTTGTCCTCTAAATATATGTATTTAAAATGTTTGTTTTGGTAGGATCTGTCTGCTCAGGTTGTTCTTGTTCCAAAATTTCGAAATAACAAAATCCATCCGAGACAGAATCAGGTCCAATTCATTTGGGATTACCTTTTTTTTCTTGTATTATTTTACTTTGATTCTTTCGATATCTCAACCCCGAATAAGGGAATAGTGTTTTTGTTTTCTTTTTGTTGATGGTGATTCACATTTTTGAGGTGTGCATCTTTTCGACCAATTTCACTTTTGCGGCAAGTATTGGTTTCGTATAAAAATCGGGTATTACGTTCACTTAAAACTGGGTTACTTGTCAATTTATGTTAGTAAATAATTTGTGCCTAATTTCTTGAACTAAATTTAACACTTTTATTTAGGAGCAAAAGAGGCCAAGAATCATCCGTGGTTTATTTACTGAAGCTACCTCATCAATAACAGCAGGTATGTACAACTTAGTTGGACATTTTAGTACAAATATTTATTTCCAAAAAGAATTGACCGAAAAAAACACTATCTTAAGTGTATTATTGAACCATCTGTGAGCACAACGATTTCAAAAAATATTTAGGACCTTTGATTGAGGTGTTCAATTTGTGTTCCTTCGAAGTTGTGGCAAATCTTTCATAAAAGGAGTGATGGTCTTTTTTGCAGCAGAAAATAAATTGAATAAATAAAAAGTGGACATACCTAATCGTTTGTTGGAACGATAAAGAGGGAGTGTTATTTTTATTTTTATTTTATTTTTATTATTTTGTTCTTCATTTCTTTCTGTGGTACAATTTATAAATGTTTTTTTTTTGTTGCTTTTTTAACTTTGAAGGATTGATATGAATTTGATTTGACAAAGTGGTATGTCATTGTGTCATAAAATAAAGATAACAATGATGGATATTTCGAAAAATCATGAAAATCTAGAATATGCTGCTGATCGATGTATATTTATAAAAATATTTATTTTGCATTATCGATAGACGATAAGGTTGGAGACTTTTTGGTGAAGTTGGTCAATTCTATTTCTTTGGGTCATTTACCAGATAAATAGTTTTTATTTTAATTTTGCCTTTGGGTTTTTAGTTATGCTTCTTCATTCAATTCTATAGCTATTCATTCTCAAAACCCCAAATACGACGATTTTGTTTATTAACATACCCACCGCGTGACAAATGTGCTTCGTCGCTGAAGAAAATTTTGTTCGAAAAATCGCCGTCCACCACCTGTTGTTCAGGCACCCATTCAGCGTCGTATAGATACGCAGTTGTTGTGTGAGCTGGACTTTATATGGATGTAGGTGTAGATCCAAATTCAAAATACGCCATAATGTTCCGTAAGACAGTTCTTATTCCTGAGATTGACGAGGAATCGACATATTCGGGTCTTCGGCAACACTTTTACTTACAGCAGCGATATTTTCAGTGGTACGAGCGAAACGATAGTAGTACCCGTGGCATGATGGTTAGTGCGTTGTGCGATAGTTAAGCGATCCATTTTCGTAAATGTCAGACTTTCAATTCCAGCCCTATACTTTTGAAACCGCAAAATGAATAACCCGTTATATTTATTAATTCTAATAAACCAGGAGAGTCTATGGTACCAACGTATACAAATATTAAATCGGCAACATGACGACGTTGAGAAAGCGTTTGCAGAGTAATGTATGATGGAATGGTGACCAAATCTGGCTAGCATATTCAAAGGTATGCCTGACATATGTAAGTGATATATAAAGACTTTGTAACGTATGGATGGTTAAATTCCTTAGACCAACGTTTGAAAAGGCCAAGAGAAAAATTCGCTTTTGGGAATAATGGTCTATATGAGACTGAAAATTTAACTCTTTATCACATATTAAGCCAAAATCAGTAATAGAGAATACAATGGGGAAAGGAACATTATGGAAATGATAGGTTCGAGGAAATGAAGGTGAACGTTTACGTTTAAGTTCCAGAAAGTTTTTATTGCACCAGGCAGGTTGAAAAACACTGCCCTTTATCTCGTTCCAATAACTCCACTAACCCACCCTGGTGGAATGGTGTACTAAAGAAACGTAGAACAGAGGTTAGAAAACTTTTCAAACAAGCTAAACTGAGTAAATTAGAAGAGGACTTAAAGGCTTATAGAGCCGCACTTAACATTTACACCAAAGAATTAAGGAAGGCCAAAAAGGATTCGTGGGCTGAACATTGTGAATCCATTGAAAAAACAAGCGAGGCGGCAAGGCTCCGTAGAACCCTGGCCCTTAATCCCACAATCCCAGGGTACATAAAACACCCTGATGGATCATGGTCGAACTCGAGCCTGGAAACGCTTGAACTCTTCATGGAAACTCATTTCCCCGGTTGTAAAAACCCAGAAAGTTCTGATTGCTTGCAATCGAACACGCTGGATTTTACTCACACGGAATCAAATTTAGAACTAAATCAGGTTATTACTGAGCAGAAGATTATCTGGGCAATAAACTCGTTCAAACCCTATAAATCAGCGGGACCAGACGAGATTTTTCCAGCTCTTCTTCAAAATGCTCTCAAAGTAATAACTCCGTGGCTTAGGGTAATCTTCATAAGTTGTATCGAACTTAGATACGTCCCTAATAGATGGAAAAAGGTCAAAGCAGGGAAACCGACTCATTCGACCGCTCAAGATTATAGACCAATAAGTCTCTCTTTGTTTCTCCTTAAGACACTAGAGAGGATAATTGATCTACATGTTAGAGAACTTCCTAACGAAAACAATTTCTGCAACTACCAACACGCTTACCTTAAAGGTTAATCAGTGGAGACTGCTCTGCATGAAGTAGTTTCACATATTAAGAAAAGTCTTGAACATAAAGAATATACCCTGGCAGCATTTCTTGATATGGAGGGTGCGTTTAATAACGTTAAAACGAATCGATCAAAACTGCCTTAGTTGAAGTTGGAGTTGAATCTGTCATTATCAACTCTCAAATAGGAGTTAGCACTATAGAGAAAACAGTCACTAAAGGCACACCACAGTTAGTTTTGTTCACGAAGAAACGGAAACTGGAGGGCTTCAACTCTCCCAAACTAAATGGTATTCCTCTAAAACTTTCTAAGGAAGCTAAATTTCTAGGAGTAATCCTTGACTCCAAGCTTACATGGAAGCGTAATACTGAGGAGAGAATTCTACACATGCAAAAAGACCTTCGGTGTACGTTGGGGTATGCGACCGCAAGTCATCCAATGGATGTACACAGCGATTGTCAGACCCATTCTTACCTATGGCTCTATTGTATGGTGGAAGGCGGTGGAAAAATCAAGCTGTCTCAAGAACCTGAATAAGGTACATAGACTGGTCTGTATAGGAATAACAGGGGCTCAAAGATCCACACCACAAGCTGGGTTGGAAATGATCTTGGACCTCCCGGCTCTAGATGAGTTCATAAAGTGCACGGCAGCCTAAACTGCAATTCGTTTAAGAGAACTGAGTTTTTGGAGGCACAGCACTTATGGGCACGGGTCAATCTTACAAAGATATGACACGATTCCAGGACTGATAGAGACCATCGATTACATCCCCCCCTTTACTAGATTTCGATAAAAAAAATTTCTACTTTCATACCAGAAAGACAGGGTTGGGATCCTAATTCACTTATAAGTAAACAGGGTATCTCTTTCTACACTGACGGTTCAAAAATGGAATCAGGAACAGGTGCTGGAGTGTTTTGCTAATCTCTCAACATCAGAGCGTCATATAAACTCCCAGCTGACTGTAGTGTCTTTCAGACCGAGATCTTTGCCATTGGAAAAGCAGCTGAAGTAGCACATCACATCTTCGGAGATTACTTTTTTCGTGGACAGCCTTAGCCAGTGAGACCACAAGATCAAAAGCAGTTTTAAACTGTAAGAAAGGAATTAAAGAAAATCTGCCACACTAACCAGGTAAAGCTCTGCTGGGTTCCTGGACATAGCAATATAGAAGGGAATGATATAGTAGATGAACTAGCCAGGAAAGGGTCAGAAGCAGACACAAGTAGTAGCGACCATTCAGTTAGGGGCCCACTCGTCCCGATTGGGGTACTCGAGAGGAAGATAGACCTTAAACTAAAAGAGGAAATCAATAACTCCTGGAAATCCAGGGACGATTGCGTAATCTCTAGAAGTTTATGGCCTAACACAAATGAAAAGGAAACTCGGTATATTCTATCGCTGCGTAAAAAGAACATTAAAATCTTGATAGGTGTACTAACAGGTCATTGCACCATTGGCACAATGGCTAACAGGATAGGGGCATTTGCACCCGATTTTTGTAGGAGCTGTCAGGATGAGGAGGAAATAGAAACCATTAAACACCTGCTCTGTGACTGTCCGAACCTCCAAACCAGCCGACTCCGTCATTTCGGAAACAGGTTTGTTGGAGAACATCGATGATCTAGCACAGGTCTCAATGGCAAACATGAGGAAATTTATAGATAGCACAGGCTACGTTAATCGGCAAAATTAAGAATCATCGATGCTAACTTTTACTATTTACAGGGGATCACAATGGACCAGTAGGCCCCCGTGTACGCAACAGCTTCATTCTGTGCACACCCCTTATCACCTAACCTAACCTAACCTATTGCACCAGGCAAAAAAAGTGTTAAGGTCAGCGAAGAACCTTCGGAAGAAGCGATAGCTTTGATTATTTTGATGTCGTCAGCATAGTTAGAAATATCATAGAAAGAAAAAAATGTATTAATAGGATTAGGCCGAGATGGCTACCCTGAGGAACCCCTGATAATGCGAAGATTGGATCAGAGACCGCGTTTCTAAATACAACTCAATGTACGATTTTCTATGTAAGATTTAATCCACTCAATAAACATTGTTGGAAAACCAACAGCTTTCAGTCTTAAATTGATTATTATCTTGTCAAAGGCCTTTCTAAAATCAGTGGTTATGACATTAACTTCCATACTTTTTTCTAGAGCAAGGAGTGTTTTGACAAATTAGGTAAGATTAGCTTTACTACAGAGATGAGGTAAGTATGCATCTTATTACTATACAACTGGTAAAGGGATTATCATAAAGTTGAAAAGGAAAAAGCTGCTTATTGGTAGCAAAGGCAATTTAGAGACGCCAGGAATTGTATTTTTAACTTTATATTTAACAGCCCAATCAGCCAATTCAGGCATAAAATTAATGATAAATCATCAATGACTCAATGTTCGGAGAAAGGTTCTACTCCTCGTTTTATATTTTTCGCATTGTCATCATTATTTCAAATCGTTGTTCGAAATTGAGTCCAATAATATATCATTATGTCCGACTTTAATATTTGATAATAATAGTATTTTCTCGTGACATTGAACGACGCATCGTTTTTTACACTACGACGTGTAAAAAAAACATTCATGTTGATTGATTTTAAAATTGCCCCATTAAAGCATTTTTGCATCCACATGGAACCAAAATATTAAAATTTTGCACAGAATAACCAATAGTGTAATTTTTATAGCGGTAAATTTTGTCAAATATTCCAAAATCTGAATATTATACACCAGTGTGCTACTTCAGATATGGAGAACAGCTGAAAATTGGCCTTACTCCACTTTTGTAAACTGCAATAAGACCAATTTTTAAAAGTTGGTATTATTTCACTTGGCTTTATTTCACAGCACCGTTTATAATTGTTCTCCACATCAATATCATTCAATTCTAGATATTAAAAAACGTTAAGCCCTTAGACCACTTCAAGAACTCGGTTTTCGAATTTTAGGATCAAAGTCTTTGCATAATTATTCACGACTTCCTACCACTCATTACATCAAAATAAATTTTTAAAGTTGACTGGACTAATTACTAAGGCAATTTTCAACCAAATGCTTGGAAACAAAATGTTTCATGGAAGTACATTTTGATTTAAATAGCTCCAAGAAAGTTATTGGGAGCTGGCACTGATATTTATAACAAAAACCCCATAAGAAACACAAAATCAATCAACCAACCAGTCTTAAAACCTGCACACTTAACAGTGAAACATTGAGAACGGATAAACTTTTCATCAATCAGTCTTAGATTTTCCAGGCCCCAAATGCTACAATTCTCCCTAAATACGTAGCGTCCGAGATGAAAATATACAGTCGTCGAGATTACGACGCGACGTTGCTGATGGTGATCGACGGACTTGCGTTCTTGAGATAACTGATCTTGGAATGCTTTAAAACCTAAGTCTTAAAGCAAAATACCGTGTAAAGTCGTTTATCTACATAATATCTAATTTAAAAAATTGAAGAGCAATTGACAAACCAAGACAACAATAACAATATTATCAGCTGTTATTGATCTACTTAACACTTCAATTCTTAACATCCCAAAAGCTCAAATTTCTTACAACAATTACACTGTTGCTGGCCTTAGAAAGTGTTTCACGTCTACCAAAAAGTACTTTAGGTTTTGTGAACTGCTACTGCAAAATTTTCACCATTCTTTTAGCATAGTGAATTTGAAATACATCCCAAAAAAGCAATTTCCTAGACCAAAAAAGCTACCTGATTATTGGCTTTTGAATGTGCAAGAAATAAACCTTATTCACATCTAAAATCTTAAAATAACGTCTTAAAATCCAAAAATAAGCAAGTACCTAATTGATTTTAAAATGAAAGTATTTATCACGCTACGCGGTCTTACCAATTTATGCGTTTCTTGATAAGATTATGATATTCTCTAACTGCCATACTGCCTCATAAGCCAAACATATTCGTATATGGACTCAAATAAATTAGTCCACAAGCTAATGGATGATTAATAGATGATATTTATCCCCACATAACCGCAAACTAAAGAAGGTCTTTAGTCGTCCGTTGGGGATATTTGAATATTGAACCAATTAATTTCTCCTTAAGTTTTTGTTTGTTTTATATTTATATAGTTTGTATAGTTAACGAATTTGCATACAAAATAAAAACCCTATGAATGACTGATTTCAATCACGACACAAGAAATGCTAATGGAAGCTATTCCATCGAGCTCTTATCTACTTACCTACTTCAAATTGCAGAAAAAAAACCTTTTAGTATGGTAAACTACAGAAATATATAATATAAACAAAAGAGCTGATGTAAGAACTTAAAACAAGCCATCTATATCGAATGATTTAGTTTATATAAATTGGTGGAACTGTCACAGTAGACAATTATTTTAAGAAATTAAGATTAAGGTCTTGACAGTTTGGATATCTGTTATTTCATAGAAATATATATGTATGTATAAGATTTAACCGATGGCGATGAGGCACAAGAATTTTATGGATTTGTAATGAAAGAGGTGTCTAGATAAACATTCTAATGCGCCAACATTGTATTGACCTAGAATGTTTTGTTTATAGATAATATGTTAAATGGGGTGAAAATGGACCAATAATTTGTTTTTAATTTTTCCAAACCAAAAAGGAGCGGCTACTCAGATTTTGATTTTATTTTCTTGTTTTAAAATTTTTCATCAACTTTAATCTACTTAAAGTAATGACATGTTTGTTGTATTAATCAGCCATAAATACATTGAAAGAAGATTAATATTTAAATTCGGGTATATCTTTAATAAAAACTAGCAGTAGTTTGTAAATCAGAGTCTACTAAGTGTCTTCTGGTCTTATCGGCTCTTTTAAACAAAATTCTTTTATCAAAAAACGGGATGGAAACCAGAAGTTATCACCTTTCAATAAAACAAGAATAGTTCTTATAAAAGATCAAGGAGAAGAAATCACCTACAAAAAACAGAGTTAATACGAGAGGTGTGGTATATGAGCTGTTTGACAAAAACAAAAAAAAAGAAGAATTTTAAAGGTGTGACTTATATCTATTTAATCTTATATAACGCTTTTTTTAACAAAATAAAATATTAAATGCCACAAAAACTTCTGAAGTGACTTTTTAAGTTAGATAAATATACAAAGATTAGCCATAGCCATAAGTACTTACTCCGATCAATAGAATTTAAATTACATATTTAATGTCTTGAATCGATTGTGGAGTATTGACACAGATCTGATCTTGTATGTGACGCAAAAAAAAGTCGAAATGTGGTAAATCACAAGATCTAAGTGGCCAATTTCCATCACCTCTTCAAGATATATATGTAGGTACACTTTTTCTTGCAAAGCTCTAAAATGCGAACTATGTCCGCCATATTCACTTTTTTCGCATTGTTGAAGACTGTATCGTTCCATTTTTAGTAATGCCAAAACATTGCAGTTTCAAAAGTGACAGCAGCCAAAACAGTGTAAAATTCAAAATTACATATACATATGATAACGAAAAATTAGGAAAATAGAGAAAACACGTCAGCGACGAAAGAAGAGATCCTGGGAAAAGAACATTGTCTCTGAAATTCTAAGAAATAGAGAGCGAGGTCCATATCAGGCATGGAAGTTATACCAATATTAATATACTATACAACTCGATGCTCATACTATAAGTCCGATGGGGGATATCTGATGACCGATCTCAAAGGCATTCTGGAGCGATAGAGATTGCACATTTGTATGAATTACTCAACTATCAGCTCACCGAAGAAATTATGGTTGCAGCCACCAAGAATTGAAGAAGTCAAAAAGGCTGTAAGCGGCTGAAAGACAACATAGCCTCGGGTAATGATGGCATAGAAGCTGAGCTAATCAAAAATTAAGGAATTATTACACAAACTAATTTACGGAGTGTTACTGCACATGTGGGAACAAGAAAAGATGCCATAGAACATAGAAGAATGGCGTAAAGGTGTAATGTGTCCCATACATAAGAAATGAGATATCATGTGAGTCCAGAAATTTTAGGGGTATAACGTAACCGAGAAGCCTCATAGGTGGAAACCATGTGGCCAGGCAAATCAACAACAGATCAGATTTTTACCCTTAGGCAGCCAATGGAGAAATGTCTAAAATTTAACATCCCACCACTTCTACTCTGAACGTCGAACTTGTCGAGTTGTAGAAGCTGAGTAAGGTCAATGATTCTCGAGAATTTTCGCCAGATGAGTTCTGAAACTAAAGGACGTTCTTATCCCTCTAGCTTCCCAGAATCATCACCCATTCCCACATAAACAAGGCATACCAGCCTACGTTTATGTCACCAACTCACATCCCACCTCCCACGTTGTAATGGCGAAAACGCTAGATAGCGCTCCTATCTCCTATACTCATTCTCACTCTAGGTAACCTAGCTGAATTACTGTTACCGAATCCCAATCTTTTCCTTACATATCAGAATGATGATTTAACATCAACTGACTCCTCACCCTATCTCTTCCTCCCTACCAACTCTCATCTTTATTGGGCTGGATCTAAGGTGTTAAACGACCCGTGCCGATGATCAGTCTGGCTGGGGGCCTAATTCAAAAATAGACCAGTATCTAACAGAGTATCCGGATACCTGGCGACCTCCGGATTAACTAGCCTTATCTGTACATGCGAATCTCTGTGCAGACGGACCTCTTTTCTTCGCGTCTCGTGGGACCAAAGATGTATAAAAACAAAACAAAAATGAAAAGAACGATGAGACCGGTATCTCTTTAGGACCGGACGGCAGTTTGGCGTCAAAGCCTGTTGCCGTATCTCCTGCGGCCAACACAGAGAGGGGAGTATTGGCTAACCATGGACCCTCCTCTGCTGTTGGTAGCAACGAGAATATAATTTCAGTAGTGGCAGGGCTGTGATTTGTGAAAAATGGCCCTACCACTACTAATGAGAGTACATCCAGAAATGAAAAAGGGAAACTCTCAAAAAGCCTATATAGACAAAGGCGGCAAGCGGCGAACATCCTAAAGGCCTCTGGTGCATCATCGGGGGCTGAAAGAACACCGCAGCAAACCGCTAGCGTCGAATGTGCTAAAAGCATACTTGCTACAACAAGGACCAGTAAGGACTCTACGTCTAAACGTGAAAGGTCTCTTGAGGGCACGGTACCGACACCAAAACGGCCTCGGGTGCAAAACACCAGCACTCCCCTCAATCCCATCAAGAAACAATCCAGTTTCAGTGACGTCGCGAAGGGCAAAGTCGTGGTTGCGGTCATTGACAGGGGCGATGATGATGGCACAATATCGTCTGATCGTTGACAGTTGGTCAAGGTTAAGCTCTCGGGTGGCTTTTTAAGCATTTTGAGGGAGCTTCCAGGACCACTTCCTCCCATAAGCGATGGGGGTTGGCATCAAGGCCATGTCAAACTCATGGTTTGTGGCGACCAGAGGTCTTGTGACTTGTACAAGCTCGCTGTCAGCCGGTTAGGTGAAGTTTGGCCAGGCGCGAAACTCTAGAGCCCGCATTTGGATTCCAATCGAACCTGCTGGTATCGAGGACATTCTCGAGATGATCAGAGTTTGTAACCCGTCCCTTTCGACGCATAACTGGAAGATAGTCAACCTAGAGGAATCCTTGGCTCCTCTAGCCTTGAACGAGGGCTCTATAAACTATGGCTTCGAATCTATTAAAATTCGAATCTATAAAAAAGATGAGGTTAACGTGGATAGTGGGCCTGGCATACCAATCGCTACTTGTAAACTGTTGCTAATGCAAGACGCTGTGAGGAGGGCAGGCACCAGGTGGAACAACATCACCACGTGTCAAGTCATAAAAAACATCTGGCCAACACTGGATTTAAAACGTTCAAGGTGCTTGCTCTCTGAGCAGATCGCATATAAGCTCGATAATAGGTGTCATAACCGGACACTGTCTAATAGGAAAGCACGCCACGAGACTGAGCGTATTCTCAAATGACTTTTGCAGAAGCTGTATGGACGAGGAAGAGGAAGAAACAGTTCTTCATCTTCTCTGCACATGCCCTGCTCTGGCTCGAAAACGCAAGAATTACCTATCTACACGATAATCATATAATCAGCCTCAAGATTCATGTGGTATTACAATGGGCCATTAAACTGGCTTAAGTGTGTCCGTTTCCATCTTGGACAGCCACTATAACCTTACCTAACCTAACCTTACATCCCAACATCTGTTTATAGAGTCCAAAGCCGCCTACATATGATAGATTAGCCAGGGTACAACTTTATTAAGCCATGAGAGAATTCGGCATGACAAATAAACTTTATAAGACTATGTTGGATGATCATGACTAACGTTTCAAGCCAAGTTAATGTGACTGTCAAAATTTTGAATGGGCCTCTATAAGGGAATGGGATGGCCTGTCTCCTCTTTAGTCTGACGTTGGAGAAAGCAATCCGAAACTCTAAAACATATACCAGCCTATAATTCCACATAACTACTAGCTTAAGCAGATGACATTTTTGGAAGAAGCCAACAGAACTCAATTATCCAGATCGAGAAAGTGGCAAAAACTTAGGAAAAAAATTAGGAAAATGGGGCTTCGTCTGTGGGAAACGTTGGAAACCAACAGCAATAGCGGTGGGTTGTAACGAATTGTTACTCTTTTCCTCTATCACGCCGAATCTGAGACAATAAAACATAACACCAGGCACGACCATTGCATATAAAGATGCCGAGGAAATATTTATGATATAGCTTTTTCTATTAACCTGTTTTTAATTCACAATGACTTTTAACAGAATACTTCATATGGCGAGGTGAAATTTCAACCCAAATTTGTCTTCTACCTTTACCGAGTTTAGGTACCAATCTGGTATACATATATACGAAAGAATTTCCGAGGACCGATTCTCGTATTTTTTGGTTCCCGAAATAATTTCTTTCTTCTTCTTGTTTATTCCGCCATTCTTAGGCAGGCTTAGGCTACCCGTTTATTTTATAGTTTGCTACTTTTGTAGGGATTTTGAAAACTCTAAACCCAAGTTTTTTTGATTTCTTTGGGAAGAACAAATTTCACCAATAACTCCAGACTCCTTCTGTATAAGACGTTGGTCCTACCATTACTCACCTATAGATCTTGGATATGGAGACTTGGCGGTGGTCTACGAAATACGAAATTATACCGGGAAGCTGATTGTAGCTTTAATGGCTGAAACACAAACACGCTTCAGCTTCGCCTGACGTTTACGAGATTAGCCATATGAATTCAATGCATCCTATCACAATGAAGCTTTGACCTCACTTCCGTTTGACAATCGTAAGGAAAAGAACGTAATGTTACGTTACATTTGCTTTGTCTGACAGCTCAATAGCTGTACAAAAAAGTCAACAAACAAAATCCATTGGTTTTTTAGGGATTGGAAAAAGTTAAAAAGTAAGTTATTGAAATATATGTAGAATAACAATACATTTTTTTCTTAAAAACGTTTTATTTTTGTAGAACAGAAAATGTTTTTCGAAGAACTTCTCATAGATTAAAGAAATCCGTAGATTGAGCTCCCGGACTCACCAAGGTCTTTGAGTCTGCGCTTCTTCTTGCTCCATGAGCTGAACATACCCACTATAGGCTGTGTAAGCTACTTCCGCGATAAATTTAATTTTTTCGATTTCAAAAATTCATATTTTTTACTGCACGAAAAATCAAAACAAACTTTTGAGAAAAAATAACAGTTGCTAATGACAGAAGTGTCATTTTAGAAATGTCATTCAAAGCGACCTCGAAGCACGCCCATCGTAACGCAGACGAAGCTGAAGAGTGTTTGTGTTTCAGACATAAAGGTAAAACTTGGTAGTCTCCACTCCGCTTGGTTGGGCTCATAGCAGGCGAAAAGTCCTTTGCAGTACGATTTATGATAGAAGACAGCAGGGAAGACTATGTCTCCTATGAAAGGATATCGTGGACCAGGGTGCCCGGAGCCTTTGCCTTGAGAATTAAATTGAGAAAAAAAAACGGAGTTCGGTTTCAAATTTTTGTTTTAGATGACTTCAATAAATGATTCATCTATTCAAAAAGTAGAGAAATGATGGTATATATACTCTCACATACTCAGAGCTGGAGAGAGTATATATACAGATTTACAAAAACTAGATAAATTCGTTTTGAATCCCTAACTAGGAAACAATAGCTCCCATTATCCGGTGTTTCTTTGTATATGATTTTATTTATCATTTGTAATCCAATAAATTGATTATATGATTCTTACATCTCTAAACTTCCTAAACATCACCAAAGATAAAAAATGGAAAAACTTAAACACAAACTGAACCATTGGCATTGCTCCATGTGTTCTAGCGTGGAAATTTTCACGCCACAGACACCAACTTCTGATCATATTGAGAATCAGAATCAGAATTAGAATCAGACGACCGAAAACCCAAAGCTGCAAGTGTCTGGGCCATTTGGCTTTCTTGAAAAGACAACGTGTTGTTCATCAGCTTACACTACACTTCACTACACTACACTACACTAAAACAACAACAACAACACAAAATGCAAAACAAGAAAAGAAGAAGCACAAATCTGTGTTGTTTTCCATGTCCATCCATGTTGCAATTTTAATTGAACCAACCATTAATTAATTTCTACATTTTTCTTAGTCAGCCTTCAATTTATTGTGCCAAGCGCACAAGACCCAGAATTACTATGAGTTTATGAGAAAGTCTTATGCAAGCTAAGCTAAGCCACAAGGCAGTTTAATTCTTCGATTTATATATGTATCTTCCCAGTGAGGCGTATATGTGGTATGCTCTTCAATGCACTTGATCACCACAACTCTGTAAAGTCAACGTGTTACAGACACAAAAAGGGTTTTGACTTTTTGGTCATTTTAAAAGACGCGCCTCTAAGAAGCTTCTGTATATAAAATGCGAGACTTGGAGACTTCTGTATTGAGCAAAAGACTTTTATCTACATATGAGTATATAGATAAAGCAACTTGTTCAGCGGATTGTGATCATGACACACGATGTGGTGCAAATTAATGCTGAATGTTGCTTACATACTCCATGTGCGGGCTAGCTTGAGAAATATTAATTTACAACTGAAACATACTCGTATATCAGCGGAACGGCTACCGATTGAAACGCCTCGCAATAAACAGTGCAGTCTTCTATATTCGATTGCTGGCTTGTTATTGATAATAATAATTGCAAAAAAGTCATCTAGAAAGTTTTTGATGATGATAGTGTTTGATAGAGTATGTTCGAAAAGAAACCATTTTTCTTTATTTATAAAGAAATCAATTTCTTTTTGTTTAAGAAATTTTTGGCGAATTGGTATTTTTGTTATTTTTTAAAAGTTTTTCAAAATATTAATTACAACATTTTGTGAAATATAACAAACATTTTGAAGTAAATATTTTTCTTTGATCCGAGATAAAGTACAACTTTTCTCAAAATTGATGTAGAGAGGGAATTGAAATTGATTTCTTAACTTCGACGCCTCATAATTGGAACATAATTTTTGGAAGCCAAAACCTTGGTATTGGCATATGTTTTAAGACATTACCTCTACAAATTAATTTCTGACTTACAAAATATCATTTTTCTTTTCTCACCATGGTCTAGCCGTATGTGTATGAAATGATGTTGCCTATATCAACTTCTACCACTATATGGTCAGTGCAAAACAACAAATTTCAATTATATGTGGTTTAAATTCAACTTCTAAGGGTTCATCATTCAAAAGTGTTTTATTTATCATAGCCCAAGTCTGGATAGCAATTCGACTTCTAATGAATTCGATACGCTGTTCCACTCTATTCAGAGAATTGTATCCATTTTCCGCACAGTGAGATCGTTGTTACGGGCGATTTCAATGCACACAATTCTTGAACTTGAACTTGAAGGAAGGTATGTCGAGATTTTTGCTGAGTGAAACCACCTGACTTAGTTAGTTGATGAGCCAACTCGGATTCCTGACGTTGCAGGTCAATCCGCAACACCCTTGTTTGGATTCTAACCTCTGATACTAATAAATATGCACACAGTGATTTCTCATGCCAAAAAACCCCAGTTAAAGTGAAAGCCTCTACGAGAACCGTATGGCAATATGAGAAAACCAACTGGGACAGTCTCAACTTCTTTTTCAGGATATATGGTTTTAAATGTAATCCTTTATGGAATGAGAAATTATACCGAATAGGGTAAAATCTATCAAACCCAAAGAAAACTCACGGTTTGATTTGAGCTGTAAAGAGGTTATTAGGATTAAAGATAGGAAACCGGAATAAGTTCAAACAAGCTAGGAAGACTTGCAACGGGTATATTCGACGCATTAAATTTTTACGTGACAAGAAATTACGGCGAAAAATACTACAATGTCCCAAAGGTAGAAAACTTTTGTGGTTATTTCTAATAAAATGTGTGCAACACAACCTCATCGTCAGTTCCTACGCTCGTTTCAAATGACACTTTTTTTGTAAGCTCGATTAATAAAGCCAATGAGTGACATGACTCCTCCTGTACTCGAAAGCGTAAACAATTCTTTGGGACGAATCTTTTTTTTAACTCGTTCAGTTGCTAGAGTACTTAAAGATCTTGACATTCACAAATCCGCTTACCAGGATAGCGTGCCCGCTATTGTTCTGAAGAGATGTTCTTCAACGCTTGCAAAACCACTGCTTAAGCTTTTCCATCTGCCTTATTCTATAGGTCTCTTTCCGAGTGGATGGAAAATAGCATTTGTTCAGCCCGTCCCTAAAAAAGGCGAATCCTCCTCCCCCTCTAAATATCGCCCAATTGTACTTACGTCCCTTCTTTCCAAGGTCATGGAAACGCTGATTAATTTTCAGCTTAAGAAATATCTTGAAGAACGAAAGCTTCTTAATGACCGGCAGTTTGGCTTTCGTTGCAATAGGTCCGCTGGTAATCTCATGGTTTATCTCACCGAATAGTGGAACAAATCTTTACATCGTTTTAGAGAAAGTAAGATTATTGTACATAATATTTCAAAGGCATTTGATAGAGTTTGGCATCAAGCTCTCTTATCGAAAATGCGTGCTTTTGATATTGATGAATCTCCTCTTTGTATTGGACGGGTTCAAATCTGATATCCACAAAATAAACGCTGGTGTGCCCCAGGGCTCCGTTTTGTCTCCGAGGCTCTTCCTTATTTTAATAAATCATCTTTTGTCTGAAAGTTATAACCCACTAAATTGTTTCGCTGATGACAGTACCCTCAGCTTCTCATATTCGTTTTTAGATTATCATCCTTGTTCTTTGGATGTGAACTACCAACGGCTGCGTATGCTAAGCTCATTAAATTCTGATCTGGACAGCATTGTCCAATGGGGAATCAAAAACAGTGTGGAATTTAATGCTTTGAAAACTCAATGCTGTCTACTGTCGCAAAAGCGTAACCCTCCCCCAATGCCACTATGCATGAGAGGTACTTGCATCTAGGAGACCGAACAGCTTTCAGTCCTAGGTATATGCATTACAAACCACTTGTTGTGGAGTGATCACATATTTGACATCGCTAAAAATGCTGCTAAGTATTTGGGTTTTCTCCGAAAATGGAAGAAGTTTTTTACCTCTTCTGATCTGGCTATAATCTATAACGCCTATGAGTATATGAAGGTACGCATTTGGTGATTCATAATTCTCTCCAAACCATTTTTATAAAAAAAGAATAAATTTAATAACATAAGGCAGTACGACTTTTTAGAACACCGGGTACATTTCATCAGTTCCAACTGAATTGGAATTTATTGGTAGGATCTTTTCTAAGCCTAAACGACTGAGAAATTGAAGTCACTACATCGCTCCTCATGCAAGTCTTTCAACATAAGAAGTGGCCCAATATGAAGGCAGTTCAGTGTCGCACATTTTTCCAAAGGTTCTCTGGCAAGACAGGGTTCAAGCTTCGGTGCAAACAATTGTTTATTTAGCGTGTCGTATAGATAAACCTTGTTTCTAAGTTTCTTTTATATATTAAGCTATTAAGCACATTATAAGTTTAAATAAGCGTTAATAAACTCTAGATCAAGTTTTTAATAAAGGTGTTGATATGAACATTGAACCAAAATTGGTATCAGCTTTGACACAGTTTTGTTTATGCATAGAAAAGTCATGATCTTTATTTGACAAAATTGGTTACCATTCGACAATATTGCTCCGAACTGTCTGCAACAGTGACTATCTATTGGCATAGAAAACACTAAACAGACGCTTTGTCTTGATCAAACTTCACCTCTTTGACCACTTGTGTTTCCATTTCCACTAAGTCAGAAATCTGACTCACGGCTGAAGAAAATGTTGTTCGAAAAGTTAGTGAACTTTATAACAATACTAGTGGACTCGACAGACCTATATTATTTCAAGCCGTTAGGTTATTAAACAAAGGATTGGTGAATACAATAATCTTTTGGCTATTCAAGAAAAGTCCGTTAAGCGCAATAGATCTCAGGAAGAGGCTCTTCTGGCTGAGAAAAAGAGTAAGCTTGACGGTCGGCAAATAAAATGTAATGTGCCATCTCCCAGAGCAGCGCAATCGTATACTCTAAGTGAGGTTGTCAGAGATGACCTCCAGGTATCGATTGCGGTTGAGCTCTTGACCCACAGCAAATATGTGCTAGCGGTGTCGAACTCCATCGAGGGCAAGATCTTTGATATGATTTTTACTTATAAAATAAATAAATAAATAAGGTGGCGCAACAGTCCATTTCGAACCAGGGCCTAGTGACTTTCAACTCTCAACCATCCCTGTGTGCGAGTAATGTTGTCAGAGATGGAAGGGACCATACAGTTTATATGCCGAATCCAAACGGCTAATTTGAGAAAGCACTTTTCATGACAAGAATTACTCTTGGAGGATTTGTCAATTCCTCGCAAGAGGCAGTACCCGTGAAAAAAGTTAGGTGGCACAGGCAGGGTTTGAACCCAAGACCCCTTGCATGACAGTCCAACGCACTAACCATCCCGCTACGGGTACTTCACTTATAATTTGTACAAAAGTGAAAGCCCCTACCCTAGTTTTGATCTGGTTAAATGTTAAGGGGATAAAGGGTAATCAAGGGCGAAGACAAGTTTCCCATAAAATTCCTTAAAAACGCATTTCTAATGCTGGCAAAGACTGGGAGGGCTTGAAGCTCAAGCTCATTTGAGCTAAGGACATCCATAGACAGCCTAACGCTCGCATTTAGTTGCCCTTCATGGTCATTAGGCCAAGAGGACAGAAGCTTATTCGTAACCTTCAAAGGTTTAATCCATTTGTCCCAATGCATGACTTGGTTGTCATTAAGCTGAAAGAGCAGCAGAAGACAAGAGCCTCTTACCTTGTGGATTAACGAGGAAAGCAGAAGGGCTCTTGAAAAAGTCGGTGGTATAAATTGCGTTTTGGCATTACGAATGCCTAAATTAAAATCCTGCAAAACCAAAGGGACCAGAAGCCGACAAGGGCGATGACAATGTTGTTTGCGATACGGTGGCCCCTAGTTGAGCGGGTTCCACTATAAGTGTGCTTCAGATAATCTAAGAGTGTTCCTATGGGAGGAAAACAGCGACGTCAACCTTATATAAGAACTATGGTTGAATGGCCTCAGAGTGCGAGGCCTCACAGATAGCCAATACGACCTTGTCTATGAAATCTCAAACCAAGATAAGCACTCCCGATCTGACAGCTGTCAGATTAGAAGACAATCACCGCCCTAGGAGATGAGCATCCTGGTAAGAGAAGCGTAGTCAATAAGGACTACCCTCCTTATTGGATGTGATGCGTGTACGGTATTCTCTTTTGGGTAGTTCAGAGATAAACGGATGAGGTCTAACGAGTTTGTTGTATCGAAACGGCGTTTTTCAGCGTATAAAATGAAAAACTAATAATGCAATAATTGTATTATTCTTTATTTTCAAATAACTAAAATTTTGTATTAATTTTTCCAATATTACACTGCAATTTAATGTTTCTCGTTGTAAAATTTAAGTTCAAAATTAATTTCATTCTCAACATACTGTACAAAAATTCAATATTGAAATCAAGCAATAAACGTTCTAAATAAAACCACCACCTAGTAATCATGTAATGAGCTTGCAACTGTTACTTCTTTTATCCGAGCTCCACTTTCTGAGTTGAGGCTGAGCATCTTTTTTTAAAAGTTCAGTGATACATTCCCCCCCCCCCCCTTCATCAAATTTAAATGAGGGGGAATCAACTTAATCCTCACCTATAGTACCAATCTTAAAAAGCAACATATTCTTAATGATCAGTTTAAGGCAATGAGTTATTATTAAGCTACCGGTCAATGATGGTGTGGTGTTTGCGCGCAGCGCACGTTCAACTCTGCAATTGGAGGTATGCCGCTGTATGTCGATCGGTCGTACTTCTGCCGCGAACAACAACGTTTATAAATTGTATTGGTGATGGTGCAGCAGCGGCAGTGGCAGCAACCCAACCCCACCTTTTTTCGCATTCAAAATTGATTGACGGTTATTTTTGTCATTCAACTTGCATTTTACCATCACAAATGACTGTGATTATTATGAGGTTGGATGCAATTTGTTTTCTCCATGCGTAAGATCTGAGAGCCTTTACATACCTACATCCATTCTACTTACATACCATATACATATATGTATGTATGAACTTAAAGACGATCGACGACGCGAACGGTGTAGATGCGTGCCGATCAATCAAAGAGAACGCGAATTTTTTATAATTGAATATCATTTTGCTTGTGCTACTGTTTTGGGTGTTTTCCGGGGGAAGTTATATTCTTGCGGCCTATTAGGGCTCATTAGCACGCCTTTTAAAATTACCACATGGTTTTAAATTTAACACAACAAAAAAAGTTTCAAAAGCGCGGTCACAAGAAAAAAACGAAAACAAAAATTCATCCCGAATTTTCGTTGATGGGTTAATTGGGTGCCGACATCTGCCAGAAAACAAGAAGCTCGTACAAGTTCCTAATGAAGGCTAATTTGATACTCCTTAGTGATAACCTATAATTTGGAAAATTATCTTTTATATATTCCTCAGGCTAAATATACATAGGTTGAAAATTGATAGCCGTGAATTTAATATTAATGCCCAGGGTGGACCTTAGAGGTACTTTTTTGATCGTTCTAATAACATGGTAATTAAATATAAGTATATTGTGAAATAAAAAGGTCTTTCGTATTGTTCTGATGGTAAGCTTTGCGTATGTGTTAAACGTAATTCAAATTCGGTTTAAATTCTATAATAATAACTCATTGTCATTAAAGGTGACAAATTTTACAACATGGGCTTTTCTGACCAAACAACACCCGAAGTAAGGTATGTTGAAGTCCTTACCAAGTTAAATCGAAGCCAACCCCACTGAAGGAAACTGGAATAAATTTAAACAAACTTAATAAACCTGTATCGGTCACATTCGGAAAATTCTGTTTTAACAGCACAATTTGTTATTGATTCGATGCTACCGCCAAAGAGTGTCATGAGTGCTCCTGTACGTATGCGATTTTATAGGACCAATCGTCTTTCGCACTCGTGCAGTTGTAAGAGTACTGAAAGATCATATACAGGGTTTTTCAACAGGGACGCTACAAATGTAGAGCGACAGGGACAGCAAACGACGCCATATTTCTTGCCGCTCTTTTGACATTTCTCTTCAGCAAGGTTTGTCATTTCATGATGGAAAGATATACGAGCCAACAACGAGTCGAATTTATTAAAATTTACTACCGAAATTCGGAGTCAGTGGCCTCAACGTAAAGAAGCACTACGTCCAATTTATGGTCGTCATAATCGTCCTAGCAGATCAACAATTGAGCGTCTAGTGGAAAAATTTGAATCCACAGGCACAGTACAAAAAGTTCCCGTGCCAGTGAGACAAAAAAATGCCCGTAGTGTCGAGAATATTTCTGCCGCTGAGGCTTCAGTTACAGAAAGCCCAAATGTGTATCTCACACGTCATTCCTAAGCGTTGGGCATCTCTGTGACGTCGTTGTGGCGAATTTTGCGAAAGATCTTGGCATTCATCCTAACAAGATTAAATTGACGAAAGATCTGAAGCCGCTTGACCACCAGAAGCGTCGTATTTTCGTGAACTGGGCTTAGCAACAACTTGAAAATGATTCAGATATAATGATTCAGAAATAATCTTCAGCGATGAAGCTCATTTCAGGCTGAATGGCTTCGTCAAAACAAAAATATGCGGTATTGGTCAGACAGCAATCCACACGTTTGGTGTGGTTTATGGGCCGGCGGCGCGGTGTCATTGGGAAGTACTTCTTCCGTGATGATCAAGACCGGTACGTTACTGTGAATGGGAATCGCTACCGTTCAATCATAACCAAATATTTTTGGCCCCAATTGGATGATATGGACTTGGAGAACATGTGGTTCCAGCAGGACGACTCCACAAGCCACACAGCGAATGTCACAATCAATTTATTGGAAACCAAGTTTGGAGAACTTGTTATCTCACAAAATGGTCCAGTCGCTTGAGCGCCTCGGTCGTGCGATTTTTCATTAAACGTTCTTTCACACGAATAAAGAATTTCATTGACATCCAAAGCCGTTTTTTGTTTATTAAAAAAAAAACTTTTGTAGCGCTCTTATTCTTGAATCCGATGGTTCTGAAAAGGTGCTCTTCAATGCTGTAAAAACCACTGCTTAAAATTTTAGTCTATCCTATTCTACAGGTCTCTTTCCAAGTCGATAGAAAACAGCATAGACATCGTCCCACATCACTTCCGTCTCTTCTTTCTAAGTTCAAGAAAAGTAAAAATATCTCAAAGAACGAAAGCTTTGACGGGAACTATGGATTTCGTAGCAACCGGTGGACCTGGTGACCTCATGGTTTATCTCACCAGCGAACAAAATCTTTACATTGCTTTCTAGAAAGTAAGATTATGCCACTTAATATTTCAAATCTCTATTTGATAGAGTTTGGCACCATGCCCGGAGTTTCCCCAAGGCTCCGTTTTGTCTTCAAGTCTCTTCGCCTTATATTCAATAACGGTTTCTTGTCTGTCACTTCTAAATTGTTTTGCTGACGACAATACCCTTCACTTTTCATATTGATTTCCAGATTCGTATTATTGCCTTTCGGATTTGGACTATCAACGGCATTTTCAATTCCGATGTAAACAGCATTTTCAATGGGGAATTATTAACCATTTAGAATTTAATGCTTTAAAGTGAAACACAAACCCGATGCCGCACCCATGAGTGGTATTTGCATCCAGGAAACAAATCAACTTTCAGTACTCGGTATCTATATCAAAAACACCTCTTATGGAATTATCACATATTCGAAACTGCCAAACATGCTTGAATACAAGTCGAATAGTTGGCCAGATGCCCCTTAAACAAGTTAAGTCTTTTAGATAAAATCCAAAAAATATCTTTGAATATGATAAGCGATACAACTTTAACCGAAACATGCCTTTCGTTCTTTTACCGATATTTTAACAAACAATGTTCTGTCGAGCCAGTTGCATTCCCTCCTCAAAAAATTCATCTATAATACTCTCATTTTCAGGAATACTGGCATACTGTCAAGTCTAGAGATTCTTTTTTTAACCGCACATCGAGAATGTGAAATGCCTTGCACAACTTTGTTTTTCCCTCCCATTTTAATATTCAAAACTTTAAGACCAATTTCCACCGGTATTTCCTATTAAATTCTTCCCTGTTTTCCTAAAGCTCGCATTGTGTATAAACTATTAACATGTTAAGGGTATTTAAAGCCCGTTGAGTGTTTTAATTAATAAACAAGCAACTTAATTAAAGGGTTAAGTAAATTTGTGTACCTATTATTTTTGGAAATATCCACCTTTAGACTATTGACAAATAAAAACTATAATATTACTAAAACTGGAACAATGCACACTTCAATAGCGTATTCAAATGGTTCAATTTCTCTATAAAAGAAATACTACGTGCTACAATCGCAATTTTGTAAATGAAAAAATTCCTAACAGTGTTATTTCTCAAATACGTTTTCATCAAGATCTTGTGATCTTAACGTGGTATTACTCAAAAATACCCCGTTTTGAAACATTCCTTATTGGTGATCAGCTCGTATTAATCTTAGCATAATGTTATATAACATGTAGCCTTCCTCAATAAATGGGCTGAAAGAATTTTTCAAATCGAACCATAGATCCTGAGGTTAACGCGTTCAAACAGACAAATAAGCTATTCAGCTTTATAATATTAAGTATAGATAAATAAAAGAACTTATGAATTTATCTTGCTATAGTTGTCGTCTCGTCTTTTATTGACACTGAGTCTCGTCTTTTATTGACACTGAGTCTCGTCTTTTATTGACACTGAGTTATTTGACAATACATATCAAGTTTTTCGACGTGATCACCACACACTTAATGATTCAGCTACTGTTGATGGAGGTTTATTGAATGGTGTAAGAAGAATTCTTACTTATGCACATATTGGCGATTTTTTAGAATTCGCGCTTGAAGTGCTCTACTTAAAAACAAAAACGTCTTCGGGTTACGTTTATGTGGGTGCAGCAAATATTCTACCTATGTCTACCGTCGAAATTCAACCGATCCAACTGATGAAATCATTATTTTTGGAAACTTTGATCCTCCCTACTTGGAATGGATTCCGTTCTACAAATGATGATGTCTATTTCCCCACTAGCGCTTAGATCATTAACAATTTATTTTTAATAGATGATTTGGAATCTTTTTCTCTGATGAAATCAATGCTGATGCTGCCATTATCCCATCCGATTCAACAATTATTCCCTACATTATTGGACATTATTTCTCTCACAGTTGTGATATGAACTGTTATTATCACAATCAACAATTGCATAAACAATTACACCGAACTTATTGATCTGTCAAAACTTCCACTTGTTCGTTAATTTCGTTGATATTTAAAAGCTAATGCAAATTTAAGCATTAAGTGAAATTAAGTTTCAAAATTAATGTATCGATTGTGAAGTCAAATAAAGGAAAAGATAAATTTATTAGTTGATGGATATGCATGCATTTTGTTTGGAAAGGGTGACGAAAGTAGGAACATACAATTGGTCTTGTTGAAAAAGAATAAAATATAAATGCAAATCGCGGGTAGTGATAGGTGTTACAGAAGACGTGCACAATATCTCAAAATACTCCACTTGCCATACCCATGAACCAACAGCCAGTGAAAAAGATGTCATAGCAGCCAATAATTCATTGAAAAATTTTTACTAAAAATGGTGCGATGAGAATAAGTCAGATTGTTGAACAATCTGTAGTCAATACTCCATCTTGCAGTCGGGATTATCTACCATCAAAAAAAACATGCCCAAAAACAATAAATTCAAAGAGTGAGGAAATCGGTTCAAATGGCAAAAGAACCTGACACTTTGAAATATATGGACATCCCTCTAAGTCTGTAAAGTATAGAAGGGGAATTATTTTGTCAGGCGGAGAAATTTGTTGACGATGATGAAAATTTAATTTTTGCAACAAAATCGTCATTGCAGTTATTGTTCGATCATGGATGGAATCTTTGACGTAGTACCAACCATAATGGGGCAGCTTTTTTCGATCCATGGCAGAGTTGAAGGAGAAATTGTACCTCTTGTTTTCTGCTTAATGACAAAAAAAAAACGTTGAAGCTCTATGAAGCATTTTTTATAGAGCTACTCAAAAAAGCTTTAAATTGGTGCCGTGCAATAACGCCGAATTTTAGCATTCGGCCTTATTTCACTATGGGAAAGTGAAATAATGCCCATTCGGCGTTATTTCACATTTTGTCCTATGCAAAATGCTTATTACATCTCAGTCTCAAATCTAAGTATTTTACTAGAAAAATCCAAAAATATTGAGATCTAGATTTCTCCAGGTGTCAGTGACACTTTCTATGCTTTGAAATACAAAAAAAAAAACAGTGTTTTAGGAAGCCTTGGCCTTTAACAAAGCTTTGGTTTTCAAAAACTTTATTTTATCCAAAATAAATAATACATAATTCATTTTTCTTGCAAAATAAAATTGAAGTATCAAAACATTTTCTCCTCACATTTAAAATAAATTTGTTATTTTATTAATATGTTAACATTACCTACTATTTCTGTTTCAACATTTTTTACATTTTTTGATTCTGGTAAGACCAAGATCAGTTAAGAGAAGTAACGTGAAGTGAAAGTTTCAGTATTGATTGAAATTAAAAAATATAGAACTAATACCTAATTATGTACATTTACAACATCAAGGCTAATAATTAAATATTTCAGTTTCATTCAAAACCGTTAAATTACCACATACGAATAAGGTTTTGGAAATGCATGTTTTTAAGGTAAGACAAATTTTGCGGCATGGACCAGAAAAAAAATTAAGATTAGAATTTACATTTCAGCTGATTGCATTTTTTGAGAATTTGATGGAATAAAAATAAAAAAAATATACTATAGGCACAAATGGCAGCGAGCGGAGCGAGCGGAAAAAAATTAGCCCAAAAGAGAATCAATCGCTCCGCTCGCTGCCATTTCTGCCAAGGGCTTACTTTTTTCACCGCCTTTGCAAACTTCATCGAAAACTTCGCGAATTCCACTTCTTTTAAGCGAGGCCTTAGCACATTCGGGTTTAATATCGTTCACAACTTTTAATTTTTCAAAAATTGTATCTTGTGTTGTGTGGTTGTGAGGAGCACTTACTTTGGGGATTCGCAACAGGTTTTCATTCCCGAAATCTACCACTGCACTTGCTTTGCAATTTTTAGCGTAGCACGTGTACCTTTTACATAAGGAAGAGCTTGATTTTACCTTGTACAATTGTTTTGTTTCTGGTACATAAACAAGCTTACTGCCTTTTCGAAAGCCCTCACACATTTCGTAGGAAAACACCGAATCTGAATGATTTATTATTCATCTTTTAATTTTTTTAATAAATATAAATTGTTCAAATATTACTCCGACACTACACTGCACTCAGTTCACTGAAGCTACTAAAGTGATTGTTTTTTCATCAACAACCGACCGCGACGCGACTGTTTATTCTACGGTAAACTTTGTTTTACAGTTGATTCTGAGTTAAGCCCCGCTTGGTTTCTCCTTGCAAAAGTTTAATTAAACCGAATTCTCTGTTTTCTCTCATTCGGCTTTATTTCCCAATTGGCATTCGGCGTTATTTCACTTTTCCAAAGTGAAATAGGGCCGAATGCTTAAATTCGGCGTTATTTCACTTTAGCAAAGTGAAATAAGGCCGAATTTCAGAATTCGGCGTTATTTCGCTCGGCGTTATTGCACGGCACCCTTTAAATTACTCCATTCATTTAAAGCCACAAATGATCATCTGTGACTTTGAAAATTGAATAATAAAAGCTGCGAAAAAATGTTTCCCGGAAGCTGATGTCAGAGGTTGCCTTTTCCACTTTGGGTAGATCATTTGGAGAAGAATCCACAAAGAAAGGTTTGTTTCAGAAGTAAAATAGAATTTTATTTGCTATGCATAAATATTTGTACTGTTTTTTTTTTCAGATTAGTACAGAAGTATTGGAACAATGAAAACTTTGCTGTTCAGGTTCACATAATCAAAAGTTTGGCTTTTGTTTTAGCTGATGAGGTCACGCAATACTACAGTTCGTTACGTAGTCAGTTTGCTGATGACGACATTTTGAAACTTTCCACCTGGTTTGAAAAAAATAACATAAAAGGGAGGCATCTACCACAGTTTTGATCCATTTTTGACAGTGAAAAAACGAATGTGATAGTTTGGTTGGAAAAAAGAAAGGAGGATTATACAAGCTTATTACTGCTTTGAAAAGTGAGCTTTTATTTGCAAAAGCGCAAGCGGAGCGGTTTCGAAATGGTGAACATATTCGGAAAAAACAGAAAACTCTTCTTAGAAACAAAAAAATTTGCACTGGTACAGCCTCTTGCGAGGAATTGACAAAACCTCCAAGAGTAATTCTTGTCATGAGAAGTGCTTTCTCAAATTAGCCGTTCGGATTCGGCTTTAAACTGAAGGTCCCCTCCATCCCTGACAACAGTACTCGCACACAGGAATGGTTGAGAGTTGTAAGTCACTAGGCCCTAGTTCCCAATGGACTGTTGCGCCACCTAATTAATTTTTAGACATTAATCTATGGAAAAATCATCATAAGCCATGAGCCTCTTTTTGGGGTGAATGGGTACGTGAATAAGCAAATTTAAGGGATTTGGGACGACGACAACGAGGTTCCAATGCATCCAAAAAAAAGTTACTGTTTGGTGTTGATTACTTGGGAAATGATGTAGGCCAGGCTATCACCGTTAACGGCGATCACTATATAAGTCGATGGTCATAAACTTCTTTTTGGCTTTAATTGGATAATGGATATTGAAGACCTATGGTTTCAACAGGTTGGAGCTACGTGCTACACAGCTCAAGATACAATCAATATTCTGCGCGAGCAGTCTCATGGCATGGTTAGCTCATATCGAGGCGAAGTGAATTGGCCACCATGATCTAGTGATTTGATCGCTTAATACTTTTTCTTGTGGGGCTTTCTTAAGTTGGTCTATGCGAAAAAGCCGGAAACCACCGCAGCCGAAAAACCCAGCGAGGCAGCGGCGGTGGCCATCCGTAGACCTACGTTGAGGTCGTTTTCGACCAAAGTTTTTTTTTAATTTCAGATATTTTAAAAACTATAATTTATTATTTTAAGCTATCTTTCCATGACTTTGTTGCTTGTAAAGTTATAAATCGAAATCTAACCGTTAAATTTATTTAAAACTAAGATGGCATTGCTTTTTTTGAATTTGGGTCTTTTTTTTATATTGGGTCGTTTTCGACCCGTCATTATGTTTTCGTACTGTGCGTGGAAATTTCTTTTTGATTACATTGAAAAAGGGATTGAATTTTATTATTTATTTATATTCAATCAAATAATAAAACAAGTATTTCGGTAAAATGTCCAGTGGTTCTTCAAGTGATGAAGAGTTTTCTTCGGGTAGTGATGAAGATTTTGTTCCTGAGGAGTATGAATCAAGTGAAACCGATTACGAAAGTGAAGAAGCACCTGTGGATTCCGCTAATAATGATCGTTTACCTACTTGTTTCGAAGGACAACACAATTTGAAGCCCAGTTCCATTGACTCCACCTGGTAAGCATATTTACATTTCTTCGGTTCATTCGCTTTTAGATTGTGTTTTTAGTGGCTCGAGCCCGTTCCGAAAATGTTATAACAATGAAACCGGCTGTTATTCGCTAAGCTGGCTGTTGCTCGAGTTCATGTTGTATTGATGGATTCATTTTTGTTATTTTTTCCACCTCATATTGAAAAAATCATTATCGAAAATGAAAATAACTTTGGGCACTCTAAGTTTGGCGACAAACACAAAACCATGAACGAAAACAAGCTTTATGCATATATTGGAGTTTTGATTGTTGCAGAGGTGTCTATACAAGTAAGTTGTTCCGTTTCGGTTGAAAAGTAGTTTTGTTTTTTGAACGGATTTGGTTTTTCGTTTGACGTTTTGACGATCCAACCAGCCGCAGACAAAATCAAATGACAGCAATTGATAAATTTGCACCGATTCACAATCTATGGGTCAAATGGGTTGAATTGCTTCCTTTATTTTACAACCCATCACTATGTGTTACGGTGGAGGAACAGCTACCACAGCCAGAAAAATATATGTAGCTTGAAGTTTTGGGCTTGCACTTGCGCTGAAACATCATACGTCTGGAGGATTCAGCCGTACCTTGGAAAACCAGTTGGTGGTGAAGCTGAAAAAAATCAAGGTGAGCGCATGGTTCTGGACCTAGTCGAAGGATTGAAGGGTCACAATATTACCATGGATAACTTTTTTTCCTCATACCAACTTGGGCAAAAATTGCCCCAGAAGCGAAAAAATAAAAGAAGTATATCACCGAAACTTTTAGTAGAAAAAAAAAAACGACCATTATTTCAATCAACTTTCGCATTTACGGCTTCCACTACACTTGTTTCGTACAAGAGTAAGAAAAATAAATGCACAGTCGTACAAAGCACTATGCACAATACAGTCTTGAGCTAGGACCTGAACCCAAAATGATGCCGGAAATTATACAATTTTATAACAAAACAAAAGGTGGTGTTGACAATGCCAATAAAATGCTATCCGGCTTTAATACAAAACGAAAAACTAATCGTTGGCCAATGTGCGTATTTTCGAACATTATAGACATATCAGCATTTTACTCAAATCGATCATGAGTATCAGACATCTTGTGGCAAGCAAAGCCGGAAAAAGTTTTTGCATGACCTATATATGTAGTAGGGTGGAGCGAAAATGGCAACAAAAAAAAAATCCAAATTTTTTTGTTCCTGTATTGTTAACTGGTGACCCTTTATTAGGACATCATTAATGCAAAAAATCAGGAAGCTTTGACTTTATCTTCAGGTGCCGCAGATGACTTTAATTTTAAAAAAATTAATATCTAATTTTAAAAAGTTCTTCGCTCTATTCAGAGTTATTTTAAATCAGAAACCTATGATTTTTCTTTCAGTTGCCGCAAATTATGTAATTGAATTCAAAATAAATTTAAGGTCTACAATTTTATTCTTCATTCGATTCAGAGTAATTTTTAATTTTTTTTTTAAAGTAATGTGTCAGAATCGCTTTCTATAAAGTGTAATTGTGCGTATTAAACTATTTTTATATTTAAACCTTTAACTAACTAAGTTAATTCGTTCCACCACTTTTATTAACATTACTTTGACATTCGTTCTTTTAGTAATAAATTCGTTTGATACTGACTTATTAAAATGCCTAAGACTCGTAAAAATACGCGTTGTCCAGGCACGTAGCCAGGGGGGGGGGGGGCTAGAGGGGCTCAAGCCCCCCCCCGAAATGATTTTAAAAAAAAATATTTGAACAAAAGTTTGTACATTCTCATATTAGTTCCTCACTACTTATGTATATTGTTCTGAAATCATGTTGCTTTAATAAATGTTTATCCCACAAATATTATAAACTAGCTGGAAACCCGTCGAAAACGACGGTGCATTATCTATCATACGCCACATCAGAAAAGCAGATAGTGGGGCTCTATCCTTAACTCGGCCTACAAAAAAGGATGGAAAATTAAGAGCACTTCTGCGTTTTAGAATTGAGTCTGGGGATACGAATTTAAAACACTACATCGTAACCAGTTCAAAAAATGCAACCTATATAAGCCCAGATATCCAAAACGAAATCTTGGATATATGCTCTGATAGTGTCACCAGAAAAATATCTAACCGGGTTATAAGATCGAGTTGTTTTAGCATTCTGGCTGATGAAACAATGGATGTTTCTGGCACTGAGCAACTTTCAATATGTGTCCGATATGTTGACTGCTGTACAGAGCCCACGAAAAGTATGCTTCGGGAAGATTTTGTAGGTTTTATTCCTGTTGATGACCAAACTTCTGAAAACCTGACTAAAACCATATTGCAGCGATGTCAGGAACTACATCTAGATATGAACAAGTGTGTTGGCCAAGGTTATGACGGAGCGGCAAATATGTCAGGCCACTTAAGTGGAGTACAGAGTAGGATAAGGCAACAGTATCCAAATACCAGATATGTTCACTGTGCAAGTCATCGCTTGAACCTGGCTCTGTCTAATGCCATGTCAACACCGTCGATTCGCAATTGTCTTGGTGTAGTAAGCGAAATAGCTAATTTCTTCCGAAACCATTCAAATGCAAATAAGACTTTCCAAATCGCCATCCAAAAATACGCACCAGAAAGCAGAAAAAAACGATTTTTGCGCCTTTGTGAAACAAGGTTTATTGAAAGGCATGACAGCATTCTTTCATTTGTAGAGCTCTTCAAATGTATTGCTATTAGTCTTGAAGAAATATCCACCAAGACGTGGGCAATGTCTTCAAAAGCATCAACTCTGTTAGCAGCAATTCAAAGAACTGATTTTCTGGTAAGCCTCGTGGTATGCGAAAAACTTTTTAGTTTAACGCTACCCTTATCAATTTTCCTTCAAAATGAATCTTTAAATTTCGTGTCTGCAATAAATCACACGAAACAAGTCTTAAGTTCTCTTAAGAACATAAGAGAAACTGCCAGAGACTTTTTCAGAGACGCTTTTCAATCCGAATCACAACTTGCCAGGGATTTATTTGAAGTCAGCATAACAATTCCAAGGCTTTCTTTAAAACAAACAACGCCCTCTAATCCAGAAACATCATGTCCAGAAGACTATTTTAGAGTTTCTATACTTATTCCCTGTCTAGATTCTCTTATACAAGATCTTACTGACAGATTTATGGTCAACGAGGATGTTTTATAATTTCAAGCTCTGCTTCCAGGTTTTGCTGCCGCCAATCGAGTAAATGAAATGGAAAATCTAACACTCTACTTCGATAACGCAATATCCTTGTCAGCTGTTAAAGCGGAGTACATACTCTGGTGCGACAAAATTTCATAGATGGATCCCTCTTCCGATGTTCTGAAACTGCTAGATATATGTGACAAGACCTACTTCAGGATCATAAGCTACTTGTTTACAATTTTGGCCACACTACCAGTTACAACAGCTAGCGTTGAAAGAACTTTTTCAACGATGAAAAGGATCAAAACAGTATCCCGCAGCGTTATGGGCCATCCAAGACTAAGCGCACTTGCAATGCTGTCTGTTCACTCAGGTATTGATGTGGATCCAGATGAAGTGATCAACATTATGTCTAAAAAAAAGACAAGGCGTTTATTGCTGTAAAAATCCAAACTATTTATTTAATTAAATAAAAAAAAATACAAACAAAAATAAAACATTTACATTATGTAGTTTTTTTTTAAATTTTTGTATATAGAATTACTTCTTCGAAATTGAACAAGCCCCCCCCGAACCGAAATCCTGGCTACGGGCCTGGCGTTGTCCTTTTTTGGTGATCCACAAAAACTGAATAATAATTTGTTGCCAACTTATTGTGATATAATTAAACATTATTATTGTGGATTAGAAACGATTTAATTACATTGCATAATGGAAAAGACCCTTCAATCAAGGAGGTAAGTGAAATAGTTTCCAATGACGTTGAAAGTATATGGAATAAAGCATCACTTCCTACCATCAGTCATCAACAAGTTGTTGCAAGGTTGATTTCGTATTATAATAAGTATAAAATTACGAAGAAACTACGCAATGAAACAAAAAAGCAAGAGTTTTATCAAGATTCTCTGCAAAAGTTGTTTGATATTGTAACATGTAAATGTATTTCAAGAGGATTGTGTAAATGTAAGACAAAAATACCCATTGGAGAAGAACCCTTCTCAAAATTGGATCTGTTCTTTGCATCGTAAGGATCTTAGGAAACGAAAAAATCAAGAATTTTTAAAAACTACGGCCGATACTCCAACCAGTAGCTGTTCTACTACTGATGCAGTTGTGGAATATTTGAACTACTACAGTACTTCTACTGAAACTGAAGTCAAGGAATTTTGCCCCTTAAAACCCTGCAAACAAAAGAAAGAAACGCTTCAACTGAGAAATAAACTAAAGAATTTGGCTACAGCTTGCGATAGAACTGGGGTTTCAGATAGATCGGCTGCTATCATAGTAAACGCTGCTATGTTATATTTAAACGTCATAAGTAGTGAAAATTGATCGAAAGTGATAGATCGGAGTAAATTACGACAAGAGCGTCAAAAAGTCCGTGTAGGTTTACAATGTAAAGCTGCAGGTTTAAGAAAACCTATATCCTCACTTTATTTTGACGGCCGCAAGGACAAGACATTATTCATCGCTAAGACTGACAACATTTTACATCGAAATACTGTTACTGAAGAACATTATATCACTTATATCGGACCCAGATTCAGAATACATAGGACACCTTTCAATTGATTCGGGAAAAGCAGTAACTATTGAAAGAAGTATAGTTAACTTTCTATACTCTGTCCAACAAAAATAGTCAGTACACGTCTTATGGGAGAGCTTTTTTCTTGCAAATGGTGCCAGTCAGTGGTTTTATTCCCTTTTTACCTACTGAAAAAGAAAATTCAACCACTGACTTACACATAAATTGTTGTTGTAATTACGCTTCGACGAGCGTACATCCCCACAACCTTTACCATGCGCAGCCAAAGCCACACTGACACTGATAAATAATGTGTTCACAAACAACCCTCTTCGTATGTATTGAAAATAAGCAGATTGTTATTAGAGTTACCATTTCCACTTTAATGCAAATCATGGTGGATTTTTATTTGGATTTTGTTTGGGAGCTTTCAGAATGTGTGCTTTTTTAAAAGCTTTTGAGAACAAATATGCGAATGGTGTTGTCGCTTGCTGTTTTTCGGTAAGTGAAGTTTGTTTATTATTCTTCGTAAATTAACCCTTTGTTCCCGGAGATGTCAACTTTTTCAAATATTTGTATAAAAACTTAAAATTTATATAGAATGTGTATAATGAATAATGCATTTAAATAAAAAAAAATAATATTTACTAAAAATTAAAAAAAAAACAGTAGGAATATAAAGAAAAAATATAGAGTATTTGGTTTAATTGGGAAACCACTAGGAAGCAAAGGGTTGAGTTTAAGCGAAAATTATTTATAATACATGGTGTAATTATAGATGGTGAAAAATAGTGATTTTGTTCATAAAAAAAATATTCTTTGAAAAAGTGTTTATTTATACGGTGTTTTATAATCAGTGCCAAAAAAAGAACTGCTTTTATTTTATTATAAATCTGTGCTGTGTTGTTTATAAATTGTGTATTTGTGAATATTGTGTGATACAGAATCGAAAATTTTCATTATTTTTTCATAATTGAATTTATGTTACTCTTAGTTTTCACAAAGGGGTTTTTGAATTCGGGATTATAAATTTTCTTAAACGGAATTAATTTTTAACTTTCAATTTAAAATCAAAAGTTGGTATCCCTACTAATATTTATCAGAGCTTTTTCGAAATTTATAATGGGCACTACGGAAACCCTGTAATATTTGCTCTCTCTCACAGCTTAACGAGATATCACTTCAGTCAGAGTGAGAGGTAAACGTCCTATCTTCTCTGTACTGACTATTTTTGTTGGACAGAGTATAGAAACAAATTTTGAACTTCGTACGTCTTTGGTAGCAATTGGGTTTGATAGCACTGCTGTAAATACAGGACATAAGAACGGAGTCATTGCATTGTTAGAAAAATATTTCGGTCGTCCTTTACAATGGTTTGTGTGCTTATTACATGCAAATGAGCTGCCGCTTCGTCATCTGTTTGCAAGTCTCGATGGAACCACCACCGGCCCTAATAGTTTTTCTGGAAGCATTGCGAAAATGCTTGAAAAGTGTCTCAGCTTCAAAGTAGTGAATTTTGAAGCAGTAAATGCAGCACTTCCAGATGTGGATGCTGACTCCTTAAGCACAGATCAAAAATATTTGCATCAAATGTGCTTAGCTATTTCTAGAGGTTCAATTTTTCCCGATTTAGCTAGCAAGGATCCAGGAAAGCTGGCACATTCCCGATGGCTAACTTGTGCAAACAGGATTCTTCGATTATATTATGTTGGCACAGAAAATCCTTCAGACAACCTCAAAGAACTTGTCATATTTATTGTGAAAGTCTACGCTCCAACGTGGTTTGACATAAAAACAAAGCCATCATGTAAAAATGGTCCGCTTCACATTTTCAACATGCTAAAAAGATCATTTTACTTGCGGGATGACCTTAAGAACATCGTTATAAAAACTTTACAAAGAAATTCATTCTTCGTACACCCAGAAAATTTGTTGCTAGCTATGTTGTAAGATGACCAATCACACATAAGAGAGCTAGCCCTCAGAAGATTAATAAAGGCAAGACAACTTAGAAATGGTAATGAAGTTCGTGAGTTTCAACTTCCTAAGCTACAAATAGATGCATCTAATTACTACGAATACATTTAAGACCATGGGTCAAAAATTTTGAGTACAGGAAACAAAAAAAATTGAAAAGAAAAATTTCGCTCCACCCTAATATGTAGGTGTTGAGTTGACGAAAAACTATATATACGAAACATATCAAGACCTGCACATCGCGCTTCATGTTCGCAAGTAGCCAAAAAGCAAAGATTTTCTTCTCCACATCCAAAAAGCGTCGTAGATGTTTCATTTGCGTTGAAGAAAATTCAACAACAAAGGACAACAAAACGGAGCTTGTTTGCTTTGGATGCGGCAAGAATGTTTGTAAAAGCAAACACAATCGTAATGTGTGGAAAGTGCTTAAACAATAGTAATAAAAAGTTCTATATACATATACACACATATATATGTATTTCTAATAAAATATCGTCAAAAAAGTTTCCGTTTTAAGAAATATTAATTTTGCGTGTAAATACCTTATTATAATCTAGGAGGGTCGAAAACGACCCGTCAACGTAGAATTTGTCGTTTTTTTAAAACTTAGGTCTACGGTTAAACGATTTTATATCACACATAATATCATTCATAGGGCTCTTTATAATTAAATTTAGACTAAAGTCTTTTTGTAATCTTCAACACTAGATGAGGCGGTTAGTTTTATAATGTTGTTTTCTACTGTTAAAATAAGAATGAATTGATTTCTCTTAACAATTGAACCCTATGCTTCCGTACTCAATTTTTAAAACTTTTAACGAAACACATATTCTCTAAATTTTTCGAATTCAATTCAGAATTGAATTGGAACATCTTTTTTTTGTATAACATGATTTTCTAGTTAAAACGAAATCCTTAACATTTCTTTGCCATCATTCATTCTTTAACTCTAATTTATTGAAATAATAATAAACCAATCAAAAGTCCCATTAGTAATTTAGAAAAAAAAATTAAAACAAATCTTAAACACGTATATTAATCCTAATCGAATTAAATTTTGTGTTCATTAAAATCAGCATTATATTAATTGCGTCAAATAGCTCTCTTAATGCTTATCTTAGTTAACACATTTATTTAATGACTTTATGTGCATACTTAGAGTTCTGGTCAGACCTTCTGGGATTTATATATATATGTATGTATGTATATATGCATTATGTAGAGGTATTTCTAGCTCGAATCAAATCGAAAGAATTCCAAATGCCTTAAATACTTGATTCCTTATCTCCTTCAGTTGAAAACAAAACCCGTATCGAATACCACATATTATGTATAAAACTTCTCTTTCTTTTTATAAATCATAAAATACAAGGATCATAAAATCTATCATCAACTCTACACAGCAGCTTCTTTAATCTTTAACTATGGTCGGCTTAAGTAATATGATCATCGTCGCTGCTCTGTACTAGAATCACAGTCAGCATCGAGATAATAATCGCAACAACATTTATCTTCAGATCACGAAAAAATCCTTAACAGAGATAACACTCGTAAATGTTTAAACTAAGGTGATTAATAGAACTTGATGTAACTACACAGGTATGGATGGGGGGTGCACAGAAAATTTATTTAAATTTAAAGTCAGTGAAAACTCATAAAATGCATAAGAAAATTATTTCCTATGTCAGTATTCTACATACGAGTATATTGATACATAGATAGAAACACGAAATAATGACGTAAGTAACAGTATCTAAATATAAAAAGTAATTGATATCTAATGAAGCATCTGATAAGCTCCCTGATTACGTTTTCGATTGACTCATCAAATTTAGTTATTTTTATAGTGAAGAGATGATGAACTATTGTATTTACTTTGACTCATTGGTTAGGTATTATTTGGAACTTCGTTTAAAGGGTGTTAAAATACCTTCTGTAGAAGAAGTGCAAGTAATGTCAATAAGTAAAAATCACTCCTGAAAAGAAAACTGTTTCATTAAGGTTCAACATAGAATTTGTTCCAAATTTCTATGAGCCAGGTGAAACGAAATTCACAAGTTCATATAAATCTCAAACCGAAGGCTGCAAACCAGTCAATGCTGAATATGGAAGAACTACTTCTGCAAACTGTACAACGGCGACGACTAACGAATTCCGCAGGCAAGCACGATGATCCATTCGATATAGCTGAAGAAAGACAAAAATCCCGGAAAGTTCAAAGTCGATCAAATATTCACATAACGGAAGATACTGGAAAAACAAAAGAACATGAAATCCACACCCATTATCTTTTCATCGATTTCAAGGCCGCATATGAGAGCATATACAGGTTCGAACTGTATATAGCCATGTCTTAATTTAGCATCCCTGCCAAATTCGTTTGTTTCTGCAGGAAGACCAAAGAGAATTGGCGCTGCTCCATAAAGCTTGAAAATAACTTAACCGAAAATTTCAACGTCAAAAAAAGCTTTAGACAAGTTGATGCGCTGTCATATGATTTTCTAAACATCGCCCTTGAAAGAATAATGCAGAGTTCCCACGTGAACATTAGGGGCACTTTCTTCTTAAAGTCTGTCCAATTATTCGCAAATGCCAATCACATTAACATAATTGGAAGAGCTCAGCGCGATGTCATTGGAGCTTCTTGTGTGTATTGAGACTGAGGTGACAAAAATGAGGGCTAAGTAAAGTCATCAAGAAAGGAGCTACAACACCTATGTACGTCTTGTCACAATCGACAGACGTAACTTTGAGGTAGTTAAGGACTTTGTCTAACTGAGTTTAGCTATGAATGCTGAGTTCAAACGAAGAATTACCCTTGCTTACCTCAGTTTCTTTGGGTTAAGAAAGCAAGGCCTTTCTCGAGCAACTAAAGTGTCGATATTAAAAGATCTTTATCATCCCCTTCTTGCTATACGGTCCAGAGGACTGTGACAAAAGCTGATGAAAGCACCTTGGAACATTTCAAGATAAAAGTTCTTCTTTGTGTAGAAGGTGAGTGTAGGATAAGATTGAACAACAAGATGTACGGGCTGTAAAGCAACGTAGACCTAGGCAGAAGACGTAGACCCCCGAACAAGTGAAGAGTGGCCTCACTCAACTTAAAGTGCGCAACGGGAGACATCTAGCTAGGATAGGGGACGAGCTAGGTGTAGAAAATTATTGGGGGAGGCCCTAATTCTTACAGGACTTTAGGACCACCTTAAGTAAGTAATCAATTGGTACATTTTGCGGCTAAACTTCACTAATTGCATTTTTAAGGCCCTGAATCGATTATGGAGCAGTTGCTCGTGGCCTCAAACAAAAAAGCCTAGAAGTGTTAAATCACAATATATCTATGGCTAATTGTGATCAGCTTTTCGAGAAATAACATGTTCAGGAAACATTTCTTGCAACTTTAAGAATTGTGTCTGTAACGGCCGATGTCTTCTTTAAGTTCTATAATAAATTCAAGATCTAGTAACTCTCGGTTTATCTGAGGAAGTTTATTTTAAAAATATTAAGAACTCTGGTATTTCTGTACTTTTAATCATATCAGCAGAACTGGATTTAAAATCATTTTTGAGTTCTGAGAATTTTAGATCTCGTTTGAATGAAATTTTTGTAGCAACCTGCACTCAATTTTGACTTACAAACAACATATTATCAAGTTTTTTTACTTGTGAAATTTTCAAAGGCAACAACTGTCCAAACAGTGAGCTATTCGAAATGAAACTTCTTATTGGAAAACCAGTAATTTTTTGGAAAAGCTCCGATAAATGAAATGACAGCTAATTTCAAGACTTTACCTAACTCATATAGAACACGTATTCAAATACGCAAACCGTCTTGCAACAAAACACTTATTTTATCTTTAAAATCTTTTTTGATTCGTTCTAGTGTTTTTAGTCCATCTAAAACCAAATAAACCATGTCGAATATTCTCAGAAAGCAAACATTAAGTGTCAACATTTTTTTCTGTTTACATTACGCATTCTATTCCATTAAACAGGTAGCATTGAATGAGCATATTAAGAACAAAGACAGAAATTATTGCTGCAACCTCACAACCGCAAAACCAATTTGCTATCCCAAAGGACACCTTATTTTATAGCATATAAATACCTTTAGCTCCTGTTTCAATTGTTCGTCATCACACACAGGTAGTAGACCGCTGACACTAACGACTAAATAAATATTTTCGTTATGGGCGATCATGATTATTTGACAAAAAAAAACAATACATGGCATCTCTACCTAAACCTATACCTTAAAGCCTTTGTGTCGAACAAGCAAAACATTTACCTTTTATAATCGATTTACAAGGGCTCATCCCGAAAAGAATGTATCTTTTATTGGGCTTATGGTATTGTATTATGTATCTTAAGCAATAGATAATCCGTTATGTCGAGATAATACCCTTAAATAACAAAAAGAGTGCATTTTTATCTTGATATGGCAGCCTCAATAGGTTTCTTTTGCAATTTGGCTTTTCGAATGTGTATAATTTTGTGTGACTTTTGGAAAACGCACTAAAAGGGTTACATAGTTGATTTTTCTATTTACTTTTGATGTCATTGTTTCCTTTTTGTTGGTTTCACTGAAAAGTGGGAAATTGAATTTATTATACTGTAAATAATAAGGTACTAAGCCCTACATTAGGACTAAGTGTTGGCTTCTATATTTGTATGTCGATGGCCGAACTTAGGACGACGAGAAAACTGATTCAATTGTGTTGGAAATACAGGGTGTAATATGCAATCAGGAAAACATAATTTCGGCAAAGATATGCGTTATCATATTAATCCGTTCTGCGATTGAATATCATATTAAACTTGTAGGTCTAAAAGTAAACGACGACGTTAATACCAAAAACCCACAATCAAAATTTCTGTGATAAACTTGAAGTTTCATAAACCTTAGATCTCCCATGCAAACAGTTAAACAAATTTATAAAAAAAAAGTTGAACATTTTATTGCTCCTATACAACAGGGTGCTGAAGAAAGTACTACAACCATTTCGAACTTGAGAGAAACAGAAATGGAATATATATATGGAAGGCAAGCTACAGAATTTAAAGATGATAAGACAAACTTTACCCTTTTAAAGAACGAAAAATAAAGAGAATCAGTAAATGCAAAAATGATCCATTAACTAGATTTCTGAAACATCTGAAGACAGATGCTTCTAATGGATTCTCTTTATAGAAAGCAGTAAAGCGTCTTAAAAGCTCCAAGATTAAACCCACCAATCAAATCTGAAGATGTCAAATGGATCGGAAACCTTAAACAAAACGCAGATCTTTTTGTTAAACAGCTTGCTAATGTTTTTAATGCAACCCCACCACAAACGGCTACAGACCCCTTGGTTTGTTTGTTGGTAGAAACGACGAACTTGAAATTTTTTTTTTCACGCATGTGTTAACTTAAAATTATCTATTAAAAAAAAGAAGCCCTTAATAGCCTTTAACTAAGATGTGAACCACATAATTGGAAAATTGCAGTAGTCATTGTTACAAAGGGTTTTTCAATTGGCGCGGGTAGATTTTGGCGCCCCGTGGCGGCCATTTTGTTTTGGTGACATCTGTCAAATCTTCTCTTTATCATTCAGTTGTTTATGCCAAATCATCATAGCAAGTAACACGATTGAACAGCACGTTCAAATGATAAGACTTTATTATCAAAATGAGTGTTCGTTAACGCAAACGTTGTGCGCATTGCGCCCATTTTACGGTAGACGATGGTGGCCCTTCGCCTTCAAAGTCGACTCTTCAACGTTTGGTGGCTAAATTTGAGACAACCAGTTCAGTAAACAATCAGCCAATACCCGTACGTTCAAGGAACGTAAATTCGGCCGAGAACATTGCCGCGGTCCGTGGAAGTGTACCCTAGGCAGTCCATTCCTCGCCGTGCACAAGAACTCGGCTTTTCGCAGACTTCAACTTGTCGAATTTTGCGTTGGGACTTGGGCCTACAATTGTACAAGATCCAACTGAACCAGGAGCTCAAAGTTCATGACCATAGACAACGCCGTTTGTTCGCTACCCCAATTTGTCCGAAAAATCATCTTTAGCGACGAGGCTGTGTTAACAAGCAAAATTGCCGTATATGGGATGACACCAACCCACGCGATGTTTACCAGGTGATAATGCATCCTTAAAAAGTTAAAGTTTGGTGTGGATTTTGGGCCGGCGGCGTAATTGGTAGGTACTTTTTTGAAAACTACGTTAGTGAGGGGGTTACTGTCAACAGCGAGCGCTACATAACGATGATAACTAATTTCTTAAGACCAAAATTGAACCATGTGGACCTAGACGGCATGTGGTTTCAGCAGGATGGCCGCCGCAATGTGCCACACAGCAAACGCCACGATTGACATTTTGCATGAATGATTTGAGGGTAGCGTTATCTCTCGCAGGGGTGATGTGATTTGACCCCTAAGGTCATGCGATTTGACCCCGCAAGACTTTTTCCTGTGGGGTTTCTTGAAGTTGCAGGTATATGCAAATAAACCACAATCGACCGATGCCCTAAAGGTGAGCATAACACAGGCCATCGCTCAAATTCAGCCAGGTCTAAGCGGAAGAGTCATTGAAAATTGGACAACTCGGGTCCGTGCCACCCTAAGAAGCCGAGGTGGGCATTTGAATGATGTCATAATTCACACTTAATGGCATATACATGCGCCTTTCAAATAAAAAAATAATTTTGTTAATATCTCACACACAGCTTGTTTTATTCCATTTCAACATCTACCCGCCCTTATTGAAAACCCCTTTCCCTAAATAAGATAAATAAGACACCAACAGAAGTAACATTTTACATTTCTATCGTTTATGGAAGTCATGGTAAAAGTTTTCGAAAAACTGATACTAAAATAGCTCTGCAAAATTATAAAAGAAAGAAGCCTTATTCAGAACCATCACTTTGGATTTAGTAATTAACATTCCACAATTATCTAAGTACATCGAATAATGGATTTTGTGGGAATGGCTTCAAAATTCTTAGATGTTGCTCAAGCATAGAGTAGGGACCTTCCCAAACAGTGAATTTTAATGTTACGAACCGACTCTTTAGAGTACGGTACGACCAAAATGTATCCAAACTAAAGAAATTAGAATCCAGTGCACCGGAAAGCATTGTCCCAGGACCAACCTTATATCTTTTATACACAAGGGATTTTCCAGTAGATACGAAAGCTATCATGGCCATTTTTTTTGAGAAAAAAAAGTGTAATTACGCATTTATTTTTCTCAAAAAATGTATTTTTCTATTTTCCGGACGGAAATTCATTTTCCTGAACAGCTGATACTTTTATGTTCAAAAGTGAAACGAATCGTTCCACTGATTTGTGTTCCAATTTCACACAATTCCAATGACAGATTTCTGTCAGTAAAAATTTTTCTTAGGCTTTCAATCAGGAAATTTTTTTCAATGACAGACATTTTTAATGAAAGCTTCATAATGAAGACCGTCTTAAATGTTCGAGATAACGTATGGAGATTAAAAAGAACCAAGCCTCATAAACTCATGGCCTAAAATCTATGGGAAAGTATTACAAATATAAGTTTCCCCTAAGGTGCATTATAACTTATGAAAGGAAATCATTTCTCGATCTTTCATAGATTGGTCCTGGCTAACCGGTCGGTGGTGGTCTAAGTGCGGCAAGAGTCCTCTACTCAGTACCGATTCTTACCGACTGTCTTTTGAAAATTGCATTTGTCCACCGGCTTAGGCAAAACTTCAATATATTTAGCAAACAAATAAAAAAAGTAGTTAGCGCAACGGTTCATAAAAAATTGGGGCCTCGTGCATATGACAGTTCTAAGCATGATATTGCCATTACTCAGAGTAAACAAAAATTATACACTCCACGAATGAGTGCTTAACGGAGCTCTGGTAAAGAATTACCCCAATCGAGGTATTTCCAATTATTCTAGTGGTGAAAAATCTGGGTTCTTTTGGAAGGATCATGTTTTGTCGGTAAAGAAGACAAAGGTTCAATCATTTTTCGATTTTAAAATCAAAGCTAAATAAAACACACATTTTCTATTTCGAAAGTACAGCTACATAACTAAAATTTAGGGCTATAAATTTTCTACAAAACGTTTCATTTCATTATAAAGTTTGAACTTTTTTATTAAGTTGAAAAACAATTTCATTCAAAAGGCCGCCTTGAGCACATTTACAGCATCCGATTATTTGAGTTAAGTTTTAACCATTTTTTTCACACATTTTGGGCTGTATCTCGGTCTTGGTTAATTTTGGTTTTTAATTTCATAACAATTATATTTTGTAGTCGATCAGTTGTGACACTTTAAATGGCAACTGAGTTTGACAGATGTCAAATACCAGCGATTTCAAGTTAGACCACAATACAACTGAAAACTTTTAGAGATATCAAAAATTAATGCGCTCCAAAAATTCAAAGCAAGTTGGAATCCACTACATTAGCTTAGTCGTGTCGATAGCTTGCTAAAAAAAATCCAAACAGTAACTTTTTAGCTTCCAAAGTTAATTCTCAAATATCAAGTTAAGCATTGGTCACAGTGTACAAGTTGACTAAATCACTAAAGCTAATTTGGTGTTCGTGTAGATTTCCGTTCATTCTTATGCAGTGCGGAAGGATTCTTTAAAATTTTCGTAAATCTGATGTCATTATGTCATTGGCTTTAAAAAGGTGTATTTTACTATGAAGAAAAGGTGCTTACTTACTTTTTTTGATCAGATTCAAAAGACGTGTTGCATCCATATGTTTACAAGTGCAATTCCAAAACATTGCATGTTTTCTCATCTAAGATTACCAACTTAAATTGAAACCTTTGTGCTAGCTAAATCCAACAGCTACATCATCAGACTCAATTCTAAAGCCGGTTGGATCTTAAAGGTAATTCTTTGTGATGATGTGCAACCAGAACTCAATAACATGAAGGTTTTTGTATTTATTCAAAAACAAACGAATAACGATTCATCTGAAGGAGGAAGTATTTTACAGAGGAAAACCATATTCATGCTGTTCTCGTTTAGTTGGTGTTAATACCATTGTTGCTATAGAACTTTACAATGTCTACAAATACATATTGAATTGATGAATTACAACGAAATGTTTTAATAGTGAGGGCTTGAAAAATAAGACATCAACAAACGCGTTTTCAGAGAAACGAATTGGTGGCCAATTCACATCATCCCTGCGAGAGATAACCTTCCCTCAAATCGTCAATGCAAAATGTCAATCGTGGCGTTTGCTGTGTGGGACTTTGCGCCGGCTGTCCTGCTGGAACCACATGTCTTCTAGGTTCATAAGGTTCAATTTGAGCGATACGAAATTAGTTATCATCGTTATGTAGCGCTCGCTGTTGACGCTGACCGCTTCACCAACGTGTTTTCAAAAAAGTACGGACCAATTACACCACCGGCCGAAAATCCCCACCAAACGGTAACTTTTTGAGGATACGTTATCACCTGGGTCAGTTGGATCTTGTACAGGTGTAGGCCCAAGTCCTGTCGCAAAATTCGCCAAGTTGAAGTCTGCGAAAGGCTGAGTCATCTCAAATTTGGCTCACAAACGTTGAAGAGCCGACTGTGAAGGCGAAGGGCCACCACGTCTACCGTAAAATGGACGCAATACGCGCAACGCTTGCGCTAACGAACACTCATTTTGATAATAAAGTTTTATCATTTGAACGTGTTTTATCGTACAACTTGCCATGATGATTTGGATGTTTTGTGGGGGCCACCATAGGCAGAAGGGCTGCAGATGCCTTGTTGTAGCCAGGCTACGTCTAATAATTTCTTGGTTAAAAGACATCATCTTGGTCTATTTATCGAAGTGAAGATACTCAAGTGCGCCGCTTTACAAAAGTATCAGTTAAACTTAAAGCATATACGGAGAAGTAAATAGTTATCAATCTTATCAAATCTTAATAAAGGTACTGCAACTTAAAATCAAAACTCATTATGATATTGAGTTTCGACATCAATGCGAAGCTCGTTTGTTTATGCAAGATCACTTTGAAAAATTCACACTCCCTTATCAAGGTCGGGAAAGAGCTCAGCGATGCTTTTGATGTCAAAAAAGGTTTTAGACAAGGCGATGCACTTTCATGCGATTTTTTTAGCATCGTTTTTGAACTACAGGCACAATCTTCCAAAGGTCTGTCCAATTACTCGAATTTGCCGATGATATTAACATAATTGGAAAATGAACGTGTAACGTCTGTTGCGCCTTTCTAAGGATTGCGACGAAAGTGGAGTTAAGTGGTCAATGAGGGCAAAACCAAGTCGTGGCTTACATTGAGAAAGGATTTTGTACGTAGACGTCTTGGACAAAACTTCACCGTGGACAGCTATAACTTCTATCTAGTTGAGGACTTTGTCTAGCCAAGCACCGCTATAAATTAAGACAACGACATCAACCTTGAACTCAAACGGAGAATAACTCTTGCAAATCGGTGCTTCTGTGAACTTAGAAGGCAATTGAGTAGTAAAGTTCGCTCTCTGGCAAATCAAGTAACCCTTTTTTATCATCCCGGTTTTTATATAAGTATAGCGGCGAGGATTGTTCATTGTGAAGGCAAGATGAAAAAGTCTTTAGAAAAATTATTCTAGTGATTTTTGGTCAAGTCTGCATAAATGGAGAGGGGTGGGGAAGAAGTAACGACGAAGTGTACGGGACACTGTTCTAGTCAAAAGAATAAAATTCCAACGACTTAGATGGCTGGGTCGTGGAGAGCGAATGGACATCATCAACACTGCAGCCTGGAAAGTCTTTTAATCCAATCCCTACGGACGGCGCACAGTGGTAAAAATGGGATTTATAGGTGGACATAGCTTCTAAGCTCTAGAAATACTATTGGTTTTGGTTTCTAATATTGACGATATGTTTGCAAGTTACTCGAAATATGTTTTGCAGATTATAATACTAGGACGTTGCCGGGCAACCGTGTTGTAGCCCTTCATTTACTGTGCGATATGCTTATACTATAGGCAAACAAAAAATAAATAAAATAAATAATAAAACAAATGCGATAATTATTTTGTATTTAAATTAAAAACAAATCTTATCAGTTTTACAAAACTCAAACAAAAATGTATGTATGTATGTACCAAAAAAAAGGAAAACAAAATAGGTATTTGAAAGGAGAAAAAGTTCTTTTGATTAAGGTACTCACAAATATTTGTACCTTCTTCTCGGTTTTTGACTCAGGTAAAACTGTGCTAGGATGAAAATTTGCTTTTGAAGTGACCTTGTGAATGTTGTTGGTATGACTGGGTACATCATTTAATGCAATTGAAAACTTTCATTAACCCTCAAAATTTTAATTTATCGTCAAAAAACCGTTTTTTTTTTAACTTTTCATGCTTCAAAATTTGTTAACTCAGTAACTTTTAGATCGATTTTAGATTTTTTATTTCTAAACAAAATATAAACTTGAACGTTATAATTTAAAAGTTGTGTGCAGATTTTTTGGATTGAATCTAAAAATTACACTTTTTTCACGTTTTTTAGACTTTGAAGAAATTTTAAGCAACATTTTAATTTCTATTTTCTTGAACTTCTTTGTCGGTATAGTTTTAATTTTATTTTTTTTTATTTTTTTTTTAATGTGGAGTTGAGTGAGCTATCACTTATCGAAATCGGCCAGAGATTTTGGAAGATATGATTTTTTAAGTTTTAAAAGTTTAAAAAACGTGAAAAAAGTGTTATTTTTAAATTTAATCCAAAATACTGCACACAAATTTTAAGTGTTAAAGTTCAAGTTTATATTTTGCTTAGAGTACGGAAGGTTTTGTTTTCAAAAATGAAATAAAAAATCTAAAATCGATCTAAAAGTTACTGATTTTGAAGCAAGAAAAGTTTAAAAAAAAACAGTTTTTTGACGATAAATTAAAATTTTGAGGGTTTATGAACGTTTTCAATAGTATTATATGATGTACTCAGTCATACCTACAACAGCCACAAGGTCACATCATAAGAAGGTGCAATTTGTTTTATTCTGCAGCACAGTCTAATAGTAGCATTAAATCTTCAGAGAAACTCTCACCGTTTTTTTTCGCATGTATCAAAGCGCTACTATCATTTCTTGATAATGTTGAAATGTAAGGATCAGATGAATAGAGAAGAGTGTGAAATAAATCTTCCATTGTACATTTTCTGTTGAATTTGCTAGTGTGGTGTTCTCTATATTTTCTCAAATCCTTATTTCTTGCTTCGAGTGCTTCTTCGGACATCATCCCGATTGCCATGGAACAGGACTGAATAACTTCATGAGAATGAATCAGCAGTTTATGCACGCTTGCTGGCATTGGATACCAGGGATATAAATTAACGTATAACTCAGCGGTATCTCGGGTATAAGTCGAAAAACGTTCGATATTGATTGAAAATCCACTGGAAATAGCCTGAAGAATGTTCATCAATTTGATAAATAAAATGAATAAATAAATGAATAAATAACATAAAGTTTGAAGAACTAAAAAACACTTTTTTGCTGATCTAAAATACATCTATGTTCAAGTACATTTGGGAAGATGCAAGCTGTACATTTGAAATCAATAAAAAAGTGTTTTAAGTTGCTAAAACTTTATTTTATTTATTACCTGAAGAATGTTGTTAAGCCGTTTAAGTAATTCTTCATTAACTCCAGTGATTGATGCAATAAGAGTATAATTTTGAAAAAAACGAGCTGCAGTGTTTCCATCATTTGTCGAGCCGAATCCTTGTTTTACAACATCAACGAGTAATCCAGTTTTTTCTCTTATCTGCGTTTGAACTTTTTCTTTGGTATTCTTGAAAACTGCTTGTTGGTCTTGATCTTTCTTTAAAATACGCCATTTACATATATACAACCGATATGAAATGTTGAGGCATAATTCAAGGCATCTTATATAGGCGTGAAGGGATGAAACCCCAAAATCGTATTGCGCTGTATCCTTAGTTCGACTATAAATTGACGGAAGATCGTTCATTATTTTTGGAGTAGCTCCACATATGCTGCACGTCTGCACAGACTTGCCTGTGTACGCACTTAATGTCTTTCCGTCAACCATTGTCATTTTAAGGTCATAGTAAATTCTTACATTGGAGGTTCCAATATTAATTATAGTGGGTTTTAAGTTCGCTATTTGTATATCCATTGCCGATGTCTCTTTTTTAATTAATTCAATAGTCTCCTTTTGAAAGATAATTTTTACTGGCCTACAAAACCGTGGAGAAGATGATTTGTTGTTGTTCCAAACGAGCTGGTCTCCATCATGTGTTTTTAGTTGGAGTGGTACAACACAAATTGAATAGATTGTGGTGTCCACTGGGCTACTTACACCTTGCTCTAGGTTAGCAATTTCTTCTTCGTCCTCAAAGTATTCCACCGTTACTTCTTCTCCGTTATTTACCTGATGTACCTTTTCCTCAAATCTCTGTTTGTACATTGAGTGTCCAGAACTACCATCGCAGCCCCATTTGCAATACAATGTTAAATCCGATTTTACATCTCTTCTTGTTAAAACTTCTTCTAAGGCCAATGCAAGACGTTGACTTGTATGGTCCAGAAGGCCTTGTAATGTGACTTCCGCGGATGTGTCCGTTATTTTAATCAAATTTTCGGTCGGATAACATTTTTTTTTTGCATCTAAAATTTTTGGGTAAGACGGATAAATAGGGGACAAACGATCTTTGGCTCCTTTTTGCATAAGTATGTAAGAAAATTTTGAAAATCGTCCTTGAACATACAAAGAAAGAGCCTCTTCTGGAGTATATCGTTCTGGAGAAGATTTTTTAGTCAAACAGGATTTTATTATTTTCGTTGCCCTGTCTGGTGAATTCTCCGTTACTTCTTTCACCAGAGAAGAAGCATTGCGCTTTCCCATAGAGTAGAGGCTGAGAGAAGTAGCATATGAAAGCTCTTCATATGAATACTTATCTAGTAAATGTTGTATCCGTCTCTTTTTTTGTTTATCCCCTAGCTCGTGGAATTGTTTAAACGTCTTATCGCCGCTGGAACTTGGGACACTCAAATTCAAATCTGACTCTGTGTTGAGACTCACATTTCCACCAAGCCACTGGGAAAATTTCATTATGAAATTCTTTCTACTCCAGTGGCATGTAACCCATTTCTCACGCATTTTCCGTAAGAATATATTTACTTTGTCCATTAAAAGTTCTTTTACATGCTCATCATCAATACCTTTTACAATTAATTGTGCCCTTACATACTCGCGAACAGCAGCATCCTTTTCTTGGGAAGTTTGCTCCACCCAGACGTCAAAAAGCTCTTTTCGCTGAAAGGACATTTTTCTTGAAATCCGTGATTTTTGAAGGCGGATGGTTCTATATGGTTTCAAATTTTTACTGTTCCTACAGTCAGCAAACTCAACAACAAGATAGTGAAAACCAGAAAGTGGGACTAGGTGGGAAAAAAAAGTTGCCGCTCATCAAACATTTTTTTATAGGTTAAGTTTCAAAGATTCGAGTTGTTGAGTGTAATAGGTATACATTTTAATTGTATCAGCTCGAATGCTTTTTAATATAACTGTACTTACCTCTGCTAAGATTTTCTGAGAAAAAAATAAATAGTGGACTTCCAATATAAGGCATACACACTATATTAAAATTGCTTATTTATACGTGGATTCGTGTAATCAACTTTTTGTTTAAAAGAAAGTACCGTTTGTACACTTGCTATTGTCTCAAACCAGATAATTTTTGTTGTTTCTTACTTGTCAGCCATTTCTAATAATAGAATAAAGTACAGTTAGTCAAATTGTTGTCTACGATTTTTTTCCAAATGTACACCTAGATTGTGCATTTTGACCACTGTGCGGCGGCGCAGTAGTAGAAGACCCTAACTCAAATGGGAGAAGACCTCAAACAACGTGGCCTGCGAAACTGGACACAATTAGAGGCCCGGCAGTAGCGCCTGGTAGTAAGTAAGAGTTTAATTTTTCTTTCAAGGAAATTTCAATTTGGACACAATTATTCATTTTCATAAATCGTTGTAAAATGTCTGCTTTATTTTTCCTTGACAAACAAATCCCGTTTCGATGGCCTCTGCTGTTAAGCTTTTGGTAATTTCAATTGGTCACAAGATGACTAAAAGCGTCACTTACAAACCTTTTTATTTCTTCTCCTTCCAGGTTTTCCCGAAACAACTGATAAAGATATTTCACCTCAAACGCGATCGTTGTGCATAAGCCCCCATCAGTTCTGCAGTGTTGCATTTCTCCGATTTATTTGTTTTGAGTGCCAAACTGGTTGTGTTTCCATTTCATCGATTTTTAATACTATTTTTTATATAAAGTCTATAAGGTAAGTATAAGTTCCCCCCGCAACTACAACCTTCTCATCTAGGATTTCATTTATGCCAAAGTGGTATCCTCTAGGTCAAAATACTTTGTCACAATATAAATATATCTATATGTTTGGGTACCTTAAGGAATGTTTGCATTTGCTCCAGAAAAACCAAGTCACAACATACCAACGATAAAAAGAAGTAAAAATAAGCGCACCAGACCAGCTCAACTTTAGCCAAACTAATGAACGACATAACTCACCTCACATAGGTAGAATTTTAAATTTTGTTGTTGTTATTTGAAGACAGAAAAAAAGTCTGGTCGAAAAGAATTTCAAGACCCCAACAATACAAATGAACTGTAATGTCAAAAACAAACAAATGAGATGACAGAAGGTAGCCTCCAACTGCAACCGAAACTCAAGCCAGCCACAAGCACAAAAACTGTGTTGCGCGCTGCTGGTTGCTCTGCCTCGAACGCGACTCGACGACGAATGAACGATGACATTAATAAATGTCCGCCAGTTCAATATCGTTGGCAAATTAATCAGCACAGTCCTTAATATCATTTTCGTTTATTATAAGTTTTTTTTTATTTTTTGGGGGGATAAAATATATAAGTCTGATCGGTCTAGTTTTATTATTAGCTTATAAGAAAGAGGGCGCTTTTGGAAGTCATATACTCTGCATCTCAGGTAAGGCAACTGACTCAGATCTCAGATGAAATATCGTTGGGCGATAGAATTTGCTGGCGGAACTTCCACCACTAACGCACTAATGGGTCTAAATGGACTGCGTACACTTTTATCCGCATCGCAAATGAAACCGGAATAGCTTCATCTATGCATGATGTCTTATACATTTTATAGGTAGGCAATAGGTATATCCATGGTAATTGTGGTATAACACTTTGAGCGTGACGCGGCGGCGTCATCGCTGCCTCACATCTCATGATGGATCTTTTTGATTAGAATGGCTGACTTTCGCCTTCGACGACGAGCAATGCTCGATGCGCGTTGCGTAGTCTTTTGTTCGTCGACATAAGTCCGGCTTAAATATAAGTGACGACCGTCGCGTAGTCGACCAGCACTAGCACCACATGCGCGAGACTTCTGTGTATATAGGTATGCATCAGCCAGAAAATTCCCTGGCGCACTCCATTTGTCATGGCCATTAGAAGTGGCGACTGAGGCTATAATACTAGTTTCATGATCTTGACCAAACGATCCTCGCCACTCGCACTCGCACTGGGCAAAAGAATTTTCATTATAAAATAATTATTTATAGCCAATGCCAAGCTATGTCAGTGAAGAAGCAGGAGCAGGAGCTGTAGCCAGAGCAAGAGAAGCAGAAGCAGAAGTAGCTGGAACGGGACGTTAGTTTAGCAATTGGCTTCTTATACTTCGTCCAATAACTTTTGGTCGATGATGGTTTGGGATCTTAGGATTTCACTCTAGTCCGTTAAAACAAAATATCACATTTAATAAGCTGGCAATTTAATTTGTTTACAAACGCCGTGGACTATATTTTTCGTGCGGGCATTTAAGTCGATAATGCAGTGCCAGTGCCAGGAGTATGGAAGAAAAGCTGCGAACTGAAATTGAAAATTATTATTTATTGAAATTATCAGACACTCAACATGTATCTGAAGGGTGGACGACTATACAACGATTTCTGGATGGGAATTTCAGCTTCGAAGCCGGTTTTCTTTTTCTCTCTTCTGATGGGGATCAAACTCACTTCAGAAGCCAATGTTCATCGAGCATCATGGTACGAGTAGAAGGCCAAAGATATGAAACTTGTAAATATTGACAGTTGAAAGTGGATACTTTCCATGCGAAATTTATTTGGGGAACTCATCCCCATTGGTGTAGGAATAGAAAAGATAGGTTCTCTTATGATAATATCTCATACGAGTTATGCACAGATTCACTTGGGACAGACACATCAACATTTGTATAACATTTTATCAAGAATTGACTGAATTGCAAATCGAAAATTGCAGAATGTAATATTGCGGAATGTTAATTTAAGAGCATTTTTGTGGAATTCTCTGAGAACTAGAACTCTGTTATTTTGAAATGAAAGACTTGTTAAGATGAATGCGGTCAAGTGTTTTGAGGATTGGGCGATAACAAAGGGTGATTTTTTAGCTATTATCTTTTTGGCAACACTGGTTTAAACAGCTGACGTACATTTCGTGTTTTGTTTCACTGTCAAACATCTTCAGTTTGGTCTATAATTTAACGATTAATCGTTTTACAAACGAACAACGCTTGCAAATTATTGAATTTTATTATCAAAATGCGTGCTCTGTTAAGAAAGTTCATCGCGCGCTTCTTCCACTTTATAGTCAGTTTAATCGACCCACTGAAGCGGCTATTCGGGCTATTGTGACTAAATTTTGCACCAAATTTACATTGTTGGACATTAAACCACCAACACGCTTACCTAGAGTGCGAACTGAAGAAAATATCGCAGCTGTTTAGGCCAGTGTTAATGATTACCATCAATTATCGATTCGTCGCCGCGCCGGCCGTTCGCAGCAATTGGGCCTCTGTTACTCAACAACGTGGAACATTTTGAGGAAGGATTTAGGTGTGATGCCTTTCAAAATACAGCTGGTGCAAGAATTGAAGCCGAACGACCTACTTCAACGTAAAATTTTTGGTAAATGGGCTCTTGGAAAGTTGGCTGAAGATCCACTTTTTTACCGAAAAATTGTGTTCAGCGACGAAGCTCATTTTTGGCTTAATATGGGAACGTAATAGCGTAAAGGCACAGTTTGGTGCGGTTTATGGGCTGGTGGCATCATTGGACCGTACTTCTTCAAAGATGATGCGCATCGTAACGTAACTGTGAATGGTGAGCGCTACCGTGAGATGATATTCAACTTTTTTTTGCCCAAAATGCAAGAGTTTGACTTGCATGACATGTGGTTTCAACAAGACGGTGCCACAGCCACACATCACGCGCAACAATGGACTTATTGAGAGGAGAGTTCGGTGAACATTTTATTTCACGTTCGGGACCGGTCAATTGGCCGCCTAGATCGTGTGGTTTAACGTCTTTAGACTATTTTTGTGAGGCTATGTTAAAGCTCATGTCTATACAGACAAGCCCGCTTCAATTGACGCATTAGAAGACAACATTGAAGCTTTTATTCGTGAGATACCGGCCGAAATTTTGGAATACCAAAATTGGACTTAGCGGATGGATCATTTGATGCGCAGCCAAGGTCAACATTTGCATGAAATAATCTTCAAACATTAAATTATATGGACCGTACTATCGATTCAAATAAAGATTTCATGCATTTTTCTGAATTTTATGTGTTTTTTTTTTAAACTTTCCTATAGCTTTTAAAAAATCGCCCTTTATTATTATGATTTTGATATATTTTAATTTCAGAAGTGCAATCATCTGTATACAAGGCCTTAAATCTAGAACAAAAGTATTTTTGATAAAGCGATAATCGGTGTTTCTGATTTTGGAAAGAATAGTTTGTTATAGACTTCTAAACGGGAAAGTTATCAGACTTTTTGTTTTTGGTTTAAAAACTTAATCCATTCACTAATCGTTCCTACAAGTTAGCCTCCGTGATATGCATAATTCAATAGAGAAAAGTGCAGCTTTATAAGCCCTCTTTTTTTTTTTAATTTACAGGCATTAAAGGGGTTATTAATATCCTTATTATTTTTACATATAAAACCAGTGCGAGCGTAACGAAAACGTTTCCACTATAGTTTTGTATCTAAAATAAGACCTTAGGTATTTAGCCTCGTCTAAGAACTTTAATTGAATTGCTTTAATATAAGAAGGGTTTTGTGCGGGATAACACCTAGTCCGCACCGATCAGCTCAAAGTATTAGTTTGTCTAAGGCATTTTGTAAGAGTTCTTTTAGGGTTTTAAGTTTCCTTCCTGAAACCGCTATAGCAACGTCATCCGCATAGGCAATCACTCTGAAACCCTCCACATCCAGACCAATTAGGATTTCATTTACCGAGGTCCTCATTTCAGGACCTTATCATACGCTGCCGTTAAAGTTCCACATCCGAAAGACATGGATGTGAATCTAGAAAACAATACGAAATTGCTGAAGAGGATATCGTCAGCGAAAAAGTTTAATGGATTAGAAGGGCAGACAAAAGATCATTTCACTACATAGTATAAAACAAAGTCGCTTTTTCTGTCATGTGTCATGTTGTATGTCCCTATGAACGCTTAAATCTTTAAAACTACGCAACGGATTTTGATGCGGTTTTTTTTAATAGATAGAGTAACTCATGAGGAAGGTTTTTATGTATAATATCATCCATTAAATAGTGGACAAATACTGTTATTTTTGAGGTTTCTAATGTGATGTCGCAAATAATTAACAATAAACTGATTGTCAATGTTGATGTTTGTTATTAATCGTAAGTTTCATAAGTCTCGAACAAATGGCGCCTTAAATCAGATTTTTTACAGAAAACTGTCGGACCATCTATCGTGGACTTCTCATAGATGGCGCCACGTTGGAATTCGACATTTTTTTTAACAACACGTGGTGCAATGTGATATTTTGATCGATCTATAACGTAACATCGCTTTTTCTGAATTATTCCTCATATAATTTCATTATAGAATATAAAATTTAAAATAGGTACGCCTGTTATGCTTTTAGTAAATTTAAGCCCTCCCAATATGTGTAATTGTACAAGACTATTGATCAAAGAATTAAGAGATAATGTGATTGTAGCAACTATCATTACGGGTCCCGCGGCCGGTCAGCTCGCACATGTTCCGCGGATCCCGATGATACCAACTGATTTGTCCATATCTTTTAAAATGTTACAGTTCCCTTTAAAAATATCCTTTGCCCTAACAATAAATAAATCCCAGGGACAAACTTTTTCCATAGTTGGTATCGACTTCAGGAAAGAGTGCTTTTCCTACGGGAAATTGTATGTGGCACTTTCTCGAGTAGGATCTCCTGAAAATTAATACATTTTGTTGCCACCTAGAAATACCACAGCCAACATAGGGCACAGGGAGGCTTTAAGATAAGCATACAATTTTTTCTAATTTAGTGATTCGTGGTCGTTTTAATTAGTATGCTTATAATTTAATTACCTGTACCTAATTTTGTCTATCCGTGCGAAGCCGGGACGGGCCGCTAGTATGAATATAAGACGGAGAGTCTTGAAGACACAACGGAGCCTTGGGTAATACAACTTGTATTGAACGGTAAGAAAGGTAGTTTCTAATCCAACGATATCATCAATATTCATCAATATCAAAAGCACGCATTTTCTATAAGAGATCGTAGTACCACAATCTACCAAATTCTTTTGAAATATCAAGTGCAATAATCTTACTTGCTTACAAACGATGTAAATTTTTGTTCTATTTAAGCTTGATTGATAAAGCCAATGTGTAAAGCACAAATTAAGATATGCATATATATTGTAGGTCCAGCGATACCGTAAAACCTTATTACTTAAATTAACCAGAAAGTCAATTTCAAGACTTTACTTTCATTTCGCAAAACTCACCATTATTGAAATTTAACGAAAAATAGTTGGTTTCTAATTTATATTACGAAATGCGAAAGCAAAGTGCTTTTAAAAAGTCCTTGATAAATGATCCTAGTTACCTCTATTTCGTTTTTTAAAACAGGAATATAACTTCTTAACATGGGTGCACTATCATTCACTTGATGATCGTACATATATCTTTCCCAGTGTTCACAGCAATTAAATAATTATATTATTTGGCCAGCCGCGGTTGAAGATAATTATTTAGACGATATGTGGTCGCAGCATATCGTGTCACAAAGCCCCACAAACATTTTTTCAATATGATGACTAAATTCGTCATAAATATAATATGATGAAAAAAATGTCTTCAATATTACATATTATTAAATTAGTAATATTATGATGTCATTCATCAACATGATGACGGTTATTTTTTTCAATGTGACAGTTCTCCAACTTTCAACATTATAACAAACAAATAGCAACTTCCCTTTGCTGTTCGCCGTCCGTCATTTCATAACTTACATTCGCTTAAAACTGTCATTTAAACTCTTAGGTTAAAATGTAAGTTCAGATACCATAAAAATGTCCCCAATATTTTGTTAAGCTTGTCCTTCTCTATCAACATAAACGAGCATCTTTCGCACTCTTGATTAATCAGACTACCTGAAGAACAACATAAAAGCCCAAGAAACCAAAAAACAAACTATCAAAGAAATTTAATCCACCAGATTGCATATCCTGTTGCACCACTCTTAGCCTTTATAGATTCCACCCGCTTCAATTAAATAAACTTCACTCCATGGCCCATTGCATTGAAGATAAATTCCTTCTTGTTCTTATAAATATCTATAGTTAAGCATTTACCTACCATGCAGCTCTTTAAAAAAAAAGCAAAAGACCACTATGCAGAAGTTCTATTTTATGCATAACAAATAATGAACTAGTTTCGATTTATAACGCCAGAGGGCCATCTTAATTACTCCAGTTCAACCAAGAAGAAAATCTAGAATAGGTACATTTAATACCTATGTTTGTATCCATATACATTGGAACGTTCGCGTCGTCGTCGTGCTCCCATAATTTCTTCAAAGGATACCAATGGATGATACATACAGACAGCATATAGTATAGGTAATCGTTGCCGTCATCAAGTTGACCACAACAAGTTTTCACCACAAAATACCTTTCGATTAGCGATTCTAATTAACGGTATTGATTTGTTGACTTTTTGTCGCAAGCTAAGTGTGTGTGCAGGATTGCACCCAATTACCTTATGTGCCAACTGGCAAATAAAATACCAAACACATTGGAACCCAAGGATCATGTGTAATAAATGGATTGGCCTATCTTCGTTCTGACCCATTGCATCAAAGTGGCTACTCATGATACAATGATACCAAATGTCAATGAAAACCTGGATTTTATAGGTTCTTTCAAAATAAATGGTGAAATTGATGTTTATATGTCAGAATTTTATTTTTCAATACAGATGAGTTAAGAGTCACAAAGAAGCCAGCTACCCGTATTCCGTAGTAAAAGGAAGTCAAACTGACAGAAAGTCCATTGGACTATGGTGTTAAATATTATTTGTGATACTTGTAGAGATGAGAAGAGAGATACCATAAAGGTGAGCTAAGCTTTGGAAATGGTTTAGGAATTTTATGTGACGGTTAAATGTAGTCAGTCAGTGAGCTAATTGCGAATAAAACATTTTATTAAAATTAAATTGATATCTTTTTCTCTTTGCAATTGAATTTAAGTTCGAAGGAGATCTTTAGTGAGATAGAACAATTTAAATGATGTTTTTTGTTTACTTAAAGAATTAGAGGTTTTTGAACCATTTAGTGATTATATTTCTTTTTACCTATCGAAAGACTTCCAAAGATGCGACTGGAATCCATAGTGAAGCTTTACAATTTTCCATCAATAACACTATATTTATAGCTGACCACGGGTATTTTATTTTAGACGTGTGGTTTTGAATCTGGCAATACTTTTTTCTGAATTGGTTTTTTTGGCAGCTGTCACTTGATTTATATCAGTTTGGATTGCCATCTCGTGCAAATTCATTACCGATTCAAATATTATCGGTTCAACGAAACCAACGAAGCAATCAATTTATTTAAGGACACTTTTGTGAGCCGGTTGCGTGGCCTACAAGATAGTGCGATTTAACACCGATGCATTACTTTTTTGTGGGTTTATATAAAGTCGCTTGTCTACGTAGATAAGCCCGATATGATTGACACCTTGCAAGAGAATATTTGTCTTCTCATTGCTGTCATACGCTCTCAACTGCTGCAAGTAGTTGTCAAAATTTAGGACTTACTGGTGAAATTTAAGCCAACTGCAGCGCCCATTTGCCAAATCATTTTCAAAACCTAATGTCAAATCCTTATTTTAACAATTCGAAAGGTCTACTTTTCGATGACTTTGGCGCAAAAATCATGTTGAATTTAGCCGATAGCATCGATTATATTGTCTTTGAGGGCCGTTGTGGTTTGCAGCCTATGCGCATAGACCTGCGACTTAAGAAAGCCCCGTAAGAAAAAGTCTAAAGCGGTCAAATCACAAGTTCTTGGTGGACAATTCACGTCGACTCGGTGCGAGATAATAATGCTGTGAAAACGTTTGTCCAGAATATCGATTGAATCTTGAGCTGTGTAGCACGAAGCGCCATCCTGTTAAAACTTTTTATCTTCGGTGTCCATATCATCCAATAAAAGCCACAAAAAGTTGGTGACTTTTAGCGATAGCCGTTTTGGGGTGATGACCTGGCCAGTATAATTTTCAAAGAATTACGGACACATGGCGCCTCCAGCCATAAATTCCACAAGAAACAGTAACTTTATTTGGATGACTTGGCACCTCGGGAATCTCGCGTGCTTTCCTAAATCTGTAAATTTTGCTTCTTCACGTACCCATTCTTCCAAAAATAGACCTCATCGCTGAAGATGATTTTTCGACCAAAATTTGGATCAACTTCCAGTTACTCCAAAATTCAATTAGCAAACGCACAACACGCTGAGTATGGTCGTTTGCTTTCAGATCCATGGGAAATTTGGATTTTGTATGGGTGCAGGCCTCAATCACAACTCAAAATTTGTCATGTTGTGATCTGCGACAGGCGAAGTTCGTGTGAGCTACACGGAATTGACAACCTTGGATTCTACAGCACACTTTCACGAACAGCGGCGATGTTTCGGAAGATCTTAAGTGTGTTCAGTGACGCTGTGCTGGTCTGTTCTAGACAGAAAAGTACAGCTTTTTGCTGTTCATTGAGGTTTTTTCTGTGCTGAACTGTTCTACTTTCCTGATCATTGACAAACCTAGAACAGTTTATAACAGGATTTTCTGTTCTTGCTTTTGAGTCAGATCAGGTTAGAACAGACTCGTGAGAAATGTCAAAATCAAGTTGTCATTTTTTTTGTTTACGTTTTGATTTGGCTGTGCTTTGTGTTTTTTTTTCTCGTGATTTAGTTAAAATAAAGTTATATTGCCAATTTGTTTACTTTGTTTAATTAAATAATTATAAAATAAATTGAAAAAAAAAATGCATCAAATTGAATTGACATCCGAGGAAGGAAAGACTGTGGTTGTGCAGTGTTCACCATTATCATCTGAAGAGGAATCCGACGAAAAATCACTATCGGTGTCTGAACCACTAACATTTTCATATAGTATTATCTTAGAAATCACTTGATTTTCCATTTCAATAATTTTTAATAATATTTTTCACAGTAAAAACACAAAAAATAAAAAAAAATAAGCGAGAAACGAAAAATTCACACAATTAGCAATTTGTTTTGTTTTTTTTTGACAACTGACGTTTGACTGACTGTTCTAACTTGATCTGACGTTTCTCACGAAACTGTGCTGTTCTGATCTAGAAAAAACCTCGTTGAACACAACTCTTGTATTTTGTTGACGTAAGAGAATTGGCTCATTTTTTATTGGGCCGATAGACTCGAATTTCTTCACAAAACATTGACAAGTCGACAACGCAACGCGTCCATAATAGAAAGCACCCATTTTGATAATAAAGTTTTATCATTTGCACGTTTTACTTACCATGATACTTTGTCATAAGTGATTGATTAAAAAAAATATTTGTAGAGCTAACTGTCAAATTCAATTCATTCCTATTATTAAACCCTTTATAAGAGGTTTAAAAATAGTTTTAATTAATTTCGACATCAATATAGAGCTTGATCGAATTATAGTGGTGTTGAAATAGGAATTAACACTGATGATTGACTCGAAAGCTCATTAGGAATAGAAATGTCAAAAATCAAGTCAAATCCGTAGCTGTGTTGCATTGTGTTCGTAAAATTGGATTTAGGTGACATATTGAACATTTTAACAGCAATTGCAACTGTCATTGCAACCCAGTCTCTATGGTGCTCATCCATTAGCTCAACTACCAAATAATGCTACTGGATGAAGAAAAGCAAATGAATGGTATGCAAATTTCACTTCACACTGACAGGAGGGACATTTCTCCTTCTTGGTAGTTTAGTAATATTCATTTTTATAGATAGTAAAAGAAACTAACACGATCTGAGAAGAAACCCAATTTCGATGTTTTATGTAAATCCTAACAACCTTTAGAACACTCGTACATCTAGTTTGAAGAAATGTGTCTCAAATAAGTGTTACCACATTGTATCAATTTTAAACACCTGTTATAAAATTGACATAATACCACAATGAGTTTACAAAAGTTTATGTGTATCGTAAGGTATGGTTTCTTAAAAAGACCTTCAACTTAAGTCAAACTAACGACTCTATGGGTCGTCACAGAGTAAAGAAGAATACCAAACTAAACAGATTAAAGACCGATTTTAGCAATTTCAAAAGTCGAAAAACTAAACTTCTTAACGGCAACGCTGCCCAGCCGCTGTCTGTCTGGAAGTAATGTCATTGTGTTATGTATTTCTTCTTCTGTCAACAACATCAGCCAGTAGAGCACGCTATTGCAAAACACGTACGAGTACCAATGAAAAATACAGAAACAAAATTGTAAGAAAACAATCTTGGCAGAGGTGTGAAGCAACAAGAGATCGGACACGGATGCACAGCACGGCCATAGAAGAATGCCTTAAGACAAAAAAGAAACAACTTAGGTTGAAGAACGAGCATCACTTAAAAATCAAAGAAAACAAAATTTAAATATATGCAAAACATGAAAATGGAAGCAAAAAGTTAAACATGCATGGCATGGATGAGGATGACATCACAGAGCACAACAGAAGAGGATCGCAAAATACCATCACCAAGAACAGGATTAATTAATGATTCCAGTGTCATCATCCAATGTGTTATTATTTTTATCACCATCTCGACTGTGGACGGGACGGACGGTCCAGTTCCTCAGTTCCATATTGAGGAACTGGATTGTGACACCTGGCATAATTGGAAGTTAATTTTGTTTTCTCTTCTAAAATTGCTTGATGCTTTGGAATTTAGTTTTAGAGCTAGCTAGCTAGCACAAACAAATTGTTATTGAGTACTTTTGGAAATCATAATTATCATCGGAGATAATTTTAACCAGATGTAAAATAATCAAATTAGTGACCGGTTTCTAATTATTTATGCATAAGGGTATTTTGCAGATAAAAACGGAAAAGCTTATTTAGAAAATATTTATGCTTTGTTATTGAAAAATGTTTACAACTTATCATAAGAACGGGAAACATGGGAAATATTGACATTATGTATACATTCCCTGAAATCACAAATGTTAATGTTTCAAAAGCTTTTAATTTTGTTTGTATTTTGACCAATATTGAATTTTGAATTACCGTTTGGGATTCAAAAAGGGAACGTGACCTTACGATTATAAATTAAAATTTTCAGTATAGTCCAAGAATCTTGAAGTCATAGAAGCTTCTACCTGCACCTGCTTTAGTAACTCTGATAATAACTGAAACTGTCAACTACCAAGTATTTAGAAATTTCTAACTAAATATTTCAAAACTACTCTTAATTGCTTGTCTTAAGTAACAATACCAGAGTACTGAAATAGTAAAGCATAAGCACAGGTTCCTAGTGTAGCTCCTTGTACTCCAGCGTACTGGAGTCCTGAAAAAATTCAAGTACCTTATAAGTTTCGTTAAAACGAATTTGAAAAAAAAACGGTTGAAGAAAATGAAAGTTTACACATTTAGGTTTTTAACAAAGGTTCTTCCAATGGGACGGGTTGATTTAGACAGCTCATGGCGGCCATGTTGTTTTCTTAAATTATTGTTCTTTATTAGCACTGAAGCGGGCGTTGCGCCTTTTTTATAAAGTACATGGTCGTCTTTCGAATTCAACTATTCAAATTTGCTGCAGGCGTCATCGCTCTGTACTTCTTCGACAATGATGCTGACCAGGCACCATCACCTTCAACGACTATCGCTATCGGTGGATGATCACCAACTTCTTGTGGGCTTAACTGGATAATATGGACATTATGTTTCAAAGGCAGGGCGCTACGTGCAACATAGCTCAAGAAACAATCGATATTCTAGGCGAACGGTTTCATCGCATGGTGTGATTTGACCCCTTGAGGGGCTTTCTTAAGTCGCAGGTCTATGCGAATAAGCTGCAAACCACAATGTCCCTCAAAGACAACATAATCGATGCCATCGGTCAAATTCAGCCTGATTTATGCGCCAAAGTCATCGACCATTAAAACGATGTTATATGTCATTAATAAGGCTCTCAATCTCAAACAAAGATAAGACCTTATTAATAGCTCATATAAAACTTTTGTTATTAAATTTTAAAATCGGGAAGCCTTTAACGGAAAATCCCTTATATACTGTTTTGTCAGTAAGAAATTTTCAAATAAGCAGGTATTTGGATTGCTGTCACTTTTGAAGCTGTCATCTATTGACATAGGACAAGTAACAACTACATTATTACTAAAAATGGAAGGATGCACTTTTCAGTAAATCATTTAAATTTGTTGAAATTCACTTCAAAAATCGTGATAATTTTTCAGAAAACCGAAACAGTGGTCGTAAAGTAGGAGCACTTTCTCGGTTGGATTTAAAAATTGAAACAGTTGGGACAAGTTAGTAAAGAATAGAGAATTACATCGATCCTTGAAATGCACGAAATTGAGGTTGCTGATGCAACAGTTAAAGTGAATGGATATTTTGGTAGAACAGCCTCATTAAATTTTAACCAACATCTGAACATCCAACATTTATCCTCAAAATCAAATCTAAGAAAATATGCTAATGTACTTCGATAGTATAAACAGTATAACATAGAAAACATAGTACGAAATAACAAATTGAATTAACCACACCTCTCATCGGTTTTCCGGAGGCAACTTAATATCCAGGTAAGACGTAAGCCTGTAGCCAACTATATATTTATATCCGGACAAACAAACAAATTATCCTAATTCCAGAGTGTGTTTCCTTTCAATTTTTGCTACAGAGCAGAGACACGCGTATAGCACGCGTTTATCTTTGCGCTCAATCAGGATTTATTTTGACCAAGTCTTTATAGAAAAATGCTACCGCATTGCCACTTCAAGGCATCGGACACGATTTTGATTTTATTTGGTTTCGAGTTATGAGACACGAATATTATACAAAAAAGAGCCGAAGAATTCCTCATCAAAGCAGGAGAATTTCACTGTGAGTTCAGTTTGGTATCCGATGCCACCTCAAGACAGGAGGATGATTTCATCTGTAGTATAAAATAAAAAAAAAAAATATAAATGAAATAGATAGAGACTTGACTTTTATTCGAGTATCGAAATCAATTTTCGAGGTTTTCATTCTTAGGCGTCATCAGTTATAGCTATCATTGGTTTTCATCATTGAAAACAAACATTGGAATGTTTTTGACAGATCGTTTATGGCTATCATTAAAATGTCTGTCATGGAAAAATGTTTCCTGATTGAAATACACCGACAAATTTTTACTGACAGAAATCTGTCATTGGAATTGTGTGAAATTGGAACACAAATCAGTGGAACGATTCGTTTCACTTTTGAACATAAAAGTATCAGCTGTTCAGGGAAATGAATTTCCGTCCCGAAAATAGAAAAAAAATACACTGTTTTTCCTCAAAAAAATTCTTTGTGTGATCAGTATATAATTTTCATTTCTAATCAAAGGAAAACACCGTCAAATATCGATTCAAAAATTTTCCCGGATCGATTTCAATGATAACTATTACTGGCCCCTTAGCCGTTGTCACGTTTGACACATGAAAGTTGACAGCTGTGATCCTTCTACAAATATGACGTCACTCAAAACGAATGTTGATATTTCTGTAGATCTTATCTTCAATGTATTTTAACTAATTTTTGGTAATTTAATTATTTTTGTGTGTTTTTCCAATCAGCTAACGTACATATATATACTGTACTATCGTTATAAGACTACCTATCAATATAAAATTCTTAAAAGTATCTTGTTAAGTCCTCCGAAAAAGATACTGATATAAAATTCAAATCATGCTTCTTATTTTGGGTTTTGACGGTAGTGCCAACAAACATAACGTCATTTGTTGCATGCGAGGATTAACACAGTTAGACCATAATCAACGAACGAACCCCTTTCCTTTAGTTCTTATTTCATTCATCTTCAATTAATAAAATGGAATACATACAAAATATATATATCTGTATGTACATTTTTCCTTATATTTTCGATTGATGTGCTCAAGTTGATTTAGTCAACGACATCTTTTGACATTTCTGACGATATACTGCAGATCATTTCCTTAAGCCTAAGCCATCTCTTTTAGGGACTAAATATAATACATCTAATCGGGCCTATACAAAAGCTTTGATAATTCCATTCTGAGATCCCGAGTTCAGTGTCAGCTATCGTCATAAAGAACTACTAAAGGGCATCTTTATTATAAAGTGACAGCTGTCAAAAAGACCAACTTTGAAAAAAGTATTACCAGATTGAAAACCACACGTCTAAAAAACATGTTAGTAACAAAAATTGAATTCAAACTGTTTTATTCACTAATTTCTTTAATTCATTTGACTGATTTAAGATTTTCTCCAATCTAAGACATGTAGCTTAAATAAAATGTTTGACATTTTCTTACAAAAAATTGGAGTTACAATTTTTAGGCAAGCAAACTATCCTGATCATTTAATTTTTATAGAGGTTTTCACAATTGTCCACGGAGAGGGAGACCTTGTGATTTAATATTTTTAGAAGAACTTTTGGGCCAAGTGAAAGACAAGGTTTATGCCAATTCGAGAAGTTATATATGACATAAAGTCGAAAACGTGCGAATTGGTCATGGAAAATTTCTATATTTTTTAATTGAACAATTGAAACGTATGATAAAATTCACCTTGAACTCTTTGACATCACATCTGATTTGGAGTAATACAAATATTTATAATCCTTTGCTGTTACAATAATTAAAACGGGTTTCACCGCGCTGCACAAATACACTAAGATACATACTAGATGTTAAATGTGTCTGATTTTCCGAAAATCTCAAAATATATGATTGCACACCTCGGGTCAAATGATTAGTCCTTCTGAAAATAAAGGAAACAAATTGAAATACGGTGCAATGAAACTTGTATATTAGGTAGTAAAATGTTGAGAAAATTCTTCGTACCATTTTTGTAAATTTGTTTGTATTGAATTTTGGCCATCTGATTCTAACAACCTTATAGACTTTTTAGTAGTAAATAGTATTATAAAAGAAATCGTATAAGTGTCGATGATAACTAAAATTAATGTCAGATAAAATACTACAGTAATTTAATCAATGAGTGAAGGGAAATAAAATAATTCTAAGCTCGTGAAAACAAATTGGAACGAATTCAGAGATAAACTTAAAAGTTTTATAAGCCTCACCCTAAATATTCACAATTGAAAGATCTTCCAATATTAGATAAACTGTCAAAAGTCTTCCAATGGCATCCAATTTTTTGGTAGAAAATCGGCTGACAATTGCCGAAAATTTTGTATCTTCTGTACTGTCTGTTTGCAGGGTTGGAAGACTTTAGGAAACAATAAAGTTGTTAGGCTCATTGTTAGACAATTTTCTCGACAGATGACAGAGATTATGAACATTTATTTAGGAAGTGTAACCACAGGTTGTTTGAGAACATTTAAAATATAAAATAAATATTCCACGATAGACTAGTATATCAAATTACAGATGAGGTGTAAAAGCTCAAACTTTTGACAAGATTTGGTAATTGGGACTTGAGTACAAACTGCAAATTGACCTTCCTAGTCAGTACTACTGAAAACGTACATCTGCTACGAACCGAACTATTAAATGTACGGCACTACCAAAATTACTAGGAACTAAAAAAAATAGAAGCCGGTGTACGCAAGGAAGTGTCATAGGGCCAACCTTGTATCTTTTATATAAAAGGGATACTACATTAGATACCAACGCTATAATGGCCACCTTTCCTGATGATACTGCAATTTTGTTGAAAGATATATTCGTTGCAAAGGCTAGAGAAAAATTAAAAAATGTAGTAGATAAAGCAAGTGTTTGGACGCACAAAATGGGATATCGAACTAAATCGACGCATACGAATTTTCAAAACAAAAGCATAAACATTTATCCACTTTCTATAAACAGTACTGAAGAACCTTACTCCAATACTTCCATATACCATGGAATGACTGAATGGAAAGCTTAAATATAAGAAGCACTTCCAAAATAAAAGAGAAGACATAATCTTGCAGTACAGAAGATTGTACTGGTATTATACTGGAAAGAACTTTAGGAATAGAAGAAATAGCGATCTAAATCTTACTTACTTGTGCTACAATCCTGTAGGAACTAGGGCCTCACCCAACAAACTTCTTGGTTGCAAACAAAAACTAGCTCGATCCCAGTTCGATGTCTCCAATTGCGCACTCCAATCGCAGTTGGGTGAAATCACTTTCCACTTGTGGACCGCGGTCTTCCTTTACTGCGCTGTTCTGTAGTCGCGGATTCAAAGACTTTCCATTCCGGAGCATTGGTTTTCATTCGCTTTACGTGACCCAGTCATATCGGTTTTTGAACTTTTATCCTTTTGGCTAATTCTTCGTCACCTTACAGCATACAGTTTGTCATTTCATCTTCTCCTGCTCTAACCTTCTATAAACTGGACCGCAGATCACGCGATGAACTTTTCATTGAAACGATCCAAAGTGTTTTCATCCAACTTTGTCTTAGTTCATGCTTCTGCACGTTATAGCAGGACGGGGATGTTGAGGGCCTTATTAAATCGACACTTTTGTTGCTCGAGATTTGGCTTTGCCACTCAATTGCTTTTTTAGCACAAAGAAAAAGCAGTTAGCAAGAGTAATTCTTCGTTTGATCTTAGCGGTGATGTTGTTTTCTGTATTCATAGCGAAGCCTAGGTAGACAAAGTCTTTAACTACCTCAAAGTTACGTCTGTCGATGGTGACTTTTTGACCGAGACGTCTCTTCCTCAATACTCACAAAAGCCCCATTGACATCACGCTAAGTCCTTCCGATTATGTCAATATCAACAGTCATTAGCATATGCTAGTAATTGGACAGACTTTTGTAAGATAGTGCCTCTAGTATTGACGTGGGAGCTCTGTTCTATTGTTCAATCTTGAAATCCAAAGGTTCGGTTAAGTTGTTTCCAACCTTTATGGATCAATGTAAATTCTCCATCGTCATCCTGCACAAATGGACGAGTTTGGCAGGGATGTCAAAACTAGACACGGCTCTATTTAGTTTGTCCCTGTAGATGCTGTCATATGCGGCCTTGAAATATATGTAGAGACGGTGGCTATCAATGATCTTGAATTTGTTCCAGGATCTGTTGTAATGTGAATATTTGATCGAAAAAACTACACTTATAAGGACGTATTAGGTTATTGACGATGATACGTTTACTAATTACTGCAAAGAAGATAATTTAAGCCATTTTAAGGAGACTGATTTCTTTATTGTTAGTGCAGTTTAGAGGGTCTCCTTTTTACATTAATCGGACATGCCTTCTTCCGACCATATTTATCATGACCTTCAAATTATAAAAGGTAACATAATTAGTAACAAACATGCAATCAGCGACTGCAAATTCATACCAACTCCGAAATGAAGACCGTCTTAAATGTTCGAGACAATGTTCGGAGACCCAAGAACCAAGCCTCATAAGCTGATAGACTAAAAGCTATGGGAAAGTATCACAAAATAAGAAAGAAAATCATTTGTCGATCTTTAATAAATTTGTCCTCATTAACCTGTGGTACTGCCTCTTGCGAGGAATTGACAAATTCTCCAAGAGTAATTCTTGTCATGGAAAAGTGCTTTCTCAAATTAGCCGTTCGGATTCGGCATATAAACTGTAGGTCCCCTCCATCCCTGCAATTACTCGCACACAGGAATGGTTGAGAGTTGTCAGTCACTAGGCCCTGGTTCTCTACGGACTGTTGTGCCACCTAATTTATTTAACCTGTGGTATTAGTTTTAGTTCGGTAAGAGTCTGTATTTTAACAAAAATGGAACTAGCCTGACCAACTTACCTCAAGTGTATTGCACCCAACATAAAAATTGAAGAAGAAAAAAGTACCTTGTATAGATATTTATAGGTAGATAGATATTGAATAAAATAAATTGTTATAATAGCGCCATGCTATGGGTCCACTCGTTCTCGTATACCTTATGAATTGAAGCGTATCCCAATGCTCTGCCAAAGTCGTTGTTCAAAGTTTATCATTTTGAATAAATCTATTTCGAATATCGCAAAGGCGAATTGGTGAGGAATTAATCGTTTTTTTAGCTGAACGTGAGTATCGTTATTATTTGTTGCGAACCGGTGAAGTCCATTCCAAAGAAACCCACCATCAACCGTCGCGTCGCGTCAGCCAACAACCAACAACCTACAAAAAGAAACGGGAGCAAATCAAAGAGATTTTTTTTCGATTTTATCAGATTCCTGCGGTAGGTGGAAAAAGGTAGCGCAGCTTTAAGAAATATCTGCAAGGAGGTGCAACAAAAAGCCGAGTCCAATGTTCCTCTATACCCGCCGAACCTGGCAGTGGTCAGCACAAGGATTAATATATATGTAAAACTATATTTTTGTATTTTTGCAGCACACACAGGTGGATAGCAAATGTTAATCAATGAGTGGTTGTAGGGCTTTGAAATAAGAATGACATTTGTGCTAGATTGCCGCGTAATTATTATTTATGTTTTATTATAATTTTGAAAAATGTCTTGAGGGGAATATTTTGCGAGACTAAAATGTGTATACTAGTAAATAGTTTATTGGATCCTGATTGAGGGTTTGAATGCAGGTGTAGAACAAGATTTAAATATCGAATAATATTATAAATGATAAAATTAATAATGAGGGATTTAAATTAATTTAAGTACTACCCAAGAAATGCTTAAGGGCTTTTTACGTTAAATTATTTAACTTTTTTTGAAATCTTACCATTGCAATTATTTCCTGTGCCAAAAAGTAGGACACAGGAAATAAAGTAATACAGGCGTAGGAAAATTTATGGTTCTCCTAATACAAACAAAAATAAAATGACATGATGTTATAATAAGACAATAATAATTTTTAATTTGAACAAATTTATTGTTTTCAACTTATTTTCCAAGACATTTTTGTATATGGTTCTATTAATAGTATACATGTTTTAAGATTTTTTCTGTCATAGATAATTGTTGTCCACTAAATTTATTTTCGTCATTCAGGAAAAAATAAAAGTTGCTAGATAATATTGAATCGAGGTTGGTAGGAGACCCATTAATTCAATGTTTTTGTCTTCAAAAATTCATTGACGAATGATTCAAGGTTTTTTATTATTTATTGGTTTTCCCGAATTTACTACATAGCATTTCTGAAATGACTTTCCTAAGTACCTCAGGTGTAATGGCAAGGAAAAAGTCGACCACTGCGTAAGATTCTTCATGTGTCCTACTCCACTGGTCTCTTTCCAAGTGGATGGAAAACAGCATATGTCCAGAATGTCCCTAAAAAAGGCTTACGTTTATTCTTTCCAAAGGATCAATTTTCAGTTTAAGAAATATCTTGAAGAACAAAAGATTCTTATGGCCTTATTATGGGTCCACTGTTGATCTCATTGTCATTTGCATTTTTACATCGTTTTGGAGTAAGTAATATTATTGCACTTGATATTTTAAAGACATTTGATAAAATTTGGCATCAAGTGTGCATTTGGTTTCGATGAATCTCTCCTTCGTTGGATTAGTTTTTACATTTTGGACCGTTCAAAACAATTAGTATTGGACAGGTTAACATCTTATATCCACGAAATAAACACTGGTTTGCCCTACAGCTTCAAATTGTCTCCAACAATCTTCCTTATTTTTATGAATGATCTTTTGTCTGAAACTTCTTATGCATTAAATTATTTCGATGACGACAGTACCCTCGTAATCGTTCTTAGATTCACAGCCTTATCTTTCGGAAGCGGACTACCAAAAGGTAAGGTATTCTGATCTTGACAGCATTGTACATTGCTTCGAAAACTCAATGCTGTCCACTATCTTAAAAGCGTAACCCCCCTCTAATGCCATTACCCATGGTTAGCACTTGCATTGAGAAGACTGAACAGTTTTCCATTCTAGGTATGTGCAAGCAAACTTTTACTTGTAAAGTTAGCACCTATTTGAAATCACCGATGCAAGAAGTTTTTTAAATTCTTCGGATCTGGATAAAATTTATAAAAATTTTACTAGGGCTTGGAAACTCAAGTATTATTCATATGATTGGACAAGTGCTCTAATAACCCATTTTCTTTTTTTTGTTGAGTGTTAAAATATGAGGATTTCAAGTTGGACAATGAATATGCCTTCTTATTTCAAGAATAAGTTAGTGCAATTTCTTATTAATACTATAGTCATACTCATGTTTAAGGTATTCCCTATCTCTCCATAATCCAATACCATATGTCATATGAGGATCTTACAGTTTTTTCCCAGCAACCATTGCTTCTACCACAGAGAGATTTTGGACTGTTTACAATCGTTTTATCAGGATTTAATAGCGCAGCGAGTGGAGCTTCATTATCAAACATGAATTCGAGTTGGTCAATGCCTTTGTTCCTTGATATTCCACGTCCTAAGTCGTAGAAGATCTCGTCACAATAATGTAATCTATCTTATTCTATTTTCTGTTTAAAAACAATACTTTCAAGTTGGTGTAAAGAAAATCACACTAAAATACCAAACAAAAATTCTCAAAAACTACAACCTTTTCAGCGTCAATCTCAAAACGCACCTAAAATACTTAATTCTACCATACTGCAAAAATAAAAAGCAACCTTATACGAGTAGCTTTGGATTGACAAAAATAACACGTTAAAACAAAAAAACATGTGTAAGTCAGATTGAGTTGTTGTTTACATTGCTTAAAAATAGATTTCTTACAGTTTTTTGGCACAAGGATCTTCTAGGCAAGTAGTACCCGTGGTATGATGGTTGGTTGGACTGTCATGCCAGAGGTCTTGGGTTCAAACCTTGCCTGTGCCATTTAAAGTTTTTTTCACGGCTACTGCCTCTTGCGAGGAATTGTCATGAAAAGTGCTTTCTCAAATTAGCAGTTCGAATTCGGCTTTAAACTATAGGTCCCTTCCATTCCTGACAACATTACTCGCACACAGGAATGGTTGAGAGTTGTAAGTCACTAAGCCCTAGTTCTCAACGGACTGTTGTGCCACCTAATATTTTTTTTTATCTTCTAGGCAAACGTTATCATGGGCCTTTGGTTTAGAAGTTTTAACAGTTAGAGAAACAATATTGGAAACGTGCTCTGCGACAAGCACATACAACTACAATTTTCTTCTCTCTACAATTACAGCGAATTAAGATTTAGGCATATCCCTGCTTAAAGATTCTATCCCACGTAAGATTTGAGTGTCTTAAACCTTCTTGCAACACTATAATCCGAAAGTAGGAGTTCAGACCATGTAAACCAACGATTTCAAGTTGAGACCCACCAACTTTAAATTGATTTAAAAGCCGCATATGATAGCATAAGTCGCCAAGAGCTTCTATTGGCGATTTATGAATTCGGGTTCCCGAAAAAACTGTGCAACAAGCATATGGGTAACAGCTCATCCGAGCTATTCTAGACATGTGCATGGTTCAGGCAAGGAGATGTGATATCATGTGATTTCTTTAACAAAGGCCTGGCACTCCAAGCTAAATGTTCTAAAAGCGTTCATAATTGTGGATTAACAGGAGAAGTAGGTTGGTTTTGATGTGAATGAGGACAAAGCAAAGTGTGTGCTTTCAACATCACTGTTAATAGCAGTAATATCGTATCGCGGTAGGCAAGGAGTTCATCTACCCCGGAACAAATGTCAATTCCACAAACTACACCTTAGTGTAAATACGATGAATAATTACTCTAGGAAACCGATGCTACAGCGATTTAGCCAAACAAATGGGTTCAACACTCTTTTCCCAAAAGACAAAGTTGCACTTTATGCAAAACTCTAATTTTATCAGTTCGATTCTAGTGCTGGACGATTAGTAAGAAAATGGAATTGATACTAAGCATTTTCTAGAGAAAAATCCTTCGGCAAATATTTTGTCCTATATACGAAGAAGGCGAATGCAGAAAAATATTAAATCGTGAACTTTAAGAGCTGTATCAATTTGTGGATTTAGTCCAAAGGGTCAAAACACGCCGACTACACTGGATCGGCCACATCGAACAAATGGATAACAAAGCTACAAAGAAAATCTTTGAATTCGAGCCGAATGAGAGAGACCAAACCTCTTCTGCAAAAACCAGGCTGATGTAACTGACGCAAAAGGGCTTGGTCTCGACGACTTGAGGGAGCTTTAAAAAGACCGCAAAAAATGGAAAGAACGCAATATATGTATATCAGGCTGAGTCCCTACATGGATTGGGAGCCGGATAATTTCCAATTAAGTCTAACGTTGATGTCGATGTTGCTTTGTTAATGTATTCAAAGTGTGAAGTGGTTGTCAAAGTTGCTGTGTCAATCTGTTTCTCGCTAAATCCAGTTCAGTTTTATTCAATCCACTCCAATCGAATCCAGTTCAATTCAGGTGTCAATTAACAAACTATCATCAAACTACTGTTTCTAATTATAATATGGCAAAAGGTTCTTCTTACGATCTATAAGTTCTACAGCTATACACCACTGTTTTAACTTCAACCCGTCATAATTTTCTGTTTTAATTTTCTTCAAATGTTCCTTAATCTTAGAGGTTGGATGTGTCTGTCTTCTGTCTATCAAATCTTGCGTAAATCTACCAGCAAACATGATGAAAGGAGTATTCCAGTGAATAGAAAACGAATTTCATTGAAAACATTTAGAAAAGCTTGTGTCTGTGTGCCTTTCACTATGCCCAAGACCTCAAAGTCTATTAAGGATAATGTTTTGCACATTTTTTTTAAGCAATACCAGGACAGGTAGCATCTTAACCGCATAACCCCAAACTTAACTTAAGTACGCAATAGAGACGATGACGCGACGGAACGCACAAAGATCAAGACGACGACGACGACGACGACGATGTGCAAATGACTACTATACTATAGGTATGCCACCATATAATTCCTTGGTAATAATTATTATTATGACGGACAGAAGTAAAGGTACGAGTATATAGATACTCCAGCACCAGCATCTAGCTACCGGCTGACATTCTAGCCTCTCAATCAATTCCCTAGAGGCAAATATGAAGAGTATAGCAATGGTGACCACACAATTTTATTTTCATAAAGCAGGCACAGACTTTTGGTGTGATCTGTGATGGTTGTTTTGCCTGTTGCCTGAAGCCTGTCGTTGTCATCCGCGTGCCATAGTGTTTATAGTGTTACCAATTGGTTGGGGCTTTTCAAATCAATTTAACGGTTCAACATCTTATACAATTTTTGTTTTGTATAAAGCTAAGTTTTATATGTATGAAGGTACCCACAATAAAATATTATACCTATAGGTAAAGCAAATTATTGAAATTAATTTCAATTTGAAGTTGAATTTTTGACAAGGGTCTATTGAACATTGATGGAGGTTTAAGTAAAGAGATAATTGGGCTTGGTGAAGAGGTCAACGAGTTGTATAAATATAGTTTGATTTTATAATAGAAACCGGAAGTGGTTTACTTATGTATAAAAGAATTTTTAAGAATGGAAAGAATTAAGTTTTGATTTATTCACCTATCACCGAACGTCAATGAGGCACGATGAATAAGGCAGATTTTGTTTTTTTTTTCTCAAATAAAAACAAATTGTATTTGTTGGATTTATATATTTTACGTTAGTAGATTTAATAATTTAAAAAATTAATTGTGGTGAAACAGTTAAAGATGGTTTGATCTAAATTCGATTATAGATATCTTCTGATCTTTGCCTGATCTTTCGTGTTTTTAATATCATTGTTGAATTTTTATTTTTAAGTTGTCGGAGATGTTTGAAGTCCAAAGTGGAGTCAGGCAGGGTTGCATATTGTCACCAATTCTTTTCTTATTGGTGAAATGCTGCGGGTGGCCTTGACTACAATGCTAAGCGTTGGAACCTCCCACTCTCATCCTCTCTGGTAAACATTGCACAGCAAGCAGGAGAAAAAATAGAGAGTTTTTAGAAGTATGGTCTCTACCGGCTACGGCTGTTCCTCTAAAATGTTAAACTAGTACTGTTACACGGTTGCAGCACCTGAAAAATAACAGCAACGATTAACAGGAAACTGCAGATTTTTATTAATGTGTTTCCGTCTCAAAGGTTTCCTAGACCAATCGTATATCCAATGAAGATCTATATAAAGGATAACGGGTCAAGAACCCATTGACACCATTATACGAAGGCTTAAGTGGCAGTGGATTGGACACACGCTTCGAAAAGGTAATGAAAAATGCAATGCAATGCAATTAAGAAGGCAGGAGAGTCGGTAGACTGAGAAGCACGTGGAGCATAACATTCAAGGAGGAATCATCGAGATTAGTCAAAAGCTGGAGTTAGCTCAAACACATCGCCGAAAACCGCACACGATGGCGCGTAGGTGTAGATGAGGCCCTATGTCCCGTAAGGATTATCCACGGACCTTATTGGCTGAATCACAAACACGCTCCAGCTTCGGCTTCGTCTGCGTTACGGTGGGCCTGCTTCGAGGTTGCTTTGAATGACATTTCTATTATTTCATCCCTCCAAAGAGCAAATATTTTGTTTGTTGACATTTTTTTACAGCTCCTGAGCTGTCAGACAAAGCAAATGTTCAGATAATTGAACTAGAGCTTCCGTTTGGAATCACATTACGTTACATTACGTTCTTTTCCTTACGATTGTCAAACGAAACGTGAGGTCGAAGCTCCATTGTGATAGCATGCATTAAATTCCTATGGCTGAACTCGTAAACGTCAGGCAAAGCCGAAGCTGAAGCGTGTTTGTGATTCAGTCATATAGGTCTAAGGATCTAAGTAAGTTAGTTAGTGATTCTCCTTTTGCTCAGCAAGCAGGATAATGTAAAAGTTTGGAGTCTGTTTCACTATGCAGTGCTCTTGTTCTGTGTTTTAAGTGAATGGTCTTCACCTTGGCGGAAATTAAACGGCAGCGCACAAATATCATCTAAATTTGTCCACACTTCAAGCCACGAACTTTTGGATTTGATGGCCGCAATAGCGACTTTTTGAGCAATATTTTTCTTGGAGTGGAGTTTCAATAATGTCAGGTAGGTGCTTTTAGTATTTTCTACGCCTTTTTCTAGATTGAGCTGTATAAAGCATAATTGTTTCAGAAGTAGCAACAAAGCTGAAACGGATATTAATTTTTCCAAACTGTTCCTATCTCATTTTTGAATGTCAATACTTTTTGTCATAAGGTGCTCTTCAATGTTGAGGATGCTTGATTTTGTAAAACCTAAGTACCTTTCACCTGCTGATCCCGAAAGACCATTGTTTTTGACTTGTTTAGATTGACACTTGATAGTCAAGTTCCACTCAGAGCAATCTGTTGATCATAAACCATAGTGTCTCAGGAGATCCTACCAAAAGGTCGATTACATCGGTGTACATTAAGATCTTGATCTGGAGTCCATAAAAATTAATTCGGGGAGAGTACGATAACTTTGGCGACAAAGTTTAATGACGGATTTGTAGAAACAGTTAAGAACAAGCATTTTTACTATGGAAGAGTGGGGGTCTGTCTCCCCCCGTTTAGGCGGTAGGGGCAATTTAAAAAAATGTGTACATTAAATGGAAAAAAATAATTAAAAAATAACGGTAATACTTTCAATTAAGTATTATACCTTTTTTTAAAGCCAACATTTTTGTCTATTAGCTTGTTTTTAAATCATGTCAAAACTATGCATAGTTTATGAAAAAAACTGTTTTAAACTAAAAATGTATGCAAACAAAATTCAAAAAAAGGTTAAAAGTGTAGTTTTTCAAAACTTTCAAATTATCTACTGTTTTTTTTTAGAATTCATCTTATTTGTTTTTGATCAAAAATTGAAAACTAGATGACTTTATGTCTTCTAGTTCTTGAGAAAATTGAAAATTACCAAAAAAAATATTTTAATTAAATTACTTTTTCCTTGCTTAAGTATTAACGTAGTCTTATTTTGATAGTAATAATCGAATATGGATTAAGATACACCTAGGGTAAATTAATTTTTCTTGAATCCAGCTTATTTAAATGCAAAATAAACTTTGCATGCGCCCTATCTTGCACCCACCGAACCTTGCCACCTCCCCACCTTGCACGCACTCCAACTTGCACCCACTCCAAATCCTATAGTGTTCCCAAGCAAGGGGGTTGCAGCATGCCCCCCCTTACAGATCCCACAGTTGCATACACCCAAACTCGCACACACCTTACTGTTGCATACACCCAAACTAGCACCTACCATTGTTACTATCAAAATAAGACCACTCAAGCAAATAAAAAAAGAATTAAATTAAAATAGTAGTTGTGGTTATTTTCAATTTTCTCAAAAACTAAAAGATATAAAATCATCTAGTTTTCAGTTTTTGATCAAAAACAAATAAGAGCAATAAATTCTGAAATAAAAACAATGGTAGATAATCTTGAAGTATTGAAAAATTACACTTTAAACCTTTTTTTAACTTTTTTTACTCAAATTTTGAGTTAAAATTTTTCAAAAACTACGCATAGTTTTGACTTGAATTAAAAACTGGCTAATAAAACAGAATGTTGGCTTTAAAAAAATGTATAAAACTTAATTGTAAGTATCACCGTTATTTTTGTATTATTTTTTCCCATTTTAAATAATAATTTTTTTAAATTGCCCCTACCGCCTAAACGGGGGGAGATAGACCCCCCCTCTCATAGTAAAAAATTCTTGTATTAAGCCCCTCTACCAAAAACCGTTATTAGATATATCTTGGCGCCAAAGTTATCGTACTCGTGCCAGTAATTCCGCAAGAAGGTCTCCAATGTATAAACAGAAAGCATCCTTGTCTTACGGTGGAAAGAAACCAATCTGAGAAATTATTACCATTCCACATTTGACTACCGAACTTTAGTGAGATTCTATCCCTGTACAATTTATATACATATATGAGCTTTTCTATTTATTGAATCACAAAAGCAGCTCAAAAGTTAACAAAGAAGACAGTTTTTTTTCCGCTTACGCAAGTGTGTGTCCACAGTATATATGATCTACGGTTGAGTAGACTTTTCTAAACAAATTTTGTATTCGCTAAGCAGATCAATGGTACTAATCAATCTTATAATACGACATCACTGAATCTCCGTAAATATTTTTAAACTAGAGAAAGGCGTGATTACGGCAGTTTGTTGGATCCATACTATTACCTACTCGTTTTAAAAATGGGAAAAACTACTGATTTTTTAAAAGCCTCAGTCATAACTCCTTACTTTTAACTTATCGTTTTTGAATGTTAGGATTTATCATTTTGAAAGATCTTAAGAATTTTCAGAAGAGCGAAAGATTTTTGTCTGCTAGATTCGCATTCTCTATTGTACCAGGGTAAATTATGTATATTTGCTTTCTTATTTATTTGTGCTTAATTGGGCTTTAAGTATTCTAATATTTATTAAGAGTTATTTAAGCGGTGCTCTGTGATATTGTGGTCTAAATTGATTTTGTCTGTTTGGTTTTCTCGCCACCTTAGTTTTGGAAATAAGGGATTCGCTTTATCTGTTCGAAATTCGCATTTTTAGGTCTAAACTGTGGTTACTCAAGACATGTGATCGGAATAGATTTGACTTTTCACTTGAAAATTTGAAGGCAAAACTAGCAATCTAATGGCTTAAAGTGGTAATAAACTACAGACTTGCGTGGATTTCTTACAAGCGTGAGTTTACCTTCCTTAAGTAGGTTTCTACGCCTTAAGATTGCGTGGGTTTAGATAATTAAGTAATTGTTTCATGAACAAAGACTTAAGGCCTACAACGACTTTTGATTTCTTTTTTGGCTAGCCCTACTTAATACTTTGCGTCAATACATTTCAATTCAGCAAGCTTTCAATTGCTAGGATTTTGGAATCCAATGTTCAATCCGCTATTCGAAATGAAAAAAACTTGAACTGCCAATTTAAACAAATAAATCTTAAGAATTGAAGAACGAAATTCTTGTAATCTGACAGCTGTCATTTAAATTGACAAAATAAAATATCATATCAAATTCTTCATTTGACATTTAGACATTATTTCAATTAGACAGTTCATGTTTCGAAGTTTAATGGAAAAAATGTTCTGTCACACTGACAAAGCTGAGGAATAACAATTAAATTAGCTTTGTGTTTCTTTTCATCCTTTTTGAATTGTGCGATAAAAAACACTTTACAAATCCAACAATACAACCTCTATTCTTAAAATTTTGACACCAAACACAAGGAATTTATAGTTATGAAATACGTCATCTGGCAACACTTTTCATCGAATCGTACAACTTTATAATATTTTCTCCTCTCACTATACAGTAGCTAGTGAAAATAGTACCGAATTAAACGCATCCGCAATATAACTCCGACATACAGTGTAAAGATTTTTCATGCGTTTTTTTATTTTTATGATCAGGAACCTCTTTTGTTCATTTGGTTTGACTTAACAATGTTTTCGACAGACGCAGACGCACGACATCACTTCAAAATGACGTTAAGGTACAAACAAGCTGTAAGGAGCGCTTTGTTGCGTTTTGCGTTTCAAAAGCGCGCAACTTACCTTGATGAGGACCGCGACAAAGACCTCAAAATCAAATCAAAAGCCTTCCATCTCCCCACTAGCGTGATGTGGCTCTTCATAATTCGTGTTGCCTGGTTGGTCCTCTGCTTGGATCTTTTGTACGATGCCATAGAATTGACAACGACGACGAAGACGATGACTATAAAAGCCCTGGAAGAAACACGCCAAGGAACCCTTGACTTCTCGACTTTGTTTGCGAACAGATGCATCATATCTCTAGATTGTTGTCTGCTTCTGTTCGGATTCGGCTTTTATTTTCATTTTTGGAAAATTATGACAGACAGATGAGCCTCTGAAATTATTGTTTTGTGGTTCTGGTTGTTGCTTGCGCGTTTGCCCTAAAACGAAGCACACTTGTCCCGCGTCATCTGATGCAAAACACTGATAGAGGCGCTTTGGGTCCAGCATCAGTGATCAGGAATGCACAGAAGAACATTCACAAGCACATGGTTGGGCACACGAGTAACACAGGTAGTTTTTTGGGATCTTAACTAAGCTGGAGCTAACCGAGAATAAAACTGATGATGATGATGATGATAATGATGAAGAAGAAGATCTTCATCTGACGGTAGAGCGAGCGTAGAGACTAGAGGTACTACCTATAGGTAGTGTGGTTTCCATGGAATTCTTTAATCAAATTAAAGGAGGGGAACCGCAAGCGATACGAAATCAAATCTCTAGAGACGTTTTCATTCTACTCTTTAGCTTGGATACTTGGTAACAAAAGATATGCAAATTGTTTGCTTGATATTTTGATCAAGATTAGAGAATTCATCCATTTCTATTTGAATTCCAAGTGTTTTGTTTATTTTTATGTTTATGGTACGAACGACATATCAAGCACTGCTTCATTGGAATAGCTCATGATGTGTAATGTGAATGTGGTTCCGTGATTGCTAGGGGCAGATAGAAGCTTAATGACTTTTTAAAAGGAATTTTAAATCGAGATGTTAAAAGAAAAGCAGCTATATGGATCTACATACATATATTGAAATCAACGAAGATTAAGACAACAATTTAAGAATATATAAATGTGAAGACTTGGTTGGTCAAAATGTTGAAGAATAAAACTAATGAACAAATAGTGAGAATAGTGAGGAAGTTTAAAAACACATCCCTTGAAATAGGGATGGAGCTACTCGCTCCAATTTGTGTTGATTTTGATTGATTTTGGATGAGAGTTCAGAATCATTTCCAAAGTTCCATTTAATTCAAGACGGTTCTCATGTTTAAACACGACAGTTTAAATAAAGAACTAGAGTCGGCTTTATTGCTTAAACGAGAACAGTTTTAAATTTCGGGCGAAAGCTTTCAAATTCGAACTTTTTACGAGGACAGATCGATACAAATCAATGTCGGATCCAGTGCAGGTCGTGGGGGTCATAATCCCCCGAATTCGTATGAATTCGCTTGAGTTCAAAACTAATCGTATTGCGTTAATGGATATTACCCCCCTGCTTTTTTCAATATGTATTTTATGTACAAAATAAAGGTTGTATTTTTAATTTTCCACTTTTTACAAACAGTGCTAATTTAAACTGAGCACTGGACAAAAAACACAACTTAAATCGAAAATCCAACGAGCCGCAAAAGTTCATCAACTTTTATTTATGACGGAATTAGATTCAAACAGCTCCGGCTAAGTTGCTATTTCTGTTGCTTAATGCTTTGTTCACAGCTTTTCCTCTGCATTATGCAGTAGCACGACACTTGACACTACTTACTGTCGTTTATAAGTTGGCGGAGCTGTTTTGAATCTGTTTTACAAATACTTTTTGGCCAGCGCGCTGTTTGCTGTTGTCGGTACTGTTTCTGTTGCTTTTTTAATCTTTTAATAGCAAAATAAATAGGTAATTAAAGAAAAATGTTTGCTTGAGGATTTTATTAAAAACTAGCTAACCCGGCAGACTTCGTACTGCCTCAATCGATAAATAAAAGACCTAAACTTTTGTATAAATTAATTTCAAAACAAACAAAACGTTTTCTTATTATTTTCGACACATCATTTTGGTTACTTAAAAAAAAAACAGAGTTTTCCTAAAATACTGGCTATTTATAAGGGAAACTCCAAGTTTATTCCGCAAACTTCTAAAGACTGTTCTTGTGATTTATTTATTGTCATCGCAAAGTCCAGACGTACTGAAAATTGTAAGCGTTTAAAATCGAATAGTAAATCCGTTGGAATCATCGGTATTCGCGGGATCAAGACATCCTCTCCTTTGTATTTTCCTTTTATGATTGTTGCCTCAATGACGTTATTCATCAGCTTTTTCACAGCCAGTCTTGTTCCATTGCATAGTCGAGGTTAATTAATGTTACGCAGCATGTTGACAACTGATCCTAGTTTTAACTGCAAATTGTGAGGTGGTAATCCAGGCAATTCCAGTGAATTTAAAAACTACGTGGGATAATTGACTACGTCATCCTGGATCATAACGGTGTCGACTGATTTGAATAAAACCAACTGTCCTGGAAGAAAATTCTGAATGGTCGCATTGAGATCCTCGACATCTTTATTTTTCGCTGCCACTATTGCTCGTTCACCCAGCCAATTATGGTTATTGAACTTTTGCGCTATATCTGGGAAAACACGCTGAATAAGCTCCTCTTTTGAATCTGTGCAGAAATCTGTGGGTAATGTGATGAATCCGGTCGAGGTGTCCATTGCAACTTTATTATTTCCAATATCTAACAACTGCTTCGCAGTTTTGGTGATTTGCATGGTAATTTCAAGGCAGAATGCGCAGTTCGTCCGCCTTCTAGCAAAGTCGCAGCTATACTAGATGAAGCCAACGCTAGAGCAACATCATTTCGTGATCTGATCCTCGCCAAAAGAATTGAAACTAAGAACGTTTTTCCGGTTCCTCCGGGAGCATCAAGGAAATAAATTCCACCAGATCCACTGTTCACAGCTTCTATCAAAGTGTCGTATGAAATTCTTTGTTGTTGATTTAATTGTGGAACATTTGTACGAACTGTTTCGGCCAGTGCTTCAATGTCGTACTCTTGTTCCCTTTGCAACTCGTGGTTTAATGCATCGTGCATATGACGATTGGGTGCTGTCAGTGGCGTAACTATACCGTTCGAGGCCCGTGGCAAATTCATCGGATGGGCCCCTCCCCCCAATTTAAAAAAAATTAACCAACAATAATAATATTTTTTTATTTTATAATACTTATTTATACACTTTTACTTGTAAGAGTACAATAATAAATCACTACGTTAAGTAGGTACATACAAACTTTATAATTATACTTAGGTACTTGATTTTCTAATAATTCACTTTAAAATAAAAATACCTAATTATAACCCTGGGTGTTTCAAAAGTAACGTGAATAGGCATCTTCTGGGTAAGCTCGCTCCATCGTAGACCACATCATAGCTTAGACATGATTGTGGTCAAGAGCAAGCCCATTTCAAATAAAAAATAAAAAAAAAGAAGTACAGTCAGCATCTTATTGATATGGGCACATAGAGTAGTCAAAATGATTTGAACAACAAAAAAAGCAATTTGATATACGCAGTCCGAATAATCATATTGTTAAAAGCACACAAGTTGTTCAAAATATAAAATGTTAATTATTAAAATTCCTTCCTTCGGACTTTCTGTTCAGCAAAAGTGGTAATGATATCATCAAAGTTCAAATTTCGGGCCATAGAATTTTCGATGGATAGAATAGCTAAGTTGCTTAACCTGTCTTGTCCCATAGAATTTCTTAAATAAGTTTTTATCAATTTCAGTTTTGAAAACGATCGCTCGGCACTAGCCGTAGTCACAGGAATGGTGAGAAATAATAGAAATGCAGTGCACACTTCAGGAAAGCTTGAAGATATAAAATGATTTTTTATTATTAATAAGTCAGCAAGTTCTCTTATAGAAGATGATGTTTCTATTTCGTGTCTAAAAGAGGATCGAAAACTGAGAATTTCCTTGCAAAACGAGATGGATATATCTTCTTTATATAGATGGACAAATGCTAAAGCCTTCTCCAACAAATCAGTATCGTTCAAATTTTGTAAAGTGGCAGGTTGCAAGACACTGAAATTGGAAACAATTTCATTCATTCCAAGGAAACGCGATCTCAGTTGATTAATGATTATGTCTAATACACGATAGAATACGTTCACTTTAAACAAGCTTTCAGGATCTTGGAGACGTTCATCCTCACAAATTTCATCAAAATGACGTTTCATTATTTATGAAATAATTTAATCCTGTAACATGAAGTTCCTTGTTTTGTACCTACAAGTTGTATTTATTGTTTTTCAAATGATTAATATTTTTTTTTGGTACTACCTAAATGAATTAATAAAAAAACTATGCATCTCTTCACTAGAATGTTTGCCTTTGTTTTAGTTTTTCAAAACATAAGATGAAGGAAAATAATTTGAAAAAAACCGAGTTGGCTAACTCGGTTTGCAACTCGGTTTGCTTGAATTCTAACTCGAGTTGACTCGGTTAGGGAAATTAGCGGTTTGGCACATCATTAGTTCTAAAACTGGGTTACAACTTTTTTTTTACAAATCCTTTGAATTTTTAATACATTTTTGAACTTGCTTATGCAACTCAGTAGGTAAAAAAAAAATCAAAGACGAAACTTTTTTTACTAAACATGTATGATAAATAATAAATGCTGGGAGTTGGGGTTCTCCTCTGACCGGGGGCCCCTTCCAGCTGGGGGCCCGTGGCATTTTGCCGACTTGCCACCCTGTAGTTACGCCACTGGGTGCTGTCATTCCCAAACACGAATTTTTGTGACAGTAAACACGAAATTTTATATTCATATTTTAGGCACAACTTATTTTTACGTGCAAATAGTTTCGAATAATATTGTGTCAAAGTGGATTTGTAAATACTGGGGCCCTACTATGTAACTCGATTCTACAATGAAATTGCTCGAATTCGAAAAATTGGTACTATATGTATGTATCTATTTGTCTACTTTCGAACCAAAGAGAATCGAATAGTTCTAGTAGTGCCAACTATATTCTTATGAACTTTCGAATAAACGAGGAACTACTTAACTCGAAAGTAGAATTCAAAACAAGGCAAAATCGAAAATAATCACTCTACATCAAATGTGTTTGTGAGCGAAGTTTTGTTTGTCAAAATGTAAGTAATTATTTACATATGTACATATATGCAATTTGAATTTGAAAGTTTTTCATTTAACTTTTTGTGTTTTATAATTGTGTTTGCGAGGAGAAACTAAAAGGATTGTCTACAAGAAAAATGTAACTACATAAATATAAACATAATTTAACTAATTGCTTTAAAATTAATTGCTAACCCATTGACTTAATTTTCAAATTTATAGGCAATCAACAAAGATATCAAATACCAACCAGACCCAATTTGAAATCATGATAGAATTCATGTCAAATAATCGGGACTTTTCCAAAGGATATTTTAAATCACCCGAAGCGAGACAAAAATCGCAACAAATGTGGCCAAATTTGTCCCAAAATCTAAATGCAGAAGGTCAACCACAACCGGAAATCAGCCTCATAAACTTATTCATAGTGTGCGTGTCATTTCTCTTCTAATTTATGAAATTTCCCCAAAAAACTCATTAGTTATTTCTATGTATGCGTGAAAACACGTCAATTTTTCCTGTTGAATTCTTTCACATTACAAATACAACAATGCATGGCATAAGCAAACATAAGCTTATGTCAAAAACCCAACGAAAATTCACTTAAGTTTGTGCAATTACTGCAGGTAGCCATAATGCAATTTTGCTCACTTATCTACATGCCAATGACAGAATACACAACAGATACACAGAATGAGATATTCATGCAAAAACACTATATGAAGATATAAATCCTTCGTACGTATCACCCTCCAAAACCCATTTGTTTACATTGTTGTATTTGTAATGTGAAAGAATTCAACAGGAAAAATTGACGTGTTTTCACGCATACATAGAAATAACTAATGAGTTTTTTGGGGAAATTTTATAAATTAGAAGAGAAATGACACGCACACTATGAATAAGTTTATGAGGCTGATTTCCGGTTATGATAAACATTCTGAGAGAAATTATCTGCAGTGGAGTTGGCCTGTGTGTATTTGATCAAAACTGTCAGATTTACTTATGCGGCGAGCGACTGGGATCGCTCTTGCTTAAGTTTGCTTAAGTTAACGAAACTGAGAAAAATTGAACGAAACGGAGCTAGACTCCATTATGGTCACTCGTATTAGATTCTTTGTATTCGTACGTTTACTTATGCGCGCATATGCTAGCTTATGTCTATTATAGTTGGCACTTAAGTATGTACACTCAATTTAACAACCCCCTTATTAATTCATGATTTCTTTTCAGGTGTGGTCGGATTTCAAAAACACCACCAAGGCCAAGTTGAGAAAAAAACAAATTAAATTTATTGGGCACTGGTGGGGGTCCTCCGAAGCAAAAATCCCTTACGCCATTGGAAAATAAAGTGGCTGAATTGCTTGACCTTTCAACAGCCGTCGAGGAAATGCCAGGGATTTCTAGCTTCGGGGTCGCCAATAAGAACAATGATGAAAGACATGTCCAAAATAGTGGAGTTATTGATTCCGAAAATGAAGAACAGATGATCTATGACTCTGTCACTGCGGACATTGAAAAACAAATTGAAAGTGAAAGAAGTAGAAGTGGAAGTGAAAACATCACTCGGCAAAAAATTAATCCTAAAAACCAACACATTAATTTGCTTGAAAAACAAGTTCAAAACCAAACTGAATATCAAACTAACTCAAATAATATCATGACAAACATTAACGAAAATTTAAAAGAAATGTGAAAGTATACACGGAGGCAAAGTGAAATGACTGAAAAAATTTACAAAGTTAAAAAAGAAAATCTCAAAATAAGAAAAATGAAATTCGAATTAAAAAAAAAAATAATTTGGAGAAAAAAAAATTCAAGAAGCTAAATTGGAGATTAAAAGAGAAATTCTCAAAGTGCAACTTGAAATAAAGGATTTATCACAGTGATTTACGAACTATTGTACTATTGTACATACATACATACATATGTAGGTACTATGTACATATATTCCTTATTTATGAAAATAATTTCAAACACTGAATTAATGGATATGTACATACATATGTATGTTATATTATAGTTTAATTTCTTGAACATATGTATGTAGTATGTTATTTATTATGTTTTGTTATTGAAATAAAAAGAAAATACATTTTTAATTTATGCATTCAACAAATCATTCCTAATATTCAGCCCTATCATGAATTCCATCGTAATCGGAAATTTTTACGAATCCCGAAAAACTGTATCATGAAATCCGTTCGTAATGCAAAATTGTATGAGATTTTCCACTACGAACCGATTTCATGATACAGTTTTTCGGGATTCGTAAAAATTTCCGATTACGAGGGAATTCATGATAGGGCTGATGATCTCTTGTTCTTTTAGTTATGTTTAAATAATGGTCGTTGTCAGTTGAATGTTGTTCCAAGTTTATAGGGTTGCCATTTTCTTCCAAAAATAAGTCTTGAATAGTTTCAGGTAATGGGACTCTGAACTTTAAGCAGATGTAATGAAGTGCACAACAAACGTTCATAATTTGTGCTACCTTCTCGGGCGAATAATGCAATTCTCTGGCTGACTAGAGAAATCGGAACCTTGCCTTCAGGAGACCAAAAACTCGTTCGATTATTGACCTTGAAATCGAATGCTTTTCGTTGAACTTAGATTCAATAGAACCTTCAGCTGCAGTTCTATATGGTGTGATAATCCAAGGCTCCAAGGGATATCCGGAATCTCCTATGAAAAGATTTGAGTACCTAGTGTTAAATATTTTCTTTCAAAACTTTTATGTTACTAACCTAAGATCCATGAAGTCGTTTCTCCATTTTCAAAACCCCGTTTTAAATATGCTCTTTCAGCACTTAGAGACCATACGTGTGAATCATGCCATACCCCTCCATATCGGGCATTAACCGATCTAATGAACATTTTGTAGTCACAAATCTCAAAAAAAATTTAATTAATATGTATGTACATATGTAAATTATGCACCGTTATAGTATAAAATATTAACTTACCACCATGGCATTAATGCTATGTTTAAGCTTTCTGTTGAAGAAGAGATGCTCACTCATAGCCGGGCGAATCATTTGAATATGAGTTCCATCTACCACCTCAATTACACCGGGAGTTCGTGATTTTTGCCAAAAATAGCGTTTGGACTTTCGTTACTCTTCCTCATTCATTTCAAAGTTTATCATCAGAGGGCACATCACTTTTTCGATTGAAGTCAAAACTTCGGCAAGTATTTTTGACATGGTTTGTTGTGCAAGTCCAGCGTTCTTGTCACCACCGATTTGGTTTTGGTAACCTCCTGTTGCCAAAAACTTCAATGCTGCTGATAACTTGATGATAACCGGAACAGCATTTTGTCTTCTGCGAGTAGTCAACTCGATACTCGTTCGAAAGTAGAAAATTTTTTGAAAACAAGTTGGTATAACCGGCATCCGATTCTACTTTCATACGTAGTACGATTTGAAAGTAGAATCGGAAATGAGTTTCGAATATGTAGAATCAAAAGTAGAATCGGTTTACATAGTAGGGCCCCTGTTTCATGCTTTGTAAAAAAAGCGTAAATAATTGGCGAAATTTGCTTAAAAGAAGCAACAAATTTTATGTAAAAGTTTCTTAAATGAACACTAAATTTGATAAAATAATATAAACGACAATTCTTCATAAGTACAGTTGAACATGTTCTTGGACAAGTTTATTTATTAAAGTGAAGCCAGAATCTTTTTTCTTCATCCTCAAATATGAAGGATGCCAAATGTAGGCCTCTATAGCCTTTTTTTCTTATCGTCTTCTTACATGTTCTAACAACATTTTTAACTATTTCAATTTTTTACAAAACTAAAACCAAAATTAACTTTGAAGGGAAACATATGGTTTTGGCAGCTGTCATAACTTTATAGCAACTCAAAAGGAAGACCGTTTGTATACTCTTTCTATCATGTGCTATAAAATATATAAAAATGCAGATACATACACATGTACATAATTCCATTTTTAACTTTAAATAGGTCGCCAGTACTAATTTTCATCGACGTTAATCATGGTTTTCTATAATAAAAATAAATATTTCATAATTCCAAAAATACACCTGTTCACAATGATTTGCCGCTCCACATGACATTTAACAAATTGTCATATTATTCATATAGCACCAGGTATACCCGTTTATGATGTTTGTTTAAAAATTTGTTCGGACATTATTATTTTGACCACCTACAAGCATGTTAGCACATATTTAATTTTGGAGAAAGAAAAAGCTGTTGCCTAGCTTCAGCTCCAACTGTCTTCTATAAAATTTGTTGTTGGTGTTGTTGCCCAAGAGAAAACATTATATATTCAAATTCGGGACATCAACTTTTTCTGCATATTATTATTATACTCGTTCATATGTAAAATGTACATGTAGACGATACTGACACGCGACACCATGCGGTTGGCCTCAACTTTGTCTGGAATTGTCTGGAAAACATCTTTGTCATTATTTCTTTCTCCTTCTCTCTCTTACACACACAAAACGAACTTATAATTCATTTTGTGACGGATGTGCGCACATGCTGTGCGCCTAGGTTAAGCGTGTGCACTTTTCAGCAGATCTATTATGGTGGAATGTGCACAACGTTAGGACCTCTTCACAGGTGCGGACCCATAATTTTTTCAAAGGGGTCTAACAATATATCAGAGTCTTAGGTTAGGTAAAGTTGAAGTGACTGTCCTTGATGACGTAGGAAACCCTTAGGCCAGTTATTGGCCAATTGTGATACCACAAGAATCTTGTGGCCTTCTTCTAAGCTCAAAGAAACCAATTGGAGTTGCTTATGAAATCGTTTAGATGGTTATAGAAGAATTCTCTTAGGATAGGTCTTACGTTTTTTGGCTAGAATAGGGTATGTACAGAGGAGGTGAAGAACTGTTTCTTTCTATTCCTAGACGCGTAGCATTCTTTCCTATTAGTCAGTGTCTGGTTTTGACACCAATTATCGAGCTTATATGTATATACAATCTGGCTTAGAGATGTCAAGCACCTTGAGCACTCTGATCTAGGTTAGGTCAGAAATTTTTCATGGCCTGACAGATAATGATGTTATTCAACCTTATGTTGTTTTTATTTAAAGTGTCTTCTTTTAGCTAATGCTCAGACGTAGTGATTGGTTTTTCAGCTTTAGTCAAACGTGATAGAATGGGTAGTACTGTACCATTTTCCACGAGCTCATTCTGGTACCTATAAAATTTCCTGGAATGTCTCTGTGACCCGACACCCAGCAAAGGGTGAATGTTTAACTGTTATTCCATTAAAGATGATCGACAGTTCGGGAATTTTATAGACAGAGTCCAAGGATTCAATAACAGATGTTAATATCACGGTTTCATTAACCCAAAACAAGACTTTTTTATCGCCAAAAGTTCTGCCTGGAACAAGCTACAGTGATTGTAGTCTGTGTGCTTTGAAATTGATTCTAAATAATTATGAACTGCGGGGTGGCCATTGCTGTTATTAGTCCATACTGTGATGAAGCTCTGAAGCGAATAGCAAAGCATGCATCTATTTGCTTGCTAAGTATTTCTAGAGGTGTCAGATGGAGTAGAGTGTCCAGTGCCGCAGGTCGTACGAAACAATCCACTTAGAACGTTAGACTTTGCTTAGTTTGTCGCGGTTTATTGTCTATGTCTATTGCTGTCCACCATACTGCCACGCTAACTAAATTGTAGTCTATAGTCCCCTACTTATATACACTCACCTGTCTCGATATCGGTGCATGTTGGTGCGGGTGCCGCATGAGATTTTTTTTCTCATCGCTTGGATAGATAGATAATAAGTTATTAATAAGTTGTTGTGGGGTTCTGAGTTCAATGAAAGATCAAACTGAGTTGCTAATAGATACATTTCTACAAGTTTCCTTCTTCTAAGCCGCTTAGGATGTCTGGACGCATATACATACATGTATAAATTATGTGCTTGTTTTTGTGTCTTTTTTTTTTTTGAGGACTTGAAGTTCAGCGGACATCTTGAACTGCTAATGGGTTTCGGTATTCTCCTGGATTTGTGGACACGCTGCACGCAACGTGAGATTGTTGTCGCGATCGTAGTGGAATGGTGGTTAAGTTAGGTATTAAGTTTTTGGTTATTTTCTTTTGCCTTAGAATTCCGATCATGAAGATATTTGCATGAGTATATGTGTGCATAAAGTTTATCTTATCATAAAAGTGTTAGTCCGTTAAACCGCCACCGAAGCGTCATCAGATTTCATCAACTACTGAATTTGGGTTATATGTAACAAATACCGCATTGTATTTGGTTGTGTTTGTAGATTTAAGATACTTACGGATTTAAAAAAAGCTGTTAGCGAGAACATCGCTTCATCCAATTTTAACTTGTTGTGGGGTCGTTTAACACTTTTTATCTGTGTTTGCTGGTTATACCATTGTGGTCGACTTTTTCTACATCAAGCGATCTTAATGACAACTTGTGGTGCAGCGATTTTTTGAGCTAAAGCTTATAAAGATCTGCTGCTTGGGACATGAATTGTGTATAGAGGACAGTTTTTGATCATTTTTGATCCAATTGGTATAGTCCAGTTTAAATAGACATGCAATTAAGAAAATAGGGTCTACACCCAGAGAAAAAACATGTGTAAAATTGCCTTAAACGACTAAGGTAGGTTTTTTTTATTTGGATGTTAGTTTTCGAGCATAACTTAGCCTAGCTCTAAGGCAATTTGAATACGCCCTAGGTAACGCGAAATAGGCTAAATTGCCTTAGAAAACTAAGGTAGGTTTTTTTTATATGGATGTTAGTTTTCGGGCATAAATTAGCCATGTTCTAAGGCAATTTGAGTACGCCCTAGGTAAAGAAAAATAGTTAAACTTACCTTAGATGACCTAGGTAAAATAACATTTGGATTTTAACTTAGCTTTTTTGTATGTAATGTTATTGGACGAGCATAACTTTGCATAGCACTAAGGCAATATTTAATTTTTTTTTATGTGAAATGTTATTGGACGAGCATAACTTTGCCTAGCACTAAGGCAATTTATGTTAGTCCTAAGGTAAATTAAAATAGGCTAACTTGCCTTCGAAAACTAAGGTGTTTTTACCATGAAATATTTTATTTTTTTTATTTGAAATGTTATTGACAAGCATAACTTTGCCTAGCACTAAGGCTTAGGCAATTTATGTTAGTCCTAAGGTAAATTAAAAAAAGGCTAACTTGCCTTAGAAAACTAACTTCCATATGTATATATTTGTTAATATTCCATATATTCCCGTTATTTTTTTAGTTTAACTTAGGTCTAAGGTGATTTTACCTAAGAACTAGGGTAATGTTCCCGCCAACAATCTCTATATGTTAAACTTTACCTAGGCCAAAGATAATTTTACCTATGGCCTAACATGTTTTTATCTTCAATGCTCACTTACTGTGTAATATTACCTTAGTCCTAACGCAATTTTACCTTAGGACTAGGGCAATGTTACCGCAAACTATATCTGCTAGTGAAACTTTTACCTAGGCCTAAGTTAATTTTACCTAGGGCCTAACATGTTTTTGTTTTCAACGCTCGCCTACTAGATACTTAGAACCTTAGTTCTAAGCTAATTTTTGTTAGTTTCATAGAATTATGTTAGTCCTAAGGTAAATTCTGTTCCGTTATTTTGTGAAATTCCAATTTCATTTACAATTGGGTTTCTTCAATTGGTTCGTAGATTTCATGGCGTGCAGCAGCATTTTGTAAGCTAAGAGTGAAATCCCACAAGTGATTAACAAATAAAACAAACAATAATTGTGAAAGGAATAAGAGTAAATACAAAATATTATAAGAACCTTTTAAATAAATAAAATAAAACGTAAAACTTGGAAAAGTGTTAAGAAACCTACTTTTGGAACAATAAGTTAATCAAAAATCTATATCTAAATACATCAAGGCGAGGAATCTTTAAGGCGTTTTGGATTATTTGAAAGTTCGTAAGTTTGTAAATTTTTAACTTTTTTATTATATCACTCATTGAAAAAAATAGTTCTTATATTTATACGATCTTAATACTCCATTTGTGGCCATCAATGATTGCACGCCACTTCCGCTGGCCATGAACGATGATGGAGTTGTTGTCCATTCCACTGGTTAAAAACATGTTAATACAATAAAGCTATCGTTCATGCCTAGTGGAACATTCATTTTAATTAGGGCTAGTTGTACAAACCTGGTTCAACCTCGGATGAAGAAACTCACCGATCTCAGAGGATTATCTCTTGTTCAACCGTGGTTCAAATGTACTTGTAAATTAAACCTAAAAATTGAAAAGGGTTAATTCTTCTCCGAATTCCCTTATTTTGTGTTATTTATTTTATTTTAGGTAACAGTGCTGGAAATACTGAAGAAAACAGAGCAGGGGAGAGGAATTTTAGAAACTTACCGTATACAAAATGTCTTGAGTCCAGAAGATCGAACCATTGTTGTTCACAAGATTATTCAATATTTTACTGAGTGCGACAAGAAAATGACAGTCAAGAGATGTGAAATGTTGGCACAGGAAATAATAAAAAAATTTCCTACAAAATGCTTGGTAAATTATTTGTTGTGATTAATACACCATAACAATTTTTTTTTAAATTTATTGAATTATTTTTATTGAAACAGAGTTCGGACTTTGTGAAATGAAAAAACAAAATTCCCCCCAAAGGTAAAGTTTACGACAGGTATAGGGGACAGCTGTAGTCCTTATCTCAGCTTTATAAAAATACTGCCTCTACATCGAAAAAACTAAAACTTATAGACATTTCAAATGATGATTTCAATAAAGGTTAAAGTTTTTGCCAAAATTAATCGAAAATAAAATTAATGAACCTCAACAGAATCTCCAGAGTCAAGCGATACAGATATGCAAAATATCTGTGAAGAACTGAAGCAAAACAGGAACTGGGACGCAGTTCTAAGTCAATGGAAGGAAACAATATCTTACAGAAGGAGGTTTATCGAACAAAGCAATGATAATGACATCCGCGCAGTACTTCAGGAATGGCCCCTGTACAAGTATTCGCGTGCGCCAGAACTGGTAAATTGCTATGAATAATTAATTATTTTTATTAAAAATATCAAAATAAATTTCTTGATTGATAACGATTAATATTAATATAAATAACAAAAAACAACAAAATATAAAAATTAAAATTAATTACTTTGTTGCGTATTAATTTATTTGTCGTTATTTAATTTATTTCCAGATAAACAATAAACATCGACTTTGAGTTTATTAAACCTCAAAATAAATTCGACTTCAGCAAATGGCAGAAGTTTCAAACCATTGCCTTACAACTTTTCGTGGAAAGAATAAAGAGTTGTTCCTTAAGATCATTTTTGGATCAAATAAAAGAAAACATTGAAGGTCTCGACATAGGTACTAAAATTTCTTTAATTTTTGTTTTTGTTTTTTTGTTTCAAGAGTTTTTTTACTTGCGACATATAGGAACTATATGGCAAGTTTTGCATTCGTGCAATATTTTGTCTGTCTGTCCACGCTCCTACAGCCTAAACCATTGGGTCGATTGAGTTCAAACTTGGAAGTTAAGGTTTTGAGCAGATTCGCGTTAGGATTTTTTTTCATTTTTTTTAAGATCAAAATTAACAGTGGCCCCCATACAATTTTTTTGGTCAAAAAACGATAATTCGAATTTTCTCAAAAACAAACCGATAGATTTTTTTTTAATTTTCTCTAAAATTTTATTTTTTAACTTGGCTTCTTTTAATAAGAAAAACATATTTTTGTATTACTCAGGAAAGGTACCGCTCATAGAACCGTTCTTTTGTTTTTCAGTTTTCTCAGCAACTTATGTACTGATTTCGATAATTTTTTTTTGAATAAGCTCTTATATTGCTTTAACAATATTTGATTATCAAAAGTGCAATTTTTTTTTGTTTGGATTTTTAAAAAAATATTGAATTTTTTTTTTTCAAAATTCTATATCTCAAAAACGGGTTAATATTTTTTTACGAAATTCAAATGTAGAGCGTATATTTACAATCACTAAACAACTGCATACCAAAAATATTTTTAGAACAAAATTGAAAAATTTTATATATAAAAAATTAATTTAAAAAAAAACCGCTCTAACGATTTTCGAAAAAAATTTTTAAAAAATCAAGGGTTTTTTTATTTTTAAAATGGCATTTAAATTTTTGAAGACAAACTTATTTTTCAGGTAAAATTTTGAATCATAAATAAGTTTTTTTTTTTAATTATTTCAACTATATTGAATGTAACCCCCTCCCAAAAAATTGAAAAATGGAGGTTTTTTCCACAAATCAAATGGCATTTATATCTTTGAAGACAAACTTATTTTACAGTTATATTTTTAAATCTTATATACATAGATACTTTTTAAACAGACTCTTTGAATACAGGAGCAAGTTCGTGCGACCCAGTCGTGCATTTTATTTATTTTACTAACAGATAACCTAAATATAGCTTACGCCACACTCTTGCATGGAGTTTTGCCCCCATCATCAAAAAACTATATGAGAAAATTCAAGAAATTCACAATTGAAGATTCCAAAAACGCTTTTACCCTTGAAGTTGAAACTTCAAGTCAAATTGAACCCATCCTGCAAAGAAAAAGGGAAGAATGTATTAAAATGAAAATGAAGCTTCAGCCTGTCATTATTGTAGTTGGTGAGAAATTTAATTATAATCAGTTTTATGTATCCCTGGACAATGTTAGATTTAAATTAGAATCATATCTAGACTGTATTGATTTTTATCTTAAGCTTGTATATGTGTTGAATATAGAACACCCTCCGCAATGCAAGTCGGTGTGGGTTTTTATTCAAAATTTGTTGTTCAATATTCAAGACGGTCCAAAAATTCCTTCAGTACAACCTTTTTTAAATTATTTGAATTCATTTCTAATTTAAAAGTGGTCACTTGGCATCAATTTTTTCGTACTAATAACTTTTTGGCGATAATTCGGTTTATATTCAAACTTCCGCAATGTTTAGAAAACGATATGGTGTTTCGAAACATTAAAAAAACTTTATTTTTTTTGAAAATTTAATATTCCGATAAGGGGATATTAAATTTTCAAATAAATTTAAGTTTATTTTTAAATTAAATTTTAAATTCAAGTTTAAAAAAATCAAGTTTGTTTAAAGTTATAATCATCTAGGTTATTTGGCAAATGATTTTACTGTTCGATTTTCTTGAAATGTTAGTTTTTTTTTTTTGAAAACTCAATGTCTTGAAAACAAGATGATTTTTGAATTATTAAAAACCTAATTTTTTGAATAATTAATTATCCGTTAGAGGAAAATAGAACAATTGCATATTCTGCCAGATTAAGAGAAGTTATTTCTCTTTCTTCTTTTTGTGTTCTTTCATTCAAATATTTGCAAATTTAAAATAAAATTATCTTCAAATGTTATCCAAAATGTTTTTTACTGATAAGAAATTTTTAACTTTAAGATATATTTATGTACGTCTTTACATTTTTAGAATAAAATTTGGTTCTGTTTTTAAGCATAATAAATTATTAGTCAATTTGCATAGCCAAAGTTTTGAATTGTATAATAATAAAACCTATGTAGTTTGTTAATGTGTGCTAAAAAAATTATGTCCATTAACATAAATGCTATTTATAATTGTCAAACTAAAACGAATATGTAAATTTGTAAACAAAATTATCAAAAAAAAAGTTTTTCCTTTGATTTTAAAAGATAAAAGTTTAATAAAATCATTTAAAATTAAATAAACTTTCTTTTTATTTCTAGAACTTTTCTTTCAGCTATGAGGAAAACTATAGTATGCAGTCGATTTCCGGCCCAAAATGCTGTGTTGATTTAGCTTAGGATCTAAGGTAAGAAAATCTTATTTTACATAGTTTTGCACCTGAATTAGCCTATTTACTAGGTTGATTTACCTTTTTTTTTGCCTATACTTAGACATTCTACTTAGTATCTAAGGTAATTTTATCTAGTATTTTACCTTAGGGGCATGTTGATTTAGGTTAGGATCTAAGGTAAACCAACCATAGGTTTACCTTAGATCCTAAGCTTAATCAACCCTTTCGTAAGGTAAAATACTAGGTAAAATTACCTTAGATACTAAGATGAATTGCCTTAGAATAGGCAAAAAAATAAGGCAAATCAACCTAGGAAATAAGCTAATTCATGCGCAAAACTAGGTAAAAATGGGACTTTTATACCTTAGATCCTAAGCTTAATGAACTTAGGAACTAAGTTGAATTGCCTTAGTATAGGCTAAAAAATATTTCCCAGGGGAAATTAGCAAATTTCAACTTTAGCCTATTTATTTAGGCTGAATTAGGTTAGAACTAAGCAAGCTCAATATTGCCTTAGGCCTAACCTACGTTAGCACGCGATTTAGGCTAATTTTACACAGGTTTTTCTCTGGGTGTAGTGACTTACACCTCTCAAAACAGGGAGATGCTGGGAGAAGGTATAATGTCGAACGGCTACAATCGCAAGAGATTGCCAAATCCTTCTCCGACCGAGTTACAAGTAACCTCTCTCGAAGTTCTCTGCCGCCAACGCAATTTATCGAAAACTAGTGAGAACATTGCCAAGATGCAATGAGAGAAGTCGCCTCTAACGTGCTGGGTTTCAAGCAGCCACCAACAAGGAACCCCTGGTTTGATGAGGAATATCGGCAGGCAATTGCAGCCAAACAACAGGCACGCAAAGCGGCGCTGCATAGAAGGACGAGAGCTGTTCATGAGTTCATGAGCAGAAAAGGCGAGAGGAACGCCGACTTCTCAGAAGGAAAAAGAGAGAGCATGAGAAGCGTGCGGTCGAAGATGTTGAGAGGTTTAAAAGCAGGAATGAAGTTCGAAAGTTTTATGAACAGGTGAAACGAAATTCACAAGTACATAAACCTAGAACCGAAGGCTGCAAAGACGAAAGTGAAAACATCATAGTGGAATCGCAGTCAATGCTGAGGATATGGAAGGACCACTTCTGCAGACTGTATAAAGGCGACGACGAACCGAATTCCGCTGTCAGGCAGGATGATCCATTCAACATAGACGACGAAAGCCAACAATCCCGTGCTCCCGACTAGGACGAAGTAAAGATTGCCATATCTAAGCTGAAGTCTAACAAAGCTACTGGAACCGAGCTCTTTAAAGCAGCTGGAGATAAATTGGTTAGGAGCATGAACCAACTTATCTGTAAGATATGGTCAGAAGAAAGCATGCCCGTTGAATGGAACCTCAGTATTGTTTGCCCGATCCTGAAAAAAGGAGACCCTCTAAACTGCACCAACTATAGAGGAATCAGTCTACTTAACATCGCCTACAAAATCTTCTCTGGCGTAATATGTGAACATCTAAAGCCCATCGTCAACAACCAGAAAAGTCCACAGTCGATCAAATATTCACATTAAGGCAGATCCTGGAAAAAACCCAAGAACATCAAATCGACACCCACCATCTTTTCATCGATTTCAAGGCCGCATATGACAGCATATACAGGGACAACCTGTATAGAGCCATGTCTAGTTTTGGCATCCCTGTCAAACTCGTCCATTTGTGCAGGATGACCATGGAGAATTCACGCTGCTCCATAAAGGTTGAAAACAACTTAACAGAACCTTTCGATGTCAAAAAAGGTTTTAGACAAGGTGATGCGCTGTCATGCGATTTTTTGAACATCGTACTTGAAAGAATAGTGCAGAGCTCACACGTCAACACTAGAGGCACTACCTTTCAAAACTCTATGTAATTACTAGCATATGCTGATGATTGACATAATCGGAAGAACTCAGCGTGATGTCAATGAGGCTTTTGTGAGTATTGAGGCAGAGGCGGCAAAAATGGGTTTAACGGTTAATGAGGGCAAAAAAAAGTACATGCTGTCGTCAAGAAAGGACCTACAACACCGACGTCTTGGTAAAAACCGCTTGCTTACCGCTGTTTCTTTGGGCTAAGAAAGCAATTGAGTGGTAAAGTCCTCTCTCGAAAGACCAAAGTGTCGCTATATAAGACCCTTATCATCCCCGTCCTACTATACGGTGCAGAAGCATGGACTATGACAAAAGCGGATGAAAACACTTTGGGTCGTTTCGAGAAAAAAGGGGAGTGGAGGAGAAGATGGAACGACGAGCTGTACGGGCTGTACAGCGACGTAGACTTAGCTAGAAGCGTAAAAGTCCAACGACTAAGATGGCTGGATCACGTAGAGCGCATGGAAACCAATACTCCAGCCCGGAAAGTCTTCGAATCAACACCCACAGGACAGCGCAGTTGAGGAAGACCGCGAATCAGGTGGCGCGCACAAGTGGAAAGTGACCTCACCCAACTTGGAGCGCGAAACTGGAGACATATAGCTAGGGACCGAGCTAGATGGAGAAGTTTGTTGGGTGAGGCCTTAGTTCACACAGGACTGTAGGGCCACCTTAAGTAAGTTGAAAAAAGAGCTGGAAACAAATTTCCGGTTCAAGTTGTTAATATCCAATTCTTCAATTTGATTATTTTGGGACATACAGATGTTAGTGTGTTGTTTGTTGTGTTTGTTGCTTTAGGAATTATTAAAACGACTAGAGAATAACTTAATCTTTTCTGTTCGTATCGCTAAAACCGTTTCGTTTCGAAGTGAACAATTTTATTGATAACAAATTTCAACATGAAACCTCTTCCATCTCTTGTAAGCCCAATCGCGCTTTTTCAATAATGATTTTGTCTCTTCTGTGAACCAAGTTTAACTGCATGGAAGGAAGCTTTTAGTTTCAGAAGGAACATGTATGTATATCGAAAAGTCTTAACACATTACTGTTGAGATATTCAACTTCCTGGCCAGGTGAAGACTTTGAAAGAATGAGATCCTAATTTACCCTTAGAACATCACTATGAAGTAAAGGGTAGTTTATGTTTTTAAAATCCCGGTATTTGAAGGTATTAGTGTGGATATCTACTTGAAAGTCGAAGGTTAGGAAAATAAGCTCATGTCTGGAGAACACTGGAACCGATAATCTACACTAATAATATATAATATAATATAATATTATAAAGAGGAAAGATTTGTATTTTTGTATGTAACGAATAAACTCAAAAAGTACTGGACCGATTTCAATAATTCTTTTTTCATTAGAAAGCTACATTGTTACTGAGTAACATAGGCTTTATTTAGTACTAGATTACTATAGAAATCTTTAGAAATTCCTTTTAAAACCAACCGAAGGTGTAAACAAATTAGCCATAAAATGCCTTTCACCGCATACGCTGCGAAGAGTATTAATAATGTTTACTAATTTAGTGATTCATAATCGTTTTAATTAGCATGCTTATAACTTAAATATCTGTACCTATTTATGTCTACCCGTGCGAAGCCGGGACGGGTCACTAGTTGATCATAAAGTAAAACTTTGTTTTTGTCATTAATAATAAACAAATCCATCAATGTAGGTTCGTAATTAGAAAAATGAGTTCTTCAGCAAATGTTTTTTCGCCCTGCAGATTGAAATTGAAGTCACTACATAAGATCCTAGGAGAGTTTGGATAGGACTCTGAAATTTCTTCTTATTTAGAAAAAAAGTGGAAGAAAACAAACGTTCCTAGAAGGTCTGTAGATTGTATCCAGAAGAAGTTTTTCGTCCCCATTTTTCAATTCTACAAAAATAAAATCCATCTCACAATTTTCAACTGAACTGCCCTTAATTCTAGATTGTATAGTTTCTTTTGCAAAAATTGCCACACCCCTACCTTTGCATCGTTCTCTATCTTCGAGGAAAAGTAAATCAGAAAAAATATTCCCAACTCATTCCAAACTAAGGAAATATTTTCGTTTGACGGTTCACTGTCCTCCTCTAAAATTTCTTCCTTGCTGGCGTTCCCACACCCCTTTCCGCTCTTCTTACTTCTAGATTATGCAAGAGGTAACAAGCTTTACAATTTTACCTGCAATAGTGGGCGTTTTTTTTTGCTATCAACTGTCAAATTCCAAGGATAACTACACGATGTCGATGGATAACAAAATCTGACATTTTTGAAATTTCAAAACGGTTTATATAAGTTTTCGAAAACTTTTCAAAACAACTCATATTTCGAAATGAAAATGTATCTTTGCATATTACTGAAAAGCTTTTCAAAATTCTTAGTATAATTTGCATTTGTTTATGGTTTGGCGAAACAAAAAGTTGGAACACCCAAAGCCCAAAGTTTAAAATTCTAAAATCTTTTTTTTAAGTCATTACAACATCTTACTCAGTCTTTCTCTTTATGACTGCTGACAATTAAAAAATATTCCAAAAGAAAACATTTTAACACCTTTGAATGCATTATATTGTGAAATGATCAACGATCAACACTTCTCTTGTGGAGTAGAGGAAAAACGATTTTGCTTGGCGATGACAAGAACATAAATATTTTTGCGGTCAGCCGACAGTAGGGATTAAGTGTCCTCCATTATATACTTGCCACACTTTATGCGGTTAATGCTTTTATATTAGCGAAGATGGAAACGTGTGGTAGAGTTTTCAAAAAAAATTGTTCTATGTTTATGCGGTGCATTTCACAGAAAACAAAATATTGGCTTGAAACCACAATAAAAGAAGCGACACATTTGCACTTTTATTTAAGCGAATTGTTAAACTCTATGAAGAAATGAATTTATAGATTTTTATTTGAAAACTTAATTTCAATACCTTTTTAAAGATTTTAAAGTTACATAATCTTTCTTAAGAACCTAAGTAAGCAAGTTCTACGAACACAATTCGTCTTTGTCAAAATACTATGACAAAAACTTGTTTATGTTCAATGGGGATAGGGCCCTCTTTACTGGACTTAATTCCTTGAAGATGAATCAATAATCACCCCGACTAAAAAAGTAAATTCATTAATCTAATTTAAACCCAATTTAGATTTCGATCCAGATTTTTTGAGCAGGCTTACTGGTTTTAAAAATCAAGAGTTGAAAAAGAAAGTCATACAAAGTCCTACAAAGATATCTTTTTTGTGTACCTAAATTAAATTAGGTGGTGCATCAGTCCGTTGAGAACTAGGGCCTTACAACTCTCAACCATTTATGTGTGCGAGTTATGTTGTCAGAAATGAAGGGGACCTACAGTTTTAAGACGAATCCGAACGGCTCATTTGAGAAAGCAGTTATCATGACAAGAATTACTCTTGAAGGATTTGTCAATTCCTCGCAAAAGGCAGTACCCGTAAGAAACTTTAGATGATACAGGCAGGGATTGAAACCAAGACCTCTGGCATAACAGTATTATTCGCACTAACCATTATGCCATGGGTTCTAGCACATTAAACTAGCTTTAGTTTTATCAAAGGTTACCTAAAATATCTTCAAAACGGGTGCTTTTTTAGACAGCTGTCACATGATATAAGATGGTTTATGGACCAGCGATTGATGACGTTATCGCCACACTTAGGTCAATGTAGATCCTTTGTGATACCTTGAAGTATTGAACTTCCCTAAAAGAAAATGTTTATGATGCTTATGGATTATCTAGTTCCAGTCTCTTAGAGGCTTTGATATCTTTCACATCACTGCAGCCTTTGCTAATATCATCGGTAGTAAGCCCCATTTTCTTTTTATGGTAACCTTACAGTTTCTGACCTTTTATTATGCTCACAAGCAATTGTAGAGATTTTTTGTCTAGGTGCATAATCGAATGATCAATGATCATTCCTTGATTTTTCCTTGCAGAGAACTGTCTGTTCCCGGCCAACGTAAGGCCCGCCAATTCCTGAACACTAAAGAAAATGATCCGGAATGAAATGACAGAACTTGACAGATTCTGTCATTTCGTCCCGGATCATTTTCCTCAGTCTTCTTATCACCCTCTTGCAGTTGGATAACTTGCTCCATCTGAAAGAGGTCGATAAACCTGAGAGGTTAGAACTAGCAACCGAGCAATTATCGCTGACACTGTTAACTTTAATCGCTTCGCTGCCAGCTCCATCCTCCATGTCTAGGTTAGAGAAGGGGTTGATGAGGATATTTTATTCTTCTACCGTCATGTTGACATTCTTAGTTGAGTAGTCCTTTTTGGTGTTAGCTCGTTTTTCATAAGTATAAGGAAAAATTGAAGAAAAGAAAAAGAGAGTAGAAAAAAGTGATTCAATAATGGGAACAAGTTTCAAAGGATAATAGTGGTTTGTCACTGGTGACTTCACCTCTAGATATTGAGACCGAGGAGCAAACCCAATGCCGGTAATCGTGAATATCTTCGCCGTTTTAAAATTGTCTACTATAATCATAGGGTTGGGTTTGGGTTCCTCTTAGTTTGTCCAAATCTCTGCTCATTAACCCAGTGTCTCCCACGAGACTACTGCTTTACAGACCTAGAACCAAACGTAAGCTACGTCAAGATGGAGACCTGCTGAAAAGGAATGAATAGACTTAATTATGAACAACATTTGCAAATCGTGCGAATTTATGACCGATCGCGCTCTGCCTGCAACATTTGGTCGACATAATCGCCCAGGAGAGTCGGTAGTTCGAGCAACCATGAATCGCTTTTGCTCCACGTTTACTCTAGTGGATAATGCGCATTCTCAGAGACGCTATAGAGTGCGCAGAAGAAGACCCGAATGAGTCAATCCGTCATCGCGCGTAACAATTAAATCTATGTCCGTCCACTTTATGGAAGATTTTGAAGAAGGATCTGGGTTTTCTAGCTCACTAAATCCAACTGATGCAAGAATTGAAGCCGAAAGACCATCAAACGCATCGGACATTCGGTAAATGCGCCCAAGACAACCACCAAGACCACCGATCACGATTTTTACAGGTACATTTTGTTCAGCGAAGAAGTTCATCACAAGCAAAATTTTCGTAATTGGAGTAATCATAATCCATAAGCCGTTGTTGCTACACCATTATAACTCGCTGTTTGGTGTGATCTATGGGCAGAGGGAATCATTAGTCTGTGTTTCTTCATAAATTGAGCCGGCCATAACGTTGCAGTCAATGGAGAACGCTTAAGAGTTACTGTTATTGAGCTTTTTGTGCCTGAATAAGAGTATGTTAATGTGGAAGATCATTGGTTCAATACGTTTATTGACGCATTATCTCGCGTCGTGGGCATGAGCGATTTAACAACGCTGAATTTTTGTGTGTAGGGTTATGTGAATACGATTTTCTAAGCAGATAAGCCCGAGAAGATTGACGCCTTGACAGAGAATATTCTGCGCGTTATTGCTCACATACGGCCCCAATTTCTATATAAATTGGTCGAAAGTTGGTTCTCTCGGCTGTAATTTATTCGAGAAAGCTGCGTTGGCCACTTGCTCGAAATTCTGTTTAAAACATAATGGAAAACCCTAACCTTTTTCATAAAGCTTAAATTAAAATGAAATCATATGAGTTCAATTGCTTCTTGAAAACCACACATCTAATAATAAATACCCATTTCTAAATTTTCAATTCAAATTATTTACCTTCCTCCAGAAGGTTCATAAAGAACAGGTACTAATCAAATTATCAATACACTACAAACAAAACATTCCAATATAACTGTTCACACGTTCTATATATATTAAATTAAAATTAATAATAAATTAATATTTACATGGCTTAAACTGATTGATAAATTCCTACAAAGCAGGTGTTAAGTCTATAAACAAAGAGATTACAACTAATTTTTAGCTCCCGTATCAAGGAATAGGTATTCTTCTTTAAGAAAATTTGTATTATTAATATACGATAAAGAATCGGCCCATCAAAGAATTTTAAAACCTTAATTATTTTCTTCATAATAACAAAAAAAAATAAACTTAAATCAATAAACTCCAATAAGATACTTACTAAACCTATAATTTCTTGAGAAGAGCTTGATGCTTTTAATTGATTGAAAAAAAATAGTCTCCAACGATGTAATCACTTTATACCCATCATACACCGTTTCCGCATGATTTTTCACGGTCCATTTTACCTATGACCAAATAAAAGCAGTAAAATTGGATATTCAATTTTAACCGCTATTAAGCCATTTCTCTTCATTTCCCTAATCTGGCAACTTGCGTACCATTACCATGACACACAAATTCTCATTTCACGCGCACCGGAAAACAAAAAGTCTCTGTCCTGATCTGATGGTAGGTAACCTTTTGGGGATAAAATAAAGACTAGCAACTGCTAATTGAGCTAGCATTTTCACGGTACACCATAGATAGGCTAGAAAGTGACGTGAAGCAGCTCTGCCTGTACCTTTGCCTGTCCTAGAAAATTATTATTAAAGACGATTTTAATCTGTTATTTAAATTATTATTTATAGACGTTCTGCTAATAATTTTGGATCCGCTCAATGATGCGCCGAGCCGACAAACCACAAACGAAAGATAAGCTTAGAATTACCTGACCATCTTGGTAGCACCTCCATAGGTTCTTGAAAATTACAACAAAAAAACACATAAAAAGATCGTAGACTTAGGCATGCAAACATAAGACAAAAACGGGCAACTTAATTTGCATACTTTTACTGCTTTTTACATCGCCATCGTTACCTTTTGGGGTGTGTTTTATTCTGCGATGAGCTTAAAGTCTTTTAGTTATCGTTACCCTGTTGGTCGAAACTCATTCAGTGGAATTTAAAAGTGTGAATCGGTGTTTGAATGGCTCCATTCAGAGCCGTTATAATCTGTCATCTTTAGGCTTTAACTATGGTACATACATATATAGGTATTTAAATGTAACGTTTTTTAATCGGTAACAATGTTTATTCTAAGTTCTATAACTAAATAAAGTATAGACGATTTTCAGATATTGGCAATCTATGTATATCTACAGATCTTACAATCTAGTGACCTTACAATTTAGTGTGACATATTCCGAGAGACGTCATTGTCACAGTGTTTAGAGTTTTGTTGCTTTTAAAGACATCTGACAATTGTGGTAATTTGTTCATTGTCATAAAGGGTATTTTTGTAGACTTGTGTTTTACTAAGAAGAATGTGAATGATATTTTTTACAAAATTAAATAAAGGGGCCGACCCATAAAATCCGTCGTATGCGTTGCGACACAAATCCGTTGAAGTTGACTCGAAATGGATTGGGGAGACCCAATTGATATGTTGTGTTGTTTTGACAGCGAAGTTCAAATAACTACATAACATATGTATGTAGGTCTGTTCAATTTCTGGAACCCAGTGCGTGCTCAGGAATTTCAGAGCATTTTATAGAACTGATAAAATCTTTACTTCATACACACGAGTATATTGTTTGCGTTTGCTAAATTTAAAAAAAAAAAATAAAAAACTGTCAGAATGGGCGTCATAAAATAGTTAAAATAATTTACAAAGTGTAGAAATAATGAGAAAGCTCATTTCCTTTTTTACAAAAAAATTAACTGTCGCCTTAATTGTTTGGTGTATTTTTTGTTTAATTATGTTTGATTTCAATTCGAAAGATGAAATCTTCTCATTTATACAAATATAAAGCAAAGATTAAAGATCACTGTGTTATAGATAAAACACCTTCAACTAGTCACAACTAAACTGGAGTGAATAAACCTTACTAGAGCACAGCGATGCACCATGTTTTAGAACATGTCTATTATTGACAACTGATGTCAACGGACCTGCTTGCCGGAGAGAAAAGTTAAAAGTTCAGCTAATTTGTATACGTTGTACCAGGATGAGTTCGGAGCACGGGGATGCACCATGTTTTAGAACATGTCCGTTATCGACAACTGATGTCAACGGGCCTGCTTGCCGGAGAGAAAAGTTAAAAGCAAAAATACTCCATTACCAAGATCGGAATCTCAGGCTGACATTTCGGTTTGCCTACAAGCTACTGAGGACTAAATGTGAGAAAGTGTGCGTGAAATGATGCAAAAAACAAAACACATTCTCACATTTAGTCCTAAGGCCTATCAAAATGCTTCATTTTAGTCCTCAGCCCCATCTAAATGCTTCATTTTGAATGGTTTATGGCCTCGTTCAAAAACTAAACAATCCTAACCAACAGAATCTGAAGTGCTGACATGGTCTTAAATTGGAAGATTTGTAAAGCTTTTTAATTTCAATCCAAATAAATGTTGTTAACGTATATTAAATAAAATAAAAGTGACCAATTGAAATGGACAAAAGTGTAACTCAATACTTTGTAAAACAACAAAACAGACAATTTTGTCAGATGTAGATTGCTTAGAGCATTTTTTTGGCGACGTTAGAAGTTCGTCTGGAAACAATAGTCGGGTGCCTCCGTATTTTTTTGAACAGAAAATGCTACGAGAAGCATACTTGTGAAATTCCATTGCCAACTTTAACTAGTTCAGATTCCTCAATTAGATTAGTATTTTCATCATTTAAGCAGTTCGATAATTGCAAGACCAAATTTTAGTTTTGTTTGTTGCAGAAATATTCCTGAAAATTTCTTTTTGAGGGTATATGTTAGAGTTAGAATTTTGTTTGTAGTTAGATTTTGGAGTAAAAATTTGAGGGAACCATGTTTTAAAAAATAAGTTCCTTTGTGTAAAGCATCTTTAAGGAATAGAAATATTCAATATGGTTACAAACAATACCAACTAAATGAGTGCAATAAATAGATTTAAGTTACTTTTTTTATTCCAGTATGGGGAAACCGGACACCCAATAAAAAAAAACTGGTAAATGCGCCAAAATCCATACTTCTTGACTAAATAATGTTATCTTCTATGTTTACGCATAAAATTAGGAATTTTTTAGCATTTGAAAATTTCTAGACATTTTACAATGTGAACAATTATTAAATACTAGCTTTTTACCCGCGGCTTCGCCCGCAGTGGAGAAATTAAATAAGTATGAGAGATAAAGGGTAAGGGTATAATAATAGAAATGAGTCAATATAATAACTAAATTTTATTGCTTGGCTGAGATCAACAATTTTTAAAAATTACTACAGACAATGAAGTTTCAACACCTTAATATATGCTTATTGAAATGCAACAACAAATGTTAAAATATATTTCACCGTAACAAAAATAAATAATTCTGAATTCAACAATTTAAAAAAATAAAATACAAAGTATTAATTTAAGGTATTTTTATAGACAATGTTATAAGTTTTCCCGTCGGGTGCAAATATGTGTAAATTCCGGGCATTAGATACACGTGAAGAGGCTACATAAAGTTGACCATGAGAGAAGCATGGGTTTTCTAAATGCACTCCTGCTACCTGTAATGTTTGTCCTTGTGCCTTGTTTATAGTAACAGCAAAGCTAAGCTTGACGGGAAACTGAACCCTTTTAAATTGGAATGGAAGGTCAGTGGGAATAACATAGCCGAGGAGCATCTAGATTTCGCATAAGCATTACTGGTACATTTAGTTTCAATTGAAGTTTATGTGACGGTACACCCGATAGTTCAAGTGAATTTAAAAACTCCACAGGATATGAAGTACTTAATTCCGTATCCATAATTGTATCCATTGACAAATATTCCTTCATTTCTCCTTGAACCTCGTTTAAAATGTCAGTGTTGATCCTATTTACAATTTCATTTCTTGGTGCTAATATTGCTCTTGCACACAACCACTGATCACTACACAAATTTTGTTGCAATTCCGGAAAAACATTAGCAATGAGATCCACATCACTTTCTACTAAATTACAAAATTCTCTTGACAGTGATATGTAGCCTTCAGCGTCAACGTCTAAACCATCACCAATTTTCAACAACATTTCTGCGTAAAGTCCTGAATCCACTCATTATGAAGATGCACTCTCATATTCGTTTTCAGGCGGAGTTTTTCAACTGTCGGCCATAAGCTTGATGATTTAATGCACGCTTGAATTTCATCTGCTGGTGTCCCCCTTTGAATCACTGGGAGGGTTTGACGGAAATCACCAGCCAATAAAACTACCATGCCTCCCATTATATCTGTACTATCTCGCAAGTCCTGGAGGGTCCGGTTTAAAGCTTCTATAGCCTTCTTGTGAGACATTGTACTTTCAACCCACACTAAAAGCTTGCATTCTCGCAGCATCCTACCTCGTGAACTATTTTTAATTAAATTACAGATGGGCGAATCTTCCTGTGCCAAATTCAATGGTAATTTTAAAACGGAATGTGCCGTACGACCGCCCTTTAATAGCGTCGCGGCAATACCTGACGAAGCTACAGCAACTGCTATTTTTTGGTCTTTTCTGACGGACATTAATAATAAGTTAAGCAAAAACGTTTACTTTGCACGTACACTCTTGAAGGTATTAGAAGTAACATAGGATACTTTTTATTAAAAAAAAATAAAAAAAATTTACGAAAAATAAGAAAATTGTTTGTCAAAATATCAAAATGTCAAAATTTAGCTAGAAACAATTTTCTTATTTTTCGTAAATTTTTTTTATTTTTTTTAATAAAAAGTATCCTATGTTACTTCTAATACCTTCAAGAGTGTATGTGCAAAGTTTCATGATGATCGGGTAAGTAGTTTTTGAGTGAAAGCGTAACAAACAAACTTACATTCGCATTTATAATATTATAAATATTATTATTATTATTATTATTATTATTATATTATAGTAATAGTAAGTATAGATGCTATGAAATAATTGGCTGCTATTAATGCTAATTTTTTTTCTAAAAAGTTGATGAAGGTTAGCCGAAGCGGAAATTTCTTTAATGAACATACCTAAAATATTATTGGCTTCCTCAAAAATATTTGTCTACACTAACCTTTGCTTTATATCTGAAAACTATTGTTTATGTACATTTTCTTCTATGTTCTGCATTCATAAAATGTAATCTATGGAAGTATTTATTATATTAAGAAAAACAAAAACATATAGGTACGTAAAACTCATTAATTGTTTTCATTATTAGCAGCACTTTTACTAAACATACCCTTCAAACAATAATAAGTAAACTTGAACTTTGATAAATAAACTTTTTTAAGGAATGAATGAAAATTTATGTTTTTCGTTAAACTGTGGGAATTCACGAAAAAAAACTTCTGTACGTCAACAATAAACATTAATGTGTGATATATGTCAAAATTTTCATTTTATTTGCTTTGCATTTATTCAACAGGTTCGCTATAATCGTTCTGATTATTTTTTTAAAACATTGGTGTTCCTTTGATGCAAAGTTTTTTTGACAGCAAATACATGTATGTATGTTTCCATCAATTAAGAATGTTATGGATAAGGTATCTTTCGATTATAACTCTTTTTTTAAATTTAATATTTATTAATCAAAATGGAATTGAAAAATAGTTCCAAGCTTAAATCATTAAAAACAAACTATAAATATACTTGAATTAATTAAATTGATACAGATTTTAATTACTTGCAAAGAAAATATTTGGGTTTTTCATTAACGAAAATTTATTAGAATTTAATAAATTGCACTCGCACCCTTAACTTGATGGTTCTTCGAACGCTCCTTTGATACAAAAATCCGAGGTTAATTATGAAATTTGATGAATTTCGTTGTGATTTTTGTAAATTAGTGAATTAATTAAAATAAACTGATGTTGAACATGCTTTTTTCAAGACAAAAATTTACATTGGTTCGCTATCAACAAAATACGTTGTCGTACCGCATGCAACTAATATTTGTATGTTAAGGAACAAAATCTGACAATAATTTGGACATACAATTTTCATTGACTAATTTCAGATCAGAAATGACTTATCTGACATATTCTTTAAGATCTGACAGTCGTATATATGTATTTAACCTAATCTTAAGAAAAGTGGAACTGCCTGCTTTAAAATGAAGTCTGAACCACTGGATAACTGTTGCTAACTGTTTCTTAAAAAGTTCTTTTCAAATTTATAACTACTACCTAGGAAATGACAAATTTTGTAAGAGTAAGTTTTTTTCATTAACGTCAAAAGTCACACCAGTTTTGCAGAGCGTATTTGGGTAGTCACTGAGTGTTCATAAATGTCAGATAACAATCAGAAAAAGGCGGCCTCGAGAGGTTTTTTTATATCCAAGACTTCAACAATGATTTTTTTCAGAATTGAATTATTTTTTCATGTATAAATTATTTTCAATTTTCAATTAAATTTTAAACTACACATATCGCAGCCCTTTCTTCCCTTAACAAAACATATTTTTATTTGCAAACAAGAAATTTAATAACCAATACGAACTTAAATTTTGTCGCACTATATATTTTGCTTTTATATCTCTTGCTTTCTGCAGTCAAAAAAATATGGATGCACAATCCGAACGACGACACTGATGTCATTTATGACGTTTATTGACATACCTTAAGCAATTCATTTACGTTTGTTCAATAGCCATTGCGAACCTGACTTCATAGACAGATCTAACGCAAGTCTAAGTTAGGCAGATGTTTATGAAAACACCGTAAATCTTCTCATAAACATACCTCCTTAGAATAGATGTTCAGATTCGGCATAAATCTGTAGGTCCCCTTTATTCCGGTCAATACTCGCAGAGAGCAATTGTTGACAGCCGTATGTCACCAGGGCCCTTGTTTATTACGAGCTGTGTAGTTAGTTTTTTTTTTATAAAACTGCATCTAACAATATTTAAAATTGATAAGTTATAGAACTGACTAGAAAAAAAGTTTTAAGCTGGGATCTTCCTGTATGACATTCAGCGTTGTCGAAAAAAGTATTTTAAGAAAGTACAGTGAACTGACAGACGGGAAAGAAATATTTTTAAGGACACTTATTTTAAAAATTGATAAAGAAATTAGGTGGCGCAACAGTCCGTTGAGAACTAGGGCCTAGTGAATTACAACTCTCAACCATTTCTGTGTGCGAGTAATGTTGTCGGTGACGGAGGAGACCTACAGTCTTAAGCCAAATCCGAACGGCTAATTTGGGTAAACACTTTTCATGACAAGAATTACTCTTGGAGGATTTGTCAATTGGCAGGGTTTGAACCCAAGACCTTTGTCCTGACATTCCTACGCATTAACCATCACGCCAAGGGTACTTGAAAAATTAGTTCTGCCAAATATATTTTCGATTTCAAGTGAAATATTCCAAATATTAGACTACTACTACTAAAATTATTCATTCAGCAACATTGATGATGATTTTTGTGTTTTGATTGTTGTGTACTTTCATCACTCAATGGTTCACAGTAATAAAATGCATTATGATGTGGAGTTTTTAGTAAAATCCAATTAACGAAATCCAAGAATTCAAAGGAAACAGAACAATCAGTAAAGACAAGATTAAGATAACTCAAGAACAATCCATTAACTTGATAATAAGACCGGTTAACAAAACACTCCACGGTCAGGGCCTAGTCGAACTTCAAGTACTCCCGAAAACATTGAAGTGGTAGAAGAGAGTTTACGACTTTCGATACGGAAAAGGACAGCCTCATTGGAACTTCCAAGAGCTATTATTCATGAAATTTTAAAAAAGGATTTAAAGGTCCGTTTATTCAAAATTCAAATCGTTTAAGAATTTAAAGAAAAATTTTTGTGAGACGATGTTGGAGCGTTTTCGTACTGTGAATCCCATTTTTTGGAGCGACAAGGCTTATTTTCTTTTATACGGACACGTTAACAAACAAAACTGCCGTTGGCTCCAAGAAATCTCGACTGAAACACCAAAAAAGTTGGCATTGCCCCAGGGTAACTATTTGGTGCGCCTTATCCACGCATGGGATAATTGGACTACTTTTTTTCAGAATATTCGAGGCTATAGTGACAATTACCGACGCATAATTAAGGATTTCTTTTTGCCGAACCTGGCCTTCCTTATCAACGCACACGTAGTTCCGACCGCACACATGACTAGAGTTTCGATGAATTTGCTTCGGGAAGCGTTCCCTATAAAACTTATCAGTCGCTTTGGGGACATCCCATGGCCACCGAGGTCCCCCGACTAAACCCTAATAGATTTTTTTATGGGACTACCTCAAAGAGATAGAGAGAGACAGCAACAATCCCTGAACTCTTGTGAACCTAAAAGAAAACATTCGTCGAGAAATCATCGTAGTTGAATCGAGCATGTGTGGAGCGTAACGCGAGGCTCCGTTGTATGCATACAACTAGGCGGATTGGGATGACATAATGACAATAGGTATATCAAATAGATTCTTTTAATTTAATTTAAAAAATAAAAGGCAGACACCCTGTACTTACTAGCTGTGCCCCGCGGTATTACTTGCATGCTTTCTTTAAAAAGAATTTGGTCAGCACAAAAAAGGTTTTAGTAAGCCAATTTTAAAAGTAGGAAAACAATTCTGTCATACATTATTTTAGCAAAACTTTAACCCTTTTCACATCCCAGGCAGTGAGAACTCTCAAAAGGGAAACAAATCCCTGATTTTGAAACATTCTTTATTTTTGCTCCGCTCGTATTAGTCTAAGCGGGATGTTAAATATCCTACAGCCTTCCTCGATAAATAGGCTATCTAAAACTGAACTAGTAGTTCCTGAGATAAGCGAGTTCAAACAAACAAACTCACTCTTCAGCTTTATTACATTAGTAAATCTTGAATGCATAAGTTCAAAATTCAGACATCATTATTTATCAGCATTTAAAATACCATCTTCTTGTTTATAAATAATAATCGGCATACACATTTCAGCGTCAAGTATAGATGGGTTAAACCATGTTTCTGTGAGTATTATAGCGTCAAAATATCCATTAACACGGTTTAAGAAAAAAGTTTTGAGTACCGACTTCAATCCTCCAAACTTTTGATACCTAATATACAATTTTTCAACAATGGAAAATGTAGTTAATCTGGTAATCGCTTTTACCATTCGTGTTGGAGTTAGCTCTGAGCCTAGCAGTCCATATCTAATACGGCGTTGGTCATTGAAAACCTCACGTGATTATTGAAAATCAAAAAGAACCCAATAACCAACAAAATAAAAACAATAGTTTACCATTTACCCACCTTTAGCACCCCTGGAATGCTCAAGAAATATAAAAATAAATATTGAAGCAACAAAAAATTCAATAATTAAATAAACCATATAAACGCTATAAACTTGCAGGTGGATATTGTCTTTTTAATTTAAGTGATTATGACCTTTTCGATCATGAATTATAGAAACTTATTAAATGACAAAAACTCTGCTCTGTTGAATGTGAGGCCCCCAAACAAGCTCTAATGGTTTTTCATCGATATAATAATGGGTCCAAACAGAATTCCTGACATCAACATGGTTTGTTGTGATTGTTTGTATTCCAATTAAATCCCGCAAAACAGTGAGGTACCCCCTGTGGTTTGGTTGGTGCGGTGGTATTTTGGAGCCATACTACATTATAAACAGCTCGAGCTCCAGCCGCATCCGAAGCTATTTGTTGTGTACTGATCGAGTGGTCTTCAAATCAAGAGAAGCTGAATGTTGATTTTATGGTTTTTCAGTTAAAATTATATTCATATTTTTTCTCTCTCTCTCTCTCTTTGCTTTTTGAGTTTTCATATTTTGACTGCCCGCAGTCGCAGCCGTAGCCGCAGCCAAAGGGTTAAGAAAAATTGACTCTGGTCTTAGCCGCAGGATAGCATCCGGATATCGTTAAAGTGATTTAGTTAATATGGTCAAGAGTTCGGTTATAATATGAATTTTGATTTTTAGTCTTAACTCGAAGACATGGATTGGACATGAAAGTCAATGGTGCGTGGAGATGGTGTGAAGACGAAGGTGTTAATAAGGCAATGTTGAAGGTCAGCTTTACTTTAAAGAAGCAGAAGTCGTTAAATGATATAAATGATGGCGATTTGTCAGGAGAGTTTGTGGTAAGAAAAAACATTTTATTTTTTAAGCCCGATATACCTACCTATAGGTGTTGGTTGTGTCATAAAATTCGATTGCTATAGAAGACTTTACGAATTTTGATTGTTTTTTTATATTATTTATAATTCAACTTTTATACTTTTTATTGAGGCACACCTATGCCTAGTTAAAGTGTTATGGTCTATTTCAAAATAGTCTTGAAATGTGTGACAAGCAGATATGAGGAAGTGATGTATGTGGCTTTTTATATATAGTTGGATTAGTATTTCTGGCAAGACTTCTACGAATTATTATGGAAGAGGTTTAACTGAAAAATTTTTAAACTAATATCATTAAATCTGGAAGAATGTTAATTTTGATGAAACTAAGACACAAATTGGTATTTAAAAATTTTAATTTCGTTTTCCATTTCTCTTAATTTCAAGACGCACCGTTTTCTATTACTTCGGTAAGGTACTTAATATAAACTAGCACAGTACTTGGAATGCAAAAATATGGTACAAAATGTTGATACCGATGCACATTGGTTTTGACATTTTGAATATTTAAAGAGGAGGAGAAAATAAGTAAGGCCAAACATTTTTCATGAAGTCGAAATGGTATCCTTATCGCACTGTTAGAAAATCTGTGAACATAATTTCTTGCTGACAATAGGCTGTCAACGTTTCGGGGAAACATGTGCATTAATTGTAAATTACGAGTATTGTGGTTAACTTAATGGTAGTTTAAGCTTTTACAATTTAATAAATCAGGTGCATTGATTACACCATTTAAAAGTTGATGAATTAAGCCAATATCGTTATAAACCCTCCTCTTTGAAAGAGGCTGCATTTGAAAAAGATTTGTCCGATGTTCATAAGGAGGAAGGTTGTTAGGATCAGACTATGGTAACACTTTTAAGGCGAAACGTATGAAGGTGCGTTCAACAGTTTCTATCCTGTTATTATGGATCTCGTTAAAGCTTTACTAACGATCGAACTTATATGCTTGAGATAGGAATTAAAAAGAACTGTGTGCTGGAATAATTTATAAATCATTCGGACTAGTAGGAGTACTTTTATTAGAGAAAGTCATTACCATAGGGATAGGATTTTACTAACTTTGCCTTTTTTTTGGTTAAATGGAAGATGAAATCGACTTTCGACAAACATGTTTCAAGCCCTGGTGTTTGCAAATATATGTATTTTATTTTGCCTCTTTTTCAATTTTGTTTGCCTTTTTGTACCATAATTGCTGTTTTTGCCTTTCTTCGCCATTGTTGCCTTTTTCTGCCTTATTTGGATTTTTATTAAATTTTGTTAAGAAATATCTAATAATTGGTTTAGCATTAAAAGAAATGCGAACATTTTCACATACCGTTGAAAATCTTTAGTTAAAAAACCAGCTTTTTGACGATTCAATGCGATTGTTGAGGCCCGATGAGCTTAAGAGAGAAAAGGTTGTGTTGTTCGTAACAGACGCTGCACCGTATATGAAGAAGACTGGCAAAACTCTGCAAGGGTTGTACTCGAAAATGGTTCACGTAACTTGCGTCGCTAACGGGCGGTGTAAACAGAGTTTGTGAAAGCATACGCAGTCACTACTCAAAAGTTGACGTCTTCGTGTCGAACTTGAAAAAAGTATTTCTGAAGACTCCATCTTGGATTGCTATTTTTAAGGATATGGAACCTGAATTGCCACTGTCACCTCAACCTGAAAGTTTGTTTGAAACTGAATTTGAAGTCGTATTTTTGAATTTCCATTTAAACAAGGTTTTAACTCGCTGGGGGGGTATTTGGTTTGAGGCAACAGCATATTATATGCGGACTATTTTGCTCGGATTAAAAAAATCGTTAGCGCTCTCCAAGCTGATACAAGCTATGTTGCATTTGCAAAAAAATTGATTGAAGATGAAGAACTGCAAGCGCAGCTGGCGTACATTTAAGTTAATGTTGGGTGTTTAGTCGCTCCAAAAATACATATTTTCAAAGAACTACAAAAAACAGGTATATTTGAGAGTCTGTACCTACTTATAATTTGAGCTAACAATATTCTCATCAAGGAACATCAATTGGCAAAGTGCTGCCTGTTTTGAAAGACATTGAAGAAAATTAAAAAAAAAAAACGCAAAAGGGTCCATTGCAGAGGAAGTCTTGAAGAAGTTTACTGCCGTTTTCAATTAAAACACAGGGCTAAAAACGATTGAGCAGATAAATTCTGTAATAAACGGCGACGTGGATTCCAAACTTCCAGGAAACATTGAAATGAATAATGTTGAAAGTTTTAGATGGGCTCCACTCGTCTCAGCTGTTGAGAGATCATTAATGGCTGAATCACAAACACGCTTCAGCTTCGGCTTCGTCTGCCTCACGGTGGGCCAGCTTCGAGATTGCTTTGAATGACATTTCTATTATTTCATCCCTCCAAAGAGCAAGTATTTTGTTTGTTGACATTTTTTTACAGCTCTTGAGCTGTCAGACAAAGCAAATATTCAGATAATTGAACTAGAGCTTCCGTTTGGAGTCACATTACGTTACATTACGTTCTTTTCCTTACGATTGACAAACGAAACGCGAGGTCGAAGCTTCATTGTCATAGCATGCATTGAATTCCTATGGCTGAACTCATAAACGTCAGGCGAACCCGAAGCTGAAGCGTGTGTGTGTTTCAGCCATAATATGCTCGAGATAGGAATTAAAAAGAACTGTATACAGTGGTGGGATAATTTATAAATCATTCGGACTAAGAGTACGTTTGTTAGAGAAAGTCATTACCTTAAATTTGATTGGGTTAAATAATAAATAACAGTCCATATACTTACATATCTCAACCATTCCTGTGTGCAAGCACTGTTGTCAGGGATGGAGGGGACCTACAGTTTTAAGCCGAATCCGAACGGCTTGGAGGATTTGTCAATTACTTGTAAGAGGCAGTAACCGTGAAAAAAACTTTTGATGGGACTACATATATGACCTTTTTTGAAGATGAGAGGAAATCTATGTGATGAATTGAGGAGGAAACCCAATTGCCTTCAACTATTATTACGATATCATGAGAAATTGGTCTGTAATTACTAGTTTAAGACTTTTTGTTACCCTTTTTTAAGAAATAAATGGCTTCTTTCATGTGGTTTGGAATTTACCTGAGCTTAGAGATAATGCAAATATACAAAGATGCTATTATTAATTCACATTTTTTCAAAACAATTGGAGGAATTCCATCTGGTCCAGAGAAATAATAATCTTTAAGTAAAGCATATTAATGTAAGATTTCCTCTATTGTAATTTAAACATTCAAGGTAGGTATAATCTGGTGTCAGTCTTGAAACTATAGGAAGAGATTCTTACATATTTTTACGAAAATGTCAATGAAAGATCATGCAAACGCGTAATATATTTATGGAGTATTACAAAAGTTTTCTTCTTACTGAATTTCCATCAGATTTCCTTTTTCTATTTAGGAATTTCCAAAAGCTTTTGGGCCAAGTTAAAGAGAACTTTTCATATTTATAAGGTATTTGGCGTATAAATAATTGGAGAGAGATTTGAACTAAGTGTTAAACAAAACCAATATCATTCAAATGGATCCCTTGGAAATATTCGCATGCATTTCTTTTAAGGTTGTACTTAGCCACTTTTTCGCACATTGCAGTCGATATCTCGGCCATAACTTGAGTAATGTTGTTTTTAAAATGAAATGCGTCTAGAGTTCGAATTTTATTTACGTAAGAAAGGTTTCACCTGTACCTTACTCAATTTCAAATACAAAAACACCTCTTTAAACTATTTAACTACCCAAAAAGAAAATATTCTGAGAGTGATTCAGCTAGAAAACTAGCCATCTGCTTGATGTCAAACAGAATGTTTGTATGCGTTTTTTATTGACAACCTTTCAAAACGTCAAATTCTCAATAAAACTGTCCAAAATTCAACTAAAAAGCCTTAAGAACAAACGATTGATTGACACTTTTAGAAATGTTATCCATAAATTTTGACAATAAAATCTCTGTTCTCATATTAAGTTTCTTTTTTTGAAAACTCTATTATTCTGTTTATTTTTGAATATTATCTTAATGTAAGTAGGTATGAATTTATTTTATAAAATTAAAATATTGGTTAAATCAAAACGTCAATACCTTCATATATTCTCAAATTACACGTCGAGGCCACCCAATTTATGCATTTACTTCTTTTAATAACCACCAACGTAGACGTTCGGTCGCGTCTTCGACGGATGCTTTTACACTCGCCATCTGTTTTTGATTGTTGCTCACATTTCTTTTATTTTTCAAAAATTACCAAAACAATCATATTATACCCAGGGAAAAATTTAAGCAACCATCAAACACGTCACACTCCATCGTCACTTGTACGCAAGGCCGAAAAATTAAGCTTCTGGCTTGAAAATGAAGCTTGATACCTCATCTGTGCTCTCAGCTCTATGATCTGTTCAATCTCGACTCTAAAATCTTTTTTTATTTTCAAAAAAAGTAACAAATATTCAAATTTTGTGAGCTTTGTTTTTATTTATGAATTAAAAAAATGTAAATTATGTGTTTGTAGTGAGGGAGTGTATATCGTTTATAGGGGAATCATTTCTTGTTTTGAAATCATTAATAGAATTCAAACCTGATGCCAAGATTTACCGTTATTTATCAATGCACATACCTCATCGAAATTATTCCAAAATGATTCTAATCTCGCACGCGTGCGGTTTTTTAGTTTAAAAACATGCAATCAAATTTTCTTTCTCAATTCAGATAAGAAAATTAATAGAAGAAAAACACACAAAAATATTTTTGTATTCAAATCAATTTTGGCGCCACGTGAATCATGAAGCACCATAGGAAAAACCTCAGCATTGATCTTGATCCTTATCATATTATTTTAAAAAATTATGGGTTGACCGAACCAAGCGACAACGACGACACACGTTGATGTTTAAAAAGCTTTATTTTTTTAATGAGATGTTCATGGGGACATGGAGACTTAAGCCAGCGCCAGCGCCAGCAGCCAACTGTCTTAGCTGATGATAAATTTAATCAACACTTGAACGCTGAGCTAGTCAAATCAAAACTATTGTTCCCTCGCAACAGGGGTAAATCATCAGGGTCGGTGTATACCTGTAGGAAAATCGTGTGGAACATATAGGCCTTCAGTCATCATTATCCTCACCACGACCGTAGTTCACTTAATCGAAACAGACAGAGATTAAGTTAAGGTGGCCACTTACGGGAAAGCCAAAACACTTAGACCAATAGTTGGTCCATTGTGATTCCACACAAATCTAAAGATCTTACTTGCAAGTTGAACCAGTTAGAATTATGAAGCGTTTGAGACAACAGATGTCGGAACTTATTAGATCACTGGGATCATTGTTGTAAAAGTCTCCTAGGTGGACACTTCATCTTTGTAACAGGGCAGGACATGCAGCTTCTGCAAAAATCGTTTGCAGAAGCTTCAATTTGAAAAGCATGCTTACCCATGTATCATCAAGCATTGGCCAAATTAATTTAGTTTACAGACAAGTGGTGGTATTAGACCATCTGTGGTTCGCTTTCTTCATGATATCAAAAGTTGATAAAAATTATTTTGTAAATTCAGCTTTCAAGGTTGCACTCACTTTAAGAATTAGACCTTTCAAGATTCGTGAAAATACGGCATTGCACTTACATTGACGGAGTCCATTTATATCCAAAAAAAAATTCAAGGCCACAGGCCCTAACAAAAGTCGTTGCGGACCTGTGACTATTAGATACACTATACACGAAAGAGCTTCTCTATTTATCTTGTCACATGTAATAGCGGAAAATCTTTTCATCATAAAGCACCTCCTTATCGACACTTCCCGATCGAGCCCACCAGGAGAAAAACGGATTAATTAAATGACCAATTCCTCTCTTGGGGGGAATATTAGAAATTAGTTTAGAAATCGCTTTTTAATTAATATTATCAAAATCATAGTTTTGGATCTTTTACCCAAATACCAATAGGTACATAGGTTATAGGATACCGTTTTGGTTGGAATGCAATTAGTAAATATCTCAGCTAGAATAAATTTTGTCTCTTCTTCTGTTAAATAAATTTGTTTCTAATAATTTTGTGTTCGAAAGTTTTATTTTTTTTATTTTTTCAGATACAAAGATATGAATTGATATGGGTCATCATAATAATGTGGCTATTGTTTTGTATCGAATCGATCCTATATAATTTTACATTAAAGAGATAATCAACAACATGATTTACCAAAGGGAGATTGTGCTTTATACAACAAGCAACAAGGCAAGCCACAGCAACATAAAATATAGAAATATCGGGTTTTAGAATAGGGACGGCTTGACAACTTTGAATTCAATTTGTGAACACATCCTTTAACTAATCATTGAACTGTCACTGTCAATTGATTCAGTAAACTCAACATATTCATCATGGCAAAGTAAACGAACGAGCAACTTCGCAAATTATACAAATTTTCTACTTCAATTTTCAGTCGAAATTCTCGGTCTGTTAATAACAAGTTTAGAGCAAGAATTTGAGTCTATACATATTTGTTATGCGAAATTACTGCGTCAGTGAGACAACGGGTTTGTCGAAGTGTCGAAAATATCGCAGACTTTCAGGTGCATGTGACAATCACTTTATGGCGTATTTTGAGTGAGGGTCTTAGCTTACACTCATACAAGATAAACCTGACTTAAGAATTGAAGCCATTGGAGGAGATATCAGTGCACATTGGTCGAAAAGTTCTGAATATCAAAATGGGAGGTGAAAACAGAGTTGGCCCGAGCATTCCACATTCTCGATTTGCGGATTAAGAAAGACTCTCTATACTTGACAGTATACACCCGAAATTAAGCTCAAGGGTAAACTGATGAGCATTCCTGGAAGTCCGGGTATTATGGCTAGATTGTTTAAGGGGTAGAGTGCAACTGCCTTATTCAACAAAACAACGAATGAAACTTTGAAACTGGGGTGTTCGAGGGATGTAAATGTTTCGGTTATAGTTCTATAACCTATCATTTTCAAAGCCCTTTTTTTAATTCTATCCAAGAGAATTAAGCTTGTGTTTTTTGTTGGAAACCTGTTCAGATATGCGAGTTATATTCAAGCTTTGGACGAATGAAGGCTTTGCAAATTACAGAAATCCTAAGCACCTAGCAGCATTTTTGGCAATATCGAATATTTGATTTTAATAAGTTTCCTGGATGCAAATGGCACACGTGGATATTTGCATCGGGGTTGGGTAAACGACACGAGACAGCATTGAAGCATTAAATTCTAGAAGGTTAATAAATCCCCATTATTAACAATGCTGTCGAGATCGGAATTCAATGAACTTAACATACGCTGCTGTTGAAGTTCCACATCCGAAGGATAAGGTTGTGAATCTAGAAACGAATATGAAAAGCTGAGGGTATTGTCGTCAGCGAAACAGTTTAATGAATCAGAAGTGCCAGACAAGAGATCCTTAACGAATATCAGGAAGAGAGTTGGAGACAAAACGGAGCCGTGGGGAACACCAGCATTTATTTTATGAATTTCAGACTTGAAACCATCCAATACAACTTGTATTGAACGGTTAGAAAGGTAGTTTGCAATCCAACGAAGAAGAGATTCATCAATAACAATATCCCAAGTTTTCGATAAGAGAGCTTGGTGCCAAACTCTTTCAAATGCTTTTGAAATATCAACTACAATAATCTTACTTGTAAAAAACGATGTAAATATTGTTCCACTGTTCGGTGAGATAAACCATGAGATCACCAGTGGACCTATTCCAGCTCTTCGAGATATGACCGTAACAGGTCGTTTTAGCTTATTTGAACTTTTTATTTTTTACAGCTCGAATCGAACCTTGACTTCTCTTTGAGTTTGATAGATTTTACCCTATTCGGGATAAAATTTCCGATTCCACAATGAATTAAATTTGTAACCAAACCACATCGAGGAAAAGTTGTGACCAGTTAAATTTCATGAAGAAATTGTTGAGACCGTCCCAGATGGCTTTCTCATATAGCCAAAATAGCTATATTAGGGCTTTGAGCTCGAGCTTACGATATTAACGATCTGCAGCGGAAATAAAGCTTGAGGTAACATTTTAGATTACTTCAAAAAATGTCATTCTTTTTTGTCAAAGTCGGTACAAACAAACGCGTGATTGTGATTTAACTTTATAGAAGTTACACTTTTAAATGATGCTGAAAAATAGCGGTATTTGAACTAGGAAAACGTCATTTTATGATAGATTTATTGTTGTAGCCGATCCTAAGTTTCTCGAAAAGAGATAGTAGTAAAATCGAAGTTATAGAAAGCGGTTTGTGGTAATAATAACATTTCAATAAATGTAGGAACTTACAAGTGTTGCCCCACAACTCGTTGCCTAAGCAACTTATGATAATTTACTTAAGTAATTTTGGTCGCCTCCTAGAGCCAAGTTGCCAATGAAACTTAATTTTCAAAAAAATGGAGCGTTTTGAAGTAGTCAATCTATACTATTACTAATATTATAAATGTGAAAGTAACTCTGCCTGTCTGTCTGTTTCTCAATAACGCCTAAACTACTGAACCAATTTGCATGAAATTTGGTATGGACATATTTTGATACCCGAAAAAGGACATAGGCTACTTTTTACCTCGGGAATTCCCATGGGAAAATTCAGGTGGGCCGATCACTTTTACGCCTAAACTACTAAACAAATTTAAATGAAATTTGGTAAGGAGATAGTTTGAGACTTAAGAAAGGACATGAGTTACTTTTGACTTCGGGAAAACAACGCATTCCCATGGAAAAAATTACTTTCCTAGGAATCCGATCGCTTGCACTCCTAAATTACCAAAGCTTTGAATAATATTTGGATAAAATTGGTATTACGGGAAAACAACGCATTCCCAATTCTTATGAAATAAGTTGTCGAACATGTTAAACTTATCATACACCTATATTAACGCAGGCTTCACGCGCCACGTGCCTCAAGCCCTCATCGTTAGACGCAAACTGTGGCTCCTACCAAGTTCCACAAATAATAATTTTAAACCTAAACTTTGCTTTGCTCAACCTTTCATCGCCAAACACGAGCCATGTAGGTACAACAAATAATTTACTGGGTCTGTCTTCTACTTTTGATAATTCTGTTTCGTAGGAGGCGTGGGGCGAGTGCGCGGACGGGGGTAGCACGCGGTAGACGTGACAGGTGGTGGCGGCGGTAGTGCGGCGCGGGGGAAGGACATCACTGAGTGGGTCTACCCGAACGGGCACACACGTGAGGGCACACGCCGCAGTTGTCGGACGCATGCAAATTATAGAGAAATCCTGCAAATATGATTTATGATTTACTTGGTTCGTCACCTAACCTAACCTGTGACAATCACACTTAGAGCCCCCGCAGACTGCAGACTTTTTATCGGCCGATTGTTTGGTCGGGTTGGGCTGAAAATGCGCACACCGAGCCAACTAAACAGTTTGGTTGGTGAACAGGGCGCAGACTATCCAACAATCGGCCGACTATTCTACAATCAACAATTGTGATTTGGGCGACGCCATATTCAAAATACAAGCACACGACGCCAAATCACAGAGCGAACTGAACTATCGGCCGACTAAACAATCGTCATGTATGCGCAGGCGTGTATGCGCCAATACTGATTAAACAGTCGGCCGATAGTTGGCCGACAGATTAGTTTGAATGTAATCGGGTAGCCTATCAAACTTTTTTATCGGCCGATACTGAATCGCTGTAGTGTGCGCATATGCATTCCTCTCCATACTGAATAAGAAGCCGACCAAACTTTCGGCCGATAAAAAGTCTGCAGTCTGCGGGGGCTCTTAGTATGGCCTCATCCCATCTCGGCACAATTCAAACATACATACGTACAAAAAAGTACAGCTCAAGTTTTTTCATACTACTATCCAAAAAAACTATCTAATGCGGACGAAGTCGCGGGTAAAAGCTAGTAGTCTATATATCAAAAATAGAGTTATTAGTTGATAGTTAAAATTAATTTAAATAGAAACTTATACTTATTTGTGAGCGTAAGTTATATTCGACCAGGAAGTTCATTGGAGTTATATAATTTGTATATAAAAGTGCTGGGCCAGATAACATAGCCCCAGTTGCACTAAAAAACTGCGCTTTTTCTTTGGCATTACCGCTCAGCTTGATTTTCAACCAGTCTTTAAAAAGTGGCCAGTTTTTGGACTGTTGGAAGATCTCTTATATAACTCCAATATTTAAGTCTGGCTCGAAGCAAAATGTGACCAATTATAGGCCAATCTGCAAATTATCAGTGATCCCAAAAATTTTCGAAATGCTTGTCTGTAAAAAATTATATTTTTTTGTTAAGGATTTAATATCCGAATACCAACATGGTTTTGTTTATGGTAGATCTACTGCTACAAACCTTTCATTGCTGTGCGAATCTGTACTTTTCGGGTTCGAAAATAGTTTTCAGACTGATATTATCTTTACAGATTTTGCAAAAGCTTTTGATAGAGTTAATCATAGTATACTAATTTTTAAGCTTTCAAAACTAGGTTTCCATTCAAATTTCATAAAATGGATTTCTTCCTATTTAAATAATCGGGTTCAATTTGTAAAATTGGGAAAGTTTAAATCCAAAAGTATTGACGTAACTTCAGGTGTTCCGCAAGGAAGTCATATAGGCATTCCGGTAAATTTTAAATACTCGAAGTATCTTATGTATGCTGATGATGTCAAGATTTTTCGGCTCATAAAATCTTCTACAGACTGTCTGTATCTACAAGAGGATATCAAAAAACTGGCTGAATGGTGTGAATCTAACAAGTTGTTCCTGAATGTTGCCAAATGTCAGAGCCTTACATGCCATAGAAAAAAAACACCTATCATATTTGATTATACTATCAACAATACGAGTTTAGATAGGGTTACGGCAAAAAAGGACTTGGGAGTTATATTGGATGAAAAGCTTTCGTTTAATAAGCATATTGATTACATAGTCAGTAAAGCTAATGGGATGCTAGGGTTTATTAGAAGAAACTCTAGGGATTTTTCCGATCCCTACACCCTTAAATCATTATATATTGCACTAGTTAGATCGGTATTGGAATATTGCAGCATAGTTTGGAACCCCTACTATATTACTCATTCTTCTAGAATAGAAAAAATACAAAAAAGTTTTACTAGGTATGCTTTCTATAAATTAAATTGGAATATAGAAGTACCATCTTATCCATCTAGATGCCTGCTTATTGACATTCAAACGCTTGAAGTAAGGAGAAAATATTTTTCAATAATGTTTGTAAAAGATTTAATAAGCAATCGTATCAAATGTTCTTTTTTGTTAGAACGAATACATTTTTACTTTCCATCAAGGACTCTCCGCTCTAATTTTCATTTGCGAGAGACTTTTCATAGAAGAAATTATAGTAGAAACGAACCGTTTGCACGTTGTATAAGAGAAACGAATTCTGTTGTTGAGTTTATAGATATTTTTTCTAATATTTCAAGAGATGTTTTTAAAAAAAATGTTATGTTTGCTTTGTTATCACATTTTGTTTTGTAATTAAAGTTTATCTATTGCTACCATTATTATTTATTATTATTTTTGTACATATACTTATATTTAAATTAATTATTATATTAACTTTTAAAAGTAGTCTGTAAGAGTTGTACTCTGTTTGATGAAAATAAACTAAACTAAACTAAACTAAAATAATACAATTGTTGTCAATGGATAAATAAATAAAAATGATCTTTCAAAATTTTAGTAAACCTTGTATTACCTTTTTTAACTAATTGCAGTACTTTTATTAGAAATTATCAGTATAAATTATGTTTTGCAGCTGCATGTTTTGAAGCTGTCATCTTTGACGATGACGTTGTCCTTTAGAAATACACTTTTTGTATATGTATATTAAAATAAATCCAGTTTCGGTTTTTGAAGTGGCTAGCAAATCAAAGACTTTGAAACATTTGACAGCTTCCTAATTGTGTTATCATCCGTCTCAACGTTGTCAGTTGGCCACCTCGAAACAGCAATTTTGACTTTGGACTTTTTTATTGTGGATAACCTTGAAGGACCGATGCTATGTCAACAATAGGAATACAATTCAAGCCAATATCATGCTAAGAACCCGTGAGCTATATCCCGGAACCGTCAACAAGAATTATAAGAATGCGCAACAAGTCTGTCAAAGTGACAAATATGCAATCATGGGAACGCTGCCAACGTGTTCAAATTTAGGTACTGCGTTTATATTATTCTTTTATTTGTTTACTTAATTAATATTAACAGGTTAAGATTAAAGACTTACAGTTCTTCTTATGTTGTTTATGTATTACATAACTGGATAAAATAGTTTTTGACTTTTGACCGACATGAGTTATTTTCTGTAAAAGAAATTTAACCCTTATTAAAAAAAAAAGTAAATACTCGTATATGTAAACACAACAACGCAAAGTATAATCCCTTGGTCTACAATCCTCTTCGAAACACAATAGCCATTTAGCCTTCATCATACTCATAGCCATCAGTCTTTGAGCAATATTTTACCAGCGATGTCAAACAGTCGGACAGATGATAAGGAAAATTGGAAAGTTTACTTCAGTAGGGTGCATTGAATAACATCAAAAGTGAAGGACCTGGGAATAGAGTTTTTCATTAAAGACGTTCTCAAATGAATATTGACATATGAGGCTGCCATTCCAAAATCCATTCTTAGCACTGACCATACAAACTCCTTCGACCTACAAACTGCACTGAGAGAATTTTGCCCGTTAGCGTGAGCATGTGTTAGTTGTCCCGTGCATTTCTTATGGGAAAATCCACATTCTATGCATAGTTGTTACGGGCTTTTAAGAGAGTTCACCTCAAATAAAATTTGAGGGTGTTTCAGGCAAGACGGGTACCGGTCGGTTCTCTTGGTAAGTATATTTCTCTATGACACTGACTTTTGTCGCGATTTATTTGTCGGAAACCCACCTAATCACTGAAAATAATTTTTCGATGGAAAGTAGTGTTATTTTTCAACTACACAAAGCTCAAACGACCGCAGGCACATTTCGTTGTCTATGGTTCTTAAACTGTATGGATTATGTAGAATTCACCAAGTTGTAGTATTCGCAAGGCCGGCCGAGTTCTTATGACAGCCGTAAAATTGACTGAATTGGACTGTATCGTGGACAGCGGCTTTACTATACTGCCTTGTACTTGTTTAAGTAAAATTTTCATGGTCTCATTTTGTTTTAACTGATTAATTTTTGTCAAGATTCTACTTGCAAGGCTCCCACTGTTTACAGTCTGCGTCATCACAATATTTCTTCGTCTTCATTGCCGTGCCGCCCGCCGCTGCAGGTCCCTTTACCCATGTAAAGTGTAAGAGGATTTAAAGATGTGGAAAATAATTAATATGTATCTTTAAAAAAATCCATGTCAAACTATTAGTTAGCATTAAGACGGTTTGCGACTGAGTGGTTCCGTTGCACATAGGTTCGGTACTATACCTTCTATACGATTGCCCCACCTTGCTTTCCACAAAGCTATAAACTAAAACATTGCACTCCTGTTCGGTCTTCGCCGTCTTCGGTGCAGTGGTCCAGTGGAAAACCAACGAAACGATCTTCTTGAGTCTTGAGATTCTTTCCTATAAGAAATAAGAATAGCTATAACGTATATACGACTCGTATACAGTACAAACGACAAGCAGATGAGGATGACGATGATGCGCGCGCGAACACAATCAAATTAAATGGAAACCATGTAAAGATGACATTTTGTCTGACATGAAATGGACAAAAAGTCATCATTTATTACAACTGCAACGAATGGAATAAATGCGTTTACTCGCTGTCGCGTCGTTGGTATATTGCAACAATTTTCGACGACTCGACCAGAAAAGGTGCGTTCATTTTATTTCTAGTCTGTTTAAACAATTTGACGCGTTTATTTTGCCTCAAACGAGGAGGTCCAGGTCAGGCAGTTTTCTGCCATTGCCATAGAATAAATTAACTGAAGTTGAATGTAGTCTTGTGTGGTTCTCTATATACGAAAAAAAAGAAATTCAAAAAAACACATTTGACACACCTTCGAAAGCTGTAAGATACTGAACTGATGTGCATGAGCATTGTGATCATAAATGTCAACGATTGAACGTTGAATGGACAATCTCAATTTAATGCACTTACATACGGAGAATTTTTGAAATTGTATTGATATTAGCTTAACTGAAGTTTAATCTTAGCAAAGGTATGCGGTCTTAAAATTGAATGTTTTTCTGCAACTTTTTACCCAAACATGTTTTTTTTAATCTCAACTCTTTACAAAGGGTTTTCCAATTAGAAAATGTTGATTTTGACTGCTTGTGGTGGCCATATTGGTTTTTATACTTTCTGTCAAAATATGTTCTTCTAATCAGTCACTAAAGAAAAAATCATAATGGCAAGTTACATTAGCATCGAGAAAGAACTAATAGAGAGAACCAACTTCGACGGTTGCTCTCTTTTTGCCTACAAGCTGCGATTTGGCCACCAACTTGCATATGTATTAACTCCATATAAAAAAAATGTGGGGAACCAATACTTATGCAAGTTTGTGCGCAATTCTCACCACGAGAAAGAGTAAACTTTTCTCTCTTTTCTCTCTGCTCACCACCTTTGAAAAATGGCGACCACCTTAGAAACATAAGACTCTGAAAGCACTACAACTATTAATTTTATTATAAGCTTCGTTTATGCGTTTAATTTTCGCTCAGACTGTTGAAAAATGCAAAAAAAACTCAGATTTGTTTCAATTTTCAGAGTTTATCGACTTAATTTTGTCGATGCGAGAGTTTCAGGAACATTGAAAACGAGAGTTACAGAATGTAAACATTGAACATTAAAAACATTTCTATATACTCATCTCTTTTCCCATTCCTATTTAATTTATTTGTGTGTACTCGTTGTTTATTTTCTTTACATTACTCACGACATTTCCAAAATGCTGAAAATAAGTGATTTAAGAAGAGACTAAATAAAAAGACTATCAACTTGTTACTTCTGTTGCCAATTTTCTGAAAGTGCATTGTGGCTTATTCATAGATGTTTGCATTTATAAAAAACATGTACTCGTTCATATATACAAATAAAGTCTAGTCTAAAAAACCTAAACCTTGTTACACTCTTAAGCACTTTTCACATGAGCACGACCAACGAATGAACGAATATTCGTCGATTTTGACATTTCTTTCACATGAGAGTTTTTAATTCGTCGCGAATGAAGTTTGACATTCACCGCCGAAACCAAAACAAGAATGATTTTTTTAGGTTAAGTACGCGCGATTATTTTATTCGTTGCGAGTGTGGATGATGTGGAACGCGAATAAAGTTTGACAGTTCGTATCAACTAAAATTTTGTTCGCGACGAATAAATTTGTTTTCTTAAATTTATTAATACATATATGACATTGAAAAGTAAAAGTATGCATCATAAATCAAATAGAAACTATATTGTTATCGTTTTGTTAAGAATTTGTGTGGAAATATGTCTTCAAACGTATATAAACTCACATTTTGTAATTCATTCGTCGTTCGTTGGTCGCGCTCATGTGAATGCTGCTTTACTGCACACATAGTTTCTTGTTTTGGTTGTTAATGCCATCTATCTCTAACTTAGAGAAAAACAAATTCACCACGAACTACCGGTATAACTTCTCCCGTTATTTATTGACAAACAAAAATGTTTTGCTAGAATTAATTTGAATTATAGGAGTATTTTTGTAGATATAAAAACGACAAGATGTTAGTAAAATTAAAGAAAGAAATTCATGAGAATTACAAACATTATAATGAGACTTTAAAAAACATAGTCTTCTTGGCTATCAATAAACAAAAATGAAAAATGTGGGATTTCCCGGAAATCATGTTTTTTTGTGTACTCTTCTTCACGGTGGAAACATGTATACACCGATACGAATTCAACACGCTATAAAAAATGAGTGTAAGAGGTTTCGAAGGGACGGAGACGAGGAAGTTTGGCTCTCTCATTTAGTTTTTTCTCTCTGACATTAGGCACTTAGGCAGTTTGCTAAGAGCAACGATGCGCGTTGCGCTGTTTTTAAATAGTACATGGTAAGTTTGGTAGACAAATTCGCGTCCCCGAAACACAAAATCTGCTGAAAATATAGCCGTTATTCATGCAGCAGAATCCAACGCTATCAATTCCGCGTCGGCGTCGCTCACAAAAACTTTGACTGTGGCAGACCTTAATATTACGAATTTTGCGTCTTGATTTGGGCCTGCACCCATACAAAATCCAATTAATATAAAGGAGCTGAAACCAAACGACCATATGCAACGTCATGTGTTCCCTCATTGGATTTTGAAGCAGTTGGAAGTTGATCCCAATTTTGATCGAAAAATCATCTTTAGCGATGAGGCCCATTTTTGGATGAAAACCTACACGTGGCGTAATGGTTGGTGCGTAGGACCTGCCAGAGGTCTGAGGTTCAATACCTGCCTGTGCCAGCTAAAGTTTTTTCACGGGTACAGCCTCTTACGAGGAATTGACAAATCCTCCAACAGTAACTCTTGTCATGAAAAGTGCTTTCTAAAATTAGCCGTTTGGATTCGGCTTAAAAAAATGTAGGTCCCCTCCATCCATGACTACATTACTCGCAGACAGGAATAGTTGAGTTGGGAGTCGTAAGTCAATAGGCCCTAGTTTTCAAAGGACTCTTGCGTCACCAAATTTTTTTATTTTAGGTATAATAAGCAAAATTTTCAGATTTGGGACTACACCAATCCATGCGAGATTCACAAGGTGAAATGATCTAATTAAAGTTACTACTTGGTGTGGATATTAGGCTGAAGGCGTCATCGGTCTGTAATTCTTCGACAATGAAGCTGACCAGGTCATCACCGTCAACAGCTATCGCTATATGTAGGTCGATGATCACCAACCAGTGTTACCGCTATGCGACTTTAGTCGCATTTTGACCCTTTTTTGTGCCTCATGCGACCATGATACGACTTTTTAAAAAATTGGCTATTTTGACCATTCTTAAAAAATTATGCGATTTTTTTGACCCCATCTCTAGAAAAATCCATTGAAAAGATAAGTTATATTCTTAATGCATACAAAATTCCAAACTTCCATTGAAATAAGAACTGTCACACATAATTTCAATCTATAAAATGGAATCAAGTTGAAATTGTTTGAGTCGACTCGATCACGTTCGCTCAGAATCGAAATCTTGCTATTCTAGCATAAAAATTCATTTCAACCTTTCGACTCTGCATATAAATGTAGTTAATAGTTAACAATTTTAAGTTTGTATGAGTAATTTTGGTTATTTCACCACTCCGTTCCTCTTTAACAAAGTTTCCCAATTATTTCTATGTGTTTGTTCGGCTGCGGTGAAATTTGAATAAATGTATGTATTCGAAAAAAAAATTATCTCTGTCAAGATTTACCTACTATTTTGTTGGCTTTTGTGTTTTTGTGTTTCGGCCGGGGCGGCGGCGGCGGCGTTCATTTGTTGAAAGCTCATTCTACGATCACAGACATGAAGTGGCATGTGTCAAACGTAAGAACGACGTGTAACTGGCTGAACACAATGGTAAAACTGAAGCTGCAGCTATCAAAGTTGAAAAGTACGAAAACAACACGCAATGCTACAATTCAAAGTTGAAGCCGAAGCTGAAGTACAAGTTGGGTAAACTTTTACTTTTGACTTCATGCTGTGCAGATTTTTGACATTTGTAAGGTTTATATGGATAGTTAAGGGATCAACTTGATTCTGTGCGGATTCAATTATTGTCGCGCTTCACTATTGTGGACGTCATTTGCTTCAAAGTGAGCGTTTTTAATGTCTGCTTGACCCATTGTGTTCAGGCGGTAAGAATGAAAACCTCGAAAATTGATTTCGATATTCGAATAAAAGTCAAATCTCTAACTGCAGTACGATTTCACTTTATTTGCTATCGACAGTAATTCTACTACGGATGTTGTATTTGTGTTTCATAAATTTCTACTGTACTACGGATGGCATTTCCAAAAAAAAAACACGAGTAATGATCTTAGGCGCCAGTTATAGCTATCATTGGTTTTCATCATTGAAAACAAACATTGGAATTTTTTTGGCAGGTCGTTTATAGCTATCATTAGAAATTTCTGTCATTGACAAAAATTTCCTGATTGAAATCCACCGAAAAATTTTTACTGACAGAAATCTGTCATTGGAATTGTGTGAAATTGGAACACAAATCAGTGGAACGATTCGTTTCACTTTTGAACATAAATGTATCAGCTGTTCAGGAAAATGAATTTCTGTCCGGAAAATAGAAAAATACATTTTAAGAGAAAAATATATGCGTAATTACACTTTTTTTTCTCAAAAAAAAATTCTTTGTGTGATTTCCGATCGATCAGTATATAATTTTCACTTCCAATCAAAGGAAAACACCGTCAAATATCGATTCAAAAATTTTTCCGGGTCGATTTCAATGATAGCTATAACAACTGGCGCCTTAATTAACTTAAGAGTCTTGTTACGTATAGAAGTTTGCCATAGTAAGGAAATCTTTGTTCATCTGTGATTCGTCTAATATATGACCAAACAAATAAACGTATTGCAGATCACCTTTTAAACAAAGTTATCTAGAAAAAAAAAAACTGTTCTGGGTCTGGTTTAAGTTTAAGTTTAAGATTTGTCAGTCAGCCGTTTAGACGACACGACGACTGCGACTGTGAGCCTCGTTTTATCGAACTGTCTTTACTTCATCTTTACTATCACCATCATCGTATTATCCTGTAGATCGCACATCGGACCAAACCTTCTTTCTATTTCCGGTCGTTTATTTCAAAATTTATCTTTATATCATGTAACAATTTTCTCCTTTGGCTCCGCACCCTCGCACTCACATCATCAGTAAAGCAAGAGCTGCGCAGTGCAGACGAAGAGTGTAGCATTTTATGGACTCCTCACATGTTCAAAGCACAGGAGGACTCCGAATCTAAATGTCATTATCCATCTCTTCTCATATACCAACCAACCTGTTGGAGCAATTGAATGGAAGTCGATCATCATCGTCGGTCGTCGTGCGTCCGCGTCTGCGTCTGCGTCTCCGTCTGTGTCGTCGTAGTCTCGTCTTCGTCTCTTTTCATCTCCATATAGGTTAGGTAGGAGTATATACATCAGCCAGCCGAAAATGAAATCTTAATGTTTTGGCACATGGAACCGCTTTTCGAGATTGCTATCCGCGTAATCTTGAGACCTTCCCTCAGGGGATGTATCCCCTTTTGATCTTAGTCTTCCCTTCTTTCCATTTTGGCAGCCCATGGATCGATCTGAGTGTGTTTAATATAGTCTTTTTATTTTCTCTCTTCGTTGCTGTTGCTGGTGCTGCTGTAGGCTGTATAGTTGCTTCGTCATCTTAAAGATTGCTCAGCTGGTGGTTTTGGACAGGCGCGTGCTGCCCGTCGAGGAGGCTTGGAGTTTACCGTCTTTTTTATTGCTGTTATAGAGTCTCTGTTCTTTTGTGTCATATGCTTTACAGAACGATACAAAAAATATTGTTATTGTAATTTTGTATTTCTTATTTTTTTTTTATTTCTTGTTAACCTTATTATAGTTTCCTCTATGGGGTTGGGCACATCCGATTTGTTCATTTGGTGAAGATTGATGGGTGTGGAGTTTATGTTAGATTTAGATAGATGTTCTTGAAATTGTAAAATAAAAAGGTTCAGATGCTGTGCCTTTACATTGGTCAATTATGGTTATAGGTAAGTGTAAGAATATATGAGTAATCGGAACTCGAACTATTTCTTTTTCTTACAATAAAAAATTCAATTGATTCAATAATTTAACGTGGAATACAAATTAATTTTTTTAACGTCGTGGCCATTGGCCTAAAGTGGATCGAACTTTTTCTATTGATATTTTTGGCACTACTTCGATTAACTCTATGTTAAGGTCTTGAATCATTGTTGGCATATTGTGCCTTAGCTATGTATATAATACGCTATTAAATCGCAAGATCTCGGTGATCAATTGTAATCACCTGTTCTTGAAATAACAGCCTTATTTTCAAATAATATAGGTCCAACCACATCGCCCATCAACCCATAAAAAGCATCACACAGTGACACTTTGAGGATGGAGAAGCTTTACAACAATAATTCTTGGCTTGCCAAGCTCAGTTTTTTCCACAAATTTCATTATTGCTGTCCGAAAAGGTGTATCACGACGTGATAACCCTAAACTACTTTTGTTTTGAGAATTGTGATAGCTGAATTTTGTTCACCAGTTTTGTAATGAATTTTTAAAATGTCAGTGCGTATTTAAAGCATGTATCTTTCCATTTTTAACAATGGCGTAGATTTCAATTTTTAAATGTAAAAATATGACAGCTTCAAAAGCAAGCGTGACACATGTCTAAAGAGCGGGATATTCAAAATAAGTACAATACAGTAATACACAAAAAAAAACATCCCCAAACTCATTGCATACTTAAAAGCGCACACATACATCTTATCTTCCCATGAGTTATGACTATCACTTACCACATCTCACCAATTATAAAGAAAAGTAGAGTCCGGATGGATACATTTATTATATGCCAAAAAAGCGAATGTGTGTGATAAACATGTTCGCCTTCAAGATCTACATTATGGCACTTTCTTTAATCTGAATTTATCTAGTAAGAATAGAATAGGTCAAAATGACATTTTTGAAAAAAAAACTTATTTAAGTCCATTTTTTGACTTCTCGGTCATCGATTTATCAAATAATTGGCGAAGATTTGATCTACATATGATAATATGCATAGATAGTAATTAAATTCTTGTAAAGTCAAATTTTAATATGAATATGCAAAAATGCCAAAAATTCTTTCATTCTTTTGATGCAATGCGTTACGTTCAGGTATGGCAGCATTGGACTTATCAAAGCTGCACTCTTTGTACTTAAATTCAAAATTCTATTTACTTCACAAAGCACGTTATTGTATTCGGTCTGAATAGTCTAATTGAGAATTTTGACATTTCTCTACGTTTCAAGGTCCATAAAACCTTAATGGCGCAGAGTTTTAAATGATTTAGTAAAATGTTAAAGCCGTTATTAGCAATTTAATAAGCCTAAAAGATGATTTACCTTATTTTAAACGATTTTAACATCTTACAATTTTCAAAGTTAAAATCACGGAATGGCTACTTTAACTTTTAGAAATTTGCTAAATCCATATAACATCTGTACAATTATTCTTATAAGAGCAGTGGATGGAATGGTCCAGTCAACAGTGGGAAATTCCAATTAATAGGTTCGTTTAAGCGTGTTTGCTTTTTTTATTTTCACAAACTGTCACATTTTTTTAGACGTTTTCCGATGTTCGTAAAAGGTAAGGTAAAAGGTAATTAGCACTTTTCTTGTTAGCAAAAAGAAAAGAAAGGTAATTTTGTTGTCCCTTAGAAAACTGTTAAATATTTATCAAACTGCTAACTAGTAAATTATTAAACCCTTAATAATAAAATGTTTTAAATTTTGGCCAATGTTTTTAGAAAGATGTCTGTGTGCGTCTGTACTTTCGTATGGCCGTATACGTTCGTACGTTCGGGAACCTTTTTTCGTCGGCCATATCTAAAGAACTGTCTTGTCGACCTTACAAAATTGAGTGCGTGATTTTTTAATATCTTAACATATAAAAATCCAGTGTCATATGTATGTTCCCAGTGAACTCTTCACCAAGTCAACCGATTTCGGTGAAAGTTGGCATTTTATGTGTAATTTGGTCTAACTTGAGATATAGGATAGTTTATATTTCGATGAATGGTCTAAATGGTATATAATGTTGCATTAATATATAAAAATCCAGTGTCATATGTATGTTCCCAGTGAACTCTTCACCAAGTCAACCGATTTCGGTGAAAGTTGGCATTTTATGTGTAATTTGGTCTAACTTGAGATATAGGATAGTTTATATTTCAATAATCGGTCTAAATTGTATATAATGTTGCATCTTAACATATAAAAATCCAGTGTCATATGTATGTTCCCAGTGAACTCTTCACCAAGTCAACCGATTTCGGTGAAAGTTGGCATTTTATGTGTAATTTGGTCTAACTTGAGATATAGGATAGTTTATATTTCGATGAATGGTCTAAATGGTATATAATGTTGCATTAATATATAAAAATCCAGTGTCATATGTATGTTCCCAGTGAACTCTTCACCAAGTCAACCGATTTCGGTGAAAGTTGGCATTTTATGTGTAATTTGGTCTAACTTGAGATATAGGATAGTTTATATTTCAATAATCGGTCTAAATTGTATATAATGTTGCATCTTAACATATAAAAATCCAGTGTCATATGTATGTTCCCAGTGAACTCTTCACCAAGTCAACCGATTTCGGTGAAAGTTGGCATTTTATGTGTAATTTGGTCTAACTTGAGATATAGGATAGTTTATATTTCGATGAATGGTCTAAATGGTATATAATGTTGCATTAATATATAAAAATCCAGTGTCATATGTATGTTCCCAGTGAACTCTTCACCAAGTCAACCGATTTCGGTGAAAGTTGGCATTTTATGTGTAATTTGGTCTAACTTGAGATATAGGATAGTTTATATTTCAATAATCGGTCTAAATTGTATATAATGTTGCATTAATATATAAAAATCCAGTGTCATATGTATGTTCCCAGTGAACTCTTCACCAAGTCAACCGATTTCGATGAAAGTTGGCATTTTATGTGTAATTTGGTCTAACTTAAGATATAGGATAGTTTATATTTCGATTAAAGGTCTAATGGTCTATATGTTGCAAATGAAAAATCTATAATATAAAAATAAGTCGGGTTTTCCTTTCTGACGTTATAACTCCAGAACGTACGAACCGATTTCCACGGTTTTGCATTCGTTGGAATGGTCTCGGGCTCCGTGAGGTTTATAGCAGACAAAATTCAGGAAAATTTTCAACAGAAAAGAGGTGAACTCCGTTTAGCTTCCCATAGAAAGCTATTGTAAAAATTCCGATTTGTGGAATTGAATATTTTAAAATTTTTTGACGTTTCAAGGGCCCTAGGGCTTACTTTTGGGAACCTTTTTAGTCAACCATATCTCTAGAAACGTCAGAGATATCGACTTCAAATAACGTTTGGTTTAAAGATAATAAGAAAAAAATGCAAAAACGACTTTTAAAAAAATTTAGTGAGTGTTTTTTTTTTATCATAGAGCAATTTAAGAAAACAGTGAAAAATTTGGTTGACCCCAAATCCACTTATATAAAATTCTGTATTACACATTCTGAGCAAATTTGGTATAATTTCGAAAAAATCAGTTATCTTTTTTTTAAATCAAAAAACTGAAACAAAGTCACGTAGAATATTTGCCTAGAGTACGACGTGCGAACATCTGCCTCCGCACAAGACATGCAAGGCAGCAACAAGTGTATTCACAGAACTTAAGCGAAGAAAGACAAAATATATTAAGAGAAAATTCCAAATTGGCCTCAGGTGTTTTCCACTGATGCGCTAGGTCGCATGTACATGTACACTGTTCATCCTAGAAATGATGAATGTTTTTATTTGCGACTGCTGTTGGTAAATATACGAGGACCAAAATCATTTGCGCATTTGAAAACTGTGAATGGCCACTAATGCCAAACATATCGAGAGCTACTGATTGAAGTAGAAATGATTGCGCCAAATCGATCGATGAACGATGCATTGAACCAAAAACTAAATCGAGAGCTGAATTTTTTTCGTTCGAAATAATGTGCCGTTGCTGAATGAACAGAAAAAACAAGTATACGAAACATTAATGCAAGCGGTGGACAAAAATATTGGTGGTCTATTCTTCCTGGACGCACCTGGAGGAATAGGGAAAACATTTGTCATTTCATTGATTTTGGCCACTATTTGATCAAGATGTGACATAGCTTTGGCGTTTGCATCATCTGGAATTGCGGCAACTCTTCTATAAGGCGGTCGTACTGCAAATTCTGAGCTTAAGTTGCCACTCAATTTAAACACAATTGATACTCCAACATGCAATATTTCCCGATCCAGTGCAATGGGAAAATTGGCAAGCTCATTGTTAGGAATGGGTGCACAATGGCACATAAGAAATCACTTGAAGCACTTAACTTCACACTGAAGGATATTCGATGAAGTAACAACATCCAACGGAGTTTTTGAACTCTCTGGAGTTACAATGATTTCCACCACATAATTTCCAACTCAAAGTTGGTTCAGTTATTATGATATTGCGTAATTTGAATCCACCGGGACTTTGCAACTGTACTCGACTTGCGGTGAAAAGACTTATGCCGAATTTGATTGAGGCAACCATTATTAACGAAAAGTACGCAGGTGAAAATGTATTTATTCCTAGAATACTGATTCCGACTGATCTTCCACTTGACTTCAAACGATTGCAATTTCCGGTTCGGCTTGCGTATGCAGCGACAATTAACGCTTCGATTCAGTATTTACTTTGGATTCACTTTCAATTTTTACTTAGAGAAGTTCAAATTACACTTAATTTTTGTAATCGAAATGAATTCATTACTGTTGTTAAATGAAATAAAATTTTTCCTTTTCAAATATAAAACAAAAAAAAATAATTTTTCTTCATCTTTTAATCCCCAAACGAAATGTTACAAAAAACGAAGCCATCTGGTGGCGAAACGGAGTTCGACGGGTTTGCTAGTAGAAATTTAAAATAAGGTGTTAAGTTTGCTTGACCCCTCGGATCATTGTGACGCCCTTGTATACAAAATCTAAAGTAACGGGTTATCCATTTTGCGGTTTCAAAAGTTTAGGGCTGGAGTTCGTCATCTGTCAAACTAGTTGTTAGACAATATTTTTTCAGTTGAAAGTCTGACATTTACGAAAATGGATTGCTTAACTATCGCACAACGCATACAAATTGTAAAAATCATACAGCAAAAATGGTAATTCTGCCACAGCCACATATCATTCTTTAAGAGGAGATTCTGGTTTACATAATCTTCCAACTACGCAAGCAATTCACAAAATTGGGAAGAAATTTGAAGAGACTGTATTGGTTTCATATATTGTAAGGCCTGTGTATCATCTTTTCGCTCGTGCCACTGAAAATATCGCAGCTGTAAGTAAGAGTGTTGCCGAAGACCCGAATGTGTCGATTCCACCTTTATATGATAAACAACATTTTTTGCCTGCTATTGAATGATACAACTTGGATAATATGTGGTGTCAACAAGACAGTGCCACATGCCACACAACTAGAGCGAATATGGCTTTATTGCAAGGGAAATTTCCTGGCCGCGTTATTTGCCGTTTAAGTTTTGTAGTCATTTAAATGATGAAGTGTTTCACAAATAATGTCAACGTTCAAACTTTATAATAAAAAAGAAATATGTATGATGAAAAAAATATATTTTATATGAGTTTTAGTTACATTTACTTTTGAAAACGCAAAATGGATAACCCTGTATTATCATTATCAAGATGTTGTAGTATTATATAAAAACCCACGATCATAGGACAATTGTTTTATATTCAAAGTTTACGTGATACCAAACTGGTAGGAATTCGGGCTTAAAGTAATAGCAAAACATTTATGGCACATTTGCAGCGGAAGATTCGTTGGACCCAATTTTCGATGACTCGGTCAAATTTCTCAGCCGAAATGGCCGATATTTCGCGTTCAAAGTTGGCCTTCAGCACTTTCATCGTGCGTGGTCGACTTGTTGGAATTCATAAACGAATGACTTAACGTAGCCCCGAAGAAAATAGTCTAGAAGCGTTAAATCGCAAATCTTCGCCGGCATGCAAACTGCACCAAACAATTATTAATTGTAGATGAAATGATGATTCATGAAGCTAGCGACCAAACCAATAGCGCATATTTTGCTTATTGTCTAACCCATTGAGCCAAAAATGAGCTTCGTTACCCTAGATGATTTTGGAGTATAAGCTAAGATCCTCAGAGGCCAGCTATATAGCTATCATAGAAATCAATTGGGAAAGTTTTTTGACTGTGTTTTTTTTAATGATCGCTATAAACGAGCTGCCAAAAAAATTCCAATGACTGGTTTCAATAATGAAAACCAAAAAATAATTGGCCGTGCAATTGTTTAATTAGCATCGTTCCCTACGGACTCCTGAGCGCAGCGATATTTTCGATGCTTCGACCAACTCATTCTCCCACTGACACGGAACATCACACAACGAATATGTTGAGTAAAATCTTTGCACTAAACTTATAGTAATTGCCTGTCTACTGAGGCGAGGAATGTGACCGAAAATTGGAGTTAACGCTCTTACAGTTGCAGTTACCGATTCCGAATTTCGCTTGAACATTTTTATAATTTTACCATAATAAAAATGTTGAGCTTACTGAAAAAATTGAAATTGACAGTTCGATGAATAGTAAAGGGGTGGGTTCACAAATTCAGTTCAAAGATGTCAAGTATCTATTCGAAAACCCGATATTTATAGTTATCGATCTTAATTATCTTGGCTTGCGTTATGTTTACCAAAACATTTTTATTAATATATTTATTTATACTGTCAAATGTTTACATTAACATTATATGGATTCGATAACATAGTCAAAGACCATTAAGAAGCGCATGTGCAGCACATTCCATTCTTAAGATATTAATTTAGATATCAACCTGCTATAAAATCAAATGACATCATTATAAGACCAAAGTGATATTTATAAGATATAAAGGTTCATTCTAAGGGATATGTTAATAAACGAAGGTAGGTATACCTGTAACATAACATACCTACCTGCTTGTTTAAAAACAAAAAAAAAACAAAGAATTCTTTAATGAGAATGGAAAAACGCATCATAAAACTGTTTTCATATTCAATGGCACTCTGTGGGCGGCCTCCCGTTGAACCCAATCAATCTCATCGTCATCGTCATCATCATCATCATGAACATCAATATTCAGATACTCAGGTGTAACTGTGTTCTATATATAACAACATTTGTATAAATGCACACTCAACTCAATAATATACCTCCGCGTATATAACAACCATTAAGATATAGATCTCTTGAGCTTTAATATCTTCATTATAGTATTTTTCAATAAAACAAAAATAGAGATCCTCATAAACATACATATCTCCAATATGTTTAGATAGACGTTAAAGTACTCGACGACGACGCGACGCACGTGACGTGACGAAGAAAATATCTCTTCGTTTCAATATTGTCAGAATGACTATTGCTATATTAGTCAAAGGAACCCCTGTGAAGTTTTATCTTTTATTTTTTCTTAAATTCGGATAACAATCTAAAAAACTCTTAAACAAAATAATCTTAGAAAAATAAAATCATCATCCGACAATCCAAACCCGCTTAACAAATGATGAAAAGATACAAGTTAGATTCATATCTTTGAACCTATTTTGTTAATATCGACTTGTATCGTATAAAGAGCTTTCAAAGATATATTATTAGAGATCACAATCTTTAGTTATGTTTGGCTCTTTTGAATCTTAAATATTCGTTTGTTTGTGTTGTTTTAGCCAAAGAATAATCGTCTAGCTACTGTTCATCGATGTTACCCTTCGATATTGCTATATCTTTACTCTGCATCAGAAAATCTTTAAGATCTCCTGCAGTCAAATCGGTTTCATTATCATTTTAGATCCGTATTTATAGATATTTGATAATGAAATGCTAATGTCTCCATTCTCTTAAGCACTTAATCTATGGCAAAGGTTTTTTTTGACCATTATAGGGTTTACATAAAAGTCTGAGGCTTTTTAAACAGAACTACAAATACTTGGGCTCTAAAAATTTGTAAACACAGTGTTTTACGATTATGGCAAAACTAATTTCTGCGTGTGAACATGTTCTTGTAAATGGTATTGGTATTACACTATTACAGTGTTGCTCAAAGTACTCTTATAGTAACATTTCCCTACTTTCGACATACTCTCCTTCATAAGTAGGTACTTGCATTTTTTTAAATAACATATGTGTAGAAAGTTGTAAATACCACTCGTGAGAAATCTTTTTCCATACTCTGACTTAAAGCAATAAGAAATTTAAATGTTGCCTTCCGTATTGACACATGGAGTCCCGTCACCTGGCAGTCAGCGCTTGAACCTTCATTTGGAGGTAGATTTGACGTTCAAAAAAAGTTAAAGGCGGCTCTAAAAACATTAATAATTGTATCAATAAAATTATTATTATAAAAGAACAATACTATGTGTTTATTTTTAAATCAGTTGTAAAATACAGGGTGTCCCGTAAAGGACGGTCCAAATTGAATACAGTGATCGGGATAAACAAGTTACTAAATTCTGAAAGTTCATGGCCTATTACTGTAATCAATTTGGACCATCCTTTAGGGGGCACCCTGTCTTTTAAAAACATAATTCAACCTATGTAATTTGTTCTTAAAAAGTGTAAGCAAATATTAAGACAATAACAAAAACTTTATTAACTTCCAATAGGAAGTTATTGTAATCGGTCCGATTTGTCGAATTGAAAATTTTGACATTTCTCGACGTTTTCTCGTACGTTATCGCGACTGTTTTTTTCGTCGTCCATAGCTCAAGTGCCAGTAGTATATCGACTTCAAATAAATTTTCTTATACAGATAATAATGCAGAAAGATGTAGAAAGGACTCTCAAAAAAGTTTAGTGGGTGATAGACGGGATGGGAAGTTATCAGTGTGGGTCGCATCCCAGCCTCTTTTTTCTTTTACATTTACGAGTATGTATGCAAAACCTTAACTTTCTGCACCATTTCTATGTTTTCCAATCCATTTAAAAATGTTTACTTTTGCACTTTTTCACTTTTTAAGTCAATGCTGTTAAGGATGTATGAGTTGTAGAGTTTTTCCAAATAAAACAAATACATTGTTTAAGCTAGAAATTATCTTTATGTTTATTTTTAATTTTTCAAAGATGAAATCGGTTTCGGAACATAACCTTTCCACTGAGAGCGTTCCATTTTCGTTACATTTCCTGTCTGTCAGTTTTCCTTTCAATGATCAAATCTAACCTCAAATAATCAATAATGTTTCCTCACTTTAAAACTGATATATATATCGATTAAAAAAACTGCGTTGTCTTGGTCTAATAACATAAGTAGAGTTTCAGGATTAAGGAAATAAAAAGAAATAGAACGAAATGAAAAATAAAAAAGTCTGACTGGCAATTAGTTGTCAGTTTCAAACTTTATATGAAAAATATTCAAGGTTACATTTATCCAAAACCGGAAACACAAGAAAACTTTATAAAGGTTGATCAAAGTTAAGGGCCGATGTTGAATGTGAACCGCACTTAACGTAAATTTTTCAGATTAATTCAATTTGAACCATTGGAACACGCACAGTCGTCGAGCAACGCGTTAAAGTTATTCAGGCTTGTTATGAAAATGGGAGTTCAAATCAAAATGCATATCGTGAACTTCGTGATTTTTCGGTGAATTTAATCCTCCAAATGTGCATACAATCGGGAAAATCGTGCCAAAATTTGAACAAACTGGCTCTTTAGGAGATGTGAAAACACCAGTGCATGCTCGTACAACTCGTTGCTGCTGTTCGCGATATCTTGGTTGAATATCCGTTCCCCTCAACTCATCGTGCGTCGTGATCAACAATTGCATCTCTCACGCTCCTCGTTCGTTGATGAACATTATGCATAAAGACTTGCATTTACTCGATTGCAAGGTGCAATTGACTCAAGAACTGTTGCACGCACCCATCACGTTCAACTTTTGAAACTTTGAAACCAGCATGAAGAGACCGAAAGATGATGTTTGATCTTTATCAATTTTTAATCTATGATGATCGGCATCTGGCTATAGAGTTTCTCTGTCATGTTTTTTCTTCTGTCAATTTAAAAATCAATAAAGTGTGAAGAGAAGTAAAACCTGTTGTGTTTAATTTTAATTCTTTGATTTGTTTTATACAATTTAAAATAAAATAATAACAAGGCTTTTCAGCCAAAACATTGGTCCTTCGAGCCGGATCTTACAATTGGTAAGACCAGCTATACTGATCGGTGGAAAACTATCCAATTCAGTCTACAAACTCTCTGGAATCATTGGCAATCAGAATATTTGGCCCGCCTACAGCAAAGACCAAAATGGCTGAAACCGCAACCGCATCTTAAAATTGGAGACCTGGTTTTAATTAAAGATGAGAGACTTCCCCCAACAAAATGGAATTTAGGACGAATCCTAGAAACTTTCCCAGGGAAAGATGACATCACAAGAGTATTCAAGCTGAAAACGGAACAAGGCGAGTTTAAAAGACCGGTAACGAAGCTATGTCCTCTACCAATTAATAGGAATGAACTTAACATAACAAATCATGCCTAAAACACACACACACACACACTCACATACACACACACACACACATCCATAAAAACACACACATTTTGTCAAATGCAGTCTGCCTCTTGACCATTTCAAGCTTGTCGTCAATGCTGAGAATGGTAGCAAAAAATGGCAACTGTGGATGATTTATTTTCGAAGAAAATCATCTTAAGTGCTGAGGCACATTTTCACCTCAATAAGTAGAATTGCCGCAATGATAATCCAGAGTGATCGAAAAACCAGTGCACCAACAAAGAGTGACTGCTTGGTGCGGTTTATATGGGCTGGCGGAGTCATCGGGCCTTAATTTTTCAAAATGAGGCCGGTTAGACAGTTACTGTGAAAATGGTTTGCTATAGTGATAACGAAAGTTTTATGGTCCAAATTTTAATATACGGATGTGGACGATATGTGGTTTCTAAATTACGGTGCAACTTGCCACACAGCAAACGAAACCATGGCTCTTTTGAGCGACAAATTCAATGACCTTGTTATCTAGCGTGGTGGCGATGAATTTGTATTGATTTATTTGTGGACCACTAGATAATGTTTTCGAATGTGCATGTTTGGAAGGAAATGAGAAACCTAAGCAATACCTCGTCCTCAGACTTATGTATTTAGAAATATCCACATCATCTCTGTATACATTTTCCTATGTTTTAAGTGAGCACATATTTTTTGTATATAGTTTGGCAAGAAAGAGTAAAAATCCGGACTGAAGCAGTCGCCGATTAAGAGTGCTCGTGAGACTTTGTTTTTAGGAAATATACATCTCATCGCAGACCAAACATATAATATCTAACAGCTGGCTTGAAGATAATATCGTCTGAGTCTACTACTTTTGAAAAGTAAACCATCGTAAACGTCTTGGAATTACGAATACGCAATTTTTTGTATAGACGATTTATGAACACTTTGGCTAAAAGAAAAGTTATTACCCATATTATCAAAAACGATTGTATTACAATCTTAAATTATATTACATATTTTAATGGGCATAATTAAATGTTCAAAACCATGTTAGTTTAGTCAGATTTCAATTATATTTTTAAAATATTATCTTAGGATGTATACATACATGAGTTTCTATAATTGGCGCTGCTTAGATTTTTGTCTGATTAGAGTATCACCATATAACATTATCACCATTAAAGAAAGGTAGGGGAAAAATGTAAAACTTATAATAAAGGGTGTTTTTCCTAGACGTGTGGTTTTCATAAAAAAATAAAAAAAAAACATACAATTGAATGTTATGACCAAGAATTTAGCTTTATCGTTAAGATAAGGACTTGACTCGTTTGAATTCCAGCTGAGAGACCTAATTTTCGACCACTTTTTGCCGCAATTGGGACCCTTCAACTCTTTAGATTATGATCCAACCTAGCTTTTCTTATTACGTTGTGACTTGTCTTCAACGCTTCTTCCTAAAGAACACCTATTGGTAGATCAAAAAACGTTATTATGTCTTTTGCTTTTATTTACACTCCTGGGCTTATAGTAGCAGCTGTACTTCGAAAGGTTAGATTTTTTGTTTCAAGAATTAGTTCTTCAAATGTGTCCCTTTTTTCTCGACCAGTAGCGACTGGTCCCAAGATTAAATCAAATTTAAAGATGAGATCATTATCAGTTATATATACTGGATCCGGGAAAAAAGTTGGATTGCCATTATTTGTTGTATAACCAGGTTTGAGTATGTCCACCAGAAGTCCCATTTTCAACTTAGTTTTCTTGAATAACTTTTTTTCTTTCATCAAACAAAAGCTTATATTTTTCTTTACGGACTTGCAAAGTTTGAAATGGAATTCTGTATGATATGTGTAGTACCCGTGGCGTGATAGTTAGCGCGTGGGACCATCTCACATAGTTTATAAAATTTTATAATTAGTCATCATTATTTTGCCATCAATATTGAATATCCATGGCTAAGTTTTCTAGCTCTAAAATTGTTTTTATTTGATTTTGAAAAAAACCTGGGGTCGAATTACCGCATCAGTAATCGAGTGAGTAAATTCCGTCAGTTACCGAACGAACGAGTGACTACATTGGGATGATGGCATACGTAGTGGGACGTAACGTTTAGATTTTTATAATTGTAGTAGTTATAATCTACTACATCGACTCTTCTTTAATTTTCATCGAGTCTCTATAGTTTTGACAGATAACATCTGTGTTTATGCGAATAGTGAATTGGTTAACAAAAAAAAAAGAAAAAGTTCAATTTATTTAGCAAATTATGGATATTTTGTTCCTGTCTAGTGATTCTGAAGGTGAGAATAAAAAAACCATTTGTAATTTATGTTTAACGAAACTTAAATATTTCAGACGATGAAAAGTACGAAGCAGTATATTTTTATTTCATTATTAATTCAAAGAACATATGTATGTATGTAATAAAAAAAAAAACAAGGTACGTAATTCAAAGCTTCATTTACACCAATGATTGGCCCCCAGTCTTCTCAGTTGCCTCTTTCTAGATTTTCTAATTGAAGAGTTTTAATTTTTATATCAATTGCTTGCAATTCTTGACAACCTTTATGTTTTTCTTCTTTAATTTGAAGAAGTCGCTCTTGAACTTTTATGCTTCTTTCTTCGATTTCCAAAAGTCTATCTAATTTATTTGAGATAGACTCATGAAAATTAGTTTCTACTTTAATTTTTTCTCTTAGCAATAATTCTTTAGTATCATATTTTTGGGTATTTTTTTATATTTTGCCGGAAAAAATTCAGCGTCAGAAAGGTCATCATTAGCACTTATTTTAAAACTGGTGGATGGCTCATTTGTTATACTACTTGATGATGTAGATGGATGGATGGATGTGGATGTTGGTGTTGGTGTAGTACACAAATTTTTGATTGTTTAGCCTAGTTGGTGTGCAAATTTTTGGTGTGGACGCACCAAAACTTTGGACTGAAATGCCTTCAACTGCGACGTCAGTTCCGGCTGCTGCCAAAATTTGTTCATCAGCCACTGTTAATACTTTTTCCTCGAAACGGCCTCCACCAGTCTTCAGTTTTGAAAATTTGTTGAAAGACAACTTACTTTTAATTTGAAATTTTTGATCAGCATAAGTCTAGATTATAGAGAAGAGCAAAAATTAAGGTATATAAATAAATATAAACATACTTTTCTCCAGCCTTTGATATCCTTGATTGGAGGTCCTAAGGAATTTAAGTTTTCTGATGTTAACTGTTGCCAAAGTCTTATTGATGTTGCCTTTCCCTGTTGGCAATTAGGCAGTATATTTTTGGCTAGATCGGGATGCCTAGACATATATTCCGCCATAGCATTTTTTTGTTCCTGGTTAATTTTGTTTAAACTTAACCTAGAAAGAAAAAATTTGTTTAAAATACAATAATAAAATAATAAATACTATAATTTTTGCATCTTGATGTCAACTCGCTTCAAAAACATACCATCAGTTAACTTTTAGTCTGTCGAATGAAATCCCGTTCGATAACTGATCACAGAATTCCAAATTAAAGTACTAGATTGCTCGTTAACGTGAGCGGTAATGCCAAATTGACATAATTTAGTCACGTATTACTCGTCAACTGATGCGGTGATTCGGCCCCTGGTCTTGAGTTAACCCAGACTTTGTTCATTGAAGTATCAACAAGCAACGGCAGTTTCCCTGGCGACAAAATTTTGCTTGTAACTGATGTGGCCAGAACTGCCTTGAAGTATCGATTTTAGCAGTATAGCTTAGTTCATCCGAGTGTGTTGCGACACTAGTTCCTGAACGCGTCGTATTTAAGTTCTCTCACCGCATTCTTCTAAACTTTGTTGAGGCCTTCCAACATTGCAATTTCCTGGTAAGCAGTGGTTTAACTAAATAAAAACAAGTTTGTTTTAGAATTGGGAATTATTTTTCTATTGAACTATTTTAACTTCATTATTTTAAGAATACTCGTAGTAACAGGGTTGTATCATTATTTACATAATTTAAAAATACGTCTGGCAAGAAAAATTAAGGTTAAGCCTGTCCATCTTTCTCTGACAAATGCTGAAAGGTTTTTCTTTAAATTAACAAAAAAAGCCTCGACTTTTTTTCTTAAAATTCCATTCGGTGGCGATCTCGTTTCGTTTGAATTCGGTTTAAATTCTTGCACTAGTTGGATTTTGTAAGCCTGATGCAAGCCAAGACCCTTTTGCGAAATCTTTCATAAAGTAAATGGACTCATTCCAGTCTTCTTCGATTCTCCGCAGCGGCAATAGCGTCTTCGTTGAGCACTGTAAGTCGCGGCGTCTCTGAGGATGCACATGATGCGAAACCGCTCGAATTACCGACTCTGCAGAGCGATTATGTCGACCTAATATTGGACGTAACGCATGATTGGTAATACATTTTCATGATTTGCAAACATTGTTCAGGAGTTAATCTATTTGTTATGAAATGCAAAAAACAAAACTGAGCATAAGTCAAGCGACATCTGTCAAAAAGGCCAACTCCGAAAAAAGTATTGCCAGATTAAAAAAACACAAGTCTAAGAAAACACTCGTTATAAGATATAACCTATTTTTATTATCTTTATACAAATTTAGCAATGTCGAGTGGAAATTCTTGAGGCTGTAAGTTTGTTTCTTAATATGAGAAAGTTTTAAGAGTAGATAAATTGCTTTATACTGATGGTACATAGAACAATACAAAACTTGTATGTGTGGAAAATCATGGATTATTTGAGAGCAACCTTCAATGAATTGATCAAAAGTTTCTAGAGAAACGTTCACTACATTTCGTTCATCATAATCGCTCGTGGATCGTTCCATTTCATTCTAAGTAATGTCTTAGTGCTTACGTGTCAAATTACAAAAGATGACAGCTTTAAGAGTGAAAGCTACCATTTGGGACTATTCCAAAGGAAATCTGTCATTAGAAAATCCTTTACTTTTATGAAACAATTATTTATTATGTTTCACACCTTTTAAAAAGTCACAAATTCTACACTTAAGCTATATAAAAAGCACGGTATAGACAAAATTTCTTTCATCTCATAAAAAGTTTTCCAATAAAGACTTCGCAACTTTGAATTTAATTTTTGAACGCACCCTTTCACTAATCATGAAACTGTCATTTTCAATTTGTTCAGTAAAGTAAAAGATGATAAAGCAAATCAACGATCAACGTCTGCATAATTATACAAATTTTCTAATAAATTCGGAGTCGGTGACCGCAACTTTAAGAGTGTCAATTCCGATTTTCGGTCGTAATTTTCGCTCTATCTCAGTGGCTCAAGGGGCTCGGTGCCACAAGCCCCACAGCATATGAACGTTAAATCAATTTTTTGAAGAGTAAGTTTGATAAGATTTTCTTTGGGGCTACGTCAAGTCACTAGCTAATGCAAACAAGCCAACGAAGTTGGAAGAACTTAGAGCCATTATTTATCGCGAAATAGCGGACGTTTCATCGAAAATTAGGTGCACCGATTCTACCACTACAAACAAGGTGCCCCCGGTGGCCATATGAACTAAGTCCAGTTTCATTTATAAATGTTTTTATTATACCTACTTCAAGCCGATGATAAAGTTTTTTTTTTTTGAAATATCTCAAATGGTTTGCGTTTTATTTAAAAAAAAGTTGCCAAGTCCTCTTATTGGAAAACTTAATAACTAATCTTCCCAGTCCTTATCATTTTTTAAAGTCTTTATTCTCATTTTCTATATGAATATATATATATGTATAGTATCACCAGCTGTCAAACTTAACCGGAAGGTGTTCTTTTCTAGTCCATTCATAACTTATAAGAAGGAAATAAAGAAGCTCTCAAAGATACATTACATACATATTTGTATGTATGTATGTAAGCCGGCCGGTTAGGCAACATTGAAATTTTAATATACAAGATACCGGTGACGTCAAGGCTGTAAGAATTATCCTTGTGACGTATATGTATTTGAGAATTGCGTAAAAGTTCTTCTAATCATTCATAAGTGCTACCCTTACATATAGAAGCAAAAAAGGCAAAGAAAAAAGCTTTTCAAGCTGTGACGCTGTTTACATTATTTCCTTTTTTACAAACTAAAAATAGAAACCACAATTTCTGCCGTGCTTGGCGTAGCCAATATTGTCATTTTTTTGCAAAATGAAATAAGAACGCATGCTTCTTAGGGCCTTCTCACACTAAACATCTCTACACTATTGACTTTAAGAAGGGATAGGAAACGAATGAAAACGCTTTTTTCTGTGCGTCAAGTGCAAGGTGAGAGCTCTGGGGTGATGCTCTCGCGCGCTGGGCTGGATTGCTGATGAGGTCAGGCTCAGGATAGACCGGCCGGCTGTTGAATTAAATCCACAATTTGCCATACCTATACCAAACTATTGATGCAAAAGTTAGGAAAAAGCTTTCAAGCTCAATTGTTTGTGTCTGTATATTTAATATTGAGAAAGTGTATACTTACCTACATCATCAGGAGACAGAATGCCCCTTCCATTCAAGGACATGTACTTGCACTTGAACCTCAAGCATCTACGACACTACATTGAGCACAACTGCATCAGTTAAATTATCTGAAGTATATATTGTTTTTATTCTAAAGTTTATGGTTAAGGACGTAAATATGTAGATATATGGTAAATATGTATTGCACGTGCTTCATCAAGAGCAATTAGTAGCATGATGGTCTTATGGAAGTTCAAAGTGTACATTTTTGGTAATTTAATTGAAGTAGGTATACAGAAATATCTGTAACAAGTACATATAACAAAAGTAATCTTGTTAAGCATTAACCTAATTTTTGATGAGCTCATATAGATTCAATTATCAATAAATCATCATTCAATTCATCAAACTGACTAAAGCCGACATAGCAGTTTTGTTTAATTTTCTTTCTGTCTTCAAATAAAAATGCTCGTTTTAATGCTTATTATGTAACTATTACAGATTGATAAAAGGTTTTCCATTAAAGGCGGATCGGTTTTAAAATTGAACAAAACAAGTTATGCATGAGATTTCAACAAGGTTTTGTCAACTTGCAACTGCTCCAAAATCCAATTAGGGAACACATGACGCTTTGTATGATCGTTTGGTTTCAGGTCCTTTGCTATGTTGTGGTCTGCTACAGGCCAAGTTCTTGTAAGCGACGCACGCCAGAACGGAATTGACTGCCTTGGATTCTGTTGCACACTTTCACGAGCAGCGACGATGTTGACGTACTACGGGTGTTGGCTGATTGTTCACTGAGTTGGTTTTGCAACCAAACGTTGAATAGTCGTCTTGGAAGGACGACGATGTATCCCATAAAAAAGGCGCAACGCTCGCATCGTTGCTACTACGTGCTGCTCGACGCTGTAAGTTGCCATCATGATTTGTCTTTGTAGTTTGTAGTGGCTGATTAAAAAATGATAGTAACTGAATAAAAGAATATATTTTGACAGAAAGTAAAAGAAGCAATATGGCTGCCACGAGCTGTCAAAATCAACCCTTTATTTTACCCTTTATTACACCAAGGTCACTTCTAAAAGCGAATTAAATGGCATAGGGAAATTTATTCTTCCGTTTTTGTCATTAAGTGTGCAGTATAAAATGATTTAGCGAAATTTGTTGCCATCTTTTAATTACCCCTTTTGCAGTTGGCAATTGGTAAACATTAATATTATGACACTTCGAATGACAGCTGAATTTTACGGGTAAGAAGTGTCAGATAGAACATGAAAACCATTAAGTAAATGAGCATTGATTTTCAAAACAAAAAAAATGTATGCAAATTTTGGTAAAACATTATTCTCGAAGGAATTTCGTTTACGATGATCAAAATCCTGGGGACATATAATCATATTCTAACGTCATCAAAAATAAGTAGTACCCGTGATGGTAAGTGCGTAGGACTGTCATGCCAAAGGTCATTTAGTTCGATCCCTGCCTGTGCTATCTTAAGTTTTTTTCACGGGTACTACCTCTTGCGAGGAATTGACAAATCATCCACGAGTAATTCTTGTCATTTAAAGTGCTTTCTCAAATTAGCCGTTCGGATTCGGCTTAAAAGTGTAGGTCCCCTCCATCCCTGACAACAGTACTCCCACACAGGAATGTTTGAGAGTTTGTAAGTCTCTAAGCCCTAGTTCTAAAAGGACTGTTGCGCCTAATTTATTTTTATAACGTCATCAAAACGTGAATAAATGCAAAAGTGAATATTTAAAGCTTAACATTATTATTGTAAGTCAACTTTAGACTAAATGATTCATGTCAAATCAATCCACCTGAAGCCCCAACAAAAAAAAATAGTTGATAACAATGTCCTTTAGGTTTAACCCTTAAACCCCATTTGTCAAACGTTAAATTATTGTTGAATGCAACCGGTGTTGTTTCTAAAAAAAGATTTCACATTTCTGAATAAAACTATAAGTACTTGATTTTTGAAATCCCCAAGCCCCAACCATCAATCAACTACCGTCTCATGCTGTGGTTTTTTTTTCCAGAGTTGCCACCATTCACACCCATAACACCCTGATTCTATTTTAAAATAGAATTTAAATTCATTCTACACTTCAAGTATGTGAATGCAATTTTCGCCTTATTTTCTGTAGCCTTTTTCTGTTGATATTGCTCCTATTTTTGCACCATGTCGTCTGCCTTGTGATAGAGCGTAGGAGTTCGCTTAAACTTACATGCATTGCTGTATAGGTACGTTATCACACATATGCATGTATGTGGTTAAATTATATACCATCACACATCCATAAAGATAAATTGTATCTTTTGTTTTTGTTTTGTTAAAAACATGGCTACCATATTCGAAATCACAAATTTTGCGCAAACTCAAAATCAAATACAGTGCAAAACGGATATAAGAACGTTTTAAAATCAAAAACATATTTTATTTTATCCAAGTTCTTCTTACCTAAAAATGTTTCTTAAAAAAGAAATACGTAGTTTCAAGTTGATAGTTCTGGCATTTGACATTTATACTCTACTTATTCTACTGGTTTTTGAACAATGTTTATCAGAGAGGATGACAAGGATGTTCTGAAGCTGAACATCTTATGGGGGCTTGTACCAAAAAAGACTTATCATCACGAACAAATTATTTTAATTGATTTGGAGAAAAACTTTGAATTTCGTTTATTCATTTTGAATAATTAAAAAACAACAACAAATAAGATTAAAAACGACGGCTCATGGCTGTCAACTAAAATGTCAAAAGTCTATCGATATCGATAGTTTTTTTGCTTTTCAGTGATTCCAAAATAAAATTACACTTATGAAGTTTAACTCGGAGTTAAATCAGCACTGAAAAAGTGGGCCTTAGTTTTTGCTGTGTTAATTTGTATCTCCAAGATGTCTGCTTTTCTCTCCACCACTGTTATAATTTGATGGAGATCTATTCAATGAGATATACAAGCATGCATCTTCTGTTGTCAAAGTCCATCTTATTCCTCGGTTTCTTGTCAGGGCTACCCGTAGCACATCACTGATAACTAATAACAACAGAATTTGTGACAGTATGTAGCCCTGTCAGACTTCATCAATCTGGACTTTAAACTCTTTTGACAACGTATCTACGTGTAAGACGTGAAATTTGGACCCATCATATGTCACCTTTTTAATAAAAAAATAATCCAATTATCCAGAATACCCCTCCTCCGGAAAGTAAGCCAGCTAAACTCCCTGTTAACGCTGTCAAAAGCATTTTTTAAATCATCAAATGAAGTGGTGATCGATACTCAACGCAGTGCTCGATGACAATCCACTATTTGTTGATGTGATCAATGGAGGAGTATCATTCAGCGTTAAGTACTGCTACGAGGTGTTCTCTTGCGTGTTCTTAAGAAATAATCGCTATACTTTTTTAACTACTGCAGTTAAAGCCCAAATGCCTCTCCAGCTTTTACACTTCATCAGGCCTCCTTTTTTCGGAACTTGACAAACATTCCATTTTTTCTTCGGGGAAGTGCTCAGTAGTACCCGTGGCATGATGGTTAGTGCGTTGGACTGTCATGCGAGAGGTCTTGGGTTCGATCCCTGCCTGTGCCACCTTAATTTAAAAAAAAAAAAACGGGTACTGCCTCTTGCGAGGAATTGACAAATTCTCCAAGAGTAATGCTTGTCATGAAAAAGTGCTTTCTCAAATTAGCCGTTCGGATTCGGCATTAAACTGTAGGTCCCCTCCATCCCTGACAACAGTACTCGCACACAGGAATGGTTGAGAGTTGTAAGTCACTAGGCCCTGGTTCCCTACGGACTGTTGCGCCACCTAATTTATTTAAGTGCTCAGAGACCATGGCTGCTTTGTTGTTGTTCAATTCTTTGGCCGCAGTACATAAACATCTCTTCTTTGCTGGAAACCGCTGTGCGTAATTGGGAATGTGTTGCATTGGCCAACCCTATAGTGGGATCTGCTGTCGTACCTTTTTGCGGCTTCTTCTACTTCTTGACGTCTTATGCTACGTTGAATTTATTTACAGCTCGTTCCTTTCTTCATTTCGAGCAGATGCTAAATGAGCTTTTAATGGCATCCTATCGTTGATTGTTGTCCAAGTCTCCTTCAAAAGTCAGATGTTGATTTTCCCTTGCAACAAACTGACTATTCTTGTTTGTATCCTTTTCTATGGTTCCGGGTCCCGTACTGCTGATTGTTCTCATTTCTTGCGAAAAGTAGTCCCTGAGTTGTAGGCAAGTGCTAGATTTCTTTAGTCTGTCCGTGTTAAACTTTGGGAATTCTAGTGTTCAAATTCGATCTTCGAACGCCAGCTGTACGTAATCCTACGATACCTACTATAAGAGAATGCTTCTGAAGCGTTGTCTTATCGTGATGTGAACAATTTGGTTGGAAGAAGCTTTTCTATTCGTCGACACGTAGCACTCAGCCCAACTCTAGGTTCCCAAGCGTTCCCAGGTGCCTTTCCGAAATAGGGAAGGACACTGTTACACGTTGGAGACTTATACTTGCCCGATCCAACAATCGTATTTCACTAAGCCTTAAGATATCCATATCTTATACCGCGTCCTCACATTTCAGAAACCAATCTTTGAGCTGGTACAATAGCCAAAAATAGTCAACTTGTGATAATTCCTTAAACGAGGCCAAGTTTCAGTTTCGTTAGTGGTTTAAATAAATTCGGTTACGAAGAATGCCAACTTCTATGACCTATCCCAGACAGAGCTAGGAGCTTCGTACTTAAAAGTTTTATCAAGTTGTGTATATATCGATATAAAATACCAGCGACCACCACGTAGAGGTAAAGTAAGCACTTCATCTTGTCTGGCGTTTTGGTCTACGCCAAGTATATGCAATGAGCAGTTACGCGATCGGGCAAGACATAGGTCACAAAACCACAAGCATTATAATAAAACACAACGTTCATCAAAAATGTTTCGCAAAATATGTTTTATTGAGCCTTACTTTCGAAATGGAAAATTGAATTACCGTGTGTATAAAACTAATTGACAAATCGAAATATTACTTATGTATGTATGTGTATGTGTTCAAAAATATTAGATTAGAACTGTCAATTTGTCATATTTACCATTCTTTCCAAAACTGCTGTTGTCATTGTCACTGTACAGTACAGTGAAAAGCTGTCATGAGTCATTTCCACACAAAAATTTGTGAAAAAGGTTTTTTTTTGGTGAAATAAATTTCTTATAATAATACTTTTTTACTTAAGAATTTGAAATTGATAAGTAAAAAGGAGTTTTTTTTACTTTATAAAGAAATACATTTTAAGGAAAGACATAAGAAAGAGAGATTTTATATCCGTAAAACACTGTAAAACATTAACAACACCGAACAAAATACAAAAACAAATCCTTTTTCAAGGACAATCAGATTGACGTTATGCCTATTGCCTTTTTTTATTTAATGGTTGCTTGTTTGTTTTCTCTTAAAGCAACGGTACTCCAGGATACTTTGACACTTGTTGCCGAGTGATTTTTAGAGGGAGGAAAAAAAGCTTTACCTACTTTGTACATCCGATTATTATGTAATTGTCCAAAAGTATGATATTTCAAAATTGGTGTTGGTTTTCATTGATGAACAATATTAAATATAAATAATATCCTGAAAACCCCACTTCTTTGATATTTATTTGTTACTTTTCTAATTAAAAATATAATCGCGTATTTTTTGGATTTATATTTATTTCCTTTTAGAATGAACATATTTTTTGAATACATGCGTAGTGTTGCTTCCAGGGTTCAAGCTTTCAGATATAGAACTATGTAAAGCAAATGTATAAATATACATACATAGGTTTAGGGTTTTTGTAAATGGAAAAATATCTGTAAGTTTGTGAATAGTGAACTTGACATTGTTTAAAAAACAAAAAAAAAACTTTTACCGGTGTTCCGGTGTAATGACCTAATATTAATAACTATAAGAAAATTGGTGGTACTTGTTCTATGGCCCTTTATACCCTATAGAAATTTTATGACCTTTGATATTTACTATGATCTACAGCTACATATATATATTGAATTATGTTTTCTTACACAGAAGACACACACACCACTGATTTGACTGCACAAATTACTTGCGGGTTGATTTGGACAGCTCGTGGCGGCCATATTGATTCTTTTACTTTCTGTCAAAGTATTTGTTCTTAGTAACAATGCTCAATTTTCTCCCTTTATATGGGGTACATGGTCGTCCTTCCAAGACGATTATTAAACGTTTGGTGGCCAAATTTGAGACCACCGGGTCAGTGATAAATTAGCCAACACCCGTACGTCAACGAAACGTAAGATCTGCCACTGTTTCTAAAAGTGTGCAGCAAATTCCGAGGCAGGCAATACCGCGTCGCTCACAAGAACTTGGCCTGTCACAGACGGCAACATGGCGAATTCTGCGCCGTGATTTTGGCCTACAGCCATACAAAATCTAACTGAGCTGAAACCAAATCCCGGAAGCTGAAACCAAACGACCATACGCAGCGTCGTCTGTTCGCTAATTGAATTTTGGAACAGTTAAAAGTTGATCCCAATTTTGGTCGATAAATTATTATCTTTGGCGATGAAGCTCATTTTTGGATAAATATGTACGGCTGACGGCAAAAGCCAATACTCTATTGTGAATTTTGTACCAAACACTGAAATTATTGAACCAAATAAATCACTACTACTACTACTGTACGTGATTAAGCAAAATTGCCAGATTTGAGAAGACACCAATACACCCGAGATTCGCTAGGTGCCAATGCATCCAAATAAAGTTACTGTTTGGTGTGGATTTTTGGCTGGAGACGTCATCGGTTCGCACTTCTTAGAAATTAATGCCGGCAAGGCCATCACCGATCACCGTCAACCTTTGGTTTCAACAAGATGGCGTTACGTGAAACAGCGCTCAAGACATAATAGATGTTCTGCGCGAATGGTTTCATGGTATGGTTGTTAGGATGTCCCGACAAAAATTCGTTTGGAGTACCTTAACGAAAGACCCCTCAAAAGTTGTAGATTATGACAAAAAATAAGAACAGCAAATTGAAAGGTACTTTTGGGCCTCTACCGCGCACTAAAATTAAAGTATGCAATTTTGTTTGTATTTTCAATATTTTTTTGTATAAAAGTAAATCCCTGTTGACATATGTACACTTTACTTATTTAGTTATTTGATAGTGTTTTTTAGCACTTGGCGCTGATATTTCGAAAGTTGGTAGGTAGTATTGTTTTTGTTTAAATCATTTTTTAAGTCGAATTATTTGATACCTTAAATAAATGTAGTTATGAAAAGGATAAGAAAGTACTTGTAAATGAAATGTCATTTTTAATAGAGCAAAGACGTAATAGAATAATGGTAATCGATGCTGTTGACAAAGTTGAAACTTTAAGAATATAGAAGCGATAAATAACCAAGCAAGAGTTTTCTATTCTGTCCGATCTGCTGCAGAAGTGGCTTCAGCAGTTCTTCAGGAGGTTGGAATTCTAAAAACCGATAATATCACTCTTGTTATTGATAAAAACAAAATAAATCGAGCCTTGTTGAAATCATGAAACCGTTCATCAAACCAAAATTATTATATCTTAGCTCATAGTATGCCTATACATATTTTGATGGAAGAAATGATAAGACCCTTATTTCTGAAAGGTAAAAGATGGGCCTCATTATCAAAAACAGATTTTAGGAAAGCATATTTCTACAGAACCACTCCGTAGTATGGTACAAAAAAATAAATATGCAATTCTATTTTATACTTTTTTTTTAAATATAATGGTACTGCCACCAGGAAAGGACTAGTAATTCATAACATGGGAATGAAATTAGGTGGACCTCGTAAGTATTCTGGACCGATTTGTAAGACCATACCACCAATGTTGTAAAAAATTTCGCCTGTTCTCGGGAATTTACCTGATATTGACGAAAAAATGAGCAAATATCTCTTTGAAATGTACTAGGCTATAAAATCAGTTTACTGCTTTCCGGGATTAGCATTCTGACAGCCTAGGAAAATGGCACATTCAAGATGGCTCAAAACTGCTGTGGGTTCCAATTGTCTATATCCGAGAGTCTAAAAGTTCTTGTGGAATACATTGTCATTGATAGATGGAGCGAATCACGTATTTGAATTAATATTTTTCTCAAGATGGCTCCAACAAAATTTGAAATTAATCATCGATGCTGTCATTTAAAAAAATGCTTTTTATGCGCACCCCAAAAATATAGGGTCCGACATCTAACGTTTTTTTTGTCAACTAGTGCTTATTTCGTGAATGGTAACACTTAGCTCATGTCTGATTTGACAGATAAGTAGTTTTATCCTTCCGCTGAACGAATATGGTTGTGTCTACGCTTTAACAACGCTGGAAACAACGCTTAGAGAAGATGCCGATTTTGCCAAAAAAAATTATCTTTTCAGATGAAGTTCATTTTGATCTTGGCGGGTATGTGCGGATCTTTAAAACAGATCTTTAAAGCTAGACAAGAGAATACATCGAAACATGAATGTGCAATAACTTCACCACCTGTTTTACAAGATTTGTCACCTGAAAAGCTTTAATTTCTAGTAAAACAAAAAGAACTCGAAATTCCGGATTTTCCATATCATACACAAAGTGTCGAAAGATGCCTCAAATCTGTGACTGAAGCAAGCCGATGCATCATAGGAGCTAAATTAAAAGATGGTCTCAAACGAAAAAAAAATAAAAAAAAAAAAATTTTATTTCGATACTATTATTTATTATTATTTGTTTTGAAGCGTTTCCAATATGTCTGTTGATCTTTATATACACAAAGTGTCTGTTGGCAGATTTATGTTTTTAAAAACGATTATTTCAAAAAGTAATAAACGGTTCGGGGAGAGTGGTGTCATTGGAACCAGTGATCGTGCGGATTTCTCAGTCAAGATGTCGCAGTGGTCATGTGAGCATCGCGCGTTCGCCATCGAGGCATTTTTCAAGAGTAACGATTCGTACATAACTGCGAGTCGACAATTTTGTTCACACTTCGTTATACGACGAATAAGTGACAAGCCGAGTGTATGACACTCCACGGCAAGGCCCAAGTCGATCTTCAAGGACTCTCGAAAACATTGAGTAGCCTCACTGGGAATTCCAAGACCGATTATTCATGAAATTTTAAAATAGGATTTAGATCCCCCGCAGACTGCAGACTTTTTATCGGCCGATAGTTTGGTCGGCTTCTTAATCAGTATGGAGAGGAATGTATATGCGCACACTACAGCGATTCAGTATCGGCCGATAAAAAAGTTTGATGGGCTACCCGATTGCATTCAAACTAATTTGTCGGCCAACTATCGGCCGACTGTTTAATCAGTATTGGAGCATAAAAGCCTGCGCATACATGACGATTGTTTAGTCGGCCGGTAGTTCAGTTCGCTCTGTGATTTGGCGTCGTGTGCTTTTATTTTGAATATGGCGTCAGCCAAATCACAATTGTTGTTGTTGTCAGTTACAAACTAGTTCGAGAATAGTCGGCCGACTGTTGGATAGTCTGCGCCGTGTTCACCAACCAAACTGTTTAGTTGGCTCGGCATGCGCACTTTCAGCCTAACCCGACCAAACTATCGGTCGATAAAAAGTCTGCAGTCTGCGGGGCCTCTTAAAGTTCCATCCACTCAAAATTCAAATCGTTCACGATTTTGTAAATTCACGTAATGTTAATCATATTTTTTGTAGCGACGAGGTTCATTTTATTTAAACGGGCACATTAAGAAGCAAACTGCCGTTACTGGGCTTCAAGAACCCATAACCCTCGACTGAAACACCAAAAGCAATTACATTGCCCCAGGCTAACTCTTTGGTGCACCTTATCCACGCATGGGATAATTGGACCATTTTTTTTTTGAGAATGTTTGGGGTCAGGCGACAAATGTCAACAGTGAAAATTACCGTTGCATGATAACGGATTTCTTTTTGCCGAACATGCAAGCTCATTCATCTTTTTCATCGCACGCATAGTTCCAACAGGATGTTGCGACCGCACACACGGCTATATATCCGATGAATTTGCTTCGCTTTCCTTCAAATCAGTCGCTTTGGGGACATCCCAACGGATTTTTTTTTTATGGGGCTAACTCAAACAGAGAGTTGACATAAACTACCCCCGAACTCTAGTGAACCTAAAAGAAAACATTCGTCGAGAAATCAACGAGACTCCGTTTTGAACAGTACTTGCAACTCGACGGAAGACATTTGGATGACATAATGTTCAAAAACTTAAATCCGCATTATTAGTCTTTGGTTAATGGTTTGGTATTTCAAATAAAACAATACATATATCAAATAGATTTCTTTTTATTTAATTTTGAAAATATATATAAATCTGCCGCCATATATTTTAATACGACATATTTTAGAGTTTTTTATCATTAGGTATAAAATAAGTCATATCCTTCAAATATTAGAATCACTTACGTATCACTAATAAACAAAAAGTAATAACAAAATTTAAAATAAAATACTTTAAATTTTCCTGAAAAAGTTGCGTAACTGTTGAATTTTTGCCTAACCGCATTCAACAGCTTGCTTTGTGATTTCTTCCCTGTGAACAAGCAAAAGGTATACACAGACATGATAAAATTTATTGATTTCCGGCCGGCCATGTTTTTCCCTCATAAACCCCTATTTTTACATAACCGACACACTTTTCATCTTGCTCTACCGTATCCTTTATTGTATCTCTTTTTTCTTCACTATATATACCCCATACCGGGGGACCAGGACCAAGACCCTTTATAGCAAAGACCTTGAACACACCGAAAACAATTTCATTCATGAAAATTGCGCCTTTGCAGACCAATTGTACCTTCTTCATTCATAAATTCAGGCCTTGATAAAGATTCTAAAATTAGAATTACAATCACATTCAAATGAACGGCTGCGCGCGGCGGAGGGTGTTTTTCCTTTTTCGTGCTGTTTTGAGTTGGAGAAATTGCTATCAATGGCTCTGTACGAGTATAACCAACAAGACCCGTTTTCGAACTTGCAAACTCACACAATCATATGAGGATGTTGGCACGTGTGTATATATGATGCCAAACAAGCTCCAGCGTCAGCCCAAAAGTGGCAGGATAGAGATGTAAGGTGTGAGGTATGACCCTACCCTTGTGCAAGCAAGCTCAAGGCCGTTGTGGTGGTTTAAAGTTATATTCAATGGAGGATTCCATTCACAATTTAGCCGGAATCACACATACTCATACATAAAACACAATGTGTCGTCCTATAGGGTTGCGGTCGGTATAAATGTGCAGCAGCAATACACGTATAGGTGCAGGATTTAGAGTTCGAGGTTAGTTTTACGGTATCTTATACCCAGTCTCTGTCATGGTCCTTCTGCGTTTCATCCCCTCGTTCTAAAATTTACTAAATATTATGCAGTGGTGGAGTGTACTGTACATATACAACATACCTACAGTAACTGTATACTTATTTTTAGGATGAATCAGAATTTTGTGGTGTGGCCGTGGATGGCGTGGTGGCGTGGCGATAGAAATACGGGTGAGGTTGAATATGCAACAAGAAACTTTAAGAATGGATGCTTTTGGATGCAATATATGGATCTCCCATGCATGTGGGTTTTTCGTATTTCATCCCGGGATAGGTATTTTCAGTACGTTTAAAACCTTTTAATTTTACGTAAAATTTAAAGCTTATTGATTTATTTGCGTCTGACTCCAATGCTGATGCAATTTGTGCAGTCATGGAAATTTACTAAGCATTTTTTTTTTTAAATAATCGATAACAGTGGGTTTGAATATTGCATACCTATAATGTTAGTACGCCTACAATACAAAAAGGCAATCTATTCGGCTTTAATGTGGCCTAAATGTTTAAATAGAGGTTTGTTCAAATAGGTAAGTAGGTTAGTAAAGGGTTTTAAAAGGTGGGTCGATTTTAAAATTGAAGAAGAGGCTGGGATGCAACCCAAACTGATATCTTTCCATCCTGACTGTCGATTTATCTTGCTTAAAACTTTAACAAAAAATTAATACAAATATTTTGTGTGGGATAAATAATTTGAATTTCTTTGTTCTCCTATAACAACTGAGTCGAAAACCATTTCTTATCATAGTTTTTTATTGTTTTTGTAGGTTTTCGTTATTTATTAAAAAAGTTGTCAGTTGAATTTTTCTAAAAAAAATTGTTTTAAAGATAGTAACAATACTTTGGATATGATAAAAAATGTTTGATTTCAAAATCTGTGTTTGATAACGAGATTTTTAGTTGAAAACCGATTTTTACCAATTATAGTAGTATTTTTTAAAAGTTATTATTTGTTACATAGAAAAATACAGATTGGATTTTGTTTACGTTACAACAAAATTTAGCAAAGAATGAAATCATATTGAAGTCAATACCTTAAACTATTCACGGCTCGAACATCAGTTTTTAACAATTTTGAGTAGTATTTTTTTGCAGATAAAAAAAAATGATTATTGAATTTTTATAAAAATTTTACTGAATGTCGAAATCAAATATCTACACTAATATTATAAAGAGGAAAGATTTGTATTTTTGTATGTAACGAATAAACTCAAAAAGTACTGGACCGATTTTAATAATTCTTTTTTCATTAGAAAGCTACATTATCACTCGAGTAACATAGGCTATATTTAGTAATAGATTACTATAGAAATCTTTAGAAATCTTTAGAAATTCCTATTAAAACCAACCGAAGGTGTAAAAAAATTAGCCATAAAATGTCTTTCATCACATACGCTGCGAAGAGTATTAATTATAGGACATTTACCTATTTATGTCTACCCGTGCGAAGCCGGGATGGGCCGCTAGTTTTCTATAAGATTAAACTAGGTTGAAGCCAATATTTTTAATTTTTGAAAAGACATTTGAGTCGAAAATCAATTTGTACCAAGTTTTAGTAATGTTGCTTGCATGTTTTTATTTTTGTAAAAAAAAACTGTCAATTAGATCTTTTTCAAAATTTTACCAGATATCAAAAACGTTATTCTTCATTACATAAAATTATTCTGAAGGTAATATCATTTTTTGTTCGTAAAATATTCGAGGTGGCAAATAGTTTTGTTGATTTATAATAACAAACTCGTTAATTGAACTTTTTTCAAAATTATACTACATAATGAATATAAAATTTAATTCAAATCGCTAGCGTTATTTGTTCGTGAGATTAGGTTGACCATTTGGCTGCGTATGGTTGTTTGATTTCGATGACATACGGGTATTGGTTCATTGTTTATTGAGCTGGTGGAATCGCATTTGGCCACCAAACGTTAAATAGTATTGGTTGTTTGGAAGGACGGCTATGTACCCCATAAAAAGGGCGCGCATCGTTGCTACTAGAGAACACCCATTTTGATAATTAAGTGACTGAGTTAAAGAAGATATTTGACAGAATTCCCTTTATATGGAATTTGTTTATTCTTTGAACTCGAATTTAGACCAAGGGGCCGTTCATAAAATACGTCACGCTAAAATCAGCTTTTTCTGACCCCCTCCCCCCCCATTGTCACGCTGTGTCACGCTTTCTGTGACCCCCCCTAGAAATATTTCGTCACAAAAACCAAGCCACCCCCCTGAATATGATAAATTTCAAATGATACTACACAAATTTTGAGAATTTAAATATTTATTTAGTTTTTATAATAAAATTTAAATAAAGTAATAAATATCTCTTAAAACGAATAAATAAATATTATTTAAACATGTTGAACATTTTTATTAATCAGAAGTCCAAGGATTCTGTAAATGCTCCGAAATATCTATAATCGGTATTGCAGCATCTTCTTCTTCATTTATTTCAAAAATAGTCAAAAGAAATAAAAATTGAAAATGTTTTAATGAATGGCGAACGTCACGTTACCATAGACCCCCCCGTCCCCCCTTGTCAAACCTTGTCACACTCAGCAAGAGCCCTCCCCCCGCCTCGTGTGCGAACGTATTTTATGAACGGCCCCCAAGGAAACTAGTAAGTTTTTCAAATCGAATCTTCCGATTCAATGGTTTTGGTTCCTCATCTAAGTCTCGATTACATACTATGGATTTTTGTTTCATTTTTCAAAAGAATCCATGTACCAAATGACCTTCTGCGCTGATTTAAATATCTAAACATGATGTAGGTGTTCATTGCCCACTAAATCTATCAAGAATACGTACTTTTTTCCACCCACACCACCGATTTAAGCACAAACATACACACAACCAATTATATTGCACTATTGCAACACATACCATAACATCTAGACGTGTGTCCTTTGGTATTTTGAAAATAATTTACTTTTTATTCGATGAAACATCCTTATTTACCACACAACCCACACATCGGCAGAGGGAAGGAAATGCAATGATATAAATTGTCTACCCAGTATCGCCCTTACAATCAGAATCACAAAGTACATAACTATCCAAAACCATATAAAATAATATCAACTTGGTTAAAAAATTGTCAAATACGAATACTTTATGAGGAAAATATGTACATATGTAATGTTACATACTGACCTTTATGAGTTCTTTGATGCCACATGTCATCCCTAAAAGTCCTCACTTTCTACAAAACATTCACGAGTGTAATTCCTACTACAGGGTAATATTATTAGAATATTTGTATCCTTTTTTGAGCAGGAGTAGATTTATACCTACAGCTATGGCCAAAAAAATAGGGTCAAAATTTTTGATAATTATGTTCTATAATTTAACAATTTAAAATTAAACATTTTCCTACATTTTTTTTAATTTTTGATTTTTAAAAAGTAATATTGGTTGTCAAGAATTCGATGAAAACAGTCAATAAGTGATAGATAGATATAGATAGATTATATAGATTATGTTTGATATTTAGTTACAAAGTATACTTATTTTTATTTCAATTAAGTTAATTGTATTATTTAAAGAGCAAACTATGGTAGATTTTAAAAGCAAAAACAATATAACGCGTGATATGGTTTTCTTTTGACAGCTGCATTTATTTTATCAATCGGTGCTTTTCACCAATTTCTTTCACATCTTTCTTGTGACAGCTATCACATGTAATTATCGCCTTAAACAAGGGCGCATCCGATTGTTAATTGGCAGGATGTGAAATGAAAAATATTTGTTAATATCTAACAAAATAGCGTCGTCATGAAAAGTTTGTTTCATTATTATTATTTTTAAATTATTATTTCCATCCATATAAATTTAGAGTACTCAGTTCAAATTTCAAGTCTATCTTATAATACTTGATCTTTGATTTACAATTTCAGCAAAATTGAAAAAATATCATTGAGAGAAAAACGTGTAAAAAGATATAAATAGGGTTAACGAGCGGTCAGTTTTATAAATTCTTAGATTCGAAAAGTATTAAAGATACGACACAGACAATTTTTTTAAATATACACTGTCCAAAAAGGAAAAAGTTATTTTTTTTTTAATTCTACACTAGTATGCCCCCTTAAGATTTAAACACTTTGATATTTTATCAATTTTACAAATAACCCACTTTCAAAAAGCCCTTAACTTTTAATGTGCTCTAAGAAACTAAAATGAAGCATAAGACGAGTTTTAAAAATTAGAATGATGTAAATCAATTTCAAAATATTTCCTTTAACTAGCGATTTTTTCAAGATCTCGAAGAAATATGGGCTTCAAATCATAAAACATATACATATTACATAACATCGGCGATCACCTATCCTATCTAAATGTGTTCTTTTTTCTTTTAATTCAGAAAGATAAAAATTTCAATTTCTTTGGATTTAATTTCGGAAATAAATACATTTAAGATCATTACAAAATGTTTGTTGTTTTCCATAAAATCATAAAAACATTTTTTGAACATTAACTTAAAATAACATACAAATCTATGCATTAAGTCATTGTTGATTCAACTTAACTCAATGAACTATATGGCTCAGGAGTGGGGACTCCTACGAACCACCCCTGGATACGCCATTCAAATTATACAGATCAAATTGGTAAGTCAGAAGTTAGTTAAAATATAATTGGTTAAGATGAATAAAGGTTTAAGGCCACTTAAAATTATTCCTGTAAAAATGAATACATAAGTTCACATTCTTCTGGTTTTTACCGTATGTATAGTAAATTCCGCTTAATTGAACTTCGCTTAATTGACCGAAAAAATCGCGTTCGAAAGTGTCCCACATATTTATGAACATACAACAGCTTTTTTTCGGTTAACTAAAAACCCTTTTATTTGAATTACTCGCTTAATTGATCTTAAAAAATTGCAACTAACAAACTGAAAAAAGCTACAGTCAAAAAAAATGTATTAATAATGGAAGTAAGTTTTTGTAACTTGGAAGCACTGAAAATTTTGACATTTCTCGACGTTTCAAGGTCCCTAGAGTCGAAATAACAGGTTTTTAGAGAGATGTCTGCGTGCGTGTGTATTTACGTTCGTACGTCTGTATGTCCGTACGTCCGTATGTACGTACGTTCGCGACTTTTTTCTCGTCGTCCATAGCTCAAGAACCAGTGGAGATATCGACTTCAAATAAATTTTCTTATACAGATAATAATGCAGAAAGATGCGGAAAGGACTCTCAAAAAAATTGCGTGGGAGGTTTTTTTATTATAGCAATTTAAAAAAAGGTGAAAATGTTGGTTTACCTAAAATATCTCACGAACCAATAACGCTAGCGAGTTCAATTAAATTTTGTGATATGTATATATTATGACGTGATACCAAACTAGTATATTTTTGGAAAAAATTCCAACTAACGGTTTTTTTTATAAATCAATAAAACTAAAAAAAAATGTTTGTCACCTCAAATATTTTCCTAACGAAAAATGATTTTATCTAAATTAAATAAATAAATAAATTGGGTGGCGCAACAGTCCATGAAGAACCAGGGCCTCGTGACTTACAACTCTCAACCATTCCTGTGTGCGAGTAATGTTGTCAGAGATGGAAGGGACCTACAGTTTATATGCCGAATCCGAACGGCTAATTTTGAGAAAGCACTTTTCATGACAAGAATTACTCTTGGAGGATTTGTCAATTCCTCGCAAGAGGCAGTACCCGTGATTTTTTTTTTTTTAATTAAGGTGGCACAGACAGGGATTGAACCCAAGACCCCTTGCATCACAGTCCAACGCACTAACCATCACGCTACGGGTACTACAAAAATGATTTTATCTTCAAAATAATTTTGTGCAAAAAAAAATTACGTTTTTGACATCTGGTAAAATTTTGAGAAAAATCGAATTGACAAAAAATTATCAAAAATTAGCAAAAGTTGGTAAAAATTGATTTTCGACTCAAATATCTTTTCAAAACTTTGAGATTATGGCTTCTAACTAATTTTTTCTTATAAGAAATATTGGTTTCAACATTCTGTGAAATTCCGAGAAAAATCGAATTGATAGTTTTTTTATTAAAAATAAAAACCTAAAAAAACATTATACTAAAAGTTGGTAAAAATTGATTTTCGACTCAAATATCTTTTCAAAAATTTCAGATTATGGTTTTAAACTAATTTTGTCTTATAAAAATACTATTTTTAACATTCGGTAAAGTTTTAAGAAAAATCGAATCGACAGTTTTCTTACAAACAATTAAAACATAAAATAAAAACAGTACTAAAACTTGGTAAAAATTTATTTTCGACTCAAATTTCTTTTTAAAAATTGAAAAAGTTGGCTTCAAACTAATTTTATCTCACAGAAAATATTGTTTTCGACATTCAGTAAATTTTTATAAAAATCCAACAGTCTGTTTTTTAATAAAAAAATAAAATCTACAGAAAATAGGACACAAAATTGGTAAAAATTGATGTCGGTTTTCGACATCTCGTAAATAATAGAAGATATTGATTTCAAACAATTTTTCACTTTATGCAATTTGTATTTGTATATATTAGAAATAAAAACTTTTAAGAAATGCTACTAAAATTCGTAAAAATTGTTTTTGAACTAAAAATCTCGTTTACAAAAATAGATTTCGAAATCAAAATATTTCATTTTATGCTAAATATTGTTGGTAATTTTTAAATCTCTATCTCTTAGAATAATTCAACTGACAACTTTTTTAACAAAACACGAAAACCTACAAAACTTTTAAGCAAGAAAAATCGACAGACGGGATGGGAAGTTATCAGCGTGGGTCGCATCCCAGCTTCTTTTTTTCTGTCATTTCCAATTCATTTTTGATCTTCGCGACGTGGTCGGTGGCATTTTATCTTTTTCGCTTGATTGAACAGGTTGGTCAATTAAACGGGATTCCGTTCATTGGACTACCCGGATAATTGACCGAAAACCTGAGAAAATGGCCAGTGGAACCAATTCAATTTTCCTCAAAATTTTACCAGATGTCAAAAACATTATTCTTTGTTGAATAGAATTATTTTGGAGGTAATTTCATTTCGAGGTGACAAAAATTTGTTTTCAGTTTTTTTGATTTATAAAAAAAACCTTAATTAATTTTTTTTTTAAATTATACTTTTTTTTTGGTATCACGTCAAATAATATAATATACAATTTAATTGAAGTCTCTAGCGTTATAAGTTCGTGATGGGATATTTTAGGTCACCCACTAAATTTTGTTGAATGTTCTTTTTGCATCTTTCTTTGGTATTGTCTGTATAACAACATTTATTTGGAGTTGATATCTCTTCTGGTTCTTGAGATCACGGTTGCCAGATTGGTCTTTTAAGACCAAATTTGGTCATTATTTTCTCACTTGGTCGCATGGTCATTTCTTATTCCATTTGGTCCTTTTTTTAAGAAATTGAAAAAAATAACTTTTACTATTCCTTTTATAATCTCAAAAATAAAATACTTACCTAAAGAATTTTGGGAAAAGTTCAATTATCATAAAAACGCTTCAAATGAATATTGTTTTCAAAATTTAAGTTAGTTCGTTTATAACTTGATGTTACTTCCTCACAGCTCAGCTGCTGCCGAGAGGAATTTTTTTGAATTAACTTTGATAAAAACGAAAGGCAGACTTAATTTGGGTACCATTAATAATATAATGCTGGCCAAAGAGCGTCAAGATGACAAAAATAACCATAGCGTTTGGTCTGCAAAAACATTTTTTTTAATTCATTTTATATGAATTTTATTTAGCGATAGTATTCGATCTCCCGACTTATTCGATCTCCTGACATAATGTTAACATATTGTGATCTTAAAAAAAAGAGGATGGGGTGCGTCCCACACTGATAACTTCCCATCCTGTCTGCCGATTTGTCTTGCTTAAAAGGTTTGTAGGCTTTCGTGATTTGCTAGTTGTTAGTTGAATTATTCTAAAAAAAATTAAAAATTACCAACAATATTTTGAGTAAGATAAAATAGTTTGATTTCAATATCTGTTCTTGTTAACGAGATTTTTAGTCGAAAACCAATTTTTACCAAATTTTCGTAGCATTTGCGTACTACTTTTTGTAGATTTTATTTTTTATGAAAAAAACTGACTGTTGGATTTTTATGCGCAATTTAAGGAATGTCGGAAACAATATTTTCTGTGAAATAAAATTAGGTTAAAGCCAATATTTTTTTTATTTTTGAAGAGATACTTAAGTCGAATTTTTTACCAAGTTTTACTATTGTTTTTTTTAAGGTTTTTATTTTTTGTAAAAAAATTTCAATTCGATTTTCTCAAAATTTTACCAGATGTCAAAAACATTATTCTTCCCGAACGTACGTACACACACACGCACAGACATCTCTCTAAAAATCTTTTATTAGACTCTAGGAACCTTGAAACGTCGAGAAATGTCAAAATTTTCAATTCAAGAAATCGGACGGATTACAATAACTTTCTATGGGAAGTTAAAAGCCATTGCGGACACAAATTATTTTGGTCCTTTTTTGGTACACATGGTCATTTTTGTTTTCAGCTTTGGTCATGCAATTTTTTTTAAAGTGGCAACCGTGCTTGAGATATGTGATCAAATGGTAAGGTAGTGTGAACTGTAGTTGAAAGATAATGCTTGAAAATGACACAAAAATAAGGGAAAAAGAGATAGCTGTATGAAAATTGTATGTCTTGGGTCTATATCGTTTTATTTACAGGATAACCTATACGGATCATTGGCGGTAATAAAAAGCAGCTACTGTCTTTGGTTGGAAAGAGTTTTTAATATCTATTCCTATTTGTATGACCTGCTAAATTGTAATTTTTTAAATGAACTGAGTGAATTGTACTCATACAATATTCTTAATTAAATAGTTTGACAACACATTAAGAGTTTAATATAAACTCAAAAACGACAAGTGTCTCTATTTTTGTTGGTCATAGCTGTATAGTGTATATGCCTGTATGTCTGTATGTATGTACTATATAGAACTTTCAAAACAACAGGTGATGAATGATAAGGAAGAATACATAAGGTCAGCAAAATAATAATTTACTGTTATAAATTATATAAAGGATTTATTGTCCCTGTACAAATATGAAATTATGCTTTTTGTTAAATGTCAATTTAACTTTTCCATGAATATATATGCATGTGTATATGTATGTGTTCCTGAATAGACACACCTAGTTCCGAAAGAGTAGGTAGGCTTCAAATTTATTAGAAATTCGTTCTCTGAAGTTTTGTTATTTTACTTTCATTGGAAAGGTCAATACTGATGCGTGGGATCTGGGATTTATTGAATGAGTTATTTTAAAAAGTAGTTGAAGAAATTAAAAACAAAACACATATGATGGTTATTTTTTATTATGTTGTTAAAAAGAGATCACAATATTTATATTTGTAAAATGATTTCAGTTTAATTATTTGTATGTATGTATGTATATGTATATAATAACTGTGTAGGAAGGTCAATAATATCAGGACTAAAATGTATACAGAGATGTGTAAATGAAAATGGAACTCCTGTATTTGAATAAAATAATTATGTACGAGGTGTGTTCAAAAAGTACCCGGAATTTTCGTTTTTTCAAAAAAAAATTTATTTATTCGTTTACATCAATGTGGTCCACTTCAAAGTAGTCACTCCCAGATATAATACACTTATGTCAGCATTTTTTCCAATCTTGGAAGGACTCTTGATATTCACTTTTTGATATGTCCTTGAGCTTTCTCAGCGATTTTGCCTTTATTTCTTCAATCGAGGAAAAACGCCGTTCTTTCATGGGTCTCTTCAACTTTGGAAACAGGAAAAAGTCACACGGAGCCATATCTGGTGAATATGGAGGTTGGATATGACTACGGTATTGTTTTTGGCCAAAAATTACGAACAAGCAACGACGAGTGAGCAGGTGCGTTATCGTGGTGCAAAAGCCATGAACTGTTTTTCCATAAATCTGAGTGTTTTTTTTCGGATTGCTTCACGCAAACGTCGCATAACTTCAAGGTGATACTCCTTATGAACCGTACGACCTTGTTGTAAGAACTCTTGATGCACTATACCATTATAATCGAAGAAAACAGTAAGCAAAACCTTCACATTTGATCGAACTTGACGTGCTTTTTTCGTTCTTGACGTTAGATGCTTCCAGGTGGACGATAGTGCTTTGGTTTCGACATCATAACCGTACACCCATGTTTCATAACCAGTTATGACCCTTTCAAGCAAACTTGGATCGTCGTTGACGCCATTTAACAGCTCTTGAGCGATGTTCATGCGATTGTTTTTTTGGTCAAAATTCAGCAGTTTCAGCAAAAATCACCGAGCTCATAAAAACACGTCGAACCTTAGCAACTACCACAGACAAAGTAAACAGTGAATATAGCTGAAAATTGCATCATACTTTAGGGGCATGTATACCAACACAATAAAAAAATAATTTTGACCTTCGGACTCTCCAGACCCGCGGAATTTAAAAATTCCGGGTACTTTTTGAGCACACCTCGTATATTAATTCAAGCTTTGTAAATATGTATGTAAGGGTTTTCCAATAAGGACGGGTTGATTTTGACAGACGTGGTGGCCATGTTGTTTCTTTTACTTTCTGTCAAAATAACTTCTTTTAATCAGTCAGTACAAATCATCATGGCAAGTAAAGGCAACACGTACAAAAGATAAATATTTATTATCAAAATAGGTGTTCTCTAGAGTAGCAAGAGCAACGATGTGCACGTTGCGCCCTTTTTATGGGGTACATGGTCGTCCTTTCAAATCGACTATTCAACGTTGGGTGGCCACGAAGCACAACATGAAGTATTTTGCGTCGTGATTTGGGTATATACCCATACAAAATCCAACTGTAGCAGAGCTGAAACCCAACGGCCATATGCAGCTGCAGCGTCGTCGTGTGTTCGCTAATTGGATTTTAGAGCAGCTGGAAGTTGATCCCGATATTGGTCTAAAAATCATCTTAAGCGATGAGGCCCAGTTTTTGGATGAATGGGTATGTGAAAAAACAAAATTGATGGGTTTGGGACGACACCAATCCACGCGAGGACATATGTTGCCACACAACTTAAGGCACAATCGATATTCTGGGCGAAAGGTTTCACGGCATGTTTATCTGACACCCAGGCGATGTGAATTGGCAACAAAGATCGTTTGTTTTCTTGTGAGTCTTCTTCTTAAGTCGCAGATCACAGGCGAATAAGCCGTAAGCCACCGCAGCCCTTAAGGACAACATTACCAGAACTGTCACATTTGGGGCTGGAAAAATTCAAAAATAATTGTTGAAAAACCTATCAATCCTCAACTTAACACTGTTGCAGTGTGATTCATCTGGTTTTTAAAATATGAACTTTTAAAATGCTAAAGAAGGGTTTTAAGGGCTAAATTAAAGCACAACATAACCTTAACAATACATTGTCTGATGATTTTGAAAAGTACAAATGGTTGTTTTTTGTAGATACAGTTTAAAACATTTTAGCATCTTACTTACTTTCTGGAAGTTCCCATTAGTTATTAGTTTTATTTGACTTTATATGAAGTTTTGAGAAGAAATTTCTTTCAAAAACAAAAAAAAAAAAACAAGTTTTAGAGTTATTTTTTAATCTTAATTGCGAATCCTAAAGCTGAGATCACAGGATTGGTCAAATGTACCGATTTTTGTCCATTTGTATGTACAGATCGTGTGAATGGCAGAAAATATTGGGCATAAGGCAGATAGGACAATTTTTTTGGCAGATAGGCAGATAAAAATGATCTGTCTTGTACCAATCGTGTGAACTGTTCATACACCGATGAAGACAGAAAAAATTCTTAAATGTGCAGATAATTTGTTCTGTCACTTAATGACCGATCTTAGTGAGCAATCAAAGCAGATACGTTCATTTAATTTTTTGTTGTTGTTGAAAATAACGATTTTTTAATAATAAGGACCGCCAAAAGAGAGAAAATGCATGGCGAGTTGTTGCTACTAAATGTCCTGGCCGTGACGTAGATGAATGTAAAGCCAAATGGGCAAATTTGAAAACAGCCTACAACAACACACAACAAAATTAATGACAAAATCGGGCCAAGGTGCATCGACCAAGAAACCTCATTGGCCTTTCTGAACTGCCATGCAGTTTTATGACAATTTTTTAATGCATCATAGAAAGCTTTGCACACTTCATGGCACAAACAAAGATATGGTATTTGGTGCTATTGGAAAGTGAACCGATAAGCTTTTGAAGTTGTCTCCAGGAGCTAAAAAACGTAGCGTGACTGCCAATTTTTCATTTGCTGAGATAGCTTGGCGCATGTTGGTGTTATCTTTTTTGATTTGTAGAGAAACTAATTTAAGCAGATCATTAAAAGTGGCTTCATTTATTCGCAAGAAATTTTTAAATAAAAATTTCTGATTTTCGATTTCTCGGAACTCCGCCAAAGTTTTTACACAAGCGCCATCACCTCCTTCTCAAGAGCCAATCCCGCACCCAAACATTTGGCTTCCGTGCCTTTCTTCTTTTTTTTTTTGTTTTTCAATTAAATATACACAAATGCACATTATGGCAGCCATTTTTTTTTTCCGTGTGGACATCATTTTAATTTTATTTTATTTTGTATTTTTTTAATTAAATTCAATAATTATATATTATCAAACATATAAACAACTAGCAGCCCGTCCCGGCTTCACACGGGTAAACATACATAAATAGGTATAGAAAATGTAGCTTTCTAATGAAAAAAGAATTTTTAAAATCGGTCCAGTACTTTTTGAATTTATTCGTTACATACAAAAATACAAATCTTTCCTCTTTATAATATTAGTGTAGATTAATCAGCTGTTTACTTTTGCTGTTGAAAATAATGCCAGATCGTGTGACAGGGTTGTACAGATATCGGTCATATTCTTGCTGTGCACAAATAAGCGCCGAAAATATTTGGCTAAAATACACCAATCGTGTGAACACCTACAAATATTTTCGGTACACAAAATTTCTGTCTCCAAATGTGTACAGAAAAATTTCGGCCGAAATCCGTACATTTGACCAATCGTGTGATCTCAGCTTAACTCTGAATTTCACTGACAGATCAAATTTTAAAAACATCCATTTTCAACATTATTTTTTAATATATTTCCATAACTTTATGCAATAGAATTGTTTATACGACAGATTCGTTAAAAGAACAAAACCGTTGAAAACCGCTCTAGGACAAATATTTTAACGCATTTTTCAGGTTTTTGTAAGACAGCTGAAATCTAACAACTTATGCAGATTTTTCGAAAATTTTATGAAATAGGTACTATGTATAAATATTCCAACTGAACATTGAAGAAAGGGATTACAGATTGGGAAAACCATCACGAATTTTATTGAAGAATAGCTACTTCAGGAATTTAGGTAAACTTAAAAAGCCTTATATGTACAATGTACATATGTGGTACGTGATACGAGTAATTTTGATGTCTTATTTGAATTAAGGTCATCAAAAACTATTGGAAAAGTGCATTGTCACGAACAAAACCTAATCGAACAAAGAAAGTATTCGTTTTACATTGTTAATGGCATGGTTTCTATTAATAATGAAATTGTTACTTCTCTTAGTCGTCCTTTTATATCCAAAACATTTTATTTTTATCCAGCGAAAAGCTTTCTGTAAGGTTAGCTCAAGTAGCTTTTTTAACTTTACAATTTTGTAACTTCAAATTCGCCGTAAGCTTTATTATTAGAAATCTACATAATGTTCATATGTATATCAGGACATATTTTTCAAATTAATTGAACTTTGATCTATTACACCCAAAAGTGAATGAATGTTGAATATTGAAAAACTGAAAAAATATTGAAAAAATTAATGCATACCTGTGATTGGGCAGGTTCAGACAACAGACTTCATTTGCAGTCAACTTCATTCTTTGAACGAAAATTTTGACCAAGGCAACTAGTTAGTTTTTTAAATGTCATGAATTTCAAATTCAGAACTTTACTTCGCAAGCCACTTCTTGAAGTTCATAGTACAAAAAGGAGGAAAAACATTATTGTCTACAAAACACTTCTCAGGCAAGCTACAATCACGATTTGTATTTTGTATTGTAAAGAAATAGGAGTATAACTTATTTTTTTTTTCCGAATTGACAAGGGAGCCTTTTATAGAAAACATTGAATGAAGTTGTGCAGAAAATTAATAAATCATAGAGTAATAAAGTTCAGCTTTCAATTGAATGAAAAAACATGATCAAGTGTCAATTTGACTTGACTTGATAGTTAGGGAGATTTTTCTTGACTAACTTCCCAGTTAACTTTCCATTAAAGTTGCCTTAGTTAGGTAATTTTTGACAGCTGGGCAATCAGATACTAGAAACTTGCCTTACTTTTAAGTCCCTTATGTCGTCTGAACCTGCCCAATGTCACGCTCTCAAGCAATACGTACTAAACTATTAAGCATATTTTAAGGAAATCAAGATTGCTTTATTAGAATATTTGTGTGCATATAGGTATAGGCATCCTGTTTGAATTTTATCTTAAACATTAGCTGCGTTCTATAATCGCCAATAACCCTTATACATAGGTTATCCTGCGAAAAATAAAATAAAATAAAATAAAATAGATTCCAGACATAAAACTTTCATACAGCTATCTCCTTATGTTTGTTTACTTTTCAAACATTTTCTGCATCTTTTCTTTAAACTACAGTTCACACTACTTAACCATTTCAAACACAAAATAGCCATCTACCCGTTATAATGAAAACTATTTTTTAGGTTTCTGAAATTGACCCAGATAGAAACCAGAGGATCACAAATTATTGTTGTATTACGTGTTAAAAAATAACCCATGTTGATCATTTTCGATAGGAAAAAAGAGATAGCTGTATGAAAGTTGTATGTCTGGGATCTTCATAGTTTTATTTTCTCAGAATAATCTATAGGGGTCATTGGCGATAATAAAATGAATCAATTATTGTTATTTCCTAATCATAATATTAGTACTAATGATTATACTGTTGGTATAAAATTATTGGTAAAATTAATGTTTTTTAAGTCGCTTTTTACATTTATCCTATGGGAAATGCATTCAAAGACAAGTGAAACAAATCTGTCTCTATTTGTCAGTAAACGCACTGACTTCCAGGTGGTGTGGAAAGTAACTCACCAGGTGCCAATTCTGCTATAAATTCGAAATGAATGTATTAAAGTGGGTAACTTCGGTAATACTGCTCAGTTATTCACGTGAACACATTTATTCTATGCTGCAGACCGGCTTTGTACAATTACAATTTGAATAAAGAAAAGTGCAATACATTTTCATTTCTAAATTTTATATTACAAATTAAAACATTACCCGAGTGATGGAATATATATTTGTATGAAATCAAAATAATGTATCCAAGATTTTCAGATAAACAGCTGTTTAAGTGAGGATTTGTCAATTCCTCGCAAGAGGCATTACCAGTGAAAAAAACTTAAGATGACACAGGCAGGGATTGAACCTAAGACATTAAGCACGACACAGTCCTTCGCACTAACCATCTTGCCACGGATACTACAACTGATATTATGACACTTAAAATCACAGCTGCGTTTGACAGGTGTCAAATACTAGTGCTACCAATTCGAAACCACACAATGAATATCCTTGTCTATGTATGTATGTACAAACATACATATGTATTTACTGTATTCGATTTTCGAAACAAAACGAATGACAGCTTATTCTTTGACGTTTTCTTCTTAAATAGTTAAGTTCCAATTTTGTTTTTTTCAAAAAAGATTTAAATAAATTAAAAAGAAGATGATACGCGAATACAGTGCATTTTTGACCTATCAGTGAGGATGAAGCATAATACTATAGGGAGGTGGAGAAAAGTAACAGACTTACCTTAAAGAAATCGGCAGACACAATTCGTAACGAAATTAAACTTTCGTTAGTAAAAAGAACTTAACGATTTTTGTATAAGTATAAATAAAAATATAACAACCTAACCTAACCTAACAACCTAACATCATATTACCGCCTTAATTTTTGCCAACTCGACTACTCGAAAAGAGTTACATACTTCAATTTTCTTGAATGAGCCCCCACCAGTTTTGTTGGTCAAATTTCCATTCAACAAAACGACAGGATTCTGCTATAATAAAATCAATTAAAAAAGACCCTTTTATATCATCAAGAGAAATGCGAACCCAACTAATTCTGAACATAAGTGCGAGAACAATTCGGTGACGAGCTGTTGATGGTGGACTAAACTCTTTCAGATCTGTAAAAAAAGCCTTTTATTTCCACCAAAAACAAGCTAGTGAGATTAAAATTTGCTCATGACCATATCAACTGGACCGTTAGAAAATGGAGGAACGTACTCTTTTCGGACGAGTCCAAATTCAATTTTAGGGGTTCTTCGTGTTCGCAGACCAGCCAAAGCTACTGTGAAACACGAAGGAGGTAACGTAATGGTGTGGGGATTTTCAGGGCATATGGCTCAAAATCACCAAGGTTGCAAATTTCAAAAATTTTTTATGACAACAAAAATTGCAAGCTATGATGATGAATTTTAGTTTATACTGTTGCAAAAATTGTATATGAATAAACTTTGACAGGGCAGCGCACAGAATTGTATACTTTTTTAGTACTGTTTTTTAGTACCAAATATCATACAAAAAACCATCAATTCGGTAACGTTTTTCTAAGTTTGATAAAATCAACAAAAACAAAACAAAGTACATAATTTAAGCTTTGTTTAATAACATGGGTATATTATGTATGTTTATTAAATAAGCAATAATGAAAACAATACATACAAATTCTTCTACAAGCAAAATACGTAAAAATCATGTCCGGGAACGTTCCCGAAATGACCGTTCCCGAAATGACGATTTCAAATAAGAGCGCGCTTTAATTATACGGCGGTCATCTTAAATGCGATCTGACTTTGTCAATAGGAAAATATTTGAGATAACTTTGAAATTTCGTGTCGTAGAAAAGTATTTCATCAATAATTAAATGTAATAAATGCGTTCACGGATTGACGGGCTATTGATGTACGCTCTACGAATAATGAATAAAAAGGTACTTACCATTTAGATAAAATTTATTTTACGATAAATACTCTGGCAGCCGGCTTTGTTATTGTTCTCTACAGTGTTGCCGAATCTCATGATTTATCATGATTCTCATGATTTTTTACCCCCATCTCATGATCTCATGAATTTATGGAAAATCTCATGATTTTTCAAATCTTCCTTAAAAAAAGGATAAGAAAACATTCCTATTCGGCCATTATAATCCGCACATGCAAATTTCTTCTTATAATTTTAAAAGATTTAGAAATTGACCCATCTAGCCTCTACGGACATAAGTTGCACAAAATATTTATGTGTTGTTGTTAGAATGTCTAACAATTTTAAGATTCAAGATTTCTTTTATAGTCTATTTACACTGATGGATAAATCTGATGCTAAAACAATTTATGATATTTTAGTAACTAGTTTCAATAAAAACGAAATTGATTATAAATTCAATTTAATAGGTTTTGGTGCCGCTGAAGTGATGGGAGTGAACTCATCAGTTTGCACTTATTTACAAGCTGATGTCCCAAACTTATTTATAATGAAGTGTCACTCCTTTCATCTCTGCGCTTCATATGCATGTTCCAATTTGCCCTCAAGTATTGAAGACTTATGTCGAGATGTTTATTATTATATTCAGAACAGTCCTAAGAGAATTGCAGCATTTAAAACTTTTCAAGCTATTTTGGAGATAAAGCCCAATAAAATTTTACATTATTCACAGACACGGCGGCGGTGGTTTTCGAGGTTAGAAGTAGTACATTTATTTCTTGTGCAATATGATGCCTTAAAAGCATTTTAACGACGTAACAAAAAGTGACAACTTACTGTCAAGTAAAACTATTTTAAATATGCTCAATGACACTGTTTATTATATGTTTTTATGTTTTCTTAGTTTTGTGCTACCGTTTTTTACTAAACTAAACAAATGCATGCAATACAAAAAGCCCAAAATTATATGTATTACGACGTAAAAGTAGCGTTTTTATTGGAAAATTGTTCGATTGACAAACAAATTGTTTAAGGTTTTCAATGCCGTTGTTTGTCCTTCTTAGTTGAAGGTACTAAGCAAATATTACAGATTCAACTTCAACAACAGTGTTTTCATAGATGTGCAATCTTTTTTTTTCTAAAAATCACTAAATGTTATTTTAAAACTTAATAAAATGAAATCTCATATGTATTTTTTTATTTAAAATTTTTGTGTTAAATTATACATAATTTAATGAAGAATAAGCAATCTCATGATTTTTTTGAGGATCTCATGATAAAAAATCATGATAAATTTTTTTTTGAATCGGCAACACTGGTTCTCTACCTCGACTGACGCTTCACACCGAATGGCTGCGTTCACTGAAATGACTTGTGCGGTGTCGGACAAACTATTTTTGCATTTTTTACAGTTAAAAATAAATAATCTATTAGTATCTATCTTTTCTAAAACTAGATTTTGTATAAAAAATACGGTGTATTAAGTGATGACCGGAGTTGAATACCTTACATTTTTCAATTATATTTTGAACTTGTTGTTGAAGATTGTAGATTAGGACGCGTTCCCGAAATGATTTTCTATGCGTGTATATTGATTTTATTTAAAATTAAGTTTATTAATAAATTATATTGTTTGATAGACACACCAAACAGGTTAGTTTTAGTATTTAATCATTTTTTTTTTCTTAATTAGGTCAAGATTTAAGACATTAAATTGCTAGCGAAGCCAGTTCTGCACCTTGGTGATTTTGAGCCATATACTGAGACCGATTCACCAATTAGATGGTACAATGGATCGTTTTATGTACCGTGACATTTTGCAAAACGTAATGCTGCCACTTGCTGAGAATCAGTTGCCTCTGAAATGGATATTTTGGCAGGACAACGACTCAAAGCACACGTCCAATACGGTTAAAACGGGGTTTCAAGAAAATCGAATTGAAGTGATACAATGGCCAGCACAGTCCCCAGATATCAACCCTATAGAAAATATATGGGAAATTGTAGATCGATGAATTGTAAGGATTAATTACACAAATAAAAACGATCTGTTTGATAAAATTAAATTGGCTTGGGAAAGTATCCCAAACAGCATTATAAGCAATTTAATTGACTATTTGCTTCGAAGATGTGCTGAAGTGATTAAAAACAAGGGCTTTGCTACCAAATACTAGCAATATTTTAGTAAGACTAAAAACTAATTGTGCTATATTATTTATTTATAGAAACTGTAAATATTTATGTATTTAAATTTTAAAAACAAAAATATACAATAATCGATTCCTAAATTTGTTTTTTAATTATTTAATAATCGAGACAATTAAAGTTGATTATGTTTTGACCAACACTGTATGCACCACAATGCACATTGCAAGCGTTCTCAAACATTACTTTTTGTTTTGAATTACATTTCGGACAAAACACAATCTGTCACAATAATAGTGATGAGTCTTCTTAGTTATTCATCCATAAGCCTCATGAATTCCATCATAATCAGAAATGTGCTCCGAATCCCGAAAAATCGATCACGCAAATCATTCGTAGTGGAAAATCTGCTACGAATTTCAAAGCTCGTGAAATTTGGTATCACTCAATCCGAATGAAACGGAAATTTTGAATCTTTTTCTACGACAAGTAATTTGTGTCGGAATCGTTGGAAAACAGTTGTGTTTTTTATAAATATGTAAATATTTGCCAATTTCTTTTTCTTTTAATAATATTTGTTGCTTTGTTAAATGAAAGGCTTTATTAATTATTAAATGAGAAACCGGACATAGCTCAAGGATGTACTAAATCTCCAAGAGAAGATTTGACGCTGTTCTAGGAAAAAGTTAAATCCGAACTGAATGCTCTTGGGCCACCTTCCAAAGAAGCTTCCATTTGAAGAAAAGTACGTGGAAGATTTAGCTAAAAAAAATATTTTCAAATTCTTCTGAATACTCTTAGGTTCTGTTAGATTGGAAATCTTACATAAAAAAGAAACTTGTCAACAGCAAAAAAGTGAAAAATACAACTGGTGGCGGAGAGTGCTGGCAACATTCCTTCTCAAAGCTGGAGGAAGGAGTCATTCAGCTGGCAGGACTACAAAACTTCCACATCAGGAATAAAAAACGTACATTCCTTTGGGTTTGGAATCTCTGCCAAGCATGTGATTGTTTCAAAACAGTCCGAAACTGAAAATGTGGCTCCTGAGCTTGATGACCCACCTTTAGATGTGTCCATGTCATCCGATCGTGGCACGTATAGGAAAAATCAGTCTTCAACTGCCTTAAAAGTAGATGATACTGCAAACCTCTTAAGGAAGCAAATTGAATTGCAAAACAATTTTTATTCAAAAACAGAGAAGTATTACGAGGAACAAATAAAACTAAACGAAAGATATTGCTGTAAGCACAAAAAGAATACATATGCAGAGGAATAGACAGACTGTGTGACATAAAAAAAAAACAAATTGAAGAAACACTAAGACACAACAAAATACAAGAAGATCTTCTGCAAAAAAAAGTTGAAATAAGACTTAAAATGCTACAATTGGAAGAGGAGAAGCTAAATCGCCACAACCTAGATTAGTTTATGATTTTAAAAAACGAATTTGATCCATTTTAAAAAAGTTCCTATTGCCATGCTGTGAAAGCTTTAAAATAATATTAGTTTTAAAATTCTGTGGACTGTGAAAGTAATTTTTTATTTGTTCCTAATATTATCCCTCATAGCGTTTCCAATATTTTGGTAACTATTCCAATCATCAATGCCGATGTTTTCCTGTGACCATTCTTGGTCTTCAATATCAAAGTGATGAATATTTGTGTAGTCCAGGATACGATAATGTATGCAGATATTATGCAACTCACAAACCACTTTGATAATCTGTGCTACTTTTTTTGTGGACTGTAATGAAGTTGACGTGCACCCAGTGTGCACCGAAATCTGTTCTTCATAACTCCTATAGATCTTTTTACAACATTTATGTCAGAAATCTTCACAAATCACAATGTTTGGCACGAAACAGCTGATTTCAAAAATAAAAATGAAAGCTGCTAATGTGGCAATTCCTTTTTGAATTCTATTCGGATTTTGTGATGTACATTTTTCGTAATTCGTAGCGTAGATTTTGTGCGGAGGTTTTCTACGAATGGATTTTGGGATAGGGCTAATTAAATTTTACTTTGATCGATTATTATGTGTTCTTAATTCTGTTGTTTTACTTAACAATCACTGAAATACTTATAAAATAACCAACGTGCCTTTTTTCTTAGTTTTTCTTTATTTTATATCTTAAGTGCCTTGCACATGAGCAACGAACTGCGAACTGCGAATGGACGAACAAACGTGATTTTACACATTTCAAAAAGTCAATTCCACACAAAAACACATTTAAATTATAAGAAACCAATTGACACTAATATTAGGATAATAAAATTTGCATTTTGTTCTCTAAAACAAGAGAATTTTGTAAAAACAATTTGCTAGTAACGAATCGCAGTGTGGTTGCTGCGAACTGTCAAACTCTATTCGCGTTCCACATACCATCCACACTGCAACGAATAAATTGTTCGCGCTAAACTTAACCTCAAAATTATACCACTCTTGTTTTGTTTTTGTGTGAAAGATGATGGCTGAGGAAAATATGGAGAAAAGGGTTGACAATTCGTCGCTACCTGCGAATAGATATAAATGCTCATGTGAAAGAAAAGTCAAAATATGCGAACATCCACAGTTCGCAGTTCGTTGCTCATGTGCAAGATGCTTTATATCACTTACTTACTTATAGCTATGTATGTATAATCGGTTTCCTCAAGTTGTACTAATCGATACAAATTTATATCGCATCTTTCGCATCAACATCCTAGAAGTATGCAATCGAATTTTGTTGGGTTTGAAGCATAAACGAACAACGAAACAAAAACGAAATTCTATACAGAATGCCAAATATCGTTTTCACACAATTTCTTTAGTTTTTGAAAAACGAACGATTTGAAAAACGAGCGATCGTTTTCGTTTATTACAGAATCTGGGGTGACATTCTGTATCGCACAAGCGAATAAACGTTTTCGCGTTTGCCAACGATTTGCTTCATGTAACATAAAAAACGAAAGAAGAAGAAAATGAGGATTCAAAGTTACTGATTTTTCGGATCCATTTACTTTGCCAGATCAAAGGTGTGTTTTAATTATTTGTTGCTAATTATTGTTTTAAAATATTGGTTTAAAAAATTATAGCTTTATTCAACGATTTCGGTTGAGTAAAATAGCCTTCACATTCGTGTTGGATAATATACACATAAAAACAGGGACACGAGTAACATATTGTAATGTGTATACACTCTTTATCTCTTTTACTATCGTGCTACATCTAGTGGAGAGGAGAATTCGCTTCTATAAGCATCGAGAAACATCTAGTGGCTAATAGGAGAACTCGCTTCTTAAGCATCGAGAAATATCTAGTGGCTTAGAGGGGAACTCATTCAGCGCATACAAGAACCTCGAAAGGGGTAAGCATCTAGTGATAAAGTGGAGAACTTCGTTAAGCATCGAGAAACATCTAGTGGCTTAGAGGGGAACTCATTCAGCGCATACAAGAACCTCGAAAGGGGTAAGCATCTAGTGAGAAAGTGGAGAACTTCGTTAAGCATCGAGAACAACCTCGTAGATTCTCGAACCGATTTGAGGTATATAAATAGGCGCTTGGAAGCGAAGCGGTTCAGTATGGATTATTGGTTGTAAACTGCGATAAGTAAAGACTGTGTATAAAAGTAATAATTGAAATTAAAGACTGTGTTCGAAACGTAAAAGTTGAGTGTTCAATAAATAAGTTGAAGCGATTTTAAATAAAGTAAATTTGTGTTTTATTTGCAAGTGTGAATAAGTTTTAATTAGCGGACCAAGCCGAATATTACATTGGTGTCAGAATAAGGGATTAAAACTTATTGAGAATAAAACAGTGAGCAGTGATTGAACTATTTTGTGTGAATTAGTGAAGTTAAAAATAAATAAAAAAAAAAATGAGTAAAGTTTTGAAAGACTTAACTGTCCCTGAGCTAAAGGCCGAACTAAGCAAACGTGGCTTAAGTGGGACAGGCGTAAAAACCGAACTCGTTAAACGGCTGCAGGAATATCTGGAGCAGCAAAATGAAGATCCAGATACGTTTGCTTTCGAATTAGAAGCAAAAGTGGAAGAGGTAAATACAAATGTTGCCTTATCTAACATGATGTCACTTCTGTTAGCCAAATTTGAAGAGAATGAAAAGAATGTCCTGAAAGAACAGCAGAATGTTCTCAAACAACTAGAAGCTCAAAGAAGTGACCAAAAGCAAGAACAGCAGAATGTTCTCAAACAACTAGAAGCCCAAAGGAATGATGTTCTCAAACAACTAGAAGCCCAAAGAAGCGACCAAAAGAAAGAACAGCAGAATATTCTAGAGCGATTCGACGAACAGAGAAACCTTTTAGAAGGCAGGTTTGTGGTCTTTGAAGGAAAAATCAATACTCTCGACGAGCGCGTCGAGCGCGTCGAAAAACAAAATGCACGTATCGAGAAAATGGACGAACGAATCGAAACCATTACAAATGAACTGGAAAAAGTGCGAAAGATGAAAGCTCGAGAACCTTCTGGTGAGTGCTCAAGGAAGAGAGAAGTGAATCCTCCAAGCTTTGATGGGCAGATTCCGTGGTCAATCTACAAGAAACAGTTTGAAGCAGCAGCGTTAACAAACGGCTGGGACGATCACGAAAAATACATTGCTCTTACGCTTGCGTTAAGAGGATCTGCTGCTGAACTGCTACAAACCATCCCAGCAGAGAAGAGTGGTGACTTCACAGTTCTGGTAAACGCAATCGAACAGCGGTTTGGGGATAGCCACATGACAGAAGTCTTCCGAGTTCAGCTTAACAATAGGACACAGAAAAGAGGTGAAACTCTGCAGCAGCTTCAGGCAGATATCGAGCGATTGGTTCACCTGGCATATCCAACAGCTGGTAACGAGATAATAAATCAACTTGCTGTTGAAGCCTTTGTGAGAGCTGTGGGCGATATTAATCTCCAAAGAGCTATCCGCACTGCTGGAAAGCGAACACTACCAGAAGCATTGGCTTTCGCTCTGACGATGGAAGCTGCAGAACAAGCTTCCCAAAACGTGCATCGCGTAAGAGAAATAGAAGTCCAAGAATGTTCTTGTCAGAAGGCTACTGTGGAAAGGAGTCAGCGAGACGGACCAGCACGATGCTGGAACTGCAATAAGACTGGGCATCTACAGCGACAGTGCAGATTACCACGAAGAAGAACCACATGCCAACACTGTGGAAATAGAAGTAATTCAACCGTTCAAAGCAACACAAACAACGATTGCTTCCGAAGTTATTTCCCACCCGGGAAACGAATAAGAACCAACTTCGAGGGGCAGAAGCTGGTTTCTGGTATCGATGGCCCCAGAAACAACATCCAGGTTTCTCAAACAAAACGTGACAACAAGAGCCTGACCGTGGAAGCAAGAATAAATGGCAACAAATGTGTGGCTACCATTGACACCGGTGCCACGGCATCCATCGTACGGCAAGACCTAGTCAAGGAGGCATGGCTCCACAACACCAACAGCTATCGTCTAAGGACTGCAACTGGAGAGGCCGCAAAAGTTTATGGTGAGGTACGTCTTAAGATCCGGATGGCAGAGTTGGAATTCTCTCATCTGTTCCTGGTAGCAGATATATGCGACGAGTGCATTGTCGGCGTCGATTTTATGAAAGATCACGGAGTGATATTGGACATCGGGAACCAAGTCCTGAAATATCGAAACATCGAGATTCCGATGATCTATGGGACTAACTCGTATGAGACATCGCCATCTGTGAAAACCGCCATCAAAGAAGATCTCACTTTGCCTGCTTCTTCAGAGGTATTCGTGTGGACGAAATTGAAGGGTAAGCCTGGCAGCCATCGATACCTCATGGTCGAACCAGCGTCTGTAAAGTCCTCCCAAAACGTCATCATTGGGAAGACTCTTGTAAGACCTTTAAAGAACATGGTTCCGGTAAGAATACTGAACATCAAGCCGTATGAAGTTAAGCTTAGAAAAGGTGAGATTGTCGGACAATGCGAATCTGTATCAGCAATAACAAGGATCAACGAAGAAGAGTCAAGGCAATCCTTGAAGTCCGAAGAGCTGTACTCCATAAAGACGAACATTCTCAAGTCATCTAATCTTGGCCACCAACAACGAAGAACTGCAGAAGGTCTCCTCGAAGAATTTGCAGACATCTTTTCGTCATCGAAAAGGAAATATGGCAGAACGCAACTGGTGCAACATCGAATTAATACCGGGGATGCAAGGCCGATTCGTCAACCTGCAAGACGCCTTCCACTAGCCAAACAAGGTGAGGTTGAAGAACTGATAACCACTATGAAGGAAGAAGGTCTCATTGAAAACTCTAAAAGTCCTTGGGCATCTCCAGTGGTCCTGGTAAAGAAGAAAGACGGATCAACCCGCTTTTGCGTGGACTATCGAAGGTTGAATGATGTGACCAAGAAGGATAGCTACCCTCTGCCTAGGATCAGTGATACTCTGGACGCAATGGAAGGAGCACATTGGTTCTCAACTTTGGACTTGAAAAGTGGTTACTGGCAAGTCGAGATCCATCCTGAAGACAAAGAAAAGACAGCATTCTCAACAGGAAACGGATTGTGGCAGTTCAAAGTGATGCCTTTTGGACTTTGCAATGCTCCAGCGACTTTTGAGCGCCTAATGGAATGCGTCCTGCAAGGACTGACATGGAAATCTTGCCTGGTCTATTTGGATGACGTCATAGTATACGGGAAAACATTTGACGAACACTGTACAAATCTGAGAGCCGTGTTTCAAAGACTTCGAAAAGCCCACCTCAAGCTTAACCCAGAAAAGTGTTCACTCTTTAAAACCGAAGTGAAATATCTGGGACATATCATCTCATCCCAAGGAGTAAAAACGGATCCTGATAAGGTTGACACCGTGAAGAATTGGCCAACACCACAGGACAAACACCAACTCCGAAGCTTTCTGGGTCTAGCCACCTACTATAGGCGCTTTGTGAAGGACTTTGCTGGAATCGCCAAGAGTCTACATCAGCTAACGGAAAAGGGAAAGCAGTTTAAATGGTCAGGTGAGTGCGAGCGCAGCTTTCAAGAGCTCAAGCAACGCTTGTGTAATGCACCAGTGCTGACCTATCCGACTCCAGGAAAACCGTTTATCATTGATGCTGATGCCAGCAATGTCGGGATTGGTGCTGTATTGTCGCAGGTACATAATGGCGAAGAAAAGGTGATTGCCTATTACAGCAAGGTACTCTCGAAGTCGGAAAGAAACTATTGTGTAACCAGAAGAGAACTTCTTGCACTGATTTTGGCAACAAAGCACTTCCATAAGTATCTGTATGGACAGAAGTTTCTTCTCCGAACTGACCATGGAGCACTAAACTGGCTTTTGAATTTCAAGAATCCAGAGGGTCAAGTGGCGAGGTGGATTGAGAGGCTGCAGACGTACGATTACGAAATTCAACATCGGAAGGGGAAGCTTCACTCAAATGCAGATGCACTGTCTCGGAGACCATGCAAGCAAGACTGTAAGCATTGCAGACGACAAGAAGAAAAAGAAGTGGTTACTGTCCAACGAACAAGAGCCGATCCCGTTTATGGCTGGAGCAACGACGAGTTGAGGAAGGCTCAACAAGAAGACTCAGATATCGAACCCATCCTCGCTTGGAAGGAACACCAGGAAAAACCAGAATGGGCTGACATCTCCGATAGAAGTCCGACTCTGAAGGCATATTGGGCACAGTGGGACTCGTTTCATGTCCAAGAGGGTGTCCTTCGACGTAAATGGGAATCAGCAGATGGAAAGTCTTATGTAATGCAGCTAGTCTTACCGAGATCGAAGGTTATGGACGTTCTGCGAGAGATGCATGGTGGAGTTTCGGGAGGCCATCTAGGAGTAAACAAGACGCTAGAAAAGGTTCGACAACGATTTTACTGGCTACATGCAAGGGAAGATGTCGAGAAGTGGTGCCGAAAATGTGATACCTGTGCTGCCACCAAAGGCCCGAACAAAAAGAACCACAGCCAAATGCAGCAGTATAATGTCGGAGCACCCTTCGAAAGGATTGCAGTAGACGTGGCGGGTCCATTTCCGGAAACAAATAATGGAAATCGTTATATTCTGGTCGTCATGGATTACTTCAGCAAGTGGCCTGAAGCATACGCCATCCCAAACCAAGAAGCCAAAACAGTCGCAGACCAAATTGTCTTCAACTGGGTGAGCAGATTCGGCGTTCCATTAGAACTTCATTCCGACCAGGGAAGGAATTTTGAATCAAACATATTTCAGGAAGTTTGTGGGCTTCTTGACATCAAGAAGACAAGAACAACACCACTTCACCCACAATCTGATGGCATGGTCGAACGATTCAACCGAACCCTGAAGGAACATCTTTGCAAAGTTGTGGACGACAACCAGCGAGATTGGGATCGACACATTCCACTGTTTTTGATGGCGTATCGAAGTGCAAGACATAGCTCAACTGGTCATACACCGTCTGAGATTTTGATGGGAAGGAACATCAAACTGCCGAGCGAAATAAAATTTGGATGTCCCACGTCGGAGCCGCAAGCCGAGGATGACTACATTGAAGACCTCAGAGAAAGACTCCTTCAGATCCACGACAATACCAGGTTGAAAATAAAGATGTTCAGTGACCGAATGAAGACACGCTACGATATACGAGCAACAACAACAGAGTTCCAAGCAGGAGATCGGGTGTGGCTTTACAATCCCCATCGACAAAAAGGGTTGTCACCGAAACTTCAACGGGACTGGGAAGGTCCATATACAGTCATTACAAAAATCAACGATGTCGTGTACCGGATACAAAAGGGAGTCAGAGGAAAACCTAAAGTTGTACATCGCGACCGGCTACATCGCTACAGTGGTGATGAGAACAATGGATTTGTTCGGGACGATCAATCCTAAGGAGGGGGCAATGTAATGTGTATACACTCTTTATCTCTTTTACTATCGTGCTACATCTAGTGGAGAGGAGAATTCGCTTCTATAAGCATCGAGAAACATCTAGTGGCTAATAGGAGAACTCGCTTCTTAAGCATCGAGAAATATCTAGTGGCTTAGAGGGGAACTCATTCAGCGCATACAAGAACCTCGAAAGGGGTAAGCATCTAGTGATAAAGTGGAGAACTTCGTTAAGCATCGAGAAACATCTAGTGGCTTAGAGGGGAACTCATTCAGCGCATACAAGAACCTCGAAAGGGGTAAGCATCTAGTGAGAAAGTGGAGAACTTCGTTAAGCATCGAGAACAACCTCGTAGATTCTCGAACCGATTTGAGGTATATAAATAGGCGCTTGGAAGCGAAGCGGTTCAGTATGGATTATTGGTTGTAAACTGCGATAAGTAAAGACTGTGTATAAAAGTAATAATTGAAATTAAAGACTGTGTTCGAAACGTAAAAGTTGAGTGTTCAATAAATAAGTTGAAGCGATTTTAAATAAAGTAAATTTGTGTTTTATTTGCAAGTGTGAATAAGTTTTAATTAGCGGACCAAGCCGAATATTACAATATATTCCTCCAGTTTTGAGACTTTGCTCTACTTTAGAGATACTGGGTGGAGGAAATTACCAATGGTCAGTTGGAAATGATTTCGTTTGCCCTATTGCACAGAGTAATCTGTAAAAAGTTTTTGGCGAGTACTTGATATCCTTGGAAGATCAAATTTGTCCGGAATGGATCAAATGGTCATCGGATTTTGAAGAGAACGAAACAAAAAGTTACCTTTTCAACAAGTATAAGATTAACATATATTTTGGAGTTTTCATGTTTCTTGTAAACACCACAGATATGTTGGTATATGTTTATGATCTCCAACTTTATCAATTTTAAAGTTATTGGCTGTGTTGATGACACCCAAATAAGTATAATCCGGCCAACTGAGAACGAAGAAATGTTCTACAATCGAAAGGGATACCACAGTATAAATACGATGATTGTGTGTAAAAATAGTAGATATTACCTGAAATTTAAATCAATTTTGTATGTATATTTGGTATATAATTTTTCACAGATAAATGATCACAAGTACCGAATAATTGCAGTTTCTGCAGCTCGGATATTAAAAATAAACTTGAATCAAGATATAATCAACGTATAAGAAGAAATTCTAAATTACTATGTAAGTAATATAAAGATAAATCTTTCTATCATTTTTTTAAAAGTTTGTTTCAAGGTGACAGTGGGTACCCATTGGAACCCTGGCTACTAACACCGTATAGAAAGGCAAGAGGTCATGACGAAATACACTTAGGCAGGTGGAGGTTCTTGCTCTTTGAAAGGAAAAGTAGATACAGTCCAAAAAGTTTCTCAGTGTGTGTCAATGTATGTGCTGCACTTCACAACATTTGTATGTACTATAAAGTTGATGTGTTCGAAAACAGTAGTGAGGATAAAGCAGAATACCATTGGGAGGCGGAGGATAGTAACAGATATCCTCAAAAAAAATTGCAGAACACATTCGCAACAGAATTAAACGATTTCTTTATAGTTATTGTTAGAAATAGTATACAATAAAAACCAAAAGAGTTTAAATAAATTAACTGAACTATTTATTTCATAAATATAGTTATAAACATTCAACAAAACAAAACGAAAGTAATAAGTAGTTTCCTGAGATCAATTCCCATGTATGTATAAACAATAAACATATGTATGTATTTACACATCAGAAAACAATGAGAAAACAAAAAATTAAATATCTTCACGATAAAAAACAAAATATTAAGAAGTAAACACTAAATGAATGTCACAATGGTCAATCAGTCCTAATGGTATCACGAAAACGAACTAATGTTGGGTTCTTAAACCTAGTTCGTACTCTTTTAGTTCGTTGGTTTTTATACCAACCTTTAGCTCCTGTTCTCTTATAAATAACTTTCTTATTTGATTGATAGCGTTGTCTAAAGCTTGTTGTTTTAAAATCTGAACTTACTCCCGTTTGACATCTCGTATTTCTAACAATACGTCCAAGACTTTTTTGTAAAAGTCTTCACTGGAACTTGCCGAGTTCTTAAACATTTCCAGCTTGTTCATTGTTCCTCAAGATGAAGATGATTGTGAAATGTTCTTTTGAGTATTTGTTTGTTCCGCAAGAGGAACAGAATTCGGAACAGGAGCAGGAACAGTCTACTTAGTTTCTGAAGATTTTCTACACTGTCTTTTGACAGTGATGAGGACGACGAATGGCTCGTAGGTGGTTGGCTCGTAGGTCGTTGGCTCGTAGGCGGTTGCGGTTGAATATCGGCATTAAATGTCTTTATGTCATTTATCCCATGTACTGCTGACCGTATTTTTGCCAATTCCACTACAGCTTCCTCGAACGGAGTTAGTTCTTTTTTCTTGAATGGCCCACCACCAGTTTTGTCTATAGTTTTTATTCTCCGCAATTTTTTGCTTTGTGCGGTGTTTATAGTCGGCACATGTCTAAAAAAGAATGAAGTAAGTAAGTAAGATGATAATAAAAAAAACTATATAAACATTACTTACTTTCTTCCAGGCTTTACATTTTTTGATGGGGGGCTCATTCGAGTTACGCTTTGAGGTAAGTGCTTCCCACCGTTTGTTGTTCAGGTCCCTGCCTGAGCTCTATGCTTGGCTATTTTTTGCATGTGTTGTGTTGGAAGTCCTTTATAGAAAGTGAAATAAAATTATTGTTTTGTAAAATTTTATTGTAGAAATACTTACATTGCAAGCTATGTTCTTTTTTATCATTCCAACTTCCAAGCGAAGTTCTTTAAAACATTTCCTTTCTGGCAAAAAACAATCTGTCACAATCATAGTGATGACTGATGAGTCTTCTTAACTATTTATAGTATACAATTTTACTTTAATCGAAATGTAATGTTTTATTATTATTTTTTTTTTTTTTACTTAACAATCACCAAAATTGAAGTTGAAATCATTAGAAAGTTAGCTAAACGTACCTTCTTTTTCTTCATTTTGCCTTATTTTATGTCTTTAATCATATATGTATATGTACATATCGATTTTTTTGAGCTTAATGTATCGATTAAAATTAATTTCCCATCTATCAAGATATCTGACAGCTGTCAACATCCTAGAAGTATGCAATCAAATTTTGTTGATTTTGAAGCATAAACGAACACAGAACCAAAAACGAGATGCGATACAGAATGCCAATTCCCAATTATCGCTTTCACACATTTTCTTTCGTTTTTGAAAAACGAACAATCGCTTTCGTTTAGTTTGTTACAGAATCTGGCCCCTGATTTCAAATTTGAACTTTATAATGACATAAAACAGAGCAAAAAGTAATAAAGTGCCTCGACTCATTTCAAATTTAAACTCTAAGATGTCATAAAACACAATAAAAAGTAATAAAGTTAATTGATTTTCCTTTCTTTTTATTCCCATTCATATTATAATTTATTTACCAATAATAGTTTTTATTCGAACATACTTGTGCTTACATCATTCAACCTGTCCGTTTAAAAAAAATTTGAATTGATCAGACAGTTTTTTCCAAATTTTTATAATATAAATAACACGAAGTTTAATAAATATTATATAGGTTATAAAATTATTTGTTTTGTTAAAACTAACAAGAATATAAGTATATATTAGGAATAATTTATATAATCTATTACGGAAGTATGAATTGACTCGAACACACAATGAGCAGAAGAAAACAAAGCAAACAACTGGAATGCGTAGACAATTTTAACAGACTTTATTTCTCGCACCCGATCATGGAATACGTAAGTATTTGGAGATTTCTTTTAATTTTGAAATCCCAATATTTACTTCTTTTTTGAAGTACATACATATATACTTTCCATATATGTAAGTGACTAGTGTTATAAGATTTGACATCAGATCGCCATCGTCTTCGATGCAAACGGAATTAGTTATCATAACGTAGCTTTTTTATTGTTTTATTATTTTGATTAAAAATTTTAATGATACTTTGGAAGAATAAGTCCTTTTAGCATATCAAAACTATTGCCGTCAGGTTGTACCGATCGTAGTGCTTTGTCTTTTTTAGTTTTAATTTGTAAAAAGCCAAATTCGTCAATACCCACGATAGTAGCCTGTTCTCTTCGGCCACTTTGATCTTGAATTTCAATTTCCTGTTGCCTGTAATTATAGACAATTTTAGAATTTATGTTTTTAATATCGAAATAAGTTTACTTACTCGTTTAGCCAATATTTATAGTACATGGTGTAGATTTCATCTATCTTGCCACTTTGTACCAAATCTATAAGTCTTTCGATTTCATTGAAAACTAGAGCCATAAGGCGTTCGTAACTCAATAATGGAATTTTTTGATGGTTAAGACGGTTATGTTCTTGTATTAGGTCATTTATACAAACACCGGGTACTTTGTTGTCTAAATTAATTCCAACACCAATATTGACTAATATATCGTTTCCAAGGAATGTACTCGTCACCAAAAGTCCACCGATCTTGTGTGCTCCATTGATGTAGATATCATTGGGCCACTTCAATCCAAGGTCAAGGAACTGTAAGTTTAAAAAGAGAAGTATAATTTATAAAATTGTTTAAATATTTTGTTGCACTTTATATTTATAGCTTCTATATTACTTTACTAAAATACTAAAAAATCCAATAATTTCCCTCAGACCAATTTATTACAAATTCGTTGTAATTGCTTTGGACAAGCCATGAAATTTCCTTCTTTGAAACAATCCCTCTTAACTTGCTCTTTTAAAACAGTTCTGGGGTTTGAAAGCAACAAACTTCTTTCAAAACTTAAGACCAAGGAAATAAAAAAATATCATTGTACTTTTTATTGTATTTTTAAAAACATTTTTAAAAGAATTATTGCGTGACTAATATTTGCTTTTGTGTTGAAAAACTGGCAAATGAATTCTTCCAATTTCAAAAAAGCTTCCTAGTCGATATTTATTATACAGTGACCCCCACGACTAATCGGACACAGAAAACGAAAAATTTTAACGGTGCAATTTATCTATTTTCAAATATTAAACCCAAAACATAATAACATAAGAAATTCCAATGCGCAAACAAAACTCGGACAGCCAGGAAATACGTATGAAGTTGTTGGGTTTTCGGAAAATTTAATACTTTGTGTGCAGTCCTTTATTTTTTAAGAACCATTTTAAGTCTAGAAGAGAGTGTATGAACTAGCTTTGCACAAAATGTTGTTTCAATTTTATTCCTCTCTTCTAGAAGAATCCTTTTCACGTTAGTTTTTTTTGGAAATAAGGTGTTTTCTTATATTTTTGTTGAGATGTTCCCACAGGTTCTCAATGGGATTTATGTCGGGACTTTGAGGTGGAGTTTCCATGACGTGGGGACAATTATACAAAAGCCAGGATCGAACCCTATAAGCTTTGTGATTCATTATTGTCTTGGTAAAATTTCCAGCGATCACTGAGGCCAAGCTTTTGGACAGATAATGGTAAATTTAGCTTCAAGATGTCCAACTAAACATGTTGATTCATTATTTCGTCTATAAAATGTAAAGCGCCTAGCCCTGATGCAGAAAAAGATCCCCAAACCATCACCGATCTACCGACATGTTTAACAGTAGGTTTTACATTCTTCGCAACCAGTTCTTTGTTAGGTCTTCTCCACACATATAATTTGCCATCAGAAGCAAAAATGTTAAATTTGCTTTCGTCCGTGAATAAATCTTTCCAAAACTGAAAATCCTTATTTTGATAATCTTTAATGAACTGTAGTCTTTTTGTCTTATTTTGCTTGCTAGTGGCTTTTGCCTCTCCGATTCAATTCCGCTTTACGAATAACATTCCTAAAGGTCAGTGGGCTAGCATGTTTTCCCAGTTTTCTTTCAGCAATGTCAGCGAGCCTTGGCGCGCTCAAAAAATCGGCGTCGTTTTTAGTTGTACAAAAACGTTAAATGACATCCTGAACGGTGGAATGACTTCTATCAATGATTATACATCTCGATACAGATTTTTCATCTTGCGAATGTTTTATAATTAATTTTCTCACTTCGAGAGTAGTTTGACCTCTTTGTCTTCCCATTTTGAGTTTTATAATTATGTAACCATAAATTGAAGCTTTACTGACCGAAAGTTCCTCTCAAACAATCTAATATTACGTTTCCACTGGGCACTAAACCGAGATTTAGTTAGATTTGTCACAAATCTCCTTGAAATCTCGAAGATTTACCAATAAAATTTTAATCTCCTCAAATGAAGATTTCAAATAAAACTCATTGAAATCTACTTGGAAACATTAGTTTGTCAAATCAAACAAACTTTTTTTTCGGAGAATAATTGTTGAACCGACCCATTTAAACGCCAATTTCGTTTCTTGACAGATGGAAATGTCAACAAAAACTATCTGTCTCACTTCCATATGACTCAAATTCAAAACAATAAACAACTTTCAACAAATCACAGATGAAATAAAATGTAAGTATACAAAAATAATAAATAATGTACAAGAATATAATAAAACTAATTACTTACAGATGATGAGTGAACAAATACATACTTTTTTTCTTTTCGAAAGGAGAATAATTTGAAGTTTGGTTGTTATGACATAAACCAAACGTCAAATTAATCTCCTTTTCTTTGGTGGAAACCCCTCATGATTTATTTTAAATCACTTGCCTTAAATCTCGGATTTTTTGTTGGTGGAAACGTACTATAAAGTAGCCATTCTGTAATTTTAACTTTAACAAAATATTAAGAAAAATTAAGATGTTAAAATCGTTTAAAATTAGCTAAATCATCTATTGAGCTTAGTAAATTGCTAAAAATGGCAATATTTTCCATTTTTGATACTGGTAGTTTGGCAGATCAAAAGTTTCTAAAAATGAGCTTAGTAAATTGCTAAAAATGGCAACATTTTCCATTTTTGATACTGGTAGTTTGGCAGATCAAAAGTTTCTAAAAATAGTCGCTCCTTGATTCCAACAATCCTTAACAATGAAACTTCAACATTTGTTTACTTGCATTTTTTAGGAACTATATGGCAAGTTTCGCATTCTCAAAAAATTTCGAACTCGAGATTTTAATCAAACAAGTGGGTCCCTCGATCCCGTCCGCCTGTCTGTCTGTCCTGGTCCCTAAAGCCCAAAGAATTGGGTCGATTGACTTTAAATTCGGAAAATAAGGTTTTAAGCCGATTCACGTTAGGCGTTTTTTTTTTAAGACTAAAATTTGTTGGTAAAAAAATCTGTAAATTCGATTTTTTTTCAAAAACAAACCGTTAGATTTTTTTTTCAATTTTCGATACAATTTTTTTTTTAATTTAACTTCTTTCAGTAAAAAATATTTTTGTATTGCTTCAGAAGGGTACCCCCCATAGAACCGTTGTTTTGTTTTTAAGTTCTCTCAAGAACTAGTCAACAGATTTTAATAATTTTTTTCTACACAAGCTCTTATACTGTCTCAATAATATTTGTTGATCAAAAACGTAATTTTTTTTTTATTTTTGATTCTTAAAAAAATTATTACAAATATTTCTCTTCGAAATTTTAAAAATTGGTCATCATTTTTTTACGAAAAACAAATATGAAACGTATATTAATAAGGTCTAAATAACTGCATACCAAAAATATTTGTAAACTAAAATTGAAACACTATATATATAAAAAATTAATTTAAAAAAACGGCTTTAACGATTTTCAAATAAAAATTTCGAAAAATGAGAAATCAAATAGAGTTTAAAATTTTGAAAACAAACTTTTTTTGTAGGTACATTTTAAAATACAGGATGTTTTTTGATACATGAGCAAGTTCGTACGACCCTGTTGTGCATTTTATTAGACATAACAGCAATAGCTTAAAAAGGAACAGACCTCAGATTCGATTCCTCAAAGTGGATTTACATGTATCTGCATCTGCATAATGCAGAAAAGCAGAGGGAGGCAGACATACATTTATGTCAAAACCTGAAAGTGGGAGAGAAGATGCTATAACAAAGATGAACTTTTTCATCTATAATCTTGACTTCTGCATTATAAGAATTTCCTATAATGTAGAAGTGAATATCTTCTTCGATTTGATTCCTCAATCCAATCCACTCTTACAATTGGTGTATGTGTCCCCGCTAACAATCGCGTTCATTGTGTTTCACTCCTAAATCACTTCCATTTTCTTTCCAATCAGAATATCGTTGTGTTTTGAGAGAATATTCCAAAAGAGACCAAAATTTACGTTAACATTTCTCTTAAACAGAATTTGACAATTGGAATATTCAGTATTAGAAGAAGACAATTTAATAATGTATACATAAATAAATGAGTGTGAAAAGTATAACACCACCACTGCTCTATCAAGTCATAAAACAAGCGCAAGCAAGATGAACATATTCTCATAATAACACACAACTGGAGCCCAACAACTGGAAGTTGCTCGCCAAATACAACAAATAAAACCAAAACTGACAGCAGACAGCACTACACTACGGTTGTCTTTTTTATTTTCCCATGGAACTTTGGGAGTTGTTGTTTTCAATGAAGGAAAATTGATTTCCTTCATCAAATTTATTTTTCTTACTTGTTATTTTTCGTCCTGTAGGTGTTCTGTGTGTACATACGTATAAATATATATATCAAAAAAGAAATATATATACTTTATATCGGAAAAAATAAGAAAATTTTTCTAAATCAATAGCAATAGAATAATTTTGCATTTTCCGCCGCACAGTGAAGACTCTTTTGTAAACTACTTAAGTTTAAAATTGAACAAACAAGAAGAATGGAACGAAAATAATCATAATACAAAATGTAGTGTCCTTTTTTATGTATTGTTCTTCTACTTGTGTCGCGACGAAATTTTTAAAATTGAAATTGAAATGAAACTCAAAAAGTCTACCTATACCTTGTATCATCCATAATAAAAATAAAGTAAAAGAATAAAATGCAAATTTATATCTTCACGAAAAAGAACCAACAAAATAAATAACCCTGCCCGTGTTACGTAAAAAAAAAGAAAAAGAATTGAATTAATCCAACTATCGTCGCAAAATAAGAACCGACAAAAATTAAAAAAAAAAAAAGAAAAAATTGTATTCAAATTATTGTAACTTTCTTGATGGCGAAGGCGATCCCCTTTTTCCAGGTGGAAAATCGATTTGGTTAAAAAGTTCTTTTTTTTTTCTCCTTGTATCGCATTCATTTACGCGTGTTTATTATCGGTTTTGTTTTCTCACAATTGGTTTTATCTGTAATTCACTTTTTGGTTTTGTTCATTTTAATTGCGAGACAAATGAAAAGGAAATCTAAAAGTTTTTCCCCGTCCTCATCGTCGTCGTCGTTGTCGTTCTCATTTTCGTAGTCGTTGTCGCTGTCGGCGTCGTCGATCTAGGGCTAGAACCAGAGCCAGAGCGTTGCGATTATTATTCATTATAATTATTCATTTTTCAAAGAGGTTAGTGTTGTTGTTCTTCTTCTTCTTTTTGTTTTTGTTCTTTTAGCTTATTTGTTGTTGTTTATGTATTTGATTTTTATGTCTGGCAATTTGTGGATAGAAATAAGCATCAACAATAATATTTATCTTTTTGTATGATGCAACTATTGATTTAAACTATTTCCATTGTTTAAAATAAGCATAATAAGCAGATAAGTAGGTATATGAATTTTAATTATATACTTTTGTATGAAAGAAAAAGGGGTACTGAAGTCACTTAGACTTAAGGAGTAAGCCAGTGTATGAAGATGCACAAAGGAATTCGATTGGTTTTGATTCAAATCAGGATTGTCACTCCTTATTTAACTCATAAACGTCTCGCGGAGACCATGAATCATTATTTATTATACAAATTTCCATCATTAAAGAAAAGAATGTTAAAAAAAAAGAATCATTTTTTGGGATATGTTCTTTCCCAGCTGAGACTTTCAGTGGGGTATCTTAACATTTACCTATAAGCAGTCTTTTTTGTGCATATACCAATCAACAAAAAATGCGCTAGCTAATAACAAACAGCGAATATAAGCTAAGCTCCATTTAAACAGGATGTAAATACCCACTTTAAGTAAGCAAAGATACGTTCACTCTTTGTTTCCGAAGGTGTTAATTACATTTCGAACAAATGAATTTAGTTTTCGTCAGGAACATATCAGAAAAGTAACAATTTTGTGGTTCCACAGGGAAACCAGTAGGAAGCAAAGAATTAACTCTTATCTAGAGGTATCTTTTTATTTAGAAATGTATCGATATATCTGTACAGTACTGAACATTAGTTTAAAAAAACAGAACTATTGAGTTTTAAAGATTTTAATTATGTAACGTAGGAAACCAGTTACAGAAATTAGGTATTTTTTTAACTAATCAAAGTTAATGTCAAGAATATGATGCTAAGCTAAAAGAACTTTAAATTTTTTATCATTTCGTTAATTTGTTTCATAGAATGATTTTTATTTTTAATTTTCCAAACCAAATTTCTTATAAGAACATTTCTGTTTCTTGTTTTTTAGTGAATTCAACAAACTAAAGAACAAACAAACATGGACAACAACACCACAACAAATGTTAACAATGGTCTTGATGTTATCCAAGGAATGATTGATATATCAGCTGATCGATTGGAAGGTCTTCGAACGCAATGTGCAACAAGTGCTACGCTCACACAACAAGAAATTCGCATACTAGAAACTAAACTAGTACGAATGTTCTCCGAATTGTTAATAACAAAATCTCGTCTACCCGAACGAATACCATCAAGTGGTTTGGCTGCTTCTAGTTCAGAGCTTAAACAATGGCTGCGTGTTGTTGGATTAAGTGGCGAATCATTAAATGTTTGTGTACAAAGAATTAATACATTGGAAGATCTACTTCAACGATCGGATGATGAACTTCGTGAAATACTTGTGTACAATCCGAATTTTCGAGATGAGGAAATACGTCGGTTGGTAAATGCAATGGAATGCCTTCGAAGGTGTCGTGCAGCATTAAGTGATAATTTAAAAGAACCTGATAATCTATTTTGGGATTCGTGGGATAGACACCACCATCATCATCATCATCACCATCATCGTGGAAGTACTGGGAATATTGGAGTGATGGCATCACCAAGAACATATCGAACAATGAACAAACAGAAAGCTGTGCAGTCTCCAGTGAATAATAACTATGATATACAATCACCGCCTTCGACAATGAATCGACACAATGCGGATGAAACATCAAGTGCACATGGATCAGTTCTAACATTAACACCCTCACCATCGCCTCCAAATTCGCCTAGTCAACATACCAGTGGAAGTACAGGACCGGGCAATGGAACACCTGGACGTAGTGGACAAAGGAAATCAACTCCACCGCCAAAGAAAAAACATCAGACATTGCTGACTTATCATCATCCCTCAACACCCTCACACAATGGAATAGGAACAAATTCAATGACTGCATCGACAAGTTCCTCATCGAGTCAAGATCCATTGGCTATACCCATAGCTAAATCAAAATCACACGAATCGCAATTTCAAGAAGGCGCCAGTGGTGGTTTAGTTACTCCAGGCAGCAGCGGTACGAATGGAAATAGTGGCACAGGTACCAGTTCGAACTCAACTAACTCTTCAACTATGCCTCAGGCTATTCCCAGAACACGACTGCACACTGACCCCAGTCCCGAGTCACATTCCTCCTCAATGAGCTCTGATATCTTCATGGAGAATACTAATAACCTCACTGTTCCCCGATCGCCATGTACACCCATTGTATCACTGGGAATGGGACACATGATTGCTCATCGCTTTACCAAGTTCTTCAAGGTGATATCTACATGCGATTTATGCCAGAAACAGATGTTCTTTGGCTTGAAATGCAAGGAATGCAAATATCGCTGTCACAAGGACTGTGAACCGAATGTACCACCATCGTGTGGTTTACCCCGCGAATTCGTTGACGAATTTAAGAAAACATTAAAATCGAACGAAGGCTTCTTTCCGCCGTCAAATATTTCTCCCAATCTAAGTGGCCGCAGCGGTACCACTGTAAGCGGATATTTGTCAGGTCGAAGGCAAAAAGTTTCAATCAGTGCTAGTGGACATCATCATCCCGATAGCAGTTCACCAGGTTCCAGCTGTAACAGTTCCTCGCCTTCCAGCCCAGCTCTTTTTAACCATCAACAACAACACATTAGTGGAACAAATAGTGGCGGTGGAAGCTCGACTGCCAGTGGAAGCACTAGCACTGGGGCGAATCCTAATTCTACGCCCTCATCGCTACATAAGAACACTAGCCAATTTAATTTTCCCGATGTAACTATCACCAATCACCAGACAAATCAGACTTTATATTTGCCCACATCAAATGTGGGAGGACAATCTAACGCTGCAACTGCAAATAATAACACCGAGCACTTGGATAATAAATCTTCACATCATAATTCCCAGTCGAGTATTGCAAATAGCAATAATGCAAGTTCCATGAGCTCGATTCTCATAACAAGTGGACACTTTTCTGAGAGCAGAATACACAGCGAAACTTCAAGTGGACGAACTGCATCCACCACCGGATCAGTACTCAGTCAAATCAATCCAGAACTAGCCGATACCCACAAAAGTAATGACAGTGATAAAACGGTATCACTATCGGGCAGTACCAGCGCCAGTACTGATTCAGATAGAACTCCAGTTAGACTGGATTCTACGGAAGAAGGTGATTCAGGCAATTGGCCGCGTCAGAACTCACTCTCACTCAAGGAGTGGGACATTCCCTACGATGACCTGCGTCTTTTGGAGAAAATCGGCAAGGGACGCTTTGGAACCGTACATCGGGCCCTCTGGCACGGAGATGTAGCAGTTAAACTCCTCAAAGAGGACTACCTAGACGATGAGCATATGCTGGAAGCCTTCAAATTAGAAGTGGCAAATTTTAAAAAGACTCGTCACGAAAATTTAGTGCTATTCATGGGTGCTTGCATGAATCCGCCATACCTCGCAATTGTGACCTCGCTGTGCAAGGGCAACACCCTCTACACCTACATCCACCTGCGACGTGATAAATTTACCATCAATCGCACCACACTAGTCGCCCAACAAATATCCCAAGGCATGGGATATCTTCATGCCCGCGGTATATTCCACAAAGATCTACGAACAAAGAACATATTCCTGGAGAATGGAAAAGTCATCATAACCGATTTTGGTTTGTTTAGCTCGACAAAGCTTGTGTATTGTGATATTGGCCTGGGCGTGCCCAGCGGTTGGCTGTGTTACCTTGCTCCAGAACTAATGCGTGCATTAACTCCATACAAACCAACCGATGAGATTTTACCATTTTCAAAAGCATCCGACGTTTATTCGTTTGGAACGGTTTGGTATGAATTGCTGTGTGGAGAATTTCCTTTTAAAATGCAACCACCACAATCTATAATTTGGCAAGTTGGAAGGGGAATGAAACAGACACTGGCAAATCTACAAACATCTCGTGATGTCAAAGACATATTGATGCTGTGTTGGTCCTTTCAAGCTGACGATAGACCAGACTTCCCAAAGCTATTAACTCTTTTGGAAAGACTGCCCAAGAAACGGTTGGCTCGAAGCCCTTCACATCCAGTACAATTATCTAGATCAGCTGAATCAGTATTTTGAGGGGAAATAGAACGACTACATCAGCAGAAATAGCAGAAACAGCAACATCAGTATTCATCGATACTACATCAAGAAATTAAACAAGTATTGTAGTTTATTTTTGTCTTTGTCTTTTTTTCGTCTAAAAATCAATTCATTTATGTTATAACAACTATGTATTTGTATGTATAAATATATATATATATAAAAAGCAATGCTAAGTTTTTAACAACACAATATTTGAAAAATTCAAACTCAAGTATTACAAAATTATTACAATATCAATATAAAGAAAAAAAGAATATGTATTTCGAGCATAAAAGAACAGACTTTATTAAAGAAAAAGAAAATTAATATTGAACGACTAATTTTTTTTATTATTCATTTCGTTTCGATAAAAATACATTACATAAAAAACGTAACTATTTATTATTGGCTTGCCTAAATTTTGAAAAAAAAACAAACAACATTTTACTTTAAATAATTAAATTAAATAAATAAACTGTGAGACAAAAAAAACATATTATTTAAAAATGTAAGGATATAGTGTGTAGGTCGCACTTTAACTTACTACTACTACTATAATTACTACTACGACTACCCATATCAATGGTGTATTAAATTATATATATTAAATAAATAAATTTCAAAAAAATACTATTAAAATTAAAATATGAAGTCTTTTGATTTTGTTATTCTTGGATGAGACATTTTGTGTCTAATATAAAGTCAATATGGGATCTTATAAAATGAAAAGCTCTTTCAAGCTCACATAATAGTGAAAAAGAAATTAGTTATTTAATTTCTAGTTTAATATCAAATACTCTGTGAGTTTATTATTGCTTATACTTTGCAGTTTTTAACCTTAGAAAGATAACCTACGCTGAATTGCCGTATAAATTACATATGTTTCTTTTATGGTCTATGAAATATGGATATCTTTTTGATTAGGACAACATTTGTATTCATAGAAATGGGGTGTTTTTATTCCTACTGCTGAAAAATATATAATGGGTCCTATTGCGAAGACTATTTCCCTGAAATTCTGTTCAGCCCTATCGGCAATCTCACGTGAGAAATTTCCCCGGGAGTAGGTTTTCTCTCCCGGGAATTTTTCTCCCTATCGGCAATCTCCATCGGAATTTCGTTTTCGGGAAAGAAGTACAACCAACTTAACAAAAAAAAAAAACTTTCGAACACATTTCTTCGAAAGTTTTGACAGCTCTAATTTTGAGTGCAAAAAGTAATAAAATCAAGAATTAAAATGTTTAACGGTGCAATATTTGTATTATTTGATGAGGAAAATCGTGCCGAAAGACAAAATAATGATTTAAGGACTATGCGAAGGGTTTTAAGGGACAATTGCAATCCTCTTGAATTGCCAGAAGCAACGTAAGTTGGGAGTTTATATTTTTAACGTTGACCTCAAGAATTGTTTTATTTTTTTAGATTCAAAAAATACTATCGAATAAATAAACCTATGTTTGTTTATTTACTGGACATTCTGAAAACTTCATTTGCAGAACAAAAAAAATCTTTTGGTATTCCTCCTATTGTTAAGCTTAGCGCATGCTTGCGCTTCTTTGCAGAAGGAGGATACCAAAAAGGAGTTGGCAACGACCATGTCGTGGGTCTAGCTCAGTCTTCATTTTCTGAAGTATTAAAGGATGTTTTAAATATACTTGAAGACAAGCTATGTTCAAGTTGGATTAATATGGACATGACACCAGAGGAAAAACGAAACACAGCCATCCAATTTTACGAAAAACATCGTATACCAGGTGTTATCGGTTGTATAGACGGCACACACATCCGCATAATCGCGCCTACACTTAACAAACACTTATTTTATAATCGGAAAGGCTTTTTTAGTTTAAATGTTTTACTGGTAAAAAATAACCTATATATTCAGCCCTATACTGAGTTCAACGTGAACAAGATTCCAACCGGAAACATTTAATTTCACTTTTACCCTGTTGTGAGTTCCGACGAAAAGTTGTTCTCATTCGGACATCTCCCTGTATTTTCAAATTTTTTTTCAAGTAATTTGCAAGGATATCGACAGCTCTTCTCTCACTTAAATTTTGGTACCGAACAAGAAACTAGTTTAGTTGAAAGTGTAAATTCTCTTCGGGCGAAACCATGATAGCTTTTGAAATTCCGGGCGAACAAAAATATTCCGAGCGGAAAACATTCCAAGTGAAACTCACAATAGGGCTGATTATATTTAACACTTTTATTTATAAACCTACATATCCATAGGTTTGTGATGCTGATATGCGGATTCGGTTTGTTGATGCTAGCCACCCGGGAGCAACTCATGATGCGTTCATTTGGAGGGTAAGCGAACTAAGGTCATGGTTGGAACAAAAGTATTTAAATGGAGAAAGAAACTCGTGGTTATTGGGTAAGATCATTTCACGATGTACTTTTTTTAATCTAATAAAAAAAAAACTTAATGTACATACGTAGGAGACGCTGGATACCCACTAGAACCGTGGCTTTTAACTCCCCATAGAAATCCAGAAGATGGTACATCTCAGAGCCGATTCAACTTGAAGCATAAGCAGTGCCGCAACATCATTGAGAGAGTAAATGGTGTTCTCAAAAACAGGTGGAGATGTCTACTCGGTGCAAGGGAGCTTCACTACCAACCTGACAAAGCCGTGCAAATAACAAATGTTTGCTGTGCATTACATAACATTTGCATTCATTTCAATGCTGATTTTAATCCTATGGACCTTCCTAGGACGAGTATTCATGAGAGTAATGCTGACACCGAAGAATTGGAAAACGAAATGCCACCTGATAATTCAGAGTATATGACTGTATCTCAAAATATAAGAACGCAAATTGGAGAGTCAATTTAAAATAACTTTATTCAAAGAAAATAAATAAAATACAAAATTCACTACACAAAAATGGCTTATGTTTACTTAACCCAATCGTTCAAGCTTAGCTTCCTCAATTGCAAGCAGTTTTTGCTTGAAATCAAATTTCGCTTCAATCTCACGTCTTCGAAGTTTTTCCATTTCAAAGTTGCTACGCTTTTGTTCCTCAAGAGCTAGTTTTTGGTGGTCACAAAGACGATCAATTGAATGGTATATTTTTTTTAGGCTGATTTTTATTTCATTTCGTTGGTGTTGATTGTTTTCTTTTTCTTCATCAAATTTTTCTATTACTCGCCCAACCTTATCACAAAGCTCTCGGTGGAGCTCAAGTTCTCTTTCCAAAAATTCACAAGTCCTTTTTGTTTCTGTTGCTTCTTTAGATGAACGTGGGATTGGCTTTGTTTTATGACTGGAAGAGTCACTCATATTTGAATTAATTTGCCTGGAGTCGTCGGCCACAGACATTAGAAGTTCCAACTCATCATCTATGGGTATAGTTTCTGAAGCTTTGTTTTTTTTAGGTGGAGACACTGACAAGTTTTCTTTGTCGGCATCTTGGTTTTCATTATGCCTTTTTGAGCACGACGGCAACCCAAATCGCCGAGAACCCGAGGAACCTTCAACTGATTGAGTCATTCCGCATAATTTAATTATTGCTTCGTCCAAAGCAGAAAATTTATACTCTCGGAAAGGGCCACCCCCAGTTCCGTGCTTCATTTTAAGGTTTTCCTACATTTTATTTTTGATATACTTCTTTTTATCACTCCACACCTAAAAAAAAAATTTGTTAGCTAATTTTAGTTAGATTTAACAGAAACATTAACCTTTTTCCATTCAAATATAGACTTAACAGGTGGTCCAGTACTGTTAAGCTCACGATCAACAATTTTCCAGAATCTGGTTACTTCCTCCTTACTCTTTTTGGAATATCCGGAGGCAATGTCTGGATTTTTTTCCATCAAATCAACCAAAGTTTCCATTTGTTTTTTGTTGGTCGCCCTTACAAAATAAATAATTTAATCTTTTTTTTATTGAACATTTTGAAAGAAAAAATTTATAACTTACATTTTTTTGCTTCATATTTTGTTTAACAGATCTGTTCCCTATCAAAACAAAGACAGAAATACTTCGGGGGAGAAACTTCATTGCCGATAGGGATTTTTATTGGGGAAATTTTTCCTTGGAAATTTTTCCCTTAAAAAAGTATTGCCGATGCCGATTTTTCGAACTAGAGAACTTTTTCCAGGGAAAAAGTATTGCCGATAGGGCTGGTTATGTCGGATCCTAGTTTTCTACACAACGCATCTTTCGAAAACTCAATTTTGGAAGAAATTTTACAGACATGCGATGACGCATTGCGATAGATAAATAAACACCACTTTCGTTTTAAACCATCAAAAATTAGTGAAAGCGCGTAATCATTTGTTTTTATAAAAAAAAATATGTTTTCAATTATATTGTGCTAGCGTTTCTAGATGTTATTGTAATCGGCCCAATTTGTCGAATTGAACATTTTGACATTTTTTGACATTACAAGGTTTCTAAATCAAATATTTTTTAGAGAGATGTTTGTTTGCATGTGTACGTACCTTTGCATGTACGTACGTTCGCGATACACGTTTTCGTAGTCCATATCTCAAAAACCATTAGAGATATCGACATCAAATAAATTTTGTTATACAGATAATAATGCAGAAAGGGCTCTCAAGAAAATTGAGTAGGTGATTTTTAAAATTACATTTGTATGATTTCTATATTTTGAGTTATTTTTAATCAAACCTTTGAATAACAGCATTTTTTAGGCAAACTTTTGTACAATAATATCTTTTAAAATTCAATGATGACATTTATTTTTTTGGCACCAATAAGTAGCTTAGTTCACAACCTTTATTTTCATATATAATTTATTGGGTTTTCTTTAAAGAAAAATTTTATTATAAGAAAGAAATCTTTCAAATTATGCCTCAAACGAAAACATTATGAAATTTCTTGTTAGTTATTCTTATATAATATTAAATTATCTAAACATGCATTTTTGTAAAAAGTACTTAAAAGTTGTAATGTACACTCCGGGCCGAAAATGAGCATACCCCATTGAATTTTTTTTTATTGGGAATTTTGTTCTCAGCTTTTATTTCAGGTATAAGGTTGTTTGGGTCTAAAAGGAATTGTGACTTTAAAGTCAAAGGTGGTAGAATTAAGAAGTTGAAACACTTAGGCCAGTTTATTGGTCATTTGTTATACCACATGAATCTCGAAGCTTTCTTCTGAGCTCAATGAAACCGGTTTGATTCCTTTACGAAACGTGAAAGACTGATTATGTTGATATGATTCAGATTGTTTATATTCAGTGCCGCTCACTTGAATAGCGGCCCCATTATACAATATGTAACTGCATAGAATTCGGATCTTTGAGTTAGTATACCGTTGCAATATTTTTATATTTTAATTATCTCTTAAATTGCTTTCTCTGTGAGCGAATTCATACATTGGAAATGTTCCGTTAAATATAGTTTTTGTTAACTTTATTGGAACTACTGTGAAAAACGTGGTTTTATTTAGGTTCACTTGAATAGCACCACCCCCTATATTATCAGTTTTCGTGTGGATTACAAGCCAGGTAGTTATTACAAAATATTTTTCGATTTCTTTTAGTCATTTTAAGATAATTTCAGTCAAAATGGGTCGTGGTAAATCATTGGCAGAGAACGAGAAATCTAAAATTAGCCTTAGTTTCTGTCGTGCTAACATGACATGGAGTAAGGAATGGTACCGTGTTGTTTTCTCTGACGAAAAAAAATTTAATTTAGAGGGGCCTGATGGATTTAACTATTACTTCCATGATTTGCGGAAAGAGGAACATCATTTGGATCGTTTACACAGCCGAGTGGGCGGTGTTATGGTTTGGGGAGCCATTACTTACTATGGAACTTTGAAATTGCAGTTTTTGACTCCTCGTACGAATGCGCAATCATACATTGGGGTACTCGAGGAGGTGTTTCCTTCGATTATGGAATTTTTTGTTGACTTGTCATGGAAATTGCAGCAGGATAACGCACCCTTCCATAATGCCAGAGTAGTAAAACTGTTTCTAGAGCGTCAAAATGTCTCATTGTTAGTTTGGCCACCATATTCGCCAGACCTAAACATTATCGAAAATGTTTGGGCTTACTCGAAAAGTATATGAATCTGGGAAACAATATGGTAGTAAGGATGAGCTAATAGAAGCCATTAAGTGTAGCTGGGCCTCGATTTCACTGTCCTATATCAAAAACTTGTATGATTCCCTACCGAACAGGATGTATGAGGCTATTTATAAACAAGGCGGGACCACCCATTACTAATTTTAGTTTTTATTCATAAAATGAATGTTAATAATTGTGTTCCTTATAATTTAAAATTGTTTAAAAGTTTGAAAATATTTATAAATTAATTTTAAATAAAGAGGTGCTATTGATTCAAAATTTTGTGTCTCATCTCTTTAAAATGTATATAAAAATAACCACTGTAAATACACATTCCATTCTTTCCCTTTTTTTACAGAACTTAATAAACTTGATATAAAAAAAAAAAAGTCATTTTCATTACTTGTTTTAAAGATATTGAGCTTTAAACTCGAATTAAAGGGGGGTGCTATTCAAGTGAGCGGCACTGTATGTCGTTATACAAGAATTCTCATAGGTAAGTCTTGCCATTTCGAGCTAGAGCTAGGGCATGTACAGAAGAGGTTAAGAACTGTTTCCTCCTCTTCCTCATCAAAACAGCTTCTGCAAAAGTCATTTTAGAATGCGACTAGCCGCGTGGTGTGCTATCCTATTAGAAAGTTCCCGGTTATGACAGCGATTATCGAGCTTATATGCGATCTGCTTAGAGATAGGAAGCACCTTGAGCACTTTAAATCTAGTGCAGGCCAGATGTTTTTCGTGACCTGACACGTGGTGATGTTATTCCACCTGATGTTTGTCTTCTTCATAGCGTCTTGCATTAGCAATAGTGTACGATCCTTATAACGAGAAGCGTTAAGTCGAGAACTTTCGACTTAAAGCTAACGTTTGAGAAATCCAATATAGAGCAAAATTAAGATGGGTGAATTTCGACGTTCAAATGGGTTAACATCTCTTTTTCCAAAAAAGTTGGCTTTCGAAGTGGTATTTACGACATAAGTGATTTCTAAAACGTTCGCTTTCAGTCGAACGTTCGATTCGCTTCTCGTAATAAGGGCTGTGATGTAGCGATTGGTATGCCAGCATTAGCCAAACGTGGTAAAATAGGTTCATCTGCCTCACAATTTCCTGGAATTGTGCCATCTCCATTAGAGATGATCGGCAGCTATGGAATATTTTAAAGTTTGAAAGGAGTCAAAGAATAAAGAGAAAGTCTGCAATTTGCCTACGTTCTTCCATAGAGTTGAAGTTAAAAAGTTTCATGCAGTAAACATAAGAGGAATGTTATTAACAGTAGGTTTGGGTTGATTGTGCAAAAGATAGAGACGGAGAAGATTTTTTAAGCGTATACTGATTGATTAGCAATTGGCAATATAAAGTTATAAGAAGATTTTTAAGATACCAAGCCGAAAAACAACTTTTTTTTTATTCTAATATTTCCACCAATTTAATAAGAATTATTTATTTTTTGTTTTAATTTTTCCAATATTACTATAAGAATTATTTTTATTTTAGTGTTAGGTATAAGATTTTTTTTGTATTTTGGGAGCATATTTTTGAATTATTATTGTCAAAATGAATAAATTGTTGAAGAAACCCTAAAAAATGATATATGAAAATAAAGGTTGTGAACTAAGCTACTTATTGGTGCCAAAAAAAAATAATCATTGAATTTTAAAAGATATTATTGTACAAAAGTTTGCCTAAAAAATGCTGATATTCAAAGGTTTGATAAAAAATAACTCAAAATATATAAATCATAAAAATGTATTTGAAAGATATTTTTGACACCTTTATTTACCTTTTTGATTTTCCTAGCTTTTCTGTATCCAAAGATATTAGCATTTATGTCGAAAAAGTGCTTAGAACAACCTTTAATTTGATACCAAATTCATTGGTGTACACTCCGGGCCGAAAATGAGCATACCCCTTTAAGTATTCAGTTGTAGTATACAGTAGGCAGTAAACAATATTAGGTTGAAATGGAGAAACAAAAACGTATATAATTACATCAGTAAGCTAAATCAACGTATGGAAAACTTACATAGAAGCGACCAGCTTAGAAAAAATATAAACTATGATTCTTACTACGATTAAAGAATCTTCAAATTCTCCAAACGAAAATAGAGGAGGACATATTGTTTTAAATGGTATGATAATGACTGCAAGAAAGCTAGACAAAAATCTAAGGGGTTTTGTGTGAAATTTTACACTCGCAGGTTAAGGCAGCTGCTTGCCGAATTTACAATTGAAAATTTAGAATGAAACAACAACAACTTGTGTGTGCTACCACCAAGTTTGGCTGGAGTAATAGCTATTTCACGGGGGCCAACCCGATCATCAGACTCCTTTAGTGGTGCTTAATCGCTTTTTATGTTCAATTTAATTTTTTGAAGAACTTTTGCCCGAGCTGGGCTTGAACAAGCGACCTAGCGTGTGAGGAGCTATACTCTGTCCAACAAAAATAGTCAGTACACGTCTTATGGGAGAGCTTTTTTCTTGCAAATGGTGCCAGTCAGTGGTTTTATTCCCTTTTTACCTACTGAAAAAGAAAATTCAACCACTGACTAACACATAAATTGTTGTTGTAATTACGCTTCGACGAGCGTACATCCCCACAACCTTTACCATGCGCAGCCAAAGCCACACTGACACTGATAAATAATGTGTTCACAAACAACCCTCTTCGTATGTATTGAAAATAAGCAGATTGTTATTAGAGTTACCATTTCCACGTTAATGCAAATCATGGTGGATTTTTCTTTGGATTTTGTTTGGGAGCTTTCAGAATGTGTGCTTTTTAAAAAGCTTTTGAGAACAAATATGGGAATGGTGTTGTCGCTTGCTGTTTTTCGGTAAGTGAAGTTTATTTATTATTCTTCGTAAATTAACCCTTTGTTCCCGGAGATGTCAACTTTTTCAAATATTTGTATAAAAACTTAAAATTTATATAGAATGTGTATAATGAATAATGCATTTAAATAAAAAAAAATAATATTCACTAAAAATTAAAAAAAAAACCAGTAGGAATATAAAGAAAAAATATAGAGTATTTGGTTTAATTGCGAAACCACTAGGAAGCAAAGGGTTGAGTTTAAGCGAAAATTATTTGTAATACATGGTGTTATTATAGATGGTGAAAAATAGTGATTTTGTTCATAAAAAAAATATGCTTTGAAAAAGTGTTTATTTATACGGTGTTTTAAAATCAGTTCCAAAAAAAGAACTGCTTTTATTTTATTATAAATCTGTGCTGTGTTGTTTATAAATTGTGTATTTGTGAATATTGTGTGATACAGAATCGAAAATTTTCATTATTTTTTCATAATTGAATTTATGTTACTCTTAGTTTTCACAAATTGGTTTTTGAATTCGGGATTATGTACATAATTTATAAATTTTCTTAAACGGAATTTATTTTTAACTTTCAATTTAAAATCAAAAGTTGGTAGCCCTACTAATATTTATCAGAGCTTTTTCGAAATTTATAATGGGCACTACGGAAACCCTGTAATATTTGCTCTCTCTCACAGCTTAACGAGATTTCACTTCAGTCAGAGTGAGAGGTAAACGTCCTATCTTCTCTGTACTGCCTATTTTTGTTGGACAGAGTATAGTGCACTACGCACTACGCCACCGCACCCACATGAAAGTTGTAAGCCAATTACAGGTTTTTTCGTTCTATCGAACTATATTGAACCGATTAGCATTTTTCTAAGTACACACAAGTAATTGTTGTTGTTTTATTCAGGTTCTTTCTATTATCTCCTCTTTTGCATTTTTGAATTTTTAGAAAAACAAATAATCCTGGTACAAAGCATTTTTATCTACAAGCAAACCAAGAATATAAACGACTCTGTATTCAACAAAAAGGATAAGTACGAAACATAACTTCGAAAATGAGTATGAGTAAAGATTCACAATCTTATTGGAATTCTGTTGGCTTTTTTAAATGGTCAGAATAGCAATAATACACTTTCAATTGAGGTAAATGTTCTTATGACTTATTATGAAAAACTTTTATTGCCCAATCCAATTCCAAAAATGATTAGTTTCGCCATCCCAAATGTGTTCATCCCAGAATTGGATTCCTCATTTACAATGATAGAATTAAAATCATCCTTGATAAAAATGAAACAAAAACAAAGCCTCTGGTCCTGAGGGTATCCCGGTTTAGTTCTATAAACATGCCATTCCGGAATTTTTAGAATACATCTTAAGTTTCTTCAATAGAAAATATAGTGAGGAGTTATTATGTTAGATAACCCGTTTACTCAACAGCTTCAAATCAATAAGTTACTAAAGTACTGTGATAGTTGGGATCTCAAAATAAAAAGCTCAAAAGTTTAAAATTATGATTTTCAGATCATGCAACAGATATATAGGTTATCGTGGTCTTATTTTTTTTTAGTAAAAACTATGTTGATACAGTCTCCATATTTAAAGTTTTCAAACAACAGTGAATAGCTGCCTCTGCTATGGTAATGAAATATACGGTTATGAGCATTTAAAGGAACTGTAAAGGTCCAAAGATATTTTTTCAAACGAATTTTCAGGCTACCTAAGAACACCCTTAATTCAGCCATCCATACGGAGTCTGACTTACCTTACATTTTTCAAAAAAAAACTTAAAGGCAAATGTGGATTACATTATCAAGCTAATGAGTCAGACCTTGAATTTTAGAAACGAATTCATAAGATAAGTTTTGATAATGGTTACGGCCCAGTCAAAAACCGGCATAACCTTACTGTTTTGAATAAGTTTCCGGTCACATTGCAAACCGATAATATCGAAGAAGAATTAAAAATTTCTTTATACGACTGCACAGCTCGTATAGACCAGAGGTTATATCAGAATTGTATGGAAAGAGTTTCTTATTCAACGTCAAGGAGTGCTTATCGACAATTAAGTCTTACCCTAGGTGAAAACAATTATTTCAGAGATGAGTTTTTAGTTTCAGAAATGAGCTTGGCTTTCAAAGTCAGAACTGAAATACAAGAATTGAAGAATAGACCGCATAGATGTTTTGGCTTAACTTAAAGCCTATTTTTACTGTTTTGTAAGTTTTGTTTTGATTAAACTAACGTCGTTTTCAATTGGCAATCTGGAAGTGAAAAAAAGCATTCTGAATGCGTTCAATTGGGCAAAAGTGACAGTTCTGATTCTGAAAAGAAGAGAATTTCCCTTCTGGTTTTAAAAACAGAATCAGAAGCAGAATCACTCACACATTCATAAATTTTAAATGTCACTTCCTCCATGTTTGCAGCACAAAAACAAAATGAAATTTAGCGCGAATACACATATATGTGACACATGTCATACTCAACCAATACATTCTCCCCAAACTTCAGATTCTTCGGAATAAAAAAAAATTGTTCAATTGGGATTCCGAATCGAAGAACAATTCCAGATTGCCAATTGAAAACGACGTTAATAATAAACAACGGAAGAATTTGAATATTAAAAAAAAGTCGGACAAAAATGTAAGTAAACATTGTTTAAAATTCTAAAAAAACAAGAATTGTAATGCATTAATTAATACACAGGGAGCACGCAAGTAAGGCACAAATGAAAATGTTGACGGTTTTCATGGAGCAGCATACAGACTTGGCCAAATCCTTCTCTCCAAAGGGAAATAACTATAAGGAATGCCACAAAATGCTGTGGGAAAATCTTTCAAATACCTTAAATGCAAACGGGCCACCAACTAAATCCACACGAGAGTGGAAAAGGGTAAGTAATTATAATTTAGTCACCAAAAAAAATATTTCTAATTCGTATAAATTTACGAACATTTGGACAACGCGAAAGTAATCCGTAAAAAAAAACTTACAGAACCAAAATTCCTTAAAACAAACCGGAGGAGGCCCGTTTATGGAGTTACTGTTGGACACAAATGAAGAAACTATTGTAAAAGTTTGTGGGATTGAGGCAGCAATAGCGGGGATAAGTGGTGCTTCTAGCTATGGTGGTGAAGACGAAAGTAAGTTAGTTTTAGTTTAAATAAAATAGTCCTTTACATTTCATTTGAACATTTTTAGATTTCGATGAAGAAATAAGAACCCTTTTATCTGACTCGGATAAAATAATCATCAGACTCCTTTAGTGGTGCTTAATCGCTTTTTATGTTCAATTTAATTTTTTGAAGAACTTTTGCCCGAGCTGGGCTTGAACAAGCGACCTAGCGTGTGAGGAGCTATACTCTGTCCAACAAAAATAGTCAGTACACGTCTTATGGGAGAGCTTTTTTCTTGCAAATGGTGCCAGTCAGTGGTTTTATTCCCTTTTTACCTACTGAAAAAGAAAATTCAACCACTGACTAACACATAAATTGTTGTTGTAATTACGCTTCGACGAGCGTACATCCCCACAACCTTTACCATGCGCAGCCAAAGCCACACTGACACTGATAAATAATGTGTTCACAAACAACCCTCTTCGTATGTATTGAAAATAAGCAGATTGTTATTAGAGTTACCATTTCCACGTTAATGCAAATCATGGTGGATTTTTCTTTGGATTTTGTTTGGGAGCTTTCAGAATGTGTGCTTTTTAAAAAGCTTTTGAGAACAAATATGGGAATGGTGTTGTCGCTTGCTGTTTTTCGGTAAGTGAAGTTTATTTATTATTCTTCGTAAATTAACCCTTTGTTCCCGGAGATGTCAACTTTTTCAAATATTTGTATAAAAACTTAAAATTTATATAGAATGTGTATAATGAATAATGCATTTAAATAAAAAAAAATAATATTCACTAAAAATTAAAAAAAAAACCAGTAGGAATATAAAGAAAAAATATAGAGTATTTGGTTTAATTGCGAAACCACTAGGAAGCAAAGGGTTGAGTTTAAGCGAAAATTATTTGTAATACATGGTGTTATTATAGATGGTGAAAAATAGTGATTTTGTTCATAAAAAAAATATGCTTTGAAAAAGTGTTTATTTATACGGTGTTTTAAAATCAGTTCCAAAAAAAGAACTGCTTTTATTTTATTATAAATCTGTGCTGTGTTGTTTATAAATTGTGTATTTGTGAATATTGTGTGATACAGAATCGAAAATTTTCATTATTTTTTCATAATTGAATTTATGTTACTCTTAGTTTTCACAAATTGGTTTTTGAATTCGGGATTATGTACATAATTTATAAATTTTCTTAAACGGAATTTATTTTTAACTTTCAATTTAAAATCAAAAGTTGGTAGCCCTACTAATATTTATCAGAGCTTTTTCGAAATTTATAATGGGCACTACGGAAACCCTGTAATATTTGCTCTCTCTCACAGCTTAACGAGATTTCACTTCAGTCAGAGTGAGAGGTAAACGTCCTATCTTCTCTGTACTGCCTATTTTTGTTGGACAGAGTATAGTGCACTACGCACTACGCCACCGCACCCACATGAAAGTTGTAAGCCAATTACAGGTTTTTTCGTTCTATCGAACTATATTGAACCGATTAGCATTTTTCTAAGTACACACAAGTAATTGTTGTTGTTTTATTCAGGTTCTTTCTATTATCTCCTCTTTTGCATTTTTGAATTTTTAGAAAAACAAATAATCCTGGTACAAAGCATTTTTATCTACAAGCAAACCAAGAATATAAACGACTCTGTATTCAACAAAAAGGATAAGTACGAAACATAACTTCGAAAATGAGTATGAGTAAAGATTCACAATCTTATTGGAATTCTGTTGGCTTTTTTAAATGGTCAGAATAGCAATAATACACTTTCAATTGAGGTAAATGTTCTTATGACTTATTATGAAAAACTTTTATTGCCCAATCCAATTCCAAAAATGATTAGTTTCGCCATCCCAAATGTGTTCATCCCAGAATTGGATTCCTCATTTACAATGATAGAATTAAAATCATCCTTGATAAAAATGAAACAAAAACAAAGCCTCTGGTCCTGAGGGTATCCCGGTTTAGTTCTATAAACATGCCATTCCGGAATTTTTAGAATACATCTTAAGTTTCTTCAATAGAAAATATAGTGAGGAGTTATTATGTTAGATAACCCGTTTACTCAACAGCTTCAAATCAATAAGTTACTAAAGTACTGTGATAGTTGGGATCTCAAAATAAAAAGCTCAAAAGTTTAAAATTATGATTTTCAGATCATGCAACAGATATATAGGTTATCGTGGTCTTATTTTTTTTTAGTAAAAACTATGTTGATACAGTCTCCATATTTAAAGTTTTCAAACAACAGTGAATAGCTGCCTCTGCTATGGTAATGAAATATACGGTTATGAGCATTTAAAGGAACTGTAAAGGTCCAAAGATATTTTTTCAAACGAATTTTCAGGCTACCTAAGAACACCCTTAATTCAGCCATCCATACGGAGTCTGACTTACCTTACATTTTTCAAAAAAAAACTTAAAGGCAAATGTGGATTACATTATCAAGCTAATGAGTCAGACCTTGAATTTTAGAAACGAATTCATAAGATAAGTTTTGATAATGGTTACGGCCCAGTCAAAAACCGGCATAACCTTACTGTTTTGAATAAGTTTCCGGTCACATTGCAAACCGATAATATCGAAGAAGAATTAAAAATTTCTTTATACGACTGCACAGCTCGTATAGACCAGAGGTTATATCAGAATTGTATGGAAAGAGTTTCTTATTCAACGTCAAGGAGTGCTTATCGACAATTAAGTCTTACCCTAGGTGAAAACAATTATTTCAGAGATGAGTTTTTAGTTTCAGAAATGAGCTTGGCTTTCAAAGTCAGAACTGAAATACAAGAATTGAAGAATAGACCGCATAGATGTTTTGGCTTAACTTAAAGCCTATTTTTACTGTTTTGTAAGTTTTGTTTTGATTAAACTAACGTCGTTTTCAATTGGCAATCTGGAAGTGAAAAAAAGCATTCTGAATGCGTTCAATTGGGCAAAAGTGACAGTTCTGATTCTGAAAAGAAGAGAATTTCCCTTCTGGTTTTAAAAACAGAATCAGAAGCAGAATCACTCACACATTCATAAATTTTAAATGTCACTTCCTCCATGTTTGCAGCACAAAAACAAAATGAAATTTAGCGCGAATACACATATATGTGACACATGTCATACTCAACCAATACATTCTCCCCAAACTTCAGATTCTTCGGAATAAAAAAAAATTGTTCAATTGGGATTCCGAATCGAAGAACAATTCCAGATTGCCAATTGAAAACGACGTTAATAATAAACAACGGAAGAATTTGAATATTAAAAAAAAGTCGGACAAAAATGTAAGTAAACATTGTTTAAAATTCTAAAAAAACAAGAATTGTAATGCATTAATTAATACACAGGGAGCACGCAAGTAAGGCACAAATGAAAATGTTGACGGTTTTCATGGAGCAGCATACAGACTTGGCCAAATCCTTCTCTCCAAAGGGAAATAACTATAAGGAATGCCACAAAATGCTGTGGGAAAATCTTTCAAATACCTTAAATGCAAACGGGCCACCAACTAAATCCACACGAGAGTGGAAAAGGGTAAGTAATTATAATTTAGTCACCAAAAAAAATATTTCTAATTCGTATAAATTTACGAACATTTGGACAACGCGAAAGTAATCCGTAAAAAAAAACTTACAGAACCAAAATTCCTTAAAACAAACCGGAGGAGGCCCGTTTATGGAGTTACTGTTGGACACAAATGAAGAAACTATTGTAAAAGTTTGTGGGATTGAGGCAGCAATAGCGGGGATAAGTGGTGCTTCTAGCTATGGTGGTGAAGACGAAAGTAAGTTAGTTTTAGTTTAAATAAAATAGTCCTTTACATTTCATTTGAACATTTTTAGATTTCGATGAAGAAATAAGAACCCTTTTATCTGACTCGGATAAAATAATAGCCCAACAACCTACTCGTAATTCCATCACTGCAACTGCAACAACTCAAACTAATTCAATAGACAATCCAAGCATGAAAAAGCATGAATGGTCGGCATTACAAAGTATAAACGAGCCTCAAATCGAGGAGTCTATCCTTCTTGCGCGAAAATAGGTGGAGCTACAGGAGAAGTTCCTGTCTGTGCAAACGGACATACAAGCTGTACTGACTCCATTAAGAAGTCAATTGATGGTGTCAATGAAACCTTGAAAGCACTTTGCACGGTCATGGCAAATAATGGCAGTGATCGCTGTCTCTAATAGCTGAAGAGTTGCCGTTTGAAAAAAACTTTATTTTTGACTACTGCCAAAAGTGATATGAACATATACTTATGTACATTTATAGGTATAACTCTGTGACCCATGAATTATTTATTTTTTTGTTAAAAGTACATTTGCATGTACTATCTTCTTTGTTTTGTTTGTTTGGTCTTTTATTACTATTTTGTAAGTATATTCAATATTGTTAAAATAAAAAATGAAGTTCCCTTTATATATACATACATATCTACTTCTACATACATAGTTTTATTTTTGTAATTTAATTCAAAATATTTTTAATTGCTTTTTTATCTACTGCCTAATATGATTTGCCTAAAGATCATCCTTCATTCCGTTTCGGATTCGAGCTCCTTCATTTGAGTTATATTCCATTATGTTTTCCGACCTCTCGGAAGAAGATATTGGAATTTTTTTTGGGTATGGTTCTCTACTGTCTACGCAAATATTGTGCAAGGCATTACAAACATTTATTATTTGCGCCGCTCTTTTCGGAGAATACCGCAGCTTTCTTTCTTCCAAAATACATTCCCATCGGGCTAGCAAAATACATATATGTTTGACAAATATTCATCTCAACCGAAAAGCTAAACACACAAAGGAAACGAAATAAACAATACAGAATTTAATCAAATTGACACCTATGTATGTACATAAATAGGTGTCACTTAAAAAAAATCAACAAAAATTTGATAGTCAACTATGACTATCACCTTACACAGTCGTATTTTCTTGATTTTGATAGTCAACTATCAAAAATCAGCCTACACGATTCCACCCCAGATTATAAATTATAAAGGTTTTAATTTTTAGATACAAAAAGTTTTAAACATTGATTTATTTTCTGTTTTGACTAAACTAAAAGTCACAGGTTGTTTATTTTAAATTTCCTTTAGAGAATTTTTTTGGTAGGCAAAGTATAAAATACGTTTCTCTTTCAGTATTTAAGGAAATATAAAACGAGGAAAATTTATATTAGCTTGTCCAACGCCCGTTTAGAAAGGGTTAAATCAAAAATGGTACACTGTGGCGTATACGCAATTTTATTGGATTTTTTTTTTAAATTGGTAGGATTCCACTCATGACTTAAAAATTTATTGTTAATAATTTAAATATAATTCTTCACCTAAAGTTAAGGCTAGAATAATTTCTGATGTTTCAATTTATTAATAAATAAAAGTTCAAAGTTAAATTATGATTTGATGAGCAAATTAAATGATATAAAGGACGTCAAAAATTAAATTAAAAATGTCGGAAAAAGAACAAAATTTAAATTCATTAAAAATATGAATACCTCATAAATTAGCCTTTTTATGATTGTAATCTCTTTGCTTCGTATCTGATTGGAAAAAAGTGATGTATTTTTACAAAATTATGATGCTTGTAACTCTAAAAATTTTGTTTTTAATACTTACAGGTTGACTTGACAAAAAACTCAAAAAAAACAAAACAAAAAAATGAAAGCTACCAGAGGGGGTCAATTGGCGAAATATTCGACATCGCTTCCTGATTCCCGAAGGGGTCTGTCTGTCCGATTCATTTGAATAAGCTACGATATCGTCTAGAATCGTTGAGTCAACTTGGTATTTCATTGGAAGGTTAATTTTAAAAAATATGCACATGTTATTTAAAGCTCATCATATATTAGATTTTATTCGCTTTTTGGAGTTCATATTGAAGTTCTTAGCACTTTAAATACATCCCCACCTACCTTTCAGAATCCCATTCATTTTCTCAATTACTTTGCAACAAGCTTTATTTACTTTGTTGAATTTACTCTACGGTGATCCTAATTGACACAATTTTTTCCAACAAAACGAAGTGTATTCCAAACAATTTGGAATGTTACTGTCAAAACAATCGATGCCGAATCAAATTCAATTTTTTAATTAAAAATATATATTGAAGGCTACGAAATTTATCCACATCGTGAAATAATGCATCTGATTGTCCACAACAAAAAATTAAATTATTTTGTTTGCTATACACCCTTGCAAGATATCGATGAGGACAATAATGTGCAATTTTATACAATTGTTGAATGAACGTTCACAATATCTTTTTTTCACATTGATGGGGAATTTATTTGGGATATTTTTTTTTTTTGTTAAGGGAAATTTAGCATATTTCCATAGAAAATGGCTAAAGGTATTACCCCTCTTGTAGGGTTGGCCGCAAAAATAATAATTAATTTTAAGACACCATCTCTCTCTTGTTTCTACGCATAGACACACCATATAAAGACCGGAAACCAATCTGTCATTCTGGTTTGCCTACAAGCTGAAACGTCAATTCTCACCAGCGTTGCCGCGAAGACAAAAATTGTAAGGGCCATTTCCAAAATGTGCGGGCCACTAGCCCACTATCCTGGAAAAAATTTGTTTAAGAAAATAATAACAGTTTGTCTTTTCTAAATAAACTTATTGGGGCGTATTCATAGAGAATTACTAATGTCATGATTTCTTGATCTATAGTTTAAGGCTTATTGTTTGAATAAACACAGCTCTTATTCATAGTCAGTTTCTTAGCTGTGTTTAGTAAAACCCCAGGTTAAGGTTGTGCTCTACTACAATTATACTTGAAATGACAAAAAAAAAATACTGTTATATTTCCAAACTTGTTATTTTGTGCTATCATTTCTCAAATTGAATGTCGAAAAAAGTAAGTAAAACAAAACTATTTAATAAAAAATCAAAAAAGCAACTAACAACGTTCTATAATATTTTAGATCAACAGCAAAGAAAACGCGGACGGCAGGAAAACTGGTCACAGTCAGAGAAGCGATTCGCCGGCACATCAACATTGTCGACAATAAGGGAAGTGATGATACGATGATAATAAAAAGGGATATTGGTTCGATATACTATAATAGATGCTGTTAAAACCTGGAGATCACCAAAAACGTGTTATCCTCTTTTACTTCTTATAGTTATCCAATATTAAGTAAATTTATAATGAATTTGATTGTTTCTATATCCAAACGATATCTTTTGTAAAAATCCTTGTCGCTTAATATACATAAATGAATTGAACCGTGTTTTTTATATTTTACTTTTTCTTGGTGCCATATTTTGCAGATCACGACAAAACTCAAACTCCACTAAGGTATCTACATAATGTTCTTTAATTGCGGTATCAATCCACATTTTACTGGACAGCAAGTTTACGTTACATTTGTTTGTTATGATTTACTTTTTCAGTTTTTCAATTTACAAACAAAGATCAAATATGACATTTGGCTGTCATAATAACTACTTAAACACAGCATTTCCTTTGTTTATAGTTAGACCACAGATTTAGCCCTAAACTTAGGTTTAAATTTATTTATAAATAGCCTAAACTCTGGACTTGCTTAGTAACAAGTTAGCAAGAGTTTAGCAAACATTTATGAATATGCCCCATTATATTTCAGGTCTTTTTGTTTACGGTATTAGTTATCACACTTGTACAAATTCCCGATCGGGCACATTTTGGCAACGCTGCTTCTCACGCACCCTTATTTCTAATTCTAACATCAATTCACCACTGCTAACATCAATTCACCACCCACCTATAAAGTATAGTGATGAGAAATTCTTTAGGGGAGGCACCTAGTGGCTTCGGCGACATTAGCTATTGCATTTTTTGGGAAGAGTACGATAACTCAGGCGACAAAGTTTAATGACGGATTTGTATAGAACAGTTAAAAACAATCATTTTTTACTATGGGAGCGGGGTCTATTCTCCCCGTTTAGGCGTTAGGGGCAATTTAATTCCAATGTTTGCATTTTTAAACATTTTTTATAGAAAAATACAAATATTGGAACTCATACGGTCGTGTCCTTGGTACAATAATGTACCTACAGGAATGGTTTATACCTTTCTGGAATCCTTGAAGTGTGAGTAAGAAAGTTGCATTCACACTTTTAAGTTACAATCAAAAAAACTTATAAGAACACTTCCAAGTGAGTTCCAATGTGTCTACTTGCAAATTTAAAAATTTGAATCGATATTTGACGGTGTTTCCCTTTGATTAGAAATGAAAATTATATACTGATCGATCGGGAACCATACAAAGAAAAAAAAGTGTAATTGCGCATTTATTTTTCTCTAAAAATGTATTTTTTTATTTTATTTCTTATTTTGACGGAAATTCATTTTCCCGAACAGCTGATACTTTTATGTTCACCACAGCAATTTAATAAAAAAAAAACATCTGTCAAAACAAGTAAATACACCGCATCGAATTGTTGTTGGATTTCAGATTTCAAAATGGACGTAATGTCAAAATTACAAATACAACAATGTAAACAAATGGGCGTTGAAGGGTAAAACGTACGAAATATTCCGGTCTTCATATGGTGTGTCTATGGCTCGATCTGTGAAAAAAATAATTGTGTTTCTTTTTGAACTCTGATCGTTCAGAGCTTCAAATTCGTGTTTGTTTTTTAGTTCTGAACATGTTCAGAGCGCGCTCTGTGAGTTCAGAATAAAATAACAGAGTAAACGAAGTAAAATGCTGAACACAAATAATTTGATATTTGAAAGCCGGGAAATTAAAAAAAATCATCGTCAAAACAATAAAAATGGAGGAAGAGGATGGTCGCTCTAGTGCAGAAGGAAAGATAATTTAGAAAAAACTAATTGCATATAGCATTTTTATGAATCAAATTTATTTCAGGCGTCAAATGGACCAACGCTATGACTGTTTTTTTAATTAATTTGATTAAAGAAAATTTTGAACGCCTTCAAACTGACGACATTTTAAATCATGACAGTTTAGTGCTCAAGTTGTTTCATAATTAAATCAGAGAGCTCTGAACATACTCTGCTCAGAACTCTACTCTACTCTACTCTGTTCGCTCAGACTCTGCTCAGTGCTCAGCTCTGAACTAAAAAAGAAAAACGCCAAAAGAAACTAAGGACATCTATTATTAAAAAGTTTGACAAAATAAAAAAAAAAATATTAAAATCATGTTTCAAAAGTTTCTCCATATTTTGCATTCCATGAATATTTTAGGCATATTTTTGAGAGTTACATTTTCTAGATATTAATTATTAAAGTTACTGGTATGCACGTAATATTTTATAACTTCTTTTGTTGTAAAGGGTGTCCAGAGGTAATTTTTCAACTTTAAACTTCGATTATCGAAATACTAGCGGAATGAGGTAAAGAACAGGGGTATCATTCAAAGCACAGGTTTTGCGGTATTATTATAGTCGCCATGAGTCACTGGTCGGATCGCACCACGCGTTTGCGATGGAGCAATATTTGAAGTGCGATGAATAATTGGTTAATATTCAACGACTAAGTGATGGACCAAGCAGTGTGAGTGTAAAGATTCAGGCACAATGGTCATTAGACTTATTTTGAACCATCAAGTTAATTTAAAGTTAAATTTTTTGGAATCCGAGTAAATCGATAAAGATTGCTGCCTCCACAGGAATACAAAAAAGTGAACAGTGCATGTTGTTTTAAAAAAGAATTTAAAGCTCCGATAGGTTACAAAAACTGAACACAATTCAAACGGGACGGTGGCACTCCACACACAGTTAGAGTGTCATGGAAAGGCTTAAGACAGTTTGTCCGAATAAACTGTTCAGACAATACGGAGACACTCCATGGCCACCCGGTGGCCAGACGTGCCATTTCTATTTACAGAAATACCTCAAATCAAAGATTTACAATAACAATCCTCGTGAAATTCAGGCCCTGCAGGAAAATATTCACCATTACTTTCAAAGTACCCGTGGTGTGATGGTTAGAGCGTAGGACTGTCTTGCTATGGAACTTGGGTGCTTTCTCAAACTATAGCTAAACCAGAATCACGCATTCGGTCGTGCCGAATTTGATATATTGAATAGAAATAATGTACTCTTATGAAGCAATCAAAAGCAAATTGTTACCTCAAGCTTTGTGCTCGCTTTAGATAGTGGATATCGTAAGCTCGAGCTCAACACCCGAATAGATCTATTTTCTAATTTGACGCGCTTTAACAACTGACTATTGTATCGTCATGGCAATTTTGTTTGTTTTATTTTAAAATCTGTGTAAGGCAGCAGTAAAAGAAATAAATAAATAAATCAAAAAAATTAAGTAAACTTAAGTAAACTTTCCTCTCAACGCCCGAGGTTTGAAGCTACATTACGTTTTGCAAATTCTTAGGTCGCGCATATGAGATATATCGTAAAATCGGTAAGAAGACTGTCAAGAGCCCACAACGCAAGGTTGTGGTTTAGATATTAGCCGTTCGGATTCGGCATAGAACTGCCGGTCTTTTCCATCTCTGACATGACTCGCACACAGGAATGGTTGAGAGTTGTAAGTCAATAGGTTCAAGTTCTCCACGGACCGTTGCGCCACCTAGTTTATTTATTTTTACTCCAGCGAAATTGTAAACTTCCGACTGCAAGAGTGCATTGAAAAAGCGACCGTCATTTGGTTGATATCGCTTTTAAAAAAAAAAATTAAATGCGTTTAATTGAAATAAAATAAACCGATGATTTTCTTATATTGAATTTCAAAGTTGAAAACATTTCGCTGGACACCCTTTACACTTTTATATGCGTGCAAACATGGAAACACTTTTCCTCGTTTGCAATTTAATTCTTTAATCTGAATTTTCCTACTTACTAGAACTTTTTCTTCATTTGGTATCATTACATACAATTGAAGAAGCTTTAATACCTCGATTCCTCAAAGACTAAATTAAATTTCGACCTATAAAGACAATGTTACAGCACTTACCTGATATTGATCGAGTTGTTTTATTGTTTGTACAATTGCGATTGCAATTAGGTGCTGTGTAAGTGATAATCTTAATCCCAAAGGTGAATTTTTAGGTATATGAAGTTGTAGCGAGAACATAGCGCATCCCAATGGACTAAGCCACTAAAAAATAAAAGACACAATATTGAAAAGAAAAACAAAACTTCATAGAAAATAATAATATGCTTACTTGATTATTACTACGACCAAGACCATCAGTTTGTTGTCTTGGCAAAACGGCTATTCCATGAGTAAGATTTAATTCAGAAATAATATGCATTGAGCTGCTTATTATTGGCACATAAATAACAAGGCGTCCAATATCTTTTGTTGATAAGTTCTATAAAATAAAAATTTAAACAATATTTGAGAGTGATCAAATATTGTTCATGTTTTATTTTACATATGTATACAAAAATACTTACATCAAAATAATCAACAGTTGAGAAATCATCAGGACAAGAATGAATCAAAATTGGAAGAATATTTGTTTTGCCGCTTGGAACTGTTTCATTTTTCCCAAAAAATTTCATTGATAATTTTGATGTTTGAATCATGTTATCAGCATTATAGAAACTCTTAAGTTTTTCTAAGACCTCAAATTTAAGCTGAAAAAGAAAACATACATATATGTACATACATCAAAAAATTGTTTAAGTTAACAAAATAAATTTGTTTTATTTGTTGTTGCTTTTTTTTGTGTGAATTTTAATGATTTTGAGACTTGTTTTTTATTTAGAGGTGGAATTTTATAGTAAGAATCCTTAATCTTTTCTGTTTTTTAAGGAATTTTGATCAAGGAAAACTTAATGGCTGTAGGTATGGATAAAGAAAAGGAGAAAGGCTAACTGAGTCAAACGAATTCAAACATTCATAGTCTCACCCGAGGCTAGGAGAGATTCTGTGGATTCATGTGGTAACATTATATAGGAATAAACATTGGTCTAAATGGCTAGTTAAGAACAGGAGCGAACTTGAGGCCTCACTTAGACAATTAAATCCAAATTTTTGATAAGTTTATAAAGACGCTTGTTGCTCCACATCAATATTAAGGTCTATTCCACACGAGTTTGTCAGCTCCAACTAATTTTCATACCAACCGCTTCTGGCTCTTATGGTATCTAAAGCCACTTTCTTTTGACATATTTATCACTTTAAGAATGTAGTCCACCAGAAGCTTTAACGATGTTATGAAGAGCGGAGACAAACCAGTTTTCAACATTATTGCATAGTTGGGCTGTTAGGTGGGAAATGAAAACTTCTTTTAACATAAAACCTCTGTAGCTTCTCAACTATATCATATTGTTTTCCACCCCCTGCTTCGAAGACTCTGAGTTTAATGCTGTGAGCTATATTTTTGTTTATAAAAGACATTCCCCGTGTTGAGTTGATAGCAGTTTTGACCTTCGCTAGTTTCTCTTGACACCAAGGTATTTATACTCATTAACAACTTCAATTATCTCCTTGTTAAAAAGCCATTCTTGAAAATCATAACCTTGGATTTAGATAGGTTGACCTCCAGATTTCACCTGCAGGAGAAGTCCGAGAGCCTATTTATCACAAGCTGCAATGAAATTGGAGAATAAGTTTACAGGACAATATCATCAGCGAATAATAGGCTTTTACATCAACACCAGCATATTTTATACCTCCTGATAAGAAATACGTTACGACATCGATGAATAGTGCGAACAAAGTTGGACTCAACGTACATCCTTGTCCTACACCAAATTTAGTTTGAAATTACTCAGACAAGCCATCTCCATACTAAACCGCTGTCGAAGTATCATCGTACAAGTTTTTAATTACAGTTCCGAATTTTCAGGACACTCCCATCTCGAAGAGCTTAGAAATCAAACGCTGCCTTGAAGTCCACGGAAAACGTAAATCATTTCTTGTTTCTCGTCAGAAATGATCCACGAAGTGATCCTTTTTTGTAAAATCGATGTAAAGATTTTGTATGACGAATTGAGAAACGAGATGTCGCGGTAGTTGCCTGCCTCCTTTCTTAAAAATAGAGAAGATGAGGGTCCCTTTAAATTCTTTAGGGATAACACCAAAACCTAATACTTTAAAAGAGATGCCATTTTTATGGCACACCATCGGTGAACGATCTCATAATGTAGCTTTGACGCTTTTGAGTCTCGTCAAAAAAAGTTTGAGCCATTTAAAAAATGAATTTCTTGCTTTCTTGCAGTCTCTATTACACCAAGGTTTACCAAGAAACGCCATTACAAAAAGATGAGCAAGAGAGCTTAATCACTTCTACCAGTTCTCAAAGTATAATCTTTGTTGCGAACACAAATTATCATCCAGGTAGTTTTAAGTAGAAGTTTTACTTTACTATTTTCAGCATTACAAACAGTTTCTATTTCAAAAATCATTACAACTTACAAATTATCAGAATATGATTCTTGTACGACTTCAAAATCTTTCACTTAAGAATTTCAATATCCTCCAACAAGACTTAAATCCATTACTAAAGTTCCTTGCCGGTCGGTAAAAGTATAGCTTCCATCCTCATCAGTAACGTAAACAAGATCTAAGTTCTATCGAAAATGTCTTCTATTAAAATTCAGTTTTTGACATTTCTTTATTGTGTTAAATATGTCTATGAATTCTTAGTGCATATGTGATCTAATTATAATCACAAAATGCTACTCCGATGGTTCTTAACTTATCAAACATATTGGCCTTCAAGACGGTGTGGTCAGGTTCAGACAACATAAGGGATACCATTTACAGTCAACTGCATTGGGCAGGTTCAGGCGACATAAGGGACTTGAAAGTAAGGCAAGTTTCTAGTATCTGATTGGCTAGCTGTCAAGTCAAGTCTGCTTATGTCAAAATCACAGTTTCATGTTTTTTCATTCAACTGAAAGTTGAACTTCATTACTCTAGGATTTTATTTAATGTTATGTCTAAAAGGGTTAATTATCAAATTGGAAAAGAAGTAAGTAATATATCATTACAATACAAAATACAAATGTTGATGGACTTGTAGCTTGCCTGAGGAGTGTTTTGTAGACAATATTGTTTTTGGTAGTTTTTGTACGATGAACTGAAGGTAGAAGTAGTGAAGTAAAGTTCTGAGTTTGAAATGTATGACACTTGAAAAAGTTACTAGCTGTCAAAATATGCGTTCAAAGAATGCAGTTGACTGCAAATAAAGTCCCTTATGTTGTCTGAACCTGCCCATTCTTTGAACGTAACTGTTGACTGAGGCAACTAGTTTTTTTCAAGTGTCATACATTTCAAACCCAGAACTTTACTTCACAAACCTCTACTTTAAGTTAATAGTACAAAAACTACCAAACACATTGTTGTCTACAAAACACTCCTCAGGCATGCAACAAGTCCATCACGATTTGTATTTTGTATTGCAAAGAAATAGTACTTATTTCCTTTCGAAATTGACAAAGAACCCTTTTACAGAAAGCATTAAATGAAGTTGTGCAGAAAATAAATAAATCATAGAATAATAAAGTTCAGATTTCAGCTACACGGCGCGCGCGGCGCCGGCATTTTGCCGTGACCGTATAATATGAAAGCGTATATGCTCTTCTTCGCGCCTCTAACAAAATGTCGCCGTCCGGTTTTTTGCCGTCAAAACCGTGTAGTGTGAAACGAGCCTAAGGATCTGGGGCCCTACTATGTAACTCGATTCTACAATGAAATTGCTCGAATTCGAAAAATTGCTACTATGTATCTATTTGACTACTTTCGAACAAACGAGAATCGAATAGTTCTAGTAGTGCCAACTTTATTCTTATGAACTTTCGAATAAAGGAGGAACTACGTAATTCGAAAGTAGAATTCAAAACAAGGCAAAATCGAAAATAATCATTCTACATCAAATGTGTTTGCGAACGAAGTTTTTTTTGTCAAAGTGTAAGTAAAATGTTATAAATTCTTAATATGCAATTTGAATTTGAAAGTTCTTCATTCAACTTTTTGTGTTTTATTATTTTCCACCCCAATTACACCGGAAATTCGTGATTTTTGCCAAAAATAGCGTTTGGACTTTCGTTCCTCTTCCTCATTAATTTCAAAATTCATCATCAGCGGGCACATGACTCTTTCGAATGAAGTCAAAACTTCAATCGACGGGTATATTTGACATGGTTTGCTGTGTACGTCCAGCGTTCTTGTCACCACCGATTTGGTTTTGGTAACCTCTTGTTGCCAAAAACTTCAATGCTGCTGATAACTGAATGATAATCGGAACAGCATTTTGTCTTCTGCGAGAAGTCATGTCGGATGATATGGTGTTAAGTAAGAACATAAATCCGTCTTTGGAAAGACGATAGTTCTTAACGAAACTAAAACAAAAGTATATACATATTTTTCATTAAGAATGCGTTCAAATATTCTACCGTATATATTTCTGTGCCCCAAATGCGACAATTTTGCTTGTTTACATACCCGCCAAGATCAAAATGAGCTTCATCTGAAAAGATGATGAAGCATATATACAACCATATTCGTTCAGCGGAAAGATAAAACTAATTATCTGTGAAATCAGACATGATCTAAGTGTAACCATTCACGAAATAAGCACTAGTTGAAAAAAAAACTTTCGATGGCGAACCCTATATGTGCAAACCTTTCCTCACTCAGCTCAATTATTTTGGAATTATCTCTTATTCTTCAGCGTTCAATTTGCTCGTACCGTTCTTCATTTCCTTGCAAATTAAACCAAATTTCAACGGTGTTCATTTTGTTATAATTATACTTGTCCCAAAATTTGATGTTTTATTTATGTTTTTAAAACTGTCAAATGACTCGATACTCGTTCGAAAGTAGAAATTTTTTTGAAAACAAGTTGGTATAACCGGCATTCGATTCTACTTTCATACGTAGTACGATTTTTTATACGGCATTTAATTTATTTAGGGTTAGGGGATTAATTTTGTTGACAAAAATAGTTGACCGATAATGACAAAATAAAAATTGGGCAATCTAAAGCCATTAAAATGGCGAAAGAAGATTTGTTTAATTTAAAATATATGTATAAACTTACCTCATGTCTTCCCAAGAAATACGCATTTTGATAGATTATTTTAGGTTCAGACTGTAATACGGCGTCTTTTTTGGTTATAAAACCAAGATGTTTAACAAGAAGATCAGCAAATATTTCCAGGCGATTTTTCTCATTCTCTTTTAATATTTTGTATTTACTTTCATCAGACTCATATTCACATGGATTTATTTCCAAATGCACCTATTGTAGATTTTAATATTTTTAAATGAAAAATAAACATTAATAAAAATGTGTTGCTATAGTTATTTAAATTGTTCAGTTAAAGATATATATAAATATATTAAAGGCCATATTATTGAGTTTTTTTGTTAAACTTCTTTTACGGTAAAATAAGTTTTAAAGGGGTTTGAGTTCTACGTTGTTCAGACGACATCTTTGTATATAAAATCTTTAGTATTATCATGGAGCAATTACTTTTTGTGTTCGCCGTAGCCACAATGTGGCGTTGGAAGTTTTGTATAAAAAAGGTGAAGTAAAAAGAACTTCACGAGGTAATTTCGCGGTAGACACTAAGTGCCGCCACCTCACAATCTCGCGATGACAGCACTATGGAATTTATATGTGCAAAGAACTAAGTCCACTTAGGCCACTTTTCTAAAGGGGATTTCGTTCTCACTGAGTGGGAACTAAGTCCCTCAGTGGACTAGATTCCTGGAGACTTAGTTCCCTACACCATGGATGTACAAAGACGACATTTGATTTAAATGTAAATAAAACTATTTGGCCAGTTTATATTTCTAAGATTTATGAGAATTTTCTCAGACGGATTGACAGAGCAGGAGAACGAAATATAAACATCTAGCAATCAAATTAACTTTACATTTCGTTTCTTTTTTTGTTTGAATTCTAAAGAAATCAAATATTCATTTCTCACAGCGAAAGTGAAAAAATTTGTTTACAGTGTACCAAAAAAAAAGTAGAACAGTTGATTTTCTTGTGTTTAAAAGCAACTATCTATGAAGTTATTTGCGGTAAAGTTAAAACCAAAGAAAAACTTGTACATTTCAAAAATTCAATTAAAAAAAGAATAACATTTCAAATAATTTATTGTTTTAATACTTGGTATAGGGTCCTTTGGCATCTAAGACCATTTGTAATGTTTTTGGCATTGAAAAGGACAATTTTTTCGTTACAACTGGCGTAATTTCTGTATTGCATTTTTTAACTCTTTTTTGTTTTTACTTCTAAAATAAAATCCTAGAGAAGTTCAATTGGATTTAAATCCGGACTTTGAGGTGGATGATGGAGTACTTTCTTAACGTTATATAACATCCATATTTTAAATCACACCTATCAAGGTAACCGTTCGGAGAGGAATTTCCTGCAATTTGTCCGAAATGTACGAATTTTGTATTATCGTTACCGTTTGCATACACAAATCGGAAAAATCTCCGAAACACATTTTGAATTATGTTGGAAAATGTCAAACTCGTGCGATGAATGCCTTCAAAGGTGATTAGGGATAATAACGCATATAATTTCATGCGAAGCGTGACGGTGGATATACACAATTTTTGTTCCAATTTTCTCCGAAAGCTAAACACTGCAAAAATTTATTTAGTAGGCATATTTTAAGAAAGGTGGTAATGGTGTTGCAAAGAAAAGATTTGTACGTTTTTTTTAATCGATTGCTGTTTTGTAACTTTAATCGAGATTACTTCTTAAGGAAAAAGAAATTCAAAACAAGTCAAAGGCAATTTGAAATGCAAATATTCTGGAAATATTGACGCGCTTAATTTTGTTTACTTATTTATTTTAAAGTTTTTTTCTGTTTTAGTTTTTTGTTGAGTTTTTATGCAATTAGACGTTCTGGTAGCTAGTACGCAGTTCACACATCTTGATATCCACAAGGGGACATAGAAATCTCCTGATCAATCAACTGTCAACCAGATTGACCACATTGCTATAGACACACGACACTTCTCCAGTATACAGGATGTCCGAACATTCCGAGGGGCCAACATTGACTCGGACCACTGCCTCGTTGTAGCCAAGGTACGGCTACGGATATCCCGATCCAAGCCAAAACAAGGAAGTACTGTGAGAAGATTCGACGTTAGACTGCTACAATCGCAAGAGACTGCCATGTCCTTCTTCGATCGAGTCTCTAATAACCTCTTAAGAAGTCATATGCTGCCTACATTAAGCATTGAAAACCAGTGGTTACATTCCCTTGCAGCCATCAGAGATGCCTCCTCTTAAATGCTAGGTTTCAAACGACCACCACAGCGAAACCCCTGGTTTGACGAGGAAAGCCGGCAAGCGCACGCAGCTAAGCAACAGGCATAGAACCGCGGCGATGACGAACCGAATTCCGCTGTAAGGTAGATAGAACCACTCAACCTAGGCGAAGCAGATCAACAATTCCACCTACCCGACTCGACGGAGTGAAGATAGCTATATCTTAACTGAAGTCAAACAAAGCTGCTGGAGCTGACGGCATCGCTGTCGAATTATTTAAAGCAGCAGGCGATGACTTGGTAGGAAGCATGCACCAACTCATCTGCAAAATATGGTCGGAAGAAAGCATGCCCGATGAGTGGAATCTCAGCATAGTTTGCCCAATACATAAGAAAGGGAACCCTCTAAATTTCGCCAACTACAGAGGCATCAATCTCCTGAACATTGCATATAAGATCCTTTCTGCCGTTTTACGTGATCGTCTGAAGGCATTCGTCAACAACCTGATAGCTCCTTATCAGTGTGGCTTCAGACCAGGAAAGTCCACCATTGACCAAGTATTCACATTACGGCAGATCTTGGAGAAAACCCAGGAACTTCAAATCGATACCCACCATCTCTTTATCTATTTTAAAGCCGTGTATGACAGCATCTATAGGGAAAAGCTCTACAGAGCAATGTCTAGTTTTAGCATCCCTGTCAAACTTATCCGTTTGTGCAGAATGACGTTGGAGAATGCACGCTGCTCTATCAAGGGCGGAAAAGATCTCACTGATGCATTTTATGTCAAAAAAAGGTTTTAGACAAGGCGATGCACTGTCATGCGACTTCTTCAACATCGTTCTGGAAAGAATTGTTGAAAACTCAACCGTCAACACTAGAGGCACAATCTTCCAAAGGTCCATCCAATTATTAGGATACGCAGATGATATTGACATAATTGGAAGATCAAAGCGTGATGTCAGTGGAGCGTTTTTTGAGCATTGCGACGGAAACGAAGAAGATGGGTTTAGTGGTCAATGAGGGCAAGACCAAGTATATGCTGTCATCAAAAAAGGACATTGAACGACGACGTCTTGGACAAAACGTCACCATGGACAGCTATAACTTTGAGGTAGTCGAGGGCTTTGTCTACCTAGGTACCGCTATAAACTCAGACAACAACACAGGCGCTGAAATCAAACTAAGAATAACTTTTGGAAATCGCTGCTTCTTTGGACTTAGAAGGCAATTGAGTAGTAAAGTCCACTCTCTAGCATCTAAGATCACCATCTATAAGACACTTATCATCCCGGTAAGACACAGGCGCTGAGGCCCTTACCCTTTCAAAGAAATAACGAAAAATTCTTCATGTGATTTTTGGTCCCGTCTGCCTAGATAGAGAGTGGAGGAGAAGATACAACCTTTGTATATATAATCTATAGTACTCTTATGGAACACGAATTTTTAGTTCATTGACGACATACAGGCGGCGCTCGGAGTACTGAAAATTTGTTGTGCAGATTTCAGAAATTAAAACAGAAATGAGTTGAGGAAAAGAGGGTTTTATTATTTTCTCTCTTGTTAGAAATTAAGAGAGTAAGGGATGTAACAAAATAATACAGTTGCTTAGATTTTTTATTGTGTGTTGTCTTGCCATTGAGATATTCCCTTTGTAGGTATATGAAGTGGATTATATATACAAAGATATTCCTATGAATTGAGCTTTGTAGGTTTTGTTTTTGTTGCATTTGATTTCAAATTTATAAAATCTAAAATAATTCAATTTTCTTTTCACAATGAATACACTGTTGTCATATTTTGAATATTGTACATAGTTGTGTGGATGTGCATATTTAAAAATTGGCAACAGATTTTTGTTGTTTTTTTTTTCATTTTTTGGAAAGAAATAATACGGTAGGTAGGGAAATTCAATTTTGAGTCAGATATGTATGTAGGGAGGTGAGTACAATTTTTGTTACTCGTAAGTTGGATATGTATTTAGGTACAAATTTGAAAACACTAATTAGATAGTGTTTACAAATTTGTACCTATGCTAATGTAGGTATAGGTATAGCTACATTTTTATCATAGGTTATTCGTATTTGATATTCTATTGTAAGCATATTTATAAAGTATGATAGGTACAGATACATATATAGAAAAAACTGTAGGTTGACTTTTTCTAAAAATTTTAAGAAATGTTATCAACAGTATCTTGTATTAAATAAATTAAATTTGAAGACAATAGTTTCAACTCTCCTCGAAATATTTGGAGCAAAAAAAAAACTTACCAATTGATAGTTAATTTTTGTTTTGTTGAAAAAAGGTGTCAATTCGAAATATTTGGAGCAAAAAAAAAACTTACGAATTGATAGTTAATTTTTGTTTTGTTGAAAAAAGGTGTCAATTCGATCTTTTTTAAATTTTATCTAATGTTAAAAATAACTTATTATTGGAAGTTAATAATTATAACTAAAAAAAGAGGCTGGGATGCGACCCACACTGATAACTTTCCATTCCGTCTGTAGATTTGTCTTGCTTAAAAGTTTTTAGGTTTTCGTGTTGGGTTAAAAAAGTTGTTAGTTGAATTATTCTTAAAAATTTTAAAATTACCAACAATATTTTTCATTTAAAGAAATAGTTTAATTTGAAAATCTAGTTTTATTAAATAGATTTTTAGTCGAAAACAAATTTTTACCAATTTAAGTAGCATTTCTTAAATTTTTACAAATTGGATGAATGAAATTAATTTGAGAGGTATCAAGAATCGAACATCAATTTTTACCAAATTTGCGTACTATTTTTTGTAGATTTTATTTTTTTATGAAAAAACTACTGAATATCGAAAACAATATACATATTCTGTGAAATAAAAAGAGTTTGAAGTTTTTGTAAAAACCTGCCAAGATTTTTCTCAAAATTTTACTGAATGTTGACAGCAATATTTTTCAAAAGATAAAAGTAGTTAAAAACCAATATCTCAAAGTTTTCAAAAGATATTTGAGTCGAAAATCAATTTTTACTAACTTTTATTAATTTTTTTGTTTAGGTTTTCATTTTTTATAAAAAAAACAGTCAATTCGATTTTTCTCAAAAATTTTACCAAATGTTAAAAACGTTATTTTTCTTTGCAATTATTTTGGAGATAAAATAGTTTTTGTTCGTAAAATATTCGAGGTGACACATTTTTTTTCAGTTTTTTTTATTTATTTTTTTTTTCAAAAAAAATATTTAATTGGTATCACGTTAGAATACATGATATAAAATTTAATTCAAGTCTCTAGCGTCATTGGTTCGTGAGATATTTTGGGTTAACCGAAATGTACACTTTTTTTTCGAAAGCCAATTTTAACCAATTTTGCGTTTTAATTTTTACAACAAAATTGAATGTTGTTTTTTTATAAAAAACAATATATTAAATTCTTTAAAAGATATTTGAGTCGAAAATAAATTTTTACCAACTTTTAGATGTTTTTTTAGGTTTTTTTTTTAAAAAAAAACTGTCAATTCGATTTTTATCAAAATTATAACAGATGTCGAAAACGATTTTATATTAAATTAACAGATATGAAAAGTTTATTATGTGTTTCAATTTGCCATTAGTTTGACGGAAGTGTCACTTTTGATGTTTTTGGGACATTTATATTCGTGTTTAAATCTTAGTTCTAGAGCTTCCAGAGCAAATTCACTTCAAAAAGTAGATTTCTTTTATTTTTAAGATATTAAAAGATTTTGTATTTAATAAGAAATCCATTTTGAAAGAAAAAAACACTTTAAGAATGTCGTTAAATTACTAAAAAGTCTTTAGATAAAGTCTTTAATTGTGCAACTTAACTTAAGGGGTGTGAAATCCATTACGGCAATACTATAACTTTTGAACTCAAGGGAATTTCTAAGAAAATGAAAAAAAAAAAAAAATTCTTCCAGGGGGTGTCATAACCCCTACAACCCCCCTGGATCCGCCATTGACTTTTATTTGTCTTCTTTTCAAATACACTTAGGTACATACCTGTATTGATACCGTATTCTTTTCATTACAATAATAATAATTCCTACTTTTCATTTGACCTAATATACATATGTAGATGCATATATACCTAAGAAAAACAAAAACATTGTACCTATTTTCTTTTTGTTTTGAAAATAGGTATTTCAACGTATTTTTGCCTTTTTCATTGGCAATCGGCAAACTGGCAACAGTTACAAAATTAAATTTGAATTGGTATTTGGCTTATTGGTATTTGTCTTTATTATTGCTTTATACATAAATAAATAAACAAACGAATTTCTCTTTATTCTCTCCCTCCAACTCCAACCATAGCTACTTTTGATTACATTCTTCTCTTTTATTTTATAACTCTGTTTTGTATTGTCTCTTAATTTCCCGAAATAAAATTCTGCACAAACTTTGCAGATTTAGTTCATTGTCGTCAGCCAAGACGTCGCTTCGTTCGTTCCTCTTCATGATTGTACTATTCCACTTCATATACAAAGATACAACGACGAACTTACGGGCTGTACAGCGACACTGACCTGGTTACCAGAATTAAAGTCCAACGACTTAGATGGCTGGGTCATGTAGAGCGAATGGACATCAACGCTCCAGCCCGGACGGTCTTCGAATCCAATCCCGAGGGACGGCGCAGTAGAGGAAGACCGCGACTCAGGTGGCGCACACAGGTGGGTGAAGACCTCAACCAACTTGACTAGATAGGGACCGAGCAGGCTGGAGACGCATGTTGTTTGAGGCCCAGGCCCGCCCCGGACTGTAGAATCACCTTAAGAAAGTTTTATGCAATGATTGGTTTTTCAATTTTGTTTTCTTTTTGTAAGTAAAGTTTTTGAAATAAAAAAAATGTCTTAGTATTTCATTTCGGGTTTGAACTGCATAACAATGGTACTCTGATCTTGTAGTCATGTAACCATGTTGACAAATTGTAAAATATCAAATTGTATTTATTCTCCAAATAAGAAAATCTTCTTATTGGAAATTTTTCCGATCAGTTACCACGATAGGGGTGAATATCAACGAGGAATGTTTTGGGTCATTGTCATGAACTAAACAAAAATTATCTGCAATGTCCAATTTGAATGCATAAATTATTTTTCAAAATATTCAGGTAGTCAATTTTATTCGTTGTTCCTTCCACAAATTGAAAATGCCGAACTCCATTTTCCACATCCTACCCCACAGCATGACGTTGCCACCACCATATTTTTTAGTGCAAATTCTTCGCATCCAACACTGTGTCCCATTTTCTCCAAACAAAACGTCGAGCATCCCATCCAAAAATGTTGAATTTGGATTTGTCATAAAAATAACAGAAATCCAAAACTCTATCGGATTTTATTCTTTGGCATATTGTAGGCGCTTCTTGACATTTATGGCGGATAAAAATAGTTTGTTTCGAGGCGTAAGACCTCGAATCTAAATCTTTCGAATGTACAAAATTTGGTACCGTCCGTCTGTGGACGAACTTGGACTACTTTGTTCTTGTCGAAATTCCACTATCGAAATTTTTAAATTATTGTGTACAACCCTTACTTTGTTGAGTATCAATTTTTCTTGGTGTCTCACTTAATCTTGGTTTGGATAAAAATCCGTTTTTCTTGTACGAATTAATAAGATTCTGAATTATGGAATGTGATTTTTTTTATTAAGATAATTTGTTAAAATAAATGTACTTTACTAAATCTGGATATTTAAGAAATTTCATAAAATCCTCGTTTTTGGTAAGTATTTTATTTTTCTATTGTAAATGACTCCATAGAAATTTGTATAGAAAATCGACAATTCTTTTTGGTTTCTGAGAATACCGAAATCTCTAAGATCTTAAAAATATGTATAAAATTTGGGCCAGCTTATTTTAAGCATATTTTGATTTATTGACCTTTAACTTAAATTTTTGAAAAAAAAAACCCTAAAACTCGGGGAACCTTTTTTGAAACTACATATAAGCTATAGTTAAAATAAAAACTCAATAATATAATCGAAAGTGTTATTTTTCAATAAGCTCAATACTTAATTAATATCTTGTTTGAAATTACCTGAGAAAACACAGCCTTTCCTCCGCTCTTCAAATTAGTGGCCAAAAGCAAACTGGGAGTATTCCACGTCTCTTCAGAGCCCAGAACCTTCACATCCAAATTGTGCATGTCTCCTTGTAGATCTTTCAATTCAATGGACCTTGGACACACTATAGCTCTAAGCCGGATGTAATGTGACCACAAATACGAAGAAGTTTTCACACACGAGCAAAAAAACGACGATATAAAGACAAAAAAAAAAGTTTTCGAGCAAGCAGGCAAATGATGGTATTTTTGTGTGTTTTCGTTTAATTGGTTATGATAACGTTTAAAAGCTTCTTTTTATGAGTTTAGAATTGCAGTGTAAAGTTTGGTTTGGCAAATGGTATATTATGGTTGCGTATGCGTTATGAGATTAATGAAAATTGATAGAAGACGCTTCAAAAATACATACGTGAGTTACTGTTTTTTTAGTTTGACCAAGTTTATTGTTTTCATCCCATGAAGGTGATTTTGTGTAGGTATCAAGAATCCTTTTTTTTTTATTTTTTTTATTTTTTGGTTTGATTTGATTTGGTTAGGTTATGATGTTTGAATGATTTTGCTGAATTTGATTGTTCATAATCCAATTGCATTCATAAAATTATAAAGAAGCTGCTAACATACATAATTTATTGATGAATTATGAAACATAAAAAAAAGACAAGATATGGATGAGAAACATTTTCTGCTTGAATAAAATTGAGACTTAACCAAATGTTTTAGTACATTCAAGTATAAATTGTTCAGTTTGCAGTTATTGTAAGCTAATGGTCTTTTGATTTGAAGAACATTTCGAGATCTATTCTTTTAAGGAGAATATTTCTCAAATGCGGTTTAGTTTTTAGGAGTCACACTCAAAATGTTAGCGCATAATTTGTTTAGAAAATAATTCAGAACAAAACATAGAAATATTTTACATACATATGTTGTTGGAAAGCTTAGCTCTAGTACACAATTTGTTGTATGTCAAAAAAGATTGCAATTAGACCAAAAATCAATTGCAGGTTCAGGCAACTTAAGGGACTTCATTTGCAGTCAACTACATTCTTTGAACGTAAATTCTGACCTAGGCAACTAGTTAGTTTTTCAACTGTCATGAGTTTCAAATTCAGAACTTTACTTCACAAACCTCTACTTTAAGTTCATAGTACAAAAAGTACCAACAAAATTATTGTCTACAAAGCACTCTTCAAGCAAGCTACAAGTCCATCACTATTTGTATTTTGTATTTTAAAGAAATATTAGTTATTTCTTTTCCAAATTGACAAGGAACCCTTTTACAGAAAGCATTAAATGAAGTTATGCAGAAAATAAATAAATCATATAGTAACAAAGTTCAGCTTTTAGTTGAATGAGAAAACATGATCAACTATCATTTTGACAGAAGTAGACTTTACTTGATAGTTAGGGAGATTTTTCTTGACTAACTTTCCAGTCAACTTTCCAATGAAGTTGCCTTAATTGGAAGGCAAATTTTTGGCAGCTGGCCAATCAGATACTAGAAACTTGCCTAACTTTCAAGTCCCTTACATATTATATCGTCTGAACCTGCCCATTGTGTACTATTTAAATGACAGCATTGGTCATTGGCCAACGAACTAAATGGACCTTTAAAATAAATGAACTTTTGTGTCAATGGTCCAAAATAGGAAACAGTATGAAAATTTAACTGTTTTCAATTCGATTTAATGAATTTAAAAAATTGGAATAATTGTGCGTCTTTTGCTCACATTTGAGATACATACATATATGTTGTACATAATGTACAACGTTGAAAAAGTTAGTTTAAGATCATCATTTTTGAAGTTGGATATAGAATTGTAAACCATGGGGTTTAAACAGAATATTGCAAAAATGATTCTTCTTTTTGGAGGTATAAAAATCACAACGCGGTATCCTAACCACTAGACGTTCGAGGTAAATTCCCCTTTACCATCAGCGAGCAGATAGAAAACGCTTTATCAACAGGGTTTAGACAGGAAATGAACTGCGATTTGGCGGTTAACCCGAAAAAAAAACGAACTTGTCATCTTTACGAACAAAAGAAAAATACCACCTTCCAAAATCCATCTATTGAGAGCGAACTCGAACTTTCCTAACAAGCGAAGTATCTTGGTGTGGTCTTGGATAAGAAATTGAATTAACATTAAAGATATATCTAACAAGGCCATGTTTGCATTCTACTCCTGCAATAGAATTTTTGGTAAAATCTGGGGGCCAAACCCCAAAACTATGAAATGGAAGCATGGTTTGTTGAATTGTTTGGATAAAGACATCGACCTTAGAACCATGAACAAGGTACAAAGAATAGTAGGGCCATGAGGACTACAACCACAGCCGCTCAGAACCTCTGGATCTGTTACAAAAATCAGCCGCTAATAGCGCACTGCGGCTACGCCAAACTGATTGCTGCAAATCCAGCTCCATTGGTCACGTTACAGAAATACACTGGTAACAAAGTATGCCAAGCGGCAATAAAAGAAACTTCTGCTACCGATATCAAATCGAAACTTGTGACTTGCTGTCGCGAACAGCTAAGGGTTTTTAGTACACAGCACAACTTAAGGCTCTGTTAGGTTTCTGGTCACAATGGTGTTTCAGGAAATGCAAAAGCTGATGAACTGGCAAGAATAGATCCAACACTTGACCTAAATCAGGCAGACTCAAACGTTTAGATCTCGCCATGTAATCTAAAACAGGTAATCGAGAGTAACATTTTTGACCTAGCTAACAAGAGATGGAACTCATTTGATACCCCTGCTACAACCAGAACACTATGGCCAAATATAACAAACACTACAGTCCTTATGGCAGAGACAAACACACTGGCGCCTGCTGATGTTTGCATGGAACTCAACTTAAGAAATTGCTTCTGAAATAAAAACTGAACCCCTGAGTTATATCGAAATTGTTTTTGTAATATTCTAAAAGTGCACGTATTGAAATAGTAGTGATTTTTCAAGTATGTACATATATTCAATTTAAAATAAAATGTGTTCTGTTTAATTTATTTTAATTGTTTTTATTTTCGTTTCATAAAACAGTTTCTTTATTTTATTTAGAGGAAAGAGTTCTCGTTAATAAGTTTGATGCTCCTCAAAGACAGAGCTTAACTCTCGTTACACAACTGAGACCTTGAAATATGGCGGATATCATAAGACTGATATGTTTTTCTTACTATGGAGTTGGTCATATACCTTAACTCTAAAATAACGGGTTATCCATTTTGCGGTTTCAAAAGTATAGGGCTGAAATTCGACATTTGTCAAACTAAGTTGTTAAACCATTTTTTTTTGTCAGTTTAAAGTCTGACATTCACTAAAATGGATCGCTTAACTATCGCACACAGCATGAAAATTGTTAAAACCTTCTTCATTCTGCCACAGCCACATATCGTGTTTTAAGAGGAGATTATGGTTTACATAATCGTCCAACTCCCGCAAGCAATTGGCAAAATTGTGAAGAAATTTGAAGAAACTGGATTGGTTACAGATATTGTAAGGCCTGTGCATCATCGTTTCGCTCGTATCACTGAAATTATCGCTGTTGTAAGTGAAAGTGTTGCCAAAGACCCGAATGATTCGATTCCTCGTCGTTCTCAGGAATTAGGACTGTCTTACGGCACATTATGGCGTATTTTGCATTTGGATCTACACCTACATCTATATAAAATCCAGCTCACACAACAACTGAAGCCAGCTGCCCATTCACAACGTCGTAGATACGTCGAATGGGTGCTTGAACAACTGGCGGTGGATGGCGATTTTTCGAACACAATTTTCTTCAGTGACAAAGCACATTTCTCACTCGGTGGGTATGTTAATAAATAAAATGGTCGTATTTTGGATTCTGAGAATCCTTTGGTGTGCTCTTTGGTCCGGAGGTGTGATTGGAACTTTCTTCTTCAAAGATGGAACGACTGTCAGCGTCAATTCGGAGCGTTATGGTCATATGATAACCGACTTTTTTGCTTGCTATTAAAGAATACGACTTGGAGAATATAGACGGTGCCACATGCCACAGAACTCGAGCGAACATGGCTTTATTGCATGAGACTGGCTAACAAAGATCATGCGCTGGACTTTTTTTTGTAGAGCTACGCGAAAGACCGTGTTTATGCAGATAAACCTTTTACTCTTGAGCACTTAAATACCAACATTTGTCAAATTATGGCTGAGATACCGCGCAATATATGTCAAAAAGTGGTCGAAAATTACCTCAAAAGAATCGAAGCTTGCAACAATTCTTTAATCGATGTAGTGTTTAACCCAAAATGTCAACGTTCAAACAAATATTTCACATGGGTTTTATTTACGTTTACTTTTGAAACCGCAAAATGGATAACAATGTATAATGGATCAGCACAAAAATTAAAAAAAAAAAAACATATTATGCGTCGATACTCAGACGGTGAGAAGCCACTGAAATATGGGTATTCCAATAAAATAGGGACTCAAACACAGAAATGGAAACCAAAGTAATAGATTCGAAATTAGAACAATGACCTTATGGAGCGGCCTGCTCAGTCTCTCGACCTAAATCTAATAAAGAATCTGTGATGAGATATCAAAGGGCAGGTTTGGAAAGCAAAACCGAAAATATCAATAGCTATGGGTCGTGGTTAAAAAATCATGGAAAGAAATGCCTTAAAAACGATGCCAAGAACTTGACGACTCCATGTAGGTTAGGTTAGGTTAAAGTGGCTGCGGATACAAAAACCACACACTTAGGCCAGAAGAAAAGGCCCATTGTGATACCACATGAATCTAGAGAAATACCTCCCACTAGTCGAACCATTTTGAGCTTTTTATAAAGCGAAGGAGATATCTGATATCCTTTTTTGCTAGTTCACTGGGATCATCAAAAGAGTATTCTCCCAGATGAAGTTTGCGTCTTAGTGAGAGAGCAGGGCAGGTGCAGAGGAGGTGAGAGATTGTTTCTTCTTCTTCCTCGTCCATACAGCTCCTGCAGAAGTCATTTGAGGCTACACCAAGTCTTATTGCGTGTCTGCCTATAAGACAGTGCCCCGTAAGGACACCTATTAGGGAGCTTATATGAAGTCTGCTTTGAGATAACAAGTCTTTAGAGCGCTTTAGGTCGAGTGAGGGCCATATTAGTTTTGTGGCTGCGCATGTTGGTAAATTGTACCACCTAGAGTTTGCTATCTCAAAAGCTTTTTCTTTTAGCAGAAGCTTACATGTAGCTATCGGTATACCTATCTTCTCCCTTTCAGGTGAAATAGGTATGACGGTTCCATTTTTGGCTAGTTCATCGGCTCTACAATTTCCTGCGATGTCTCTGTGACCCGGCACCCAGCATAGGTGAATGTTAAATTGCTGCGCCATCTCCATAAGAGATGATCGACAATCGAGGGCTGTTTGAGATTTGGTTGAGACACCATCAAGAGATTTAATAGGAGTCTACGACTCCATGTAACACCACTGTGTTGCCGTCAAAGCGCTAAAGGATTTACAATGAAATATTACTAACTTACCTACTTTAAGTTTGTATTTATTTCTTGTTTTTAACATTTTGTCTATGAAACCTTTTCTCATTTATTCTATATTAAAGTTAAAGTATTATTTATAAATATTACGGAGTTTATTCTTAAAAAAAAATTCACTGCTATTTCATTGCACGCCGCTGTAAATCCCAGCATGACCTGTTTTTTCTCCTTCTGTTAGGAAAAGGAAGGTTAAAATACAGCTGTAGAAGTTTACTATTTGATCAAGTCTTTGATGGAGTTCGGTTAATTATTGAAATGCAACTTCGATTTAAAAAACCGAGAAAAAATCGCAGTGCAATAAACTTTTAAAGTTGATATAATTTATGTGCTGTATTTTTGTGTTTATTTAAATTGAAAATGGCTTCAAGTACTTCAAAGGACATACATATGTAAATGTAAAAAATAAGCAGACAATTTTTGACGCAACTAACAAATTGACGGATTTTACACTACACTTTAAATCAAATTGTGCAGTAAATATAATAAATCACTCAATAACTCATGTTATTCAAGGATACTACAATAATTGTAAGCCTACTTCGAGAGGAAAATTTAAAAAGCACATTATCATGACAAAAGTAGTCTTGTATTCTACTCGTTCAAACAAAAACTTGGTATCGACTGAAATTGAACTCTAGACTAATGTTCCTCGCAATAACCATCTCGCCATATGAAACTTCGTCTTGTTCTGTTACCTACTTCCAAAAACAAACGTTATCTGAATGTATATGCCAAAAAAACTCAACTTAAACTTGAACCATCTGTGTTTGTAAAGTGAACGAGCGATAGAATTCCATCATAAGTCATAAATTATTTTTACAATCCAAATTATATTAATTGAATAAAATTACTGTGAGAAAAAAATTAATGTGAAATGATTTTTAGAAAAAAATTAGATGTTTAAATATGAAGCTGCGAAATTTTATTATTACTTCAAAGCCAATAGTTTCATTCTCGTTGTGAAAAATTCATTAATAAATAAAGAAAAATATATCAAATTTAATTTACACACACGCACACAGATTTTATATAGAGATTTGGCATATAAAAACACCATTATAGATTAAATCAAATAAAATGTGAAAATAAAACCACACAGTGAAAGAAAAAAGAAGAGGAAAAAACATGCAAAACTTACGGTTTTTTGGCTAGAGTCGAACTCGATTCATCGCTGTCGGTGGAAAAATTTTTCTTCACCGGCGATGGGTGATAACAAAAAATATAGTGCATCATTTTAACTTTTTGCCATTTATCATAAGAGAACTGGACAAGTTCGTGTTCGCGGACCTTAAATAAAGAATTTCAAAAGGTTTTATGATCCCAAAGATGATACACACACAATTATTCCCTTACCTCAGCAGTACGATATGTTGGAAGCACAATATGCAGAACATCAGAACATAGTGAGAGAAGCTTACCGCCTTGCAGAAAGTAATCTACTAGAATTTCTCCCAAGTCGGAGGTAACAGAACCACATATCACCAAAAGGGATGTATTGTCAATCCATGACTTTTCTTTGGCCTGTTGCGATGTGAGGGGGTAGATGGTGTACCTAAATTAAGAAAGATAAAATAAAAACAACAAATTGATAAAAAGAACAGATAATTACTTACATATCCCTCTCGAGGATATTTTTTAGTGTTGAAACCACATTTTCTCTAGACGTTGCAACATCAGAGTAGACTAGTATATTGAGAGGTTTGCTCTCCTTCAAACTTTCCTTGCTTCTCCGAAGGCTGGGTCGTTTGGTATTGTTCTTTACAGCCGAAATTGCTTCGGGGGTTTTATGTTGCGAACTTTCAGGCATTTTGTCTTCCTTCTTTGCCACCGTTGCGATTGGAGTAACCGGAACTGGAGAAGGCTCTGGAATTGATCTTGGAATAGGTTCGATTTTAGCTGTCACTATGGATTCTAAATGAGATGGCTTAGATTCGATGACTACTTCGGTGGGCTTGGATTTAATATCATCTTTTTTAACTTCGACCTGCTTTGCCGGTGACTTTGTTGGAGATCTTAAAACAGTTTCTTCTTTTACAGATTTAATTACTGGCTCCTCTATGACACGTTTCATTGGGCTTACTTTAGCCTCGATTTTTGGTTTCTCATTCACAACCTTAATGGGTGAAGATTTTCTCGAATCTACCGCATCTTCAGATGAGGCAGCTTGAGACGAAAGTTCAGACATGTTTTTACCTGATGGTATTAAATCTGGTTTGACTATTCCAGTTTTGCCTTCTGTTCGATTTTTATTATATTCAAATTCAGTTGCTTGATTAGCAAGTACGCTTAAGCTGCGTAGACCATCTAAATGCTTTAGCCATTCTTCTTCGCCAAGTTGAAAGTCACAACGTGAGGTAAGTTGCTTGCGTAGATGTTTCTTCATCATTTCATAGGGCTGTGGTTGACCTTCATATCCAACAGCTAGATTTTAAATCAAAAAAACATAACAAAAGAAATAGAAAAACAAAACAAACAAAAAAAAAAACAATATACACGATTGTTATTTTTTTATTGTAATTATTATTTGATTGCGCCTTACATTCAATGCGAATTAAAGGTAGCGAATCGTTAATGCATAAATTATTTTGCAAAAATGTTGCTATGAGTAGATTTGTAAAATGATCAATGTCGCTCTCGAGTAGTACTGCAAAATGTGAATCAACTTTCCATGCAATTGGCTTACCGTATTTTTCAATCTGTAATAAGAATAAAGTAAGTAAGAATAAACATTGGATATTTGTTCAGGGGCTAAGTATATTTTGATTATTAGTTTTTCTTAAGTTACGATAGCTGGCCTGACAAACGATGATCTCCTCTTTTCATTTTGTAGGTTGTGGCCAGCATAATGTTTGCAAACAAAAAATGAGAAAAATCTTGTTAAAAAATCTATAAAATATCAAAAGTGCGTACACGCCCGTAGTGTACCCATAACACTGCCTTTTATGTTTTTTAAGAGATAATTGACTTTATCACGAGCGGCAAGAAAAATTATGTAATTTGGAGATCTTGAAAGTGGTGTCTTTAGTCTGAATATCGATTTTAATATTTTAGTTATAATCGTAGCAATTTTTAGTAACCGTGGTGTGATCGGTAGTGCTTAGGACTCACCAACGCCCTAGCGAGAGAACTTCGTTCGAGTGACAGAGCCCCACCAAACAACAGAAACCTGACAAATACAGAAATTGACCAACATTTACAACAGATGGACGAAACAATAAAACGAACAATGGAACGGACAATACCAAAGTACAAAGAACTGGACCAAATGGACGCTTACAGAAACGCGACTATTGACGCACTACGTAAGCACAAGAGTGGCTTACTGACAAGACTCAAAAACTTGTACAGACGACTTACAGACCCACACGACTTGGAGGTGAGGACACTGAAGTCGTCAATAAAAAATGTCAATCTGTTGATTAAGGAGAACTACAGGTTATCAATTAACAAGTACTGGGACCGCAAGATCCGGTCAGTTAATTCCAGTGACCCTGGTATGTTCCCTAAAATCAACAAGATATTTAGGAAAAAGAACGACAATGACCTTCCGTGTCTGAAACTGCAAAGAACTGAAGAGAACACAAACGTACTCAGGACAGCGCAAATAGATCCAGAAGAAGCCATCTTTGACGATGACTTTTTTATAATTGAAGATCCGAAGGAAAAAGTGGAGGCGGTGGGAGCTGCTTTCCAGCAAGTGTACAAGGTGAATGATTGCATTCGCCCCAACCACGACGTGGAAAACAGAGCCCTACTTAATCACTTTTAACTTCGAAATGATATGACACAATGACGATCTGAGAACCGCGGTTTCATGCGGTTCGATGACGATTCCTTGGCAAATGCCATAATCGCCGAGCAAACGGGACCAAGTCCCTTGTTAGTAACGAAGGTTGAGCTTCAGCTGATCTTCAAATCAATAAAAAATAAAAAGTCAGCAGGTGTCGATGGTATATCCAACGTTGTACTAAGACATTTACCGATGGAGGCAATTGACATTTACACCACACTCTTCAATAATGCACTGAATAATGCATATTATCCAGTGCATTGGAAGACCGCTGTGGTTCATCCTCTCCCGAAAAAGGGAAAGGACAACTCCAACCCGTCAAATCTTCGGTCGATAAGTCTTCTTCCGAGTATCAGCAAGGTTTTCGAAAAGATCATCAATAGGGCTCTGACTAAGTGGGCTGCGGACAACAAAATAATTCCGGATAAACAGTTCGGGTTCAAGGCGGGTCATGACACAATTCATGCTGCGTCTAAACTCGTTTCTGATATCCAATGGAATAAATCAAAACAACAATGCACAGGTGCTGTTCTGGTTGATTTAGAAAAGGCCTTTGACACCGTATGGTTAGAGGGTCTTTACCTAAAACTGAGCAGGCTTGGCATAAGCAAGCCATTGTTGTATATGCTTTATGATATGCTTAACGGTAGAAAGTTTGTTGTCAAAAGTGGTAATGTAACTTCTACCACAACATTCTTAATTAAAAATGGTCTTCAACAGGGAGCGGTGAATTCGCCGATTCTCTTCAGCATTTACACCAGCGATCTGATAGGTAGTCTTACAAAGGCAATTGCGTACGCCGACGATCTTATTGCGTACAGAACGGCCCTAAAGGTTGAGGTTATTAGAATTCTCTTGCAGCGTGATTTCGACAAGATTCAGCGATATTGCGACGACTGGAAACTGAAAATAAATGTCCAGAAGTCGGAGACAATTCTGTTCCGGACTCCGTTGGCTAGGGCCACGAGGGATACGTGCAAGAATTGGCGCAAGATGGTCATCGTTGATCTTCACGGGCAGCCATTGGCGAGCAAAAGTGTAGTGAAGTACCTCGGTATCTGGTTAGATCAGTATTTATATTTCGACAGACATATAAATGCTGCTCTGACCAGAGCCAGAGGAGCATTCGCTCTGACGAAACGGCTGTTTTTTAGCAGTCGGCTTGACCCCAGAGTGAAGGTAATTTGCTACATGGCCCTCATACGGCCTATGATCGTTTATGGTTGTCCTGTGTGGTTCAACGTTGCCTCTTCCCAGATGGAGAAGTTTCGGGTGTTCGAGCGGCAGTGTTTACGACGCTGTACCGGCTTATATCGAACAGCCGAATCTTCTTACGTGCATTACTATTCGAACGAGGTCCTATACAACGGGGCTCAAATCAACAGAATTGACAATTTCGTGATAAAACTCGTTCGGGGTCACATTGCAAGAGCTATGTCTTCGACCAACAATTTAATTTTCGGGTCGTTCTATCCGAACGACGAGTATTTTGAAAGTGCACGCTTGAGCGGCTTCATTCCACCAGAGGCATTCCTCTTTTTAGATAGATGCGGTGTGATACAGGATAGATTGGCAGTTCCGTTAATCTACCACGTCAGACGACGAACCGTGGATAGGCGACTCCTGTACAATCGGGACGTCATGGCACAAGGCGGAGCAGAGCTCCTTCGGTTCAGTAGGGCTGTGTCCGAACGGGACCGAACTGATAGGGTGAAGCAGGAGAACCAGTTTTGGTGGCTTCAATCGGCACTTGATAGTGGGTAGTCGGGATGGGGTTTAAAGCCTTGGCCGGCTTACATACTTGTTTTATAGTTTTAGGGTTTAGTTTTAAGTAGAGTAGGCATGGTGGCAAAAAAAAAAAAATATATGCACTAAAAAAATACAAAAAAAAATACAAAAAAAAACGGAATAAAACAAAAATAAAAAAAAAGACAAAAAATATGAAAAACAAAACGTTAGATAGTTAGATTTGCTGCTGTGATTGTTCTAGTTTTAAGTAGTTTATAGGTAGAATAGGTAGTTTTAGTTAGCTTTAAGTTTTATATTAAGGACCTTATTTTAAGTAGTTTTTTAAGTAAAAATAAAAAGGATATTGACATTAGTTTTTTCTAAATTTTCTAATGAATACAAAAATAAATAAAATGAATTGAAGTTAAATAGATCTTAGGGCCGAAAGGCATTAGCATTAAGTATTATTGTTTAACTTAGAGTGTCCGTATGGGACCAGTAAGTTAGTTGTAAGTTATGGTTAATTAGGCTAGTTTTATGAATTTTTGTCTAGCTTTAAGATAGTCTTAAGAATGAATTAATAAAAAATGAATTTGAAAAAAAAAGTGCTTAGGACTGTCATGACAGAGATTTTGAGTTCAATTCCTGCTTGTGTCACCTAAATCAAAGAAAATCTAAGTATACGAACAAAATATTTTGATTGTCAGCGAAAATTGGACTATTTAAATAAATTCTTGCAATAGCAAAGGTTTGTGGCAATTCTTAGACACAACTATAAGTGAGTTTCCGAAATTTGCAACTTATTTGCGAGATATACATACATACATACATAGTACATATGTACATAGGTACATATTCAATCAGTCAGAAACTGTTTCAAATTACGATCTTGCTTCCGACTTAAGGAAATGCGTTGACATAAGTGAAAATTAAATAGTTGCTTTATTAAATTTAGATTTAAATAAAAATTCCACCTTTACTACTAAGAAAGCCAATAACATACATTTTTAACACTCTAGCTACTTGAAAAATTTAATTTGTATCCCCTATTTATAAATCTGCAAGCTATCTACTGCAAAACTATTTGAAAAAGTGGTGTATGAAAAAATTTCGTCTTTAATCCACGAAAAGATATGTATTTATTAACACAGTTTTGTAGTAGGTAAATCTATCGCAACTAACTTACTTATATTGGTGAATGCAATCATAAATAATTTGAAAAAAGAGTTTCAAACCGATATAATTTTCGCCGAGTTTGCGAAAGCATTTGACAGAGTCAATAACAATTAACAAATTGTTTTCTTTTGGTATAGATTAAGTCTCTTTTAAAATGGTTTGAGTCTTACTTGATTTTAAGAATACAAATTGTTAAAATTAATAACTTGTATTCCAATTATATTTATACCCCATCAGGCTTTCCACAAGGTAGATATTTAGGACTTTTACTTTTTCTTATATTTGTGAATGATATTTTAGCTATTTTTTAAAATACTGACTGCCTTCATTTTTCCGATAATCTCAAGATCTACTGTAGGATCGGATTGTAGTCTCCTGCTAAAAGACATGATGAGATTGGTAGATTGGTTCAGGATAAACAATCTTAATTGAATGTAAAAAAAATGCCAAATATTATCGTGTCATGCTGAACTTCAATATCAAAAACATAATTCTAACTAGGGTAAAGACTTACATAAGGGCTTGACTCGTAACAAAGGTTTGTCAGTCTTACAAATCCCCAATAATAGAAAATGCCAAAAAAGTTTTACATCGTAAAAAAACTCCAAAACCAACTACGAGTATATCTCTCTAAAAGCTTCCAGTAATACATTGTCATTGCTCCAACAATAACTGCGCTCACGCTTGGTACCCATGGGAGTCAATGGCACACATTGTTAATACCAAGCTGGTAAAACTCAGGAAGAACGCAACACCCAACCAAAATTACACACAAATGTTTCTTGAAATAAGGAACGAATACCAAAAGGATGCATTGTCTTCAATTATACAGACAGATCAAAATCTGACAATGGGACAGGGCTGGCAATCGTTTCGGAGACATTCTATCCAGTGAAAGGCTACCAAACTATTTTTTCAATTTACTCAACAGAAGTTTATAAAATACTAAAAGCAACAAAAATAGTAAGCACAAAAGCAAATAACGTTATGCTTAGCTTGTCTACCATCAATACAATCAGCAACATCCAAAACTGCACTACAACCATCACCAAAATTCGAAACAATATTTTCAAAAACAAAAATAAAACGATGTAACTCCTTTTTCCAGGACACTGAGGAATAAAAGGGAATGATTTAGCTGACTGTGCCGCAAAAAGAGCCTTAGAACAATTGGACATTTTTCCTGTCCCTTTAACTGAAAAAGATCATCTGAATGTGATTAATACAAAAGATTGGATGGTTGGAAAATATATCATCAACACTATTCTTCCATCAATCCAAAAGTAGAGACGTGTATTTATCCAACGAAAACGACATCCAAGATAAAAAAATGTGTGTGGTAACTTTTAAAAGTGCTAATAAAAGTTACATAAATAATTAGTGTGCGTCATTTTTTGCGAAAATATGTTAAAGTTTAAAAAATCGAAAAATAAATGGACAAAGAAATTTGTTTTCATTCAATTTTAGAATCGACCAATATTTTTCAGATTCAGGTTTATTCCCATGCTATGTTAAAGTCTTAAAATTCAAACAAAACTTCTATATCCGGAAACAATAATGGTAAGTGATTTATCGTCTCATCTTAAGCCTAGTACATACTTCCTCGTGAAGTGAACGTTCGCCAGTGGAGAAAGTGAACTTTTGAAATTGCTCACTGGTACACACTTGTGAATACACGTTGTGAACATTTGTATTCTATTTCATATAAATGCATTTTAACTTTTTTTTTTTAAACCACACGCAAAGCAGCCACAAACTTTAAATGAGGAATCAGTATCAGTATTCAGTACAAATTGAAAACTGTCCTTTTTTTGTAACCAAATGTCAAAGCTTCACCAACAGTTCCCGTACATTTTGCACGTGAATTGCCCGTGAACGAAAACTCTCCACTTTGTTCTCCACTCAGCTTCACGAGCACGTTCACGGGTGAACCAAAAACCGAAATTTGTATGGGTTCACGAGATGGTTCACAAGTATGTACTAGGCTTTACTCTTTAAGGGTTTTTTGAATCTTACAGTAAAACGGATCATCGAATCGCAAGAAGAAGCATTTAAATATTCCTGTTATTTAACGCTGATTCGAAAGTGGGGTTTCGATGGCAGCAGTGGACAATCAGATTAAAAACAACGACTCACGGATGAGTTATGTGATAGTGATATGTTCATAACATCGTTTGTTCCCCTTCAAGTTTTTAAACAACGAGATCCTGACTGTCCGATACTGTAGATACTGTAGACCTGTGGGTTTCCAACTTAAAAAAAAAAAAACTGAAGAATAAAGCAGAGAAGTACAAAAATACATTCAAGATCAAATCGATAAATTGTCGATTACTTCTATTACTGCATTTGATTGTAATATATTATTAAAACTTGACATTAAATTAACAATGTACCCCGACACAACAGATTTGCTATATTTTTTGGAGCCAAACCTTATGCCATGAACGATACTAAGACTAAGTCGGGAAGGAATATAAATATCGAAAGTTTGGATTTAGTTATATCACCATTACATGCGTGGAAATATTTTTTTTTTTATTTTTTAATTATTTAGTGTATAGATTTGAATTCAAAATATGGCAAACAGTCAAAATGTCTTTATGAAAAAAACGCATTCAAAAAGAGTTCAGGCAAAAGTCTAAGCAAGGTGTGGGGAACTCAAATGATGGAAATACTACCCCTAGTTTTTTTTTTACTCTTCCCTTTCTTCGGAGATAAATGGAGTTAAAAAAGTATTATAAGAGCGATATGCTACTACATTAAAAACTTTGAACTGTTCCTTTGCCATAAACACCAAAGAAATTGTCAATGAATATCCATAGTATCACATGCCAGGTTCTGTACATAAGGTACTTATTCAGAGGAGACAATTTGTCAAACACGAAATATTTTCAACAGAGCACTTAACTGAAAAAGCTGCTGAAACCATGTGCATGTTACTTGTTAATTTAACGTTGTGAAGTGTTGACTCACTTTTTTATTTAAGGAAGTCAATTTGTTGTTTTTTATTTTGTTTTCAATTTTTAATGTAACAAATGTAAGTTTGATAGAAATTGTTTTTAATTTAAATGTAATAATTTTGTAACCTATTTTTCAATGCCAAATAGAAAACGGTTTACACCTGATGATGTTCATAATCATGAACGAAACGTCGTGAAAACTTAGTGTTTTATTTATTTGACCTGAAGCCCATTTCAACAACATTACATAAACAAAAAGGTCACTACCAAACAACATACAAAACTAAGGAGGTCAAAAATTTCAAGAGTTGCCACCAATATTGATTTGATAAAAATAGACTGTTCCTTCTTCCGACCCATTTCTATTTTCGTGTTTATTGAAAAAAAATGAAGAATCAAATTTACTCAAAATTTCAAACTAATTGCTGTAACAACTTTTATTAAAATATTTTAAAAGTAAAAACATTGACTTGATTTATATCTGTGTTCAAAAGATAAAAGCTCGAAGTCTTTTTAAATATTTTTTAAGTTTTTTTTAAATTTTGATAAGTAGAGTTTTTAATACCTTAATCTTGTTTTTTTTTTTTTTAACTTAAGTGCTTTTACCAAAACAACTTTTTTATTTACTAAATATGGTAAAACATCTGTTGTAAATGCAGACAAATTTTTTTGGTAAAATATCTTAAGTTGACATACGCTAATTTACTTTTTTGATTAAAATCGAAACATAAAAACAACTAAAGATATTTTACCAAAATCATTTCTTCCTATTATCTGATAAATAAAATAAATTGATACATAAGACGAATAATCCTCTACTTAGGTTGTTTTACCTTTTGCAAAACTTAAGCTATTTTACAAAAGTTTATAACTTTCTTGTTTTAAAAGATTTAACAACGAGGGTAAAAAGAAAACTTGTTTGTGGACAGAATATATAAAAAGTATTACTAGTTAAAACCACATAAGTCGACTTAAGAGCCTATACCTTTTGAGCAATATATTCAGTGTTATTTGTCATTAAGTGTGTTTTTATTAATTTGTACCGCTCATTGCAAGGATAGAATTTTACAAAACATTGGAATCAAATTAAAATACCTTGTTTACCTTTAAACCAATCAACATCTTTAAAATACTGTGACAATATTCTATGACTTCTTTTTCAACATAGATTTTAAAAAATATAACCGTGACTTTGCCACAACATCAAGCGTCTCATCAGATAATGAATTTACTCAGATAACATCGCTATCACCGGAAGAACCCAATAACAAGCCAAACCTAAATTTAGAATTATAAATGCCTGAATACAAGTAAGGTGTATAATGCAATTTTAAATTTAAGTTCAATCAACTTTTATTCACAAGACACCACCACGTCAAAAGACTTAAGAAACCTTTAAACTCAGAGTAGAATGTACATTTACCCCCCATACAATTTTTCTTGTTTTTTCTTTCTAAATACACAAATGTGCCTTGTACGTACCTACGTTGTGAATGGTTTAACATTTCTTATTCAATTGCATAATTTGGATTTATATTTTTAAAGTGAATATAGTGACGCTTACAACAGCAAGCATCGGATTCTACTTTGGTCTGTCCTCGATTTTCCTTTCTTGGGTAATACAACTTTTGGTGTTACTCAATTCATTTTGTTTTTGTTATAAAAGTCTTATCTAGGTCATAATACACACTCTAAACAATATGTATCTACACAACTACTCTTAGATTCATTTTCATCGAGGTGTACCTGGCACTATTATACAAATGTTCTAATTATAATAGTAACTTTATAATACTCATAAGAGGGTAGCCCCATGTCTAAATATTTTAAAGCCTATGAAATTATATTTCTTAGTGACAAGAGTATTCATATGAATGACCTTATTATAGAATCCATAAATAAATACATATATAGTACGTATACATAAATATACAAAATCGATTAGCGAATAAAAAGTACAACACAAACTAATGAATCAACATAAGAACGTTAGAGAATTAGATACGAGTATTATCCTCTTACCATAATGTTTTCCAAACTAGCTTCCGGCAATGCAGGAAGTATATCAGTCTCTAAGAGTAAATGCACGGTTTTTGTTTTGTCCAAGCTGAGTTCCTCTGAGGAAGTACAGTTGAATGGAATTAAGGTAGGTGGTTCGGGGAAAGTCACCCATGGGCCGATGTGAATGTTTTGTGATGGCGTAAGGCAACAACCCCTTCGGTCAGCGAACATCCAAAGGAGGTCACAGACCTTTGCTTCTGAACGATTAATGCATAATTCTGAAGTGACAAGGTTGGCTTCTGAAATGAGGAGAATAATTTAATAGTAAAATAATCTATTTATTTATTTGTTGATATTTACCATAACCATCTTTGGGAAGAACATAGAATACCACACTAGATTTCTCGGAAAACTTTTCAGCAATCTTTGTGCAGGCCTTCTGGATGCGCCACGATTGGACAAAAGTTGCAGTAACATAGTACAGGGATAACATTGTTAGATTGTCACTTAAGTATCCTTTTTTTAGGGCCTTTTATAGGGAATCGACTAGAATTTTTGGTAGGAAAAGCCAAATTCTGTGTGGTAGATAATAGTGATTGGAGTGACTATCGGTATTCGTCCTTAAACAGAATTATTCTGCAGCTTCTTCTTATTCTTATGATGTCATATTAATTATTGATTATAATAAACACAGATAGAATAAGGATTTGGGCAAGATGTAGGGGGAATAAGTCTCCACGACAACTTAAAATAACAATGATATATTTATTGTATTAACTAACTACTATAACTATCAGAAGATAAAATAACTTCGCGCTGCAATCTAGCAGAATCAGAATGTAGCTCTGCCTTTCCTTTGGCTAAGTTAAGTTTGGATTGGAATTTTTCTGCACACGATTTCGTAACTAGAAGAATTTTGACAGTTGTATGCTTTTTAAGAGAGCAATAAATTAAAATGACAAGAGAATTATTTTATAATTCCAAGAGAATTCAATGCACATAAATACTTCCAGTTCTCTTCTTCTGTCAAAAATGATTACCCAGTTTTAAAAAAAATTTAAAACTAAAATAGGGTATTTTGGGTTATGTTTCAGATAATATTTTTGTTTTGCTTGTGTGATTTTGATTTAAGGCTATAATTTCATATCATTTGCGGTAGTTAGAAAATAAATTGCGGCATCAAAAATATGACTAATACTACGTTTCCACCGGGCACTAAACCGAGATTTAGCTAGATTTGTCACAAATCTTGAAATCTCGAAGATTTACCATACAAATTTTAATCTCCTCAAATGAAGATTTCAAATAAAACTCATTGAAATCTACTTGGAAACATTAGTTTGTCAAATCAAACAAACTTTTTTTCGGAGAATAATTGTTGAACCGACCCATTTAAACGCCAATTTCGTTTCTTGACAGATGGAAATGTCAACAAAAACTATCTGTCTCACTTCCATATGACTCAAATTCAAAACAATAAACAACTGTCAAGAAATCACAGACGAAATAAAATGTATGTATACGAAAATAATAAAATGTACAAGAATATAATAAAACTAATTACTTACAGATGATGAGTGAACAAATATATATTTTTTTTCTTTTCGAAAGGAGGATAATTTGAAGTTTGGTTGTTATGACATAAACCAAACGTCAAATTAATCTCCTTTTCTTTGGTGGAAACACCTCATGATTGATTTTAAATCACTTGCCTTAAATCTCGGATTATTTGTTGGTGGAAACGTACTATTAAAACCCTTTAGTTCGGTATTACACAGCGCATGTTTTTCCTTGCATAAATGAAGTGCAAAATAGAAAGGAATAAATAAAAAATGAAATAGGTATAAATCCTTGCATGTTTCCGACGTTTGTCTTTCCTTTTCTTCGTATTTTTTCGCATGTGATTCACTTCGTGTCTGTGTTTAGTAGAGCTAATACCTCAATATAGGACACGAAAGTGAATTCAAGTGGACGATGGGTATACGGTTGGGTACACCGAGCGAGCAACGAAAGTAGAAATAAAAGATATCTGTCAAAATAATGCACATAGACTTAAACATCCGAAAAGTCTTCGTGCAATAATACGCGCATCACCGAATGACACTTCAATGCAAAATAGCCGATTAATTTGCATTGAATACATGTGCTGTGTAATACCCGACTAAGTATCGACTAGCGGTCCATATTTAGAATGTTAAAGGCTAAAACGCTGAAAACCAAATATGAGGGAAGCAAAAGGGACACTCGGAAAAAACGGATTCCACGAAGTCCGTTTTAATTCGCAATACGTGATTCCATGCAGGCTCCATAATGTGGAAAAAACTCATCTACTTTATCATCTAAGTTGCCGAATAGAATGTCCATTTTAATTGAAAAATAAAATTATAAATATTCTTGCTTTTCAGTGCTTTTACTTTTGTTAACTGTCAGTTATGTATCTATTTTATTGGGTACTCGAAACACTATTGTGAATTTTGTATTGCTGATTGTCTAGAAAGTAACTTAACTTTGACTTTACTTTTACATTGTGAAAGTTAAAGGAATGTTTTGAGTAGTTACCCGCCACTTAATTACTTCCCAATTAAATTCTCCCGTCCTTTTCATAAATGTACGTAATGGGTAACCAGGATTGCCATGACTTAAAATAGTTGAAGAGCTCAATTTAAAAATATTTGTAGCAAAAAACCGGATCTATAAAGTAGCTCAAATAATACAAATCTTGGAGTAAGAAATAAGAAATTATTATTATTTAAAAAACAGTGGAAAGTACAATATACAGTTTTTTTCATAAAAACGGATAAGGTACCAATTAATTTTAGAACAGTTAACGTTTTTAGCTACTAAAAAGCACTCCTTGCAATCATAATAATCAAATTTGTAAAGAGCAGTTTAATTTTATAGGCCGATCTTGATTTTGAATAAAATACAAATTATTCAGGAAATTATTGTAACTGCCCGACGATGCCGGAAGCCCATAAACCGCTATTTAAAGCCCAATTATGATTGCACTGTCATACTAAAATAGTTGTAGACAATTAAAAAAAAAAAAGATAGCCCATTTTCCGATTAATAAACCCAATCTGGCAAGCATATGGGTAACTTCTTGTTAGTCATTCCAATTTTCAACGGTTGTAAGGGTTTTGACAAATGAAATTTGAGAAAAAACTGCAAAAACGCTTATTGCTTCGGCCTTTGACATATTTATTGCACTATTTTTGTAATAATTGGGTAAGGACGTGAATTATATGTGTTTTAAATGAAAGCCAAATTCTTCCAAATATTAAATTTAGTTTTCTTTTTATTCGAAATACTGTATATCAAATTCATCCTGTAAGAAATCAAAAAGAACATCAATTTTGATTAAAAATTAAGGATAAGATATAATTTTTACACTGTTAAGTGTCAGTCATCTACGCTATTTAACTTTTAGTTAGACCTAACCTGTTATTGTGAAAAACGAATGTGAATTTTATCTGCTGACTAGGTTCCAAGTAGCTAAACTTTGATTTTTACTTTTATATTTTGTAGCATGCGTTAAATCAATGAAAACATAGAATTGTGGTCTGACTATACAAATGTTTGTATTTAACCAAAAAGAATTTTTTATTTGACATTTAAAATTAACGAAATACAAAAAGATGGTACCAAGTAGTAAAAATGTCAAAAAACAATTAAAAACATAAATCCGCAACTCTCAGAAAAATAAACAAAATTTTTAACTTTATGTGAGATTGAATAGTGAATTTTGTTTTATTTCATTTTAATGCTCTGGACATACACCACCGAACCAATTGGTTCCGGACCATTTGGAACCTATCCAAATTTTTCCGACATACACGACCAAGCCATACCCACTTTGACAGATTAATTATTTTTTTATTTTTCATTTTAGGTACAAGCAAAAATATGTTTATCTGTTTTTATAAAATTAATTAAAAAAGTCTATTCAATTGTTCAGAAAAAATATGTTAAAGTTAAGACCCTTGTATTCAGAAATACATAGCCGACAATGGTAACCTCATTTACAAAAAGTTGGTAAATGACCCTGAAAACATAAAAAGAAGAAAAGAGACATTAGAGATTCGTTTCTTTAAATTATTATATGAGATAGAATGAATAGTTTTTAGATGGCATAAGAGCACATGGCACATTATAGAGACGAGCCTTAGCGACTCTTTGGATCGTTGAATCGTTGGCTTGGCTTGGGGCCTTGACAGAGCCAAACAGAGCGATTACATAAAGAATATTGCAGTATGATAGAAATATTATCATCACTACACACACTTTTTGCATATAATGTCAAATTTTCCAGTGCTGTTAAAGTTACGGTGTCAATCTGTTTCTCCTATAACAGTTTTGTCAAATTCTATTGTTTTTCAATAAGAGTTTTCATTTTAAATAATCCACAATGTGACAGGGTGCATTCATAAATCTAGTGACTTAGTCAAAATTTAACTAGCTTTGTTAACCCGGAACTGTCATATTACTGACAAATGCAAATATGTAAAATAAGAAATATTTCTTTTTTGATAACTTTAACTTATCTTTTGTGTTTTTAAATTCAATAAAATCAAATTTAAGACACAATTTGAGTGATTTATGTTTGTATTAAAATACTGAACGATTTATTTCATTTTGAATTCTTGTGTCTTTACAGAGCAGCTGATTGTGAAACGTCAAAATCCTTCTCCACTAACTTTATAGCCGAAATTTGTACACTACGTTGGAGGGGAAATTTCAACTACTTTTGTAGTTGCATTTAGCCAATCAGTATCAGAATCACTTGACTACGTAGCCACTAGCTTAGTGAATGCCCCCAATGTCTATGACACTTTTGAAGCTGTCATGTTTTTTTCATTTGAAAAGTAAAACTACGTCATTACATTATGAAACTATACACTATATAAAATTCACTACAACGCACTATTCGTTATTTTTCGAAAATTGTATCACAATTGTTCACCAAGACCTTTATTGGAAAACCCTTCAATTGAAGTTGAAATTTAAGTCATCTCTGAGCTTTTGAAAATACCCAGTTGCACTCAATCTTTCCAGTGGAAGCCCCCCTATGTTTGCATTTTAAATACACGGCCACACTTTTTGCCTGGCTTTTTTGACATTTCAAAAAAAGCTCTGCCAAAAAGCTTAAAAAAGTTTTTCCAGCGGCAATTTTATAAACACACTTGCATTATAAGCAGTTCATATGATTTTCAATATTCAATCACAATTATTTTTGTCAAGAGTGTTTGAACCAACTATTCTCGTTGTCTGTTTTATCAATAATAAGTAATAACTTCAACTTTATATACATAAATATAAGTAATTGATTTAAAATCAATTTATCTAAAAAACAACTCCTTTTTTTATTGTCAAAAGAAAAAAGTGTTGTTATTAACCATCCCACATGATAAAAATCATATGAAAGTGTTATTTACAAAAGAAAACCCTAATGACTAGCTAAAGTAAATTCCGAATAATTGTGAAATGAATTTTTGTTATTAATCACCGTTTACTATCTACTTACCTTGTCGAAGTTCACAAAGTACTTATAAATAATAAAAAATGGAAAACATTAGAAATAGAGTACGGAATAGTTCATTGTTTAGTAATAATAACAAGGTAAAGCCATGTCCTATATTATTATTACATAAATCAAAATACCTCTACCTTATGATTCTATTTCAAAATTATGTGTTTTGTTTTTGTTTTTCTTTTCTCAGAAAGTTATTTCTCTAGATCTAATAGATGGTTTGAACCGACTTAGAGAACAAGGATCGGTGAGCATTAAAAATAATAATACATATATGTATGTACATATTTTGATCAATTTTAATAATGTTTTATTTTTTTAAGTTCTGTGATATTAAGTTGAGAACAACTGAAGGCGATGACGTGATTCTTGCACACAAAATTGTGCTATGTGCTTGTAGCCCTTACTTCAATATATTGTTCTCAGGTAAGTTGAATTTTGAAAATTGCAGTCATTACTCATCATCGTTATTTTAAGCATAGGTTTTCATGTCCAATCGTCCCAAAGTGTTTTTGATGAATATAATAAACAAAAAACAGCATCCTCCAAATGACAGTGGGTTTACTTAATTAGTTAGTTAGTTTTATCTGTACAAAATCTTCTTGACATATAATTTCTTTACCAATATAGAACTTTTTTTTAAGTAGAGGCCAGTACTGAGGCTGCAAAGCTTTAGCTATTAAAACAGCTGATAGATTAGTTCTTCTACATTTCGCTTTCATTTGAAATAAAAACGAAAGGTAAGGTAGGTAATGAATTTGGATAAAAAAAAAATACTGTGATTCATTCAGAACCATATTTTTTAAAATAAATAGAATACAACTTTTGCGAAACAACCAAAGAAGGCACAAACTCTTTATTTTAAACATAATAACAAATGAAATAAGTTCGTTAGTCTTTCGTGTACAATTAACAATAAAGCATTTATTTGTTCTGTGCTTTTCATTAAAGTAAATATAAAATACTAGTGGTTTTTATAGCATTGTGTTGATGCACATACCAGCTAGCTATAGGTTTGCAATTCTTTGCGATAAGAAGTTTTCGATAGTATAGTTTGGGAAAAACTCTGGTGTCGAAGCTTAAATTTTGATTGTGTCAGTTTTTAAAACAACATTTGTTTTACTCAAAATGTAATGGAAAACACAGTCTACGTGCTGAAAAATCATTTTAAATGCTTTGTCCGTTCCCTCAACTAAAAAGTAAAAGCTGAAGCTTCTCACAAAGTTAAGTTTCATTTCAAATACTAATGTAATTTGAATTAAACAATTTCCTCTTGTCGAATTCAAATCACACCAACTTACTCTGGTAGAATTCAAATAACTTGAAAATCGCAATTATCGAAATGTAGAACACAGAAATTCACTTTGTTTTGAGTTCGAAAAAAATAAAATCGATATCGATAAAAGTGAATTTCAGAACCCCAATTTATATTTTGAATCGATTTCAATCTCATTTCGGGTGAAAGTGAAATGTAGATGCTAGCTGATAGTCTCTATATTTATACATACATTATATATACAACATTTCAGAAAAAACAACAGTTTATTCAGTAGGTAGTCAAAAAAATAAAATCAATTTTTAAAATTTCATGAATTTTTGATATGTAAAATTTGCTAAGTTTAAATGCTAAATTAATAAATCTTGAATTTTGTTCAAAAATACCAACAAAGAAAATTTTCTGGGGGCAAACATGATCTTTTGGCAGTAACAATATTCCAAGCTGTCAAAAAATGTCATAACGCTGATAGGTTCCCTCGAGCGTTCGATATTCGAGGTTTTGCTATGTGCTGCTGAAACTTAGAGGTGTTGTCTAGTAATTTGCCTTCAGTTACAAAAAAGGAAGTCGAAATCTTGGTCATCACTGCGTCCACTAGGTTCTTCTTCTGTTATTTGGCAGATCTAATTCCCAGAATTTTTCCCCTAACAAAAGTACGAATTTTGTCTGCTACTTCACTACTCTCAGTTTTAAGACCCTTGTATCTTGGGTCTAGGAACGAAAATGCCTAGGCGCGTTTTAAGACAAAAATTGATTTTACATTTGAATGTGGTGGCTGTGTCAATGTCCTCGAGCTTAGTGCATTGTTGTTTTTCAATCAGAGTTTTGATAACCGAGCGCACTGCAGAAAGCGCTACATTAGTAGTCGTTTCAAAACTGTGTTTAACTCTTCCATTATTCCCCATTCGTACTCAGATATTTCCAGGTTCAATGCGATCATTACACATAAAGTAAATGGAATCGCATCGGGTTGGACAACTTTGAACTAACCGTTCGTTCTTCCTTCATTCCTAGCTGCAACTGTTTTCTGTTGTTTAAGGCCGACGTAGCAACATTTGATTAATGAAAATACAGTTGATGATGATACAATTTCGTATTTCTGAACAGACTTGAATAAATCCTATACACAAAGTTGTAGGGCTTGAGCAGCACAAGCCTTAACTGATTGTGGATAAGGAATGTTGTAGCCTGGCTCAACTTCTCGCATGAAGTTGATAAACCCCTGGCTAAAAGAAAAAAAACAAGGTCAATTGGCAAGTAGCTATCATATTTCCAAGACCTTTAATTATATTTTCTTTCTTTTTAAAAGAGCAAGAAATGGATGAATATTCTCGAAATAGTAATAGTTTTTTTGGTGTTTTATTACCTTTACAACAATTACAATAATCTATAAAAGACCGATTAAATTAAAAAAAAAGATTGAGAAAAATAGATATACAGGTGATTGGTATAAGATTCATATATGTACATACATATCCGAAATAATCAATTTAAACTTGGATATTCAACTTGCTATAAAATTAGTCAGTGTTTAGTCTTCAAATGTAAAGTGGACGTCGAACTACAATAATACAGCTTTGTGTCGCAAACGTTGCATTCAACTGAACCATCCTACTTTAAAGCCAAGTAATTCCATTACCAGCTAGTCTTTGGCATGATCCTTTTTTATTTCTTTATGTATTTTTCTTTTCTATTTATTTATCTTTATAATTGCTTCTAAATAATTGGAAGATAACTCTTTAAATTCCAAAATAGAATTGTTTTTTTTTTTTTGAAAAGTTATTACTTAAAAACTAAGTGAACAATCTGATTAAAGGATCGACACAGCTTTTTTGTTTTTGAACTGAACACTTTTTATTTACCTATAACACTGTTATCACTACTACTAAAAAAAAACAGAGTTCAGTTTTATAATTGTAATATGTCATTGTGTACTTGCTAAACCTCTCGTTCTTAACCATCTTAGAAAGGAATAGCGGTATTTTATTTGAAAGAGTTTGATCAATGTTTCAAACACCTTGAATAAAGCTAATTAGCTGTGGTTCGAACCCAGTACCAATTTTTGCTTTAATTTTGTTTTGCAGTACCCGGGTAATCGGTTAGTCAGAATAAAGTACATGTAAACACAATTCACTATTTATGCTCACCTAGCAAGCATATTTTGTTTGCATTTCCTTTCATCCTTTTTGAATTTTGCGATAGAGAATTTTTGCGAAATGGATTCATAACAATTCTGTTCTAAGATTTCTGACAACATAAATAAGTCTCGGAGTCAAAGATGTAAGTAAAAACTCGCAAAGAAAATGTTCGTTTATGACATTTTTTAGAAATGTCCAGTTAAATTAAATTTATTAGGTAGATTATTTTTTACAAGATGAGTAAGTGTTTTTAAAATAGAAATTTGTTGATCAGTATTTAATATTAGACTTTTGAAAAATGTTCAAAGTTTTGTTTGAAACTGCAAGTTCTAACGTGCTTTTTGCTATTTTTGTAGCACCCCGTAGATAGTTCTGACCACAACATTTTACATTATGCAGCTCCTACTTATGGCTTTTTTGCAATAATGTATTCTCTAAAAATAATTTATTATTGAACATAAAAATCCTTGTGGTCTGAAATTTAATTCAAAACCGGAATGAATCTAAAAATTATGCTTTTCGAAGAAGTAAAAACATTGCTTAACCGAGTTCTAATATCCTAGACCCCCAAATTTGAGGGTCAAATAAATCAAAGTTCTTTCTCAAACTAAGATCTAAATCATAGTGCTTACGCTTAAGAACTTGATGAAGAATTAAGTTTATTTATCAATAAACCGAGTTTTAGAGACTAGATTTACCAAGAAATTGGCCGTTATTAATTCTACTCTTCAAGTTTCTAATAAAATAAACGTCAAATATGAGTTTGTTTTGTATTTCCTTTTGAAGTACCTCTGTTAAGTGTTTCCTATCAAATTATATTAACAATTAAAATGCAAATGTATAACAAATGACTACAATTGATATGATATATTCCAAATAGACTAACCGCTGTTATTAAACAAATCTGCATGTCTAAGCTTACAATTTGGCCATCTTTTTAAACTTTTATAAAAATCATTTTGTTCGAAAATGTTAGTATTTGTTTGTTAAAAATTTTTTAACTTGAATCCATCAAATTATATGTTGATAAAATAAAATACATTTATTAATATACATATACATACATGCAACCCCCACTGAAAACAAGTACAACAACATAACATGTTTGCAAAATCTTAATAAAGGACTTTAAATTTAAGTTATTGTGTGCTAATAATTCAGTGCGGCCGGCACTGTATGCATACATTTCGCTCATTAAAAAGAATACCGTCATATCTCAAAAAAGAAATGTTACTTAATGATACAGTTCGAACCCATTCTCTATAAAGTTTATCATGAAAGAACTTGGTTTCTATAACTTAAAAATAAAAAAAAATTATGACATTCAACAATTTAAATTTTTAATTTCGTTTTCTCAAAAATTATGTTTTTTGAGTCATGGCGGTCTTATTTTTAATAAGCTACCTATGAATTATTTTCATTTACAAACTCCTTATTATAATGTATGTAATTGTATAAATGTACATACATATATCTTAATGATAACTAAACAAAATGTATATAAAACCTCAGCTGTAAGCTTAAGATGCTCAAGCTGTAATTTTAAGTATTACTTTGTACATTTATGTAATAAAGAATAATAAAATAATAATAATAATATTTGTTTTTAATTCTTAGGTTCATTTAAGGAGTCAGATCAATCAGAATTCTGTGTTAAAGATGTACCAGCTGAGTGTTTAAAGATTTTAGTTGATTATATGTATACGGGGATATTAAAATTCGATTCAACAAATGTTGAGAGAGTTCTTTTGGCAGCATCATTCTTACAAATAACAACAGCTGAAGAGGTTTGCAGTTCCTTCTTGGCAAATAATTTGGTTTTGGACAATTGCATTCAATATATTGTGTTTGCTGGTAAATGCGCGTACTTTATACATGTAAATTGTATTTTAATTAATTTTTGTATTTTTTTTTGAAGGTAAACATTCCATTAAAACTTTGCGTGTGAAAGCAATTGAAATGGCTGTCATAAATTTTCATAGTATTTTCTCAAAAGATGAATATCTTGAAATTGACTTTGATGAGGTTTGTAATTATTTAAATTATTCACTTAATAACTACATTAAGCGGTCCCTAGACTATCAATATTATTGAACAATATATTACACAATATTATTGACTGGTACCCCACACTAAACAATATTTCGCACAATAAATCATTTGACAATTCTTTATTTGTGCTTCAACATCATGCTCGATGATATGGATTATTATTGTGTGACAATTGCTCTTGATGTTATTTCATTGAAAAAAAAAGAAAAAAACAAACGCAGATGGATGAAGGATTGGTACAAAAAACGAAACGTGTTTACTCATCAAAATTTATTAAATGAGCTGGCTTTAAGCGAACCCAATGATTTTAGAAATTTAGATGTTATCACTATGAAAATTCAAAACAAATGACAAAATATTGTGCAAACACATCCACAGACTATACAATACAAAATAAATATCAAAAGGATTTTGATTTTATACAATATATTGCACAACCCTTCAATATGAGCCCTAGACTCTCAATAATATTGTGCAATATCAAATATTGCACAATAATATTGATAGTATAGGGACCGCCTAAAGTATCGTATGCACATTTTTATGAAATGGAAAGCGGTCCCTAGACGCTCAATATTATTGTACAATATTTGATATTTCACAATATTATTGAGCGTCTAGGGATAATATTGCAAGGTTGTGCAATATTATTTAAGAAAATCAAAATATAAGCACAATATAAAATATTGTACTGTCTGTGGGTACAATTGCACAATATTTGTTCATTTAATTTTGAAATTTGAAGAGCAAAGACCTCCGCGAGTTAAACTGGGGTTGATAGAACACTTATTTTATAATGTATGGACGTGTTTGCGACTCTGCCGACTTTGTGGAATATAAAGATCAAATACTATATTATATCGAATTTCGAAAAAATGTAATATTTCTTAAAAAAAAACAATGAAATTTTTGATCATCAAATATTATTGATACAGTATGGGAGCTTGTGCCGAAAAAAAAAAGTTTTTAAATCGGTTCATTGGTTTTTGAGAAAACTTGAAATGCAAACGAAATACCGGTTCTATAGGGGTACCCTCTTGGAGCAATACAAAAATATTTGTTTTATATTAAAAGAAGCCAAATTAATTAATTAAATTTCCAAATTTTTTTACGAATACAATACCTGCCATATAGTTCCTATATTTCGCAAGTAAAAAGTGAACAATTAAAATGAATGAAAAGAGATCCCGAAGCTGATAAACAGCACGTTATACAGAAATTTAATTCCTTGCGCACCAATCATGGAAAAGAATTTTAACAAAATTCGGATTCTGAAAGAGTGGTGCAGTTTGACGCAATGCAGTTTCTTAGAAACTTGGGGGAACCATTCACATTGCAAAACAGCATCCATAAAGAAAGCATCACTTAGCATGTTGGCTACACGACGCAAGAATCAGCTTTCAACGAAATTATTGTATAAAATATTGAATCGTCTAGCCAATAATATGGTGCAATATTTTGCACAATAATATTGAGCGTCTAGGGACCGCTTAAAGCAATTATTACAAAATTAGTTGAAAACATTTACTTTCTAAAAATATAGAAACATTTGAAAAGTAAAGGAAGGATAATTTATACGTTAGACTGTTTCTTAATTAAATTGCAGCGTTAATGTTGTGTTTATTTTCACAACTCTATAGAGCGCACATAGACGGGTAGTCACTAAATTTTTGCACACATAATAACGATTGGTTTTTTTAATTTATAAAAACAATTTTTAATTCAGTATTATTAAAATACTTTCAAAAACTATTACAAATTGTGTTAAAAAAATCAACAAAGGTTTAAACGAATAACTTCAATTCCTACTGTACTTGAGAGGGTAAATGATTTTATAGGTCATATCTTCTTTCGTACTCGCGCAGATGCAACAGTACTAAAAGACCTTTACATACACCCGGCCCGGATTGTATCCCCCTACTTTTCTGAAGAGGTGTTGAACAACAAAACCACTGCGTAAGCTTTTCCATCTTTCCTACTTTACAGGTTTCTTTCTACGAGCGAGCGGAAGGAAAACAGCCTGTCCCTTCTTTCCAAGGTCATGAAAACGGTCATATTTCGACCTCCGAAAGCTTACAAATGACCGGCAGCATTGCTTTTGTAGCAATAGTTCCACTGATCATTTGATGCTTTATCTAAACAAACATTGGAAGAAATCTTAAAAACTTTTTTGAGAAAGTAGTATTATTGCACTTGCTATTTTAAACGCATTTGATAGAGTTTGGCTCTCTTATCAAAAATGCGTGCCTTTGGTTTCCGAATCCCTTCTTCGTTTGATTAGAAATTACTTTTAGGACCGTTCATTTCATGGAGTATTGGATTGGTTCAAGTCTGAGAAACACAAAATAAATGCTGGTGTGCCCCAGGGCTCTGTTTTGTCTCCGTAACTCTTGCTCATTTTGTATTAATGATCTCCTGTCTGAAACTTCAAATCCACTTACCTGCTTCACTGACAATAGAACCCTTAGCTTTTGATATTACTTTCTAGATTCATATTCTTGTCCTTCAAATGTGGAACTTCAACGGCTGCATGTTCCGATCTCGATCTCCGAGAATTGTCCAATGGGAAATTTTAGTCGTGTAAAATTTAATGCTTCAAAAACTTAATGTTGTGTTTTTTGTCGTTAAAGCGTAACCCACCCACGATGCCGCTATCCATGAGTGGTACTCGGTTTATATCACTGATCACCTCTTATGTAATGATTACAATTACAATATTGCCAAAAATGCTGATAGTTGTTTAGGATTTCTCCTTATTATCTGTCTGTAATTTACAAAGCCTGCATTTGTCCAAAACATGAATATAACTCGCATATTTGGACAGGTGCCGCTAAAACAAGTTTTTATTAAACTGCATTGATAGTTTACTGTAAATATTTACACATTTAATTTTACGTTTTATTTTTTGATCTCGATTATATGTAAATTCATAGTTTAATTTTTTGTGTTATACAGTTCAGAATTTTGCTACAAAGGCTTAAACTAAGTGGATATACGGAGGACGCTATTTACTCATTCCTAATGCGTTGGATTCATCATTCATATGAAAGCCGAGTTGAATTTCTTCAGGATCTTTTAAGTTACCTCAATCCTCATCATATATCTACCGAATTACTTCAATCTAAAAGAATCTCAACACGTACTGTTCCTTTCTTAGACCATTGGGCTGCGCCTGCCACTTCTGTCAATTTAAATGAGTCACAAGTACAGATATTGCTTACACGAAGAATAAGTGATTTCGCACCTAGAACGGTAAAATTTTTTACCCAAAACGATCAATACGAAATCCAGTCATTGCCTGAAGAAATTTATGATGGTAGCTACGTTTGTTTTGGTTATAATATTTTTCATCTGGGCGGATGGAAAAATAAAAAACTTATCACCGATGCAACGTATACGTTCCAACAGAAAAAACATGTATGGAATCCATTTGTTCCATTGTTGAAGTCAAGAGCTTATCATAGAAGTGGTGTGTTAGATGGAACTATTTATACTATTGGTGGATCCGATGGACTGAAAGCATTACCACATGTGGAGTACTTAGATTTACACACAGGAAAGCGTGGTTGGTGTGAAGAATTACCTCAAGCTAAAGAACAAATGGGACTTGCATTTCATGGTAAGTTTTTTTTGTTTTCTTAATCTTTTGAAAGTATTCTCTTATGATATTTTTGTCTTTTTGTCTATCAGAAAATGTAATTTACACAATTGGGGGCAAAAATAGAGCGGTAAACTTAAAATGTGTTCAGCGTTTGGACCCTCGTGTTGGTAAGTGGGAAGTTATGGAAACAACGTCTTACAAAGCCGGGGCTTCTTCTTGTGCTGTGGTCTATGATAACATATACACAACGCATTCGGATGCCTTACAACGTTATGACATTCGGACGAATCGGTGGACGTTAATTCGCACCCAATACAATAGGTAATTTTTTTTTTTAATTATTCAAGCTCTTCCCATATTAATATATACGTAATTATTGTGTGTTTATTTTTTAAATTTCATTTATAGATATCCTGATCAAGTGTTTTCAGTTGACAATAAACTTTATGGACTTTTCAAGGACCACATAGGACTTTATGTGCCTGAACTAGGCAAATGGTCAGTGTATCGACAGTTAAACTATCACCACAATCACCTTAGTGTTTCAACAAATCTACGATATCCAGTTGGGAATAATTTCAATGATAATATGGGAGAAATTGCTGAAAATCTTGAAAATGATAATGATAATGACAATGAGCATGAAAATGATGAGAATGACGGTGATGATGAACAAGACGAAGAAGCTCAACCATGGTGAACAATTTTCAATGTAACTACAAAAAAAAAACGAAAAACCAGTGATTATAATGTTAATAATGTGTATTATATTTTTGTGTATATTTATTATATTAAAAAATGTTTTTAAATTTATAATTTAATGTCTTCCTAATATTAATATCGTCCGTTCAGAATTAAGACACAAAAAATACACTTTTAAGGAAAGTGGATGATGTGTATAAACATTTTTAGAGCAATTTAGAACTATTTCTTAAATCACAGTAGGTATGCTGCACTTGACTACGGTATTCATAAGTTAAAGTTAAACTCAAATATTTTTGAAGCTAAGTGTTCTTAGTTTGTTTTAGCTTTAAATCAAAAGTAACAATTATAATTTAAAAAAAAGTAGAAAGTAGATAACCAGAGCCAAAAAATGTCCACTAGGTTTTAAAATTCAAAAATCACCTGTGTACATAATGTAGCCATGATTTTCACAAACAAAAATTAATCAATTAAATTTCGTGAGCGGATTGAAAAGTTGTAGAAATGCCGAAAGGCGCAGAAAGGACTTTCAAAAAAATTGAGTGCGTGGTTTATGTACTAAAGCAATTTAAAAAAAATTTGAAGCTGGGAACAAATAAAAACCAAAAAATTCAATTACAATTACTTGTAATTGAAATCTACACTTTTTTAATTGCTTTAAAGTGTAAATGAAGAATTTGAATTACTAATTACATTTAATTGAAAAGAGTTAATTACTTGCGATTTAATTACATAAATGTAATTGAAAACAAAAGTAATTTTCAAAAAAGCAGTAAAGATTATTTTTTTGTCTGTAATTATCACATCACAAAAATGTAATTAAATGTTCTTTTCACAATATTATAAAATAATTTCTTGAATTGCCAAGTTTTTTATCTGCGTTGCTTTGAATTGATAAATAAATAAGTAAATCAATTATCTTGACTATAATTATAAAGTACTTTCCCTCAAGAACTTGAATAAACCAATACCATTTTGGATTAAGAGCATGTATGTAATTAGCAAGCGCATTTTTTGTAATTACAATTAATTATAATGTATTTTTTTCAATAAAAATTCCTTGTAATCTGAATAATTGTTGAGTGCGGTGCGTGGTGCAAGTTGTTTCAGAAAAGCTTGAAGCTTTAACGTCACTTATTCTGATCTTTCCTCTTTGAGATCTTCACAACTTGTAGTGTATTTTTTAGGAATAGCTATGAAAGCAATCCCAATGTTTTCAGGAAACTTCAAAGAATTAGATAGTTTTCTTAAAATAGTTGAGATAATCCACAAGGGATTAAAAACCACTTGTACACAACAATTGATAGAATTCGTTTTTCACGTTAAATTAGGAATCAATGTAACAGCACTAGGAAATACAGACCCTAATAATTTTGAAACTCTTAAATCTTTACTCGAAGAAAGATATAAGAGTAGTACAACCATTCCTCAGATTCAAAATAGCTTATCTAATTTTAGTCAGAGAAATCTTTCAGTGACTTCTTTAGAGACAAATTACTTAACACTATAGCAGAGTTAAATAATCTCCAGATAAAAGAGTTAGGCAGCAATGCTACCAAAGAAGAAAAAAATGTGATAAGGAAAATGAACGACATTTATAGTTTAAATATGTGTGTACGATTTGGTGTGTCGTGTGTTGCGGAATCCCACACCGGGTGTCAGTACACCGGCGGCGGCGTGCATACAAGTGTGGTTTCTATGGGCCGCTTAAAAGTCTAAAGTTAGTTTTGCTTTTTTTTTATTTTATAAATTAGACTGTAGCTCCTTATATCGACGGCATTTACATACACTTTGGAAGAAATTACTGGAAGTTTTTTTGAAAATTAATTTTTTAATGGGAAACACAAGCGCTTGAAACTATATCGTAAATTATTGGCTTCTAGAGTTAGATTGTGTGCTTTACAATATGCCTTTCTGGCCTGACGAGATTACATGTCAATATAGTTGACAGATCATGTCTTACTCTAGTAATTAATGTACACATGTGAACCTACATATATAATATTCGAAATCCGCATCATTCCTTATAGCTGTTTCGTTTGGATCAAACTCTGTGAGCTGGCTTACATGCCTACATACTTAAATCACTCTTCCGTAGTAGTCAGCCCTATCATGAATTCCATTGTAATTGAAAACTTTTACGAATCCCGAAAAAAATATTGCCGAATATGTTTGTAGTGGAACAACTCATACAATATTCCATTGCGAACGGATTTCATGGTACAGTTTTTCGGGATTCATAAAAGTTATTTTTGGCTCTCCAAGAAATAGCCCCCCCCCCCCCCCAAAATATGAAACATTTGATGATGGGAATGGCTCATATCAAGAAACCACAGCCACAAAATGATTTAAAACCGCATTTGAGAAGAAGTAAGATAATTCCTAAAATTGGGGGCTCATTCCAATCCTTTTTGGGGACTTATTTCATGTATTTGGGGATTAATTTCATAATATCATAAAGCCCCAATATGGGGGTTATTTGACGGAGCCATTTTGTCGTTATGTTAATATATATGTAAATATAACAATCAATTTTTTACTACCAAATGTGCATTAGAAATAAAGTATTATTATTGTATTTATAATTAACTATTTCGGCGCGGGCTGAACAAAAAAGCGGAAGGCTGAACATTCGCCTAAGTCTCAAAATCAGCTAAAACCAAATAAAATTACACGGAAAGATCAGTTTTCTGCGAATAAGAAACTTCCTCCACCGATAAACATCGTTGGTCAAGCGGATTATAACAAAATTCTTCCTATTCTAAAAGAAACGGCGCAAAAGAATTTCAAAGCTACATCCACTCACAATAATACGTGGAAAATTAACGTAAATGATTCAGATTCTTATAGAAAACTGTCGAAAAAACTCAGCGATGAAAAAATTGAATGGTATAGTTATTCAATTAAAGAAGAAAGACCTCTACGTGTAGTTGCTAGAGGACTTCATCCCTCTTGTTCAAAAGAAGACATCCTTTCGGACTTAAAAACCAAAGGATTTAAGATTCTTGACGCAACAAATCTTTTGAAGCGAGAAAAAGGAATCGAAACCGCTTATATAAAACGCGCTCTTCCGCTTTTTATTCTAAGTTTCGATAAAAATGAAAATGTAGACAATGTTTATAATATTAAAACTATAATGAATATTGTTGTAAAAATCGAACCACTAAGAAAGAACAAACGCCTTATTCCTCAGTGCAAGCGATGTCAAGGTTTTAACCATACAAAAGCTTATTGTCAGAAGGACCCCGTTTGCGTTAAATGCGCGGGAAAGCACATGACTGATGTATGCCGTCTTAAAAAAGAAACTCCGGCTACATGCGCGAATTGCAAAGGTAATCATCCAGCAAATTACCGTGGCTGTGAGGTCGCAAAGGAAATGTTAAAGAGGCGCGAAGAATTTAGTAAGAAAACTAAAAAAAATACCTCAAAGCAAAACAAAGAATTAAAATTAAAAACCAAGACTAATACTCAAGCGTCGAGTAAAACGGACGGGAAAAATAATGAAAACGTTTTACCCTCAGAAAACATAAAAACAAAAAAGACGAACACGTACGCTCAAGTCACGGCGCCCGAAAAACCTAAAACTATTAAACCTGACTCCGTTCAAAATGTATTTTCCCTTATACTTGAACGATTAGAAGAACAAGGGAGAATTAACACAATTATTTTTGAGAAATTGGACAAATTTGAGTCGGCGGCTCTTAAAACACCAAATTTACCGTAAACATGGATCAGTTGTCCCAACAACTCAAAATAATAACATGGAACGCGAACGGACTTACCGCAAAAATCGAAGAACTAGAAACGGTTCTACTTAACGAAAAAATAGATATTTGTTTGATCTCTGAAACTCATTTGAAAAAAGACTCAAATTTAAGTATTAAAGGTTATTCGGCTTACCACGCATACCATCCATCCGAAAGAGCAAGGGGTGGTTCTTCCGTATTTATCAGAGAAAATATCAATCATTCGTTTGAGATAAATATCGAGCTCGATACAATGCAAGTTACTTCCGTTAACATAAAAGTTAGACACGTATTTTTTAATATTGCGTCTATTTACTGTCCTCCTCGGTCCAAGATAGACAAAAACGATTTTAAAGATCTTTTCAACGCTTTAGGTCCAAAATTTATTATTGGCGGCGACTTCAATTCGAAACATTCATTTTGGGGATCACGTTGCATTTCGACGAAGGGTAGACAACTCTACAAAGCGGGTATTGAATGTAACGTTGAATTTTTCTCATCAGGAAAACCAACGTATTGGCCAACCGATACAGCGAAAACACCCGATCTTGTTGACTTTTTCATCGCAAGAGGAATGAACAGAAAATATATGACAGTAGATGATAACTTCGATTTTTCTACGGATCACTCGGCCGTTATCTTAACAATAAACAGTAACGTAATCGAAAAAGAAAAGCCCCTAATTTTAACAAATAATAACACAAATTGGGATAAATTCAAAGAAGATTGCGAAAATAGAATTATACTGAACGTCTCTTTGCAAACTCCGTTTGAGTTAGAAGATGAAACAGAAAAATTTATAAATATTGTTCAAGAAGCAGCTTGGAATAATACTCCGATCTGTAGTAAAAAGCCAAGGCAATACGAAGAAAAAATTCCAGAAGATATAAAAGAATTGATACGCGAAAAAAGAAAAGCTCGAAAAGTATGGCAGCAATCACGTGCTCCTCAGCATAAAAGTGTCGTCAACTTTTTATCAAACAAGATTAAAAATTTGTTACGAGATTTTAAAAACAGCGAGAATTCTGCCTATCTTGAAAGCCTAACAGCAGACAAAAAAACGAATTATTCTCTTTGGAAGACGATAAAAGATATTAAAAAGCCTCAAATAATGTCGGCACCTATTCGAAAAAATAATTCTGAATGGGCAAAAACTGATAAGGAAAAGGCGGATTTATTTGCTAAGCACCTTGAGGAAACGTTCAAACCTTTCGATGGTCAAGAGCTTCTGACTAATGACGGAGAGCTCCAACCAGCGCCGGAAAATTTTTCTATCAGGAATATTACTTTGACTGAACTTGTCCAGGAAATAAAACGGCAGAAAAACAATAAAGCTCCTGGCTACGACCTGATTAACGGTCGTGTCCTCAAAGAGTTGCCTAAAAAAGCAATGGTTAAGCTCTTACAGCTCACTAACGCTGCTTTAAGACTTGCTTACGTACCCACGCAATGGAAAGCCGCCGAAGTAATAATGATCCCCAAACCGGGTAAGCCACCGAATGAGAAAAAATCGTATAGACCAATTTCTCTCTTACCAATTATATCTAAAATATTTGAAAAATTGCTTCTTAAACGAATGCTACCAATTATTGAAGAAAAACGTTTAATTCCCGACCACCAATTCGGTTTCCGGAATAATCACTCGACAATTGATCAGGTTTACCGAATAACTAACGAAATTGAAAAAGCATTTGAAGAAAAAAAGATTTGCTCAACTGCATTTCTTGACGTTTCTCAAGCTTTTGATAAAGTTTGGCATGACGGGCTAAAATATAAATTAAAAGTCTTTCCAGAGCAAATATATAACATTCTTGAATCGTACCTAGAAAATAGATTCTTTCGAGTTAAGCAAGGAACGGAGTATTCGGAGTTTAAAGAAATAAACGCTGGGGTTCCCCAGGGTAGCGTCCTTGGACCGATTTTGTTTGTTCTTTATACCCGTGATATACCCCAAACAGAAGGCACAACTTTAGGCACTTTTGCCGATGATACAGCTGTACTCGCAATATCGGATTCAATAGAAACGGCAACCTCTAAGCTTCAAAAGGCATTAAATAGCATTTCAGATTGGACAAAGAAATGGCGAATTGCTCTTAATGAAACGAAATCGACGCACACAAATTTTACGTATAAAAAAGTATATAACTTACCTATTTATATAAATTCTGTGCAAATTCCATACGCTAATGAATCGAAGTATCTAGGCATGACTCTAGACGCGAAACTTAAATGGAAAGTTCATGTAAAAAAGAAACGCGATGAACTCGAAAATAAACTCCGCGAATTGACATGGCTTATTGGAAGATATTCCAATCTAAGCGTTTATAACAAGCTTCTTATTTATAAGCAAGTACTGAAACCAGTTTGGACGTACGGTATACAACTTTGGGGTTGTACCAACGAAAGAAATATACAAATTTTGCAAACATACCAAAACAAAGTACTTAAAATAATAGTAAATGCTCCATGGTATGTAAGAAATAGCGACTTACATAGAGATTTAAATATAAAATATGTAGAAGACGAAATTAAAAAATTTGCTACAGAGCTAAGATCACGACTTAGAACTCATAGTAATAACTTAATCCAACAATCTGTTAGCGAGGCGTTCGTTTTTCGGCGTCTGCACCGAACAAGACCTTCTGATCTAGCGCAAACAAATTAATCTCTCCACTCGAATTTTGTGGAATCTTCAGGTCCTCTCGTTGGGGAGCTTCCTGACAAAACGCGAACAAAATGACGCTAAAACTACTTGTTAAGCTGGACTTAGTTGTAGTAATAATATAGAAGATAAGGGAGGTGAGTTTTAGTCAGTAAAAATCTGACACTACTATAAGCATCGGGCTTATAGTGTCTCTGAAGATTTCTCACCTTCCTGCGAAAAAAAAAAAAAAAAAAAAAAAAAAAACTATTTCGGCGATAGTTACAATTTAAGAAGATGGTGCAGCATCCCGTAGAGAACTAGTTCCTATTGGCTTACAGCTCTCAACCATTTTTGTTTGCGAGTAATGTCAAGCACTTTTCAAAACAAGAATTACTCTTGGAGGATTTGTCATTTCCTCGTAGCACATACCTCTGGTACCTCACTTTGGATACTCTAGAAATAAAATTTAAAAATAAATTTCAAGAATAAATGACCCAAAAACAGCAAAGGAGACATTTTTCGTTAAACTAATGGCTAATTAAAAACATTATGAACGTTTCATATCTATAACTTTAATAAATCAGTTTTGAATCTCTCGAGAATTAAAGTAAGAAAAGATTCTGCCACGTGTAGTTGGTTAGTGCAACACTACTCGTATAGTTTTTTCCCAACTTATTTTTTTAGTTACCTTGTTTGTTTTTAATTTTTAGATAAATTAATATGTACCTTAATGCACCTATTTCTTTAAATTCAACAAACATTTTTCTATCTCCAATTTTTAAGTTTTGTTGACTTCTTTCTGATCAAGATATTTGCAAATGGTTCACACAAAGCAGTACATTTTTAGAACTTGTCTTCTAGCATTAGTCAGCAAATTTTTCATAGTAAATTCTGTTTCATTTTAGATCAAATTTTTCTGGAAAACTTTCTAATTTTATGTCTTTTTGCATCTACATATGTATGTATATTTTTGTGAACAAAATATATTTGTTTTTCGAAAAAAGCTACGTTTCAACACCATTTCTGCATGAAATGCACCGAAACCTCTCTACACAATTGTATGCTCTTAAATAAGGGCTATTATTGTCTACAAAACACTCCTCAGGCAAGATAAAAGTCCATCACGATTTGTATTTTGTATTGTAAAGAAATATTACTTATTTCTTTTTGAAATTGACAAGGACCCCCTTTACAGAAAGCATTAAATGAAGTTGTGCAGAAAAAAAAGCAGAAGACTTGTTAGGGAGCATGCACCAACTCATCTGCAAAATATGGTCGGAAGAAAGCATGCCCAATGAGCATAGTTTGCCCAATGCACAAGCAAGGAGACCCTTTAAATTGCGCCAACTACAGAGGCACCAATCTCCTGAACATTGCACATAAGATCCCTTCTGCAGTATTATGTGAACGTCTGTAGCTGTTTGTCAACAACCTGATAGGTCCTTATCATTGTGGCTTCAGACCAGAAAAGTCCACCATTGATCAGATATCCACATTACGGCAGATCTTGGAAAAAAACCAGGAACATCAAATCAACACTTACCATCTCCTTATCGATTTAAAAGCCGCGTATGATAGCACCTATAGGGAAGAGCTCTACAGAGCAATGTCTAGTTTTGGCATCCCTGTCAAACTTATCCGTTTGTGCAGAATGGCGATGGAGAATGCACGCTGTTCTATCAAGGGCGGAAAAGATGTCACCCATGCATTTAATGTCAAAAAAAGGTTTTAGACAAGGCGATGCACTGTCATGCGACTTCTTCAACATCGCTCTGGAAAGAATTGTGCAAAGCTCAACCATCAACACTAGAGGCACAATCTTCCAAAGGTTCATCCAATTACTCGGATACGCCGCCGATGATATTGACATAATTGAAAGATCAAAGCGTGATGTCAGTGGAGCGTTTTTTGAGCATTGCGACGGAAACGAAGAAGATGGGTTTAGTGGTCAATGAGGGCAAGACCAAGTGCTGTCGTTAAAAAAGGACATTGAACGACTTCGTCTAAGACAAAACGTCGCAATGTACAGCTATAACTTTGAGGTAGTTGAGGACTTTGTCTGCTTAGGCAGCACCGCTATAAACTCAGACAACGACACCAGCGCTGAAATCAAACGAAGAATAACTCTTGGAAATTGATGCTTCTTTGGACTTAGAAGGCAATTGAGTAGTAAAGTCCTCCCTCCAGCATCTAAAATCACCATCTATGAGACACCTATCATCCCATTTCTCATTTATGGCGCCTTCCTTTCTTTACCCTTTCAAAAAAATACCGAAAAATTCTTCATGTGATTGTTGGTCCCTTCTGCCTAGATAGAGAGTGGAGGAGATGATATAACGAAGAACTGTACGGGCTGTACAGCGATACTGACCTGGTTAAAGGAATAAAAGTCCAACAACTTAGAGGGCTGGGTCATGTAAGGCGAATGGACATCAACACTTCAGCCTGGAAGGTCTTGGAACCAATTCCGAGGGATGGCCCAGTAGAAGAATACCGCGACTCAAGTGACGCACGCAGGTGGAAGAGAACCTCAACCAACTTGGCGTGTGAAACTGCAGACAGCTAGCTAGGGACCGAGCTGGCTATAGCTGGCTCGGTCCCCAGCGCCACCTTATGCAAGTAAGTTAGTATTTAAAAAGTAAAGTTTCATAAAAATCAATTCAGCAGTTTTTGCACGAAAGAGTAAAAATAAAAAAACAAATTTTTGCGGTTATAATATTACTAGCTGACCCGACAAACGTTGTTTTGTCCTTTTTTCCTGTAAATAAATAACTTATTGTAAGTGTGTAAGGATGTGGTATGTAAGTGCGAGAGGTATAGATCACTGTAAACGGTGACAAAATATTGAAATAAAAAATCACCAAACAATTTTTTTTAATTTGTTAAAATGAATTCTTAAAAATTATATACATATCGCTAATTATGACAATAATACAAAAAAACAATATCAATCCTTTAATGCAACAGAGTGTACAATATTTGTTGTGATCCCATCTTCCGCCAATACACACAAACTGGATGGTTTGCCCAATCGGGCGTACCCCACGTATAATTGTTCGTGTGAAAAACATGAAGTGCTCAAATCTAAGCGACATCGTTTGGCCTTGAGACTTATTGATAGTAATTGCAAATGCCAACCTAATTTGAAAGTTTGAATTAATTTGGCACGTCTGTGGGTATAATAGGGTTTCGCGGTAATAATATATTTTCACCTCGGAATTTGCTATTTACAATTATGACTTCGATAAAATTTTTCATTAATTTTTTATTACTAATCGCGTGCCGTTGCACAACCGGGGTGGGTTCAAATTACGAAGCAAAATTACCGGAGATCCAACCTTCAGTTCTAAATTATGCGGTGGCATGACTGGTAAATCCAATGAGTTCAATGAGTTCAAAAACTTAGTTAGATAATTTACATCTTCGGTAGCATCACAATCAATAGATTTGTATGACACCAAGTCTCCTGGTAACAAATGTTGTAACTTGAGATTTAATTCGTTGACATCCACATTTTTTGCTGCTAAAATTGCTCTTTCTGCCGAATGGCCGACAGAAAGAGCAATCTTAGCATGATTTGTATATTGTGTGTGTATATCGGGAAATATCTGGTCAATGAAAGCATCTTGTAAATCAATAATCGTGCAGAAATCGACCGGTAATTTTATGCATCCAATTTCATATGTAGTAACTTTTCCGTAGCCTATATCTTACAGTTGTTTTGAGAATGTTTCAGCAGCGGATGGATCTTGAAGCATTTGAACACGTATATTTACTTTCAGTGGTGTTCGAGGTCGTTGTAAAAATGTGTCATTGTCAATTTTTTAATTTGTATATGCTGTTGAAATGTGAAAAGCATATAAAGATTGAAAAAAATAACAATCTTGAGAGATGAATGCATAAGTATGTAAATGTGCATACCTTTTGAAAGGTCACCCTTCAAATTTGCATAATAAACGTACTAGATTAAATTAAAAAGATAAACTTATCACACAAATATTAAAAAACGTCATGTATGTACAGTACTGTGCAAAACATTTGCAACTGTCACCGCCTCAAAAAAACGAACATTCTTATGTATAAACGTTGTTCTAATGAAATTATTTTTATTGCTTTAGACTTTTGTACGTGTCACCTTACTTTTCATAATCTTAAAGCACTGATCCACAGGCAAATTCTACAAGTGCGCTGCTTTTAAAAAAATAATAATGATTTCAGATGTGCAAAACATTTGCACAACAAAACATTTCGTCTCATTTTGATAACGGTTAATTTGATTTAATTTGAGGTTGATAAGTTTATACGTGTAGCTTTAGTTTAGTTTAGTTATTTTTTTCCGAGACTTTGATTGATAAAACGGTTTTTTTAATGGAGGAAAATAAATATTCATCGGATGTAGAATCCAGAATTTTGAGTGCAATTTCAAAAAAGTAGCATCACAAAAAGAAATTTCCAAAAAACATTCCATTCACAATTCAACTGTTTGTAGAATGATCAAAAGTGGAAAGGTGTTATGCCTTCATAGAGGAGAAAGGTCTTGAAGCACCACAGCCAAAGATGATTGAAAAATAACAAATTTCTTACGAAGAAACCCCACGGCATCATCCAGGAAAGCAAAGATTGAACTCCAAAGATCAGACGCCGCGCACTGCAGGCCGGATTGCGTGGTTTTCAGATAGCAAAAGAGCCATTTATTTAAAAAAAAAATGTAAAAGCTCGTTTGGCTTTTGCAAAAACTCATCTCAATTAAAGTCCCCAAAAATGGGAAACGGTCTTGTTTTCTGACGAATCAAAGTTCAATATTCACGGATCGGGTGAAAAACAACGTGTCAGGAGGCCAACAAGTGAGAGAATAAATCAAAAATACACTAAAGGGACGGTCAAACATGGAGGTGGTTCAATTTAGTCTTGGGTTGCTTCTCTGGCCAAGAAATCGGGCAAATTCGACAAGTGTGAGGGATAATAAAGTCTGAAGACTATGTAGGCATCTTTGTAACACCATGCTGCCTTATGTCCATTGGGAAATGGACGTTCCAACACGACAATGATCGCAAACACAAGTCGAAGTTGGCCACAAAGTTGATTACAGAAAAAAAGATTGAGGTTTTACCATGGCCAGCCCCATCCCCAGACCTAAACACAATGGAGAACCTGTGGGAAATTGTGAAGAGAAAAATTGGGAGCAACATTTTTAAGTACAAAAGTGAATTATTCGCTGGAATTCAGAGGCAGTGGAATGATATTCCAAAAACGGTTATTAATAACTTTATAGCTTCGATGACCAGAAGATATACAGCCGTTATAAAAAATAAAGGGTACGCAATTAAATATTAAAATTTCCCTGTCTTGAAGTAAGAAAATAGTTTGAAATTTAGATGTGAGGTCTAAGTTGCAAATGTTTTGCACAGCAATTTTACCAACTACATATTAAAGTATTTAGTGATTTATTTTTTGTTAAAGTGAAGAGTGTTAATTTTTTTTCCAGCAATTATAACGTAATATCAAAAAAGTTTAGAAAACTAAAGAAAGAATTTGCAAGTTTGATTTTCTTAACAATTTGTTTTTTAATGATAAATGTTGGAGGTTCTAGTTGCAAATGTTTTGCACAGTACTGTATGTAAAAAGACAATCTACGTAGAAGTCCTGCGCACTTGAAGAACTTTAGTTGCAAATCGTAATCGATTAATTATAATTGAATGTTTTGATTAATAATAGTTTTCTTCTCAAGTTTACACGTAAGTTATAAATCCTACATTATTCTTATGAAGCATGGACAAAAAGTTGGAAAATGTCGACAAAGTTGGCACAAAATTCACAAATTGCCAACATAGTGATGGTATTTTGTTGCGACTCAATGAACAGCGAAAGGACAGCCAGGTACGGTATAGTGGATGATTATTTGCGAATATTTGTCAATTATAGTTATTCACTGAATTTGTTATTATATTTATTTATAGCTCTGCGACACTGTTCTTACCGCTGGGGATCAGACATTCAATGTGCATAAGAATGTCCTTTCGGCAGCCAGTTTATATTTCCTTGCCATGTTTAGCGGTATGTTGATGTTTACGTTGATTTACATATTGCGATTTGTATCCAAAATTTGTTCAATATTTATAATTCTACGCTTGTAGGTCATTTTCCAGAGAGCGATAAAAAGGAGATAGTTCTTAATGACATCGAACCAGATTGTCTAAAGGTTATTCTCGACTATATCTACACTGGACAGTTAATAGTGAATCATATGAATGTTCAGAGTCTTTTAGCAACAGCTTCGTTTCTTCAGATCGATTGGATTGAAGAGAGATGTTGTGATTTTATAGTCAAAGCGCTCGATGCCAGCAATTGCCTTGGAGTTAAAAAATTTGGAGGTATTTACTTTCATTAGTTATAAAGTTTTTGTAATGAGCTTTTGTAATTTCCTTCAAAAATATTTCCATTGTCGAAATTTGAGAATGATGATTCTTTTGCACTATAAACTCGAAAGTGCCGCCATTAGCTATTATTTGAATTAAAGCGAAATTCCATAGAAACGTAATTCTCGATGAAAAAAAATATGATGAAATACGTATAAAGTGTCTTCCATTTAAGGCGGGTCGATTTTAAAATGAAATATAACAAATTGTATGTGAGATATCTTTAAGGTTTTATCTTTATTTGAAAGCTCTATCAATGACATTATGACGTGTGAAATCATCATTTAAATGGCGTACACGGCTTCACTGAGTGGCGAGTATTCGAAAGGTCCAATTTTAAATGACTTTGGCGCATAACTTAGGCTAAATTTGACCGATGGTAACGAATTTGTTGTCTTTGAAGGCCGTGTTGGCATGCCGCTTATTCGCATAGGCTTGTGACTTAAAAAAGCTCCACAAGAAAAATCTTAAGGATCTTAGTGGTCAAATTACTTCGCCTTCCTCGAGATAACCATGCTATGAAACCGCTTGCGCAGATTGTTCCTTGAGCTGGGTGGCACATAGCGGCATTCTGATTTGGCTATTTCACTGATTTTTGTTTAAATTATATAGTTTTATAAAAATGAAGCAATGCATTACTTCTCTTAGATCTGAACTCACTCATTAAAAATGAATGCAGTCAGCTTAAGATAAAATATTAAGCAGGGGAAAAAAAGAGAAAACAATAGCAAACAATTCATGATCATAGAAAAACAGTTACTTTTGATTTCTGTAAAGATTTGATATTTTTTGTTTTTATTTTGAAAAATTCTCTCAAAAATCATTTTAAATAGTTTAAACCAGGAAATCCAGCGTATTTGTTCATGCTCGGCCAAAATAATAGCCAATGCTATAAAATACGTTAAAAAACCTGAAAACAGAGGTGAAATAAGAAAAACAACATGCCTGGATGCCAGCCAAACTAGATCCAAAAAAGTCAGCTGTACAAATTAGACAAGGGCTAAATTTGGAAGTGAGTGACATGACCGTTCGAAGAAGACTATTGGAAGCAAAATTACCAGCACGTAGCCTAAGAAAAACACTTTTACTTATAAAAATTCATAAAAAAAACGCTTGGAGTTCGCAAGAAAATTTGCTTCCTTTTCTGTGGAAAAATGGCGAAATATTTTATGGACGGACGTGTCCAAAATTGTCCTGTACGGTGGCCGTGGCACTGGTTCCCGGCAGTTTGTTAGACGTCCTCAAAACACCGAATACCTACCACAATACACATTTAAATGAAAGTTTAAATTTTTGTTTCAATATTTCTTTTATTTTGTACCTAGTGCTATTTTTGTGTTCACCACTGATGATGACTTTTTTCGATTATTGGTATTTTTACCCTTAAGGAGAATTATGTTTGATACAATCATTCCCTACGATTTTAAGGCTAATAAATTACCTACAATTTGAGCCTAAAGTTGTGCCTGTAGATGTAACGGTTTTTAGAATAAATTTGTTCAAAAATTAGGTAAAAAACCTTTTTTTACAAATAAGTGACGAATTAATACTAAAGTAACAAAAAATAGAAGAAGAAAAAAAAAATATGGGGTGGAGGGTCTATATCCCCTCTGTTAGGCGGGAGGGATCATTTTTCAGAAAAGTGAGTTAACAGAAAAAATCAAAGAAACAACGACAACACCTGTATTTCAAAGTTGTATTTCGGAAAGTATTGGTTACACAGAGACGGGAAGGAGCTCAAAATGAAGAACATTTTTTTTGGCTTAATCTTCTCACTCTAGAGTTAAGGTATACCTTTTGTCGAATTGTCTATATTTGTTATTTAAGTATTAATTCGTTGATTAAAAAAAAAAAGAAAAACGTATTTTAGCTTATTTTTGCACAAAAGTATTCTGTTACATCTACAAACACAACTTAATGCTCAAATTGTAGTTAATTTGTTTGACTTAAAATCGTAGAAGATGATTGTTCTAAAAAATTTTTCTTTCAGTGTAATAACTATTAATAAGGGAAAAATTCACTCGAGGTCGGAAACTTGAATTATTAATGGTCATAAAATATTAGCCAAAAAATCGGAAATACCGGATGTAACTCAGGGCCTCCTTCTATTCAAATAACAAAGTTACTGGATTACAACGCAATATCTTTTATTTTGCACATAACTGTATGTAACTTACAATTGCTTTAAATTAAATTGCTTTCCTTAGTAACGTTTTATAAACTAATCTTAAATTTAAAATCGGATATTAACATATAGACAAAAATTCATTTTCATTTTTCTTTTCAGAAAACCATTCATTACCGAGGCTCGAAGAATTTGCAAGTGAATACGTTTTTAAACATTTTCAAGAAGTCACAAGAAGCGATGAATTTTTCTTAATGACATTTGATGAGGTAATATAAATAAAAATATTTTATTAATAGTAATTCTATTTAAACTATTATGTGTGTATATCAAAATATAACTTTTATCTTATAATTGTGTATATGTTAGAAGTAAAATACTCAAAAGCCTCAGTTAACGTAAGCTTCGTTGTCAAAAATATCATTCCTCGAGTCTCAAAAATAAAATTAAAGAAAACATTGGAATACTTGTAGGTTTATTCACTACCTCGTTAACATCCTTAATCAGTCACATATTTAGGTCTAGGTGAAAAAGCCTCATGTTAAACCACTGATTAAAAACAAAAATATCATCGTCCAATTCAGTCTATTTATGGCAAACTCAAGCCAAAGTGTACTGGAAGCAATTTTTTAAAATTCCTCGCAACATTTGTATTTACAAACTAGCTGACCCGACAGACTTCGATTTGTCTCAATCGATAAATAAAAGACCTAAACCTATAAGATTTTTTTTCTTACTGTGTTTATGCATTCTATAAAAATATATTCAATTCAATTCAACTTTAAACTTTTGTATAAAATAAACTTAAAACAAACAAAAGCAATCCTCAATTAACGAACAAAAATGCTCGGTGTGAATAAAGTTTTATTATTATTTTCGATGTTTCTACGTACGAAACACAGTTTTCCTTAAAAGTTGGATATTTACAAGGCTTCAATATTATATTGACAGACAACCACAGTAATGATACTGTCTGTTCATCAATTTACAGCTTTCTGATAAACCTTATTTTTTGTTTCGTGGTGCGTAAATAATCAAAAATGACGATTTTGATCTTCAGGTGAAACAAAGAATGTCCTACAGCGAATCTTCGAAACAAACAGAAGTCGATTAACGATCCAGAGAACCATATGATCACTTTAGAAACTCAGGGTAGGTAAAATCTAAGGCAATATCAAAGCTCTCCGTAAGAGATAAGCGAGTGATTAAACGTATGGTGGATCAAAGTCATTTAAAACAGCTAGGATGATCAGCTTGGAACTAGAAACGTATCACAAGGCTAAAATGCATCCAGAAACGGTTCGAATAACCATAGTTCGAAATGGATTTAAGTCGTGCACACCCAGAAGTACGTTTACAAGCCTGCCAAATGTTGCTACGAGGTAATTTTCACGGACGAGTCCAGGTATAATATTTTTGGGATATGCTCAATTGCATTAAGGTCAGGGGACTGTGCAGTTGTTTTAAGCACTTTGGGACAATTATACAACAACCACGACCTTGCTGTGTAATATGTACATATGCTTGGGGTCGTTGTCCTGGTAGAAGATGAAATTGTCTCTTATTCCAAGCTTACTGACACTTGGCACCAAATGTTGCTGTTAAATGTTGATGTAGCCCTTTTGATCGATTTTACCTTCCACAAAGTGTAAGTTTCCAACACCATAACTCGACATATGTACATACATCCCCATACCATGACCGACCCACTGCCATGTTTCACAGTTGCCCCTGTATGTTTATCAGATAATTCTTCATTTGCTTTTCTCCATACAACCATTCGTCCGTCTGATCCTTTCAAGTTAAATTTGCTCTCATCCGTGAACTAAACCTATTTTATGATGTTATAATGTGCATCCGTACACAAACAATACAAATTCAAGAAATGTTACCTTGTTTCAGAATGACGTATCCTTAGTTAAATGTTCCCTAGCAAATTTAAGCCTTTTTTTTCTATTTTTTTCACTTAAGAATAATTTTCCATCCTTACTATACGTTATAACCAATTTTCGTATTTCAACAGACGTCTGTTTACCTTTCGGGGCCATTTTAAGGTTTAAAAAAAAAACTGAATATGAATAGCAATAGAACATTTCCTAAAGCCTATCATAATTTGACGGGAAAAGTACTGTTACTGAGCACTCTACAGTGCATCAGTAGCAAGTGTTCGATTATGTGTGGGAGACGGAATATTAGAGTTGTTTTAGTTTTTAGTCTACGATGCACAGAGGAGTATTCGACCCCAAAATCCGGTCATAAGTGAACGGAAAAAAAATCGCGTTCGACCAGTTAATTTTCGCTTTTGTCATTCCTCAATACCCATTCTAACTAAAACCGCTTTTAAATGATAACTTTTGAACCCCTAGTCACCAAGATCTTAGTTTAAATCTAGTCTATTTTATAAGCTCATGCTACATAATTCTATTTTGTGTTCTAATCATTACCACTGCAGTCTGTTTTTTTTATTATGATTTGTGATATTTGTGAAAAAATTCTAATGGATGTCCAAGATTAAGGTATGTACTTTATTTTAGTACAGAAATTTCCATATATTTTTTTGATAAAGTGTTTAAAATTGAGATGACAAGAATGCATAGAAAAACATAAAAATGTATGTAATTTTCCGCATAAAAAAAAGGTGTTTTTGTTATAGTTCCGGGTACGATCGGGCAAAATTTGTTCCTCTATATTTAATTGTAAATCTTTGCCATCCTATGCACATACAAAAAAGTCACCCATCTTGTCACATTTTTTTAATGGTTTTTCTTTATTATTGAGGTATTTCAGTCTATTTGCCCTTTGATTTAAAAAAAAAAATATGATTATTGTTATGTTTGCTGAAATATTAACAATTTTTATAAATTTCATCCATAAATTAGTAAAATCGATTAAGTTAAATTGACAAAAAAAATGAATTCATTTTATTTTAATTTAACCCGAAAATTTTTTTTAGTGTAAGTTTTTAATGCATCATAAGCTATAGAATAATGTTTTAGGACGATTACAATGAGAAAAACATACAAAATATGTTTGACCGGATTTTTAGGTCAAATACTCCTCTGTGCGATGTTCTGTTTATTAATTCTAAATAAGATTTTATTAATAAAAAATACACTTTAGGGTTTCTATTTAATAATCATCATCAGAGGTAAATTTCTACACCCTCCATACATTTAAATAGATAAATTGCACCGTTGAAATTTTTCTTTTCTGTAGCACTGTCCTGAAAATTGTAAACGTTTAAAATCGAATGGTAAATCCGTTAAAATCATCGTTATACGCGGGATCAATACGCCGCCGCCTTGACTGATTTGAAGGAAACCAAATGCAATGATAGATAGTTCTGAATGGTCGCAATGAGATCTTCTACACCTTTATTTTTCGCCGCCAATATTGCTCGTTTACCAATCCAATTATGGTTATTGAACTGTTGCGCTAAATCTTGGAAAACACGCAGCATAAGCTCTTGTGATGTGACAGAAATCTGTGGATCCACTGCGACTTTATTATTTCCAATTTCTAACAATTGATTCGGAAACACATTTGCAGTTTAATCTTATTGCAAAAATACTCTCCTGTTGGTTGTTAATTGGAGTGTCTTTACTTACCGCCACAAATATGATGATTTAAGCGATGCGCTAAGTTCATTAGGAACAGTTGATTGGGGAATAACTAGAAGAGTCTGAGGAAAATCACCTGACAACAGAATCATGGCCCCATCAAAAATATATCGATTAAATAAATTCCACTAGATCTAGATCTAGCTTCTATCAGAGTGTCGTATGAAATTATTTGTTGTTGAGTTAATTGTGGAGCTTTTGTACGAACTTTTTCGGCCAATGCTTCAATGTCGTACTGTTCTCTTTTGTAACTCGTGGTTGAATAATTCGTGCATATGACGATTTGATGCTGTCATTCCCAAACACGACAATACTTTATTTATCAACAATAAATACATGTCCTCTTTCCAATAAAGTTGCTTTAATTGGAAGGCAATGGGCAGGTTCAGACAACTTAAGGGACTACATTTGCAGTCAACTTCGTTCTATGAACGTAAATTTTGACCAAGGCAACTAGTCAGTTTTTTAAGTGTCATGAATTCCAAATTCAGAACTTTACTTCACAAACCTCTACTTTAAGTTTATAGTACAAAAACTAACAAAAACATTATTGTCTAGAAAACACTTCTCAGGCAAGCCACAAGTGCATCACATATTGTAAAGAAGTATTACCTACTTATTTTTTTTCGAAATTGACAAGGAACCCTTTTACAGAAAGCATTAAATGAAGTTGTGTAGAAAATAAATAAAGCATAGAGTAATAAAGTTCAGCTTTCAGCTGAATGAAAAAACATGATCAACTGTCATTTTGATAAAAGTAGATTGTCTTTATAGTAAGGCAGTGGCGATTCCTGGTCATAATTTTAGGGTTAGCTACTGGTCTTCTAGAAAATCAAAATAATTTTTCAAAAATAATAATTCATTTTATTCAAAACGGTATTTCAATAAATATTGATTTTCGCTAAAGGTTCGAGTATACTCTCTGTGTCTTTCCTTATGTGTTTTTTTAAATCTGTAAGCTTTGGACATGGACGCCCATTATTGACTACTATTAGCTTCTCCGAAAACGATCTTGTTCTAAATGGTTTTTCTAGTAATTGTTCAATTATGGTCTTTGCTTGATAAGTATTGGATTCCATTTCAATTCCTATCAAAATAAAAGTTCCTATTTTTAAACCAATATCATTAAAATAAAGTATCTATTTTTAAACATACAAAGAAGAATCTGTTTAAAACTACTTAGTATAGCCTAAAACTGGATATAATGTGTCCATACACAAGTTATAAAAATTGAAAATTATGATGGTATAGTTATGTATATTGATTGATACATTATTTTATAAATGCCCAAAATTGTTTAAATAATTGTTTTTTAATATGTAATTATTTAAATCGAAAATATCCAAAATCCAAAAAAAAAATAACAAAAAATAATCTGAATCACTGTCCTTAAGTCGTACAGTGTACCGATTCATACATGCTAAAAGTAAAACAGTCGATTGGAATTCACTGCTCTTTATACTTACAGTGGTTAATAATTCCAACCAGCTAGATGGCCAAAGAATTACAATTCCATGGCTTCAAAGTGAAATAGAAATTTGTATAGAATATAATTATTTGCAAATTAAACTTCATACAATTTTTATTATACTTTTTAATTGAAAAAGAATTGAATTTGATCCTATGCAGGTACATATGTAAGTCGTTATGTTCTCTTAATTTGTTATTTTTTCGTTCTGGTAATGTTAAATTTATCATATAGTTTTCAGTGTTTCTTAAAGAATAAATAAGCAACGAATTAAATTTTCATATAAATCCAAAAAAATGTTGACATTATTGATCATCAAATATTATAAAGACATTATAAGAGCTTGTGACGAAAAAAATTATTGATATTGGTTCATTAGTTCTTGAGTACCCTTCTGAAACAATACCAAGCAATTATTTTTCTATAGAAAGAAATTAAGTTAAGAAAAAAATTAAGGTAAAATTTAGTAAAAATCTTTCGGTTGGTTATTCGATTTTTGGCATTTGTATGGAACTACTGTTATTTTTACTCTTAGAAAAAAAATAAAAAAACGCCTAAAGCGAATCTGCTTAAAACCTTAATTTTCCTTTTTGAACTCAATCGACCCAATAGTTTGGAATGTAGAGATGAGGGCAGACAGACAGATGGACGCAAGTAGGGGACCCACCCTCTACCATTCTAATGCCTTGTTTGATTAAAATTTCTACCATTCTAATGCCTTGTTTGATTAAAATTTCGAGTTCGAATTTTTTTACGGAACCAATACTCGCCATATATGTACATAGTTCTTATATGTCGCAAGTAAAAATGTATGTATTGTAGATACTTAATTAAAACTTTGAAAAATTACACTTCAAACTGATTTTTATTCATTTGTTTCCAAATTTTGACTTAATAGTTTCACTTGAGCCCGCTTATAATTCTTAGTTGTAAGTAGGTACTACTGTTATTTAAAAAAATGTCTTCCATTAAAAATTAAATGCTTGTTTTGATTTGAGCTGTTCTAAAAAAATCAAGTAGCCTACCCTCTAGCATGTATGAATTGGTATGGAATTATGTTAATAATAATTGCAATAAGAAATATAAACATAAAAATCATACCGATCATAACACATCCAATATTCAACTAATAAAACACTATTTATAATAAAATGCACTTGCTTCCTTTCAAGATAAAAAACGCTTTCACACAAAAACTATTTCTTATTAAACTTTTGAAAAATCCGCCTATTAAACTCAAACACCACCTGTGTTCCATTTTCTCCTTCCCCACACATCGACACCAAAAATCAGTATTATCTCTAAAAAGAGCGCTAAACAACGAACATAATTCCTGTCGTAGTACTGGGTCAAGTTCGCTAGCAAACCTCATTTTCACACAAATGAAAATAGATAACACAATTTTCTCCTTTTAAAACCGAATATGATATGATATGAATTTCGACGATCATGTTCGATTCGTCGTCGGTCTTGTTTTTCCTCACATAGTCCATACGATGTATAAAGAAAGGAGACATCAAACTCATGGTTGCGACTCGTGCAACTTGTCTTTTGTGTCAGTTGTGTGCCTTTAATGTGTCGTATACTTCGCCGGGTTATCGCTTTTATTTGCGCTCACCCTTCTGTTTATTTTTATAGGGTTTTTTTCGAATGTGTGCATAAATCTGTGTGTGTGGAATGTATGAAATTTGGTAGCGCAAATTTTTGCGCTGCCCAAAGCCCAATGCTTTAAGATAAATTATTGTATGCGAGTTTTATTTCATGAAATGAATGTATGAAATTTGGTAGCGCAAATTTTTGCGATGCCCAAAGCCCAATGCTTTAAGATAAATTATTGTATGCGAGTTTTATTTCATAAAATGAAGATTTGTAGAAAAGTTGCATATAATGTAACTACAACTGAATTTTTTAACATTATAGTCAGCTGTTGAGTAATTCAATTACCAAATAATATACATATTAGAAAATTATATTTATTCTAAAATTCTTGGTTTAGCGCCGCTAAACCAGCTAACTATGAGGAATCGCCCCTGTAGTAAGGGAGATTTTTCTTGACTAACTTTCCAGTCAACTTTCCAATAAAGTTGCCTTAATTGGAAAGTAATTTTTTGGCAGCTGGCCAATCAGGTACTAGAAACTTGCCTAACTTTGAAGTCCCTTATGTCGTCTGAATCTGAACCTGCCCAATGTTTAAATTGAAGTCCCTTATGTGGCTTAAACCTGCCCAATGTCTCATTGTAAATTTCTGCAGTCATTTTAATTCCGAGCATTTTCATATTTATTCAGCTTTTAAACATTCTCTGGACTTCCACAAATAATTCAACGCTAAAATTAGCCAAACCGGTCCAGCCTTTCTCGAGTTTTAGTAAAACTAAAGTAATTTTTAGTGTATAGAAGATTGTTTCATAAAATATCAAGCAATATGGATTTACCTCTGAATATAATTTATTTCTTCAATCAGTATATACATATGTAGCCATTATCATAAAATGTTTCCATTAATTTTATATTTTACAGTTTAATAACATTCTAGAAAATCCAGAGCTTTATATTTACGATGAGGAGGCGCTTCTTCGCAGTATTATAAAATGGATTGATCATAATCCAATCGAACGTCAACAACACCTCAACAAACTCGTCACGAAGCTACATCCAGCTTGCGTGAGTAACCAAGTTGTTCAATCAATTAACATGCTTTGTGACGATAAGGATTGTCGTGATTGGGTGGACAGTGTCTATCACAGCATCGGCAAGATGCAATGGAATATTTTTGTACTCGATAAAATGGGTCGTCAGCCGGATTTCGGAAAGCTCGACATGACAACAGGCAATATGACAACACTAAGTCCTCTGCCATTGGAAGCGTTCGCATTGAGTTTCACAAGCCAAAAACATTTTTTATACGTCCAAGGCGGTTGTGTAGGTCGAAGTCGTCGGACTTGCTTTTACTATAATGTCTATAAAAATAAATGGTTTACGATGTCACCAATGAAAGAACAACGCTCACATCATCGGTCGTTGATATTGGACAATTTTTTATACGCTATGGGCGGAAATGGTTCTAAAGGTACACTAAGAACAGTAGAGTGCATGGATTTAGAGACTGGAGCAACAATGCTTATTGAACCCATGTTATCGCCGAGGAGCTCTATGGGAGCTGTTGTCTGTGGTATGTTTCTTCTTTTGCTTCTTTCAAAAGAAAAACAGGCTTTAAGGTTGTTATTTTTTTCCTTTCCTCAGAAAGAAGCTTGTATGTGATGGGTGGTGAAACGGATCAAAAAAGCTTAAGTTCTGTACAAATGTTCGATCCTAGAGTTGGTATATGGCAAACTATGCCAAGACTAAATATAGTAAACAGTTATTGTACTAGCGCTGTAACAGACAATTATATATATTGCTGTGAAGGACTAGGAAGTTCGATGGAACGATTCGATTTACGAAGTCGTGAATGGGAAACAATTGAATTCACATCAGATAGGTAAGTTTTTAATGTTTGTGAGGGACTCTAAAACATGTTTTTTGGACATAAAAAAATGTGTGTGTAGAAAATCGTTGCCGAATTTGATTTGATGTCTTTTATTTGTTTTCCACATTTCACCAAGGACTTCCGGGAAGCAAATGCTTGTATACCATTTCTTATTCTCCCTTTAACGTTTCTTAAATGGTGAGATCTCGGTTATCTTGGTTATGCCAAAGAAACGGGCGACGAGTAACTTTTGTTGGATGTTGTTTATTTCGAAACATACAGCAAACAAATAGGGTTTTCTATGGGTAAAATAAATCAATTTATTCTTAATCCAGATCTGTCAAAACACAAATTTCCCTTGTATTTGAATTCCATGCGGCAAAATAAATTGATTTTTTTAATTTAAGATCAAGTTTGCAGATCTGGATTTTTCGGCAGATTTAGAAGAAGTTGCACTATTACAATGATAAAAAAAAACAATTCCAATCGTTTTCCATTCGCCACGAAAAAAATCAATGTTTGAAGGAAATCTGAATTTACCCAATGAAAACCACAAACGTGTAAATTTGTGGAGAAAATATGAAAACACTCGTCGTCTATGTTGGAAAGATGAATATAAAAATTCATATCAACAAACTTTGATTCGAAAGAAGCAATTTTGAATCAGTTCCCCACAGTATTTGCAATTCCGTTTTAAAGAAAATATTATACCGAAAAACATCATTTACACTAAAATAATGATAATGAGTGCTTTAAAGCTCGTAAGAAATCGTTCGTGATTTGAAAAGCAATCCGTTATAATTTGGTACATAGTACGGATTTCGTAGATGAATGGCAACACAAAATACAGGAAGCTATGTATGTCACAAATAGAAAACAAATTATGAAAATTAGTAAGCGTTACTTCTTCGATACCACAAACAGTACCTATTATATTTAGAAGATGGTATTCCATGCAAGTTTGTTTTTTAAATGCCACTCCTCTATAATTCAAAATGCTATGCAAATCCTGTTCAACAAATTGGTTTCCTCAACTCATATTCCCTCTTCGTTTAAGAAGTCTGTAATCTTCTCGATAGATAGAACGGTATTATGGTTGAGGGAGGGGCTTTGAAATTGGTTGATAAGAATAACCTATCTGAATTCCAGGCAGGCTTAAAGCATCATGCACATGAGCTACGAACTGCGAACTGTGAATGTTCGCATATTTTGACTTTTCTTTCACATGAGCGTTATTTCTATTCGCAGACAGCGTCGAATTGTCAACCCTTTTCTCCATATTTTCCACAGCCGTGATCTTTCACACAAAAACAAAACAATAGTGGTATAATTTTGAGGTTAATTTGAGCGCGAACAATTTATTCGTTGCAGTGTGGATGGTATGTGGAACGCGAATAGAGTTTGACAGTTCGTAGCAACCACACTGCAATTCGTTACTAAAGCATCTTGCACATGAGCAACGAACTGTGAACTGCGAACTGTGGATATTCGCATATTTTGACTTTTCTTTCACATGAGCTTTTATTTCTATTCGCAGGTAGCGACGAATTGTCAACCCTTTTCTCCATATTTTCCTCAGCCATCATCTTTCACACAAAAACAAGAGTGGTATAATTTTGAGGTTAAGTTTAGCGCGAACAATCCTAATATTAGTGTCAATTGGTTTCTTATAATTTAAATGTGTTTTTGTGTGGAATTGACTTTTTGAAATGTGTAAAATCACGTTTGTTCGTCCATTCGCAGTTCGTTGCTCATGTGCAAGGCACTTAACAAATTGTTTTTACAAAATTGTCTTGTTTTAGAGAACAAAATGCAAATTTTATTATCCTAACATTATTGTCAATTGGTTTCCTATAATTTAAATGTGTTTTTGTTTGGAATTGACTTTTTGAAATATGTAAAATCACGTTTGTTCGTCCATTCGTTGTTCGCTCTCATGTGCAAGGCACTTTAGCAACTTTATTGGAAAGTTGACTGGAAAGTTAGTCAAGAAAAATCTCCCTTACTATCAAGTGAAGTCAATTTCTGTCAAAATGACAATTGATCATGTTTTTTCATTCAACTGAAAGCTGCACTTTATTACTCTATGATTAATTTATTTTCTGCATAACTTGATTTAATGCTTTCTGTAAAAAGGTTCCTTGTAAATTTGGAAAAGAAATAAGCACGTATAATATTTCTTTACAATACAAAATACAAATCGTGATGGACTTGTAGCTTGCCTGAGGAGTGTTTTGTAGAAAATAATAATTTTGGTAGTTTTTGTACTATGAACTTGAAGTAGAGGTTTGTGAAGTAAAGTTATGAATTTGAAATTCTTGACACTTGAAAAACTAACTAGTTGCCTTGGTCAAAATGTACGTTCAAAGAACGAAGTTGACTGCAAATGAAGTCCCTTATTTTGTCTGAACCTGCCCAATGAATACACAAACATCAAAAATTAAACGCTTTGCAAAAGCTTATAATGAGCATCTCATTGTCATTAGTAATTTCTCATTAGTTATGAGATGATTTATGGGTCTTCATTTGACTACGTGTTGATACGAATTAAAACTCCGATTTAAGCTACGTATATGTGCTCAAACTCAGAAATACCCATTTTCAACATTATTTGTATATTATGTTCATATAATTCCAAAAACTTGATGTTATAACCTAAAAACTACGAATTCGTAATAAGATGAAAAATTGCTTTTATACCTTTTCACGTTTTTCTGTTGAGAACCGTTTTAGCATAAATACTTCAGCATTCTTTTAAGGTTAAGTATGGCATTTAAAAACTAATTTAGATTTTTTTGAAAAATAAGTAACATGCTGACAAATTTTAAACGAAATATTGAAGTTAGGGATTGAAGATTTGGAAAATCATCAAAAATTTTATTAAGAAAAACTGGTTAATAAATTTACAGGGCTTCAAAAAGCCTAACATAAGACTTTTTTCGAATTATCAAAGGTTGTATCTGAAACACCTGACGAGATATATTGGATTTTAATTCGGATTCGAACTAAAGCAATCAAAAACCTTAGAGTATAAGTATAATTTGATTACCAGCTAAATTACCTTTTTGACAAATTTTATGAACAATTTCCGTCTCTTGCACCTGTCGCTTCGCAGATTCATCGAAAAAATGGTACACCAGGGCGTATTGTTGTATTAAAAACATAATTCTTAACAAGTGACCACTTAATAGACTAAAATACCTAAAAGATTTATTTATATTGGCACTGCATTTCTCTGCTCTTGTTGATGTTCATTTTTATTAATAATAATTTAACTTATAACGTTTAAATTTCTATTTTAATTTTGAAGGGAATTTTTCGAAATATTTTCCATTGGAAACGATGTTTACAGCATTTCAAGTGAAGAAATAACACGTTATTATCCAGGTGGAAACCGATGGGAAAATATATTCTATTATCCATTTACACGTGAATGGGATACAGCAGTTGCAATGGAACTAGTCAACGAAAACTCAGTATTATTTTAAAAGCAAGGAAAAATATACAAAAGAGTACAACCATAACAATAAAAATAATAATAAAATACAAAATGTTCAATTCAATAACAGTTTTATTTGTTAATTAAAAAAAAAAGAAATAAAACTAGAAATTTGTTATGTAAATAAGATGTTGATATAAATGTATGTATGTGAATGTGTTTGTATGAATAAAATTTAAAATATCTGAATAATTTATGTGTTGTGTTTTATTTTTTTTATTTTCTTTATTTAGAATATATTAAATCAATTCAAAAATATGTTTTTTTTTGTTTGTTTGTTTTGTATAATATTTATGTGTATAGTATTTTTGTTTAATAATATAAATAACAGCTAAAACTATAATAACAATTATTTAAATGGAAGAAAGATACAATTCCAAACTTTTTTTTTGGTTTTTAAGTTAATTTGGACATAATATACATCTGATACATATTGCCACATAGAAGTATATTTTTTAATGAGAAGCTTGGTTGTTGGCCATTGATTTTGTTCTGTTTGTTTGTTTGTTTGTTTAAATATCCTGCTTAACCGATCTCATAAATTCATTGCAACATTTATGCATAATATATATATATATAATTTTATATTTTAGTTTAATACAATTTACAATTATTATTTTACTTAAAAACTAATCCATTAGAATCCATAACAACAATTATTGTTTTATTTTTCAAATATAAATAGACTAACACACGCAAGATATATTATACTAAAGAAAAAATTAAATAAAGTTTCAATTTATACACAGCTGAACTTGATTCCATCGTCACTGGAATAACAATTCTGGCAATGAAGCTTGTGATTTCTAACGCGAACATCAGTACCATTTCGACCATCGCTAAGTTGTAAATGACACACACAGCATTTGAAACAATTAATATGATAGAATAGTCCCAGAGATTCGATAATCATTGCTGCTCCACGTCCTTGAGAAGAAATACAAAAAAAAAATTAAATATTCAAGTTTATATTTCTTTTTGTTTTTATTAAATTTTAAATGGATTTATTTAAAAATAAGTTACATTTAAACCCAAACGATGTATTTGATGGTACTGTGGGATTTCTTACAAGTCACATCATCATTTTCTGAGCAGCATGCGTAGACAAAATATGATTTTAAGATTTGTATGTATGTATGTAAATTTTGTTTTTGTATTATAGATCAATAGAAAAGGCAAAAGACGATGAAATAGATACATTCTATGATACATTTGGCGACATTTAATGCAAAAATTGGATTTAGGAAGAGAGGAGAAGAAAAAATAATGGGCAACTTTGGTAATGCAGAAAGAAACTCCAGAGGAAGTCGTCTCATCCAACATGTTTGGCAACACAAGCTTATGATTGCAAACTCCCTGTTTAAAAAGATCCCTCAAAGCCAGTGGATTTGAATACCGCCAGAGAGGAGGTAGAAAAACTAACACGATCACGTCCTTTCAAATAAACGATCTATTCTAGAAGATGTCAGCGTTCTGAATAATTTCGACTATTGCGAGTCACACTCAAAATTAGTCACAACAAAAAAAAACTCCACAGAACAACAAAAAAGAACGTCCCAAAGATCCTCGTCGATCGATGAAGCCATCAGGAATTACAATGTTGATCTACAACAAAGATACCAAATTTTTGCATCCAGAAATGAACCAGTTCAAAATGTATGTATATAATATTATGGAATGAACAATCAAGCAATCTGTAGAAAGACACAACAAAGACAACATTAGCAAAAACATCGCAAAAATCTATAATGCATCCGAAAAAGTGAATTTTAAAATTCTTAGGAAAAAATTAGGAAAACATCTCAAGAAGATATACAACCTTTAAACGACAACTTTCTTAAAAATATAATTGAAGAAACAAAATCAACTAAAAAAGCAAATGCTTCATTAAAACCTCATAAGAAGTGGATCGTCTTAACCCATAATTTTAGCAAGATTCATTACAACATAGATATCAAGAAGATAGCAACAAATAGCAATTCATACAAAACTCAACTTAACAGTTCTGATATTCATGTACTTAGCAAGTCGGCTTAACCACTTATCGAGAGAAAACCAAAATAACGTCCAATGGCAATCACACCGAAGTTTAAATAGATGGTACCACTTTAGATTAGGTGGAAGACTATAACTATTTATATATATGTAAATCAAACATGATTGAAATGTGAATATCTCGACTCAAACAAGGAAAGTTTGTTGAGTCGAGTTGACAAAAAGGTAACTCGGAGACTTCTTGCGACACTCATTGGAATGGACTTTCAGTAGCATCGTGGCGGTTGTTGGTTATCTGGTAAATTCGTGCCAGGTACTGAAAGTAGTGGCAAGGGGGTTGGTGGTACATGGCCAACGAAGTTGGAGGCAAGACGGATGTATATATCCTGTCAAGGAGCAATGGAGAGATCGATTTATCAAGGTGAGATAATCTTAACGGATTATCCACGAACATTTAAGAACCTCAACGAAACTTGAAGATGTTCTTCAAAGAACGAGAAAACTTAAATGGGATTGGGCTAGACACACACTAGAAAAGAAAAAAAGTTAAGGAAGACATTTCAAGAGGTGGAGAGATGAAATACAATCTTTTTTCTAAATTACTGGAGAGAAGCTTTAGACCGAAGAAGTTGACAAATGAAGGGTAGATGTTATACATTATATAAACTTTAAGAGTTAATAAATCTTGAATAATAATTTACACAGCTAGCCAAAAACATAGTCCGGACGGAATAGCAGATCGTTGGAAACTGAGTTTAAGGGTTATACTAGAGAATTTGTTTTTTTGGTAAAATAAACATTGAACTTAAATGCAACCATTCATTTTTCATAGGAAATGAGCAAAAGATTGATTTAACTTCCCATGGAAAAGTAAGTGTGGAAAACCCTTTTAAAACTGAGTTCAAGAAGTTTTACATTGGCAAAATCATTACGTGCAAAAGACAATATAAAAATTTGTGTTTTTTTATATAAAATTATTTAAAAAAATGAAATTAATTTACCTAATTCATCGCCACAATGTGAGCACTTCTTTTTACCACTCACACTAAGTATTTTGTCTTGCTGTTGCTGATGTTGAGCAACAGTCTTTTCCAATAATCGAGTTGGCGATGAGTTGTGTAAAATACTTTGTGACCCAATTTGATGATTAGGTACACTAGCATGTGCATCCTCGAATCTTAAACAAACAAACAAAAACTTAATAAATCAATACAAAACATAAATCAATTATCCAAATATATACCTCTTTCGTTCTCCGATTCCTTTGCTTTGGACTCTTTGTGTGAGAGTTTGAATTACAGCGTCTGGCAAAGGTTTGTTATCCTTACACCCGCCAGGTTGTGTATTAGGTGGCACACCAATAATATTATTATTATTATTATTATTGCTAACTCCCCTCGTCCAACCATTTGTATTTGTATTTCTCAATCCACGCTGCTGTTCAATTCTTCTCTGTTCAGCTTCTTGAACAAGCCAGTGATTGTTGTAGCTAAATGTATCTGGGACGGATTTTCTTTTCTGCTGATAAGACACCCATCCATTTTCGACACTTTTATTTTCTGCAAATTCTCGCTTCGTATGCACCCAGGCATCATTGTATTTTGGTTTTGGTGTTGCACTTAGTGCGTGCAAAGCATTCCTAGACATATTACCATGTGATGCAGCTGGCGGCAGATGTACATTTGGCTGGGACATTCTCATTTGAATATGCTCATCTGATATTATTTGTGAACGAGTCGGTTTCATTGGAGGCATCTGAATTAATTTGGAAGATCCACTCCGAAAATCGGACGGCAAATCCGACATTGACCTGCAATAGTCTGTTTCGATTTGATATACTTGCTGATTTTGGATGTTTGCATAAATATTATTGTTGCTATTATTGTTTTGATTGTTCTGATTAACAGTTGCATTGATATCTTGCAATGATCTACGATTGTTTGACATTAATATTTTAGCGCCATGCTGTAGCTCACGTCGTGCAATATTCTCACGTAGAATAAGATTATCACGCTGTCGCTTAAGTTCATCTTGTTCGACTTGAAGGAGTTCTCTTTCAACGCGCAAGACTTCTTCTTGTTCACGAATTTGATCTTCGATGCATTGTATTTTAGCATTGGCTTCTTCAATGCCTGGTATAATTTGATTTTGAGGAATAAGTAATCTTTGTTGTTCAGCATTGTGATTCATTCGAGCGTGAATTGCTAGAAGCTCTTCATGATGATGGTCAGGCTCATCTGATGAGTTTGTAAATGGTTCACTACTTTGGCGAGAGTGATTCTCAGAAACACCTGAATCACGACTTTCACCTGAAATTACAACAAAAAAAAAAAGATTTATACTATATTTTGTTTTGAGGCTAATTAAATATTAAAATTATAAACAGATTTATGTTTCCAAGTATGTACCTAGTCGTGTCTTAAATTAAAATACAAAACTTGTTTCTCAAAGCATTCATTTGATATAAAATGGTTATTTTATTCTTCTAAATATTTACATTAGTAGGCAATGAATAAATGCCAATTTGTTTTAAGTTTCACTTCTGTTTCCATGGAGTGATGTGTTAAAGAAAAAAGATTCGCAAACGTAACCATCACCATGCTTCTGCAATAGTTTGATTGAAAGTCTCACTCGGGCCAAACGGTTAACAACTTGCATCAAAGAGATGTGATAAAAGGTTTTGTAAAGGATTTCAAATAATACTCTCTTCAATGGAGATATATAGGTTCTTCTATAGAATTCTAGTCAGGCAAACAAAGCCAAGTCAACACAAAAGTGAATTAGGGTTAATATCAAAGCTTTTAGAGAACCTCAAGATTTGCTCTCGGGAAGTCCATATTTTAATTATTAAGATTATTTTTTGCTATCAGAATTAGAAAGCGGGCCTGACAGAATTTCTCACAGGTATTTTTAAATTCTTAAGATGGGGTTAACGCAAGCAGTGTCAAGTGTGTGGGTTGGTATTAAAGCTAAGGTCGATCATTTTGAGTGAAATTACTTTTTTAAGTAAACTAATATTATGGCCAAATAAATGAAGCTACGATAAATAATATAAAATATTGAATATTCTTGTCTCATGGTGTTTTATAATTGTGCCAGTGTAATTTCGATTCTTCTAGTATACTTTAGAAATGCAAGTTGGCAAAATAAAATCAATGTTCTATCCTAACAACAACAAATATCAGATGAGGACATTACATCCTTCTATGCCGGAATGGAAAATCGGCTCTCTACACACAAAACCATAAATACAAACGGAAGAAAGTTCGTGGAGTTCTGTAGAGCATCGGTCATTATCTATGTAAAGTATGAGAGCAGCACACGCATCTATAGATTAGACTATTCTAGACTAGAGGTCAGAAATATTTCAATGGTGATTTTGATATTGGTAAAATGACATGGATTTTCAAGGCAAGAGGTGATCTTATTCACCTAAATTGAAGCAGATTCGCCCGTTCTTAATTATCGATGTGGAGTCTTTGCAATTTGAAGGCGGACGAAGATATCCAGAGCCACTTATTTCAGTAAAGTTAGTTTAATTGAAGACGAAATAATAGGAAGGTTATGAATGGTAAACACATGGGTGACTGGAAAAAAACTAATCAAATTCTTTACAATAGCTATTTCTCCACAGAAAGCAACTCATCGAGGAATTCAAATATTAGTAATTTTGAACAGAACTTATGGCACGACTAGGTACTACCAGCTTCGGCAATTCACATGTATTTATGTGCATAAACGTATGTACTACTCTGGTTCAAATGTTTATAATTAATTAGAGACAGAAAACAAATAACAAATAAAAATAAAAGCAAATACCCCAGATAAAATGAAATAGATTGCGATTTAATCGATAAATACCACTGAACACTTTTGAATTATTTTTGCGAAGCCATTGAAATAACTTTGATAATACAATTTATACCTTATCAATTTTATAAATACCATTAGAAAGCTACCCAAGGTTAGTTTTTTGTGAACTTTAAAGTCAGCATAATATACAGGCATGCATATTTTGTTATTTTACTCGTTTATGAACGATTTTATTGTTTGTCGTCTTAATGTGCAACCATATGGTTTCTTTAAGTCACCTTTCACTTGTCACCTATAGGTAAGTCAAATCAGTGCAGCCCACACACATCTGTTGCCTTCGATCAGATTAACTACACCAATTCCGTACATTATTGATTTCTCTTTTTGTTTCAACAAAACGACTACTTAAATAAATACATTACAAAAATAACTACTTTCTACTAGGGCTAAAGGTCTTTCCCAGTTCTAAATGGATTATTTAACATTCCATTTGCCACCCCAAAATAACACCCATATGCACATTGCACATAGCACCTATAAGTCTGTGTACTACATCATTACCCCCCCTCAAAACGAAATCTATGTCAGCTTACCAGCATCAGAATTGTCATAGAGGCCAGCTTTTATGCACAGTTGCTTATCCAAACGTCTCTCCTCCTGTAATAATTGCACCATATCTGGTGGTGGCGCTACGGTTAGCTCCAGGAAACTATCATCAGATCCTTCGATACCAAGGAAGCTGGATCGTTTATTGCGAATTTCGTTTTTAATTCTCTTCGTGGAATTCATTCGCATTATTGGCGGTACTGTGCCCCCGTTTTCCGTCACGCCACGCGGAATAGTTTCATAAGTATTTGTGCTGCTACCACCAGCACTTCCGGTTCCATCATCGTCGTCCGCATCATCACTATCAGCTGCATCCATAACTGGTGGTGGTGGTGGCTTCTCTTTTGGAGGTTGCAAATGCAATGGAATGCCAGACGAAGTATTATATTCATCTCCCCGGGCCGTACAAAACATCTCAATATTTTCGTACAAAGGTATTGGCTTTTGCAGCTTTGGAACTTGATACAGGGGCTCACTTGACTTAGGCACCTGATAGTAGGGTTCCTCTTCTTCATCTTCGGCAATTTTAAGTGATGAATTACTATTGTTTGAACTATTAAAAATGTCTCTTTCAATTATCGATGTTTTTGTTGTTGTTGTTGTTGTCATATTGGAGACTTTTTTTTGAATTGTCTCCACTATTACAGCTTCTGATGATGAACTCGATAATGGCAGCGGAGGCGGGGGTGGCAAATTTAATATCATCCTATCATCTCGTTCTGCTCTTGCTGAAGAGATATTCTCGTAGATAGGTTCAACAACAACTGGTGCAGTAATGGTCAAATTTTCTACTTCACTTTGTGCTTCTAAATGATTTGGACTCGATTTGACGCTATTCTTTTCCATATCGATGATAATTTTGTCTTCTTCTAGATCAATAGCTTGTAGGGCCAATTCAAGTGCTTCGTTTATCTAAAACAAGATAAATAAAATAAAAGAAAAACAAGAAGGAAAGAAAAATCAATTAGTATCAAAGTATCTATTAAAAATTGACAATTTTATAAGTGAGATAAAAATGCGCATGCAACTAGAGCAACAAGAATTCAAAGGCAAAAAGCAAACAACAACAAAAAAATATCACTTACAAACACAATAAAATTAACAACAAACAAAAGTTGATATTTTTTATAACGGTGTATTGCAAAATTCTTATTTTTTTAGAGTAGAGTATTTATTTATAAAGTAAAGTAAGGCTCTAAGGTGGTTGCGTTGCACACTAAACGAGTGCAAAGCATCAACTAAATGTAAAAATAAAACTTTCTTTCTGCAGAGGTGAAATATAAAAAAAGTATTTTGTTGCTAATTTGACCAGTAATCCCTTCTAACTGTGTGTACAGGGTGTTTCAACGGTGGTAGAATCATTAAATGTTGTAATTTGGTGATATTAGAATAAGAACGTGAGCGTTTAAAAATAAGGGATGCAAAATTTATAACACTCTTCAGAATTTGATAGGGGCGCGAAGTTCCTACTTCTGAAAGTGGCTGGACAAAAGTGAAGCATAAGAGTATCTATGAAAGTTGGCACCTCTCTGATATTAAAAGTGATATTTTTGGTTAAGAAGTCTTGGTCAAATTACACTAGTCAACAAGTAGGTTGTAACTCGAAAACAATCTTTCACGTCAGGTTTTTGAAATACAACCTGTTATAATTCGAAAAAGAGTCTTATGCTAGATCTTTTGAGGCTATATGTATATTATTTTTTCAGTACAATTCTTGTTGATTTTTCAAATCGACAATCCCTAACTTCAATATTCCGTTTAAAAATTGTCAGTATCTTACATATTTTTCAAAAAATCGTCATTACTAATGTAAGTCTTCACTTGCCATACTTAAAACTGTTCTTACAGAAAAACGCAAAACGCTATAAAAGCAATTTTTGATCTTATTCGGAATTTGAAGTCTTAAGAGAGTCAAATAAAGATCAATAAGTCATTTCATAGCTAATGAAAAATAACGAAAACTAAGTGAGATACTAAAAGGATACAAAAATGTATCTAGAAGATAAAGATTATTACTTTGCAAAATCATCATATAATTTGTTTTTAAGGGATTTACTGCGCTTTGAAAATTTAGTTTCGAGAGTCAAATTTGTTATATTTGGTGTCGTTTTGAAGCTGACGAGGTGTAGATTTGTGTCTACTAAAAAAATACATTATTTAACCCAGAACTTTTCTTGAAGTTCATTTTTAATTTCTCAATGATGAAATCGTTTTCAATGAACAGCTGATTGTTGAATTCAGATTTCGGAACATAATTGTTCCACTGATAGCGTTCTATTTTCTTTGTATTTCCACCTGTCAAGTTTTCTTTGTATTTCCACCTGTCAAGTTTACTTTCAATAATCAACTCTAAGGCGGTTATATAGCTATCATTTGTTTTCATCATTGAAAACAATCATTGGAATTTTTTTGGAAGGCAGTTTATAACGATCATTGAAAATGTCTGTCCTTGAAAAAAAATTTCCTGATTGAAATCCACCGAACAATTATTACTGACAGAAATCTGCCATTGGAATTGTGTGAAATTGGAACACAAATAAGTGGATCGATTTGTTTCACTTTTGAACGTATCAGCTGTTTAGGGCAATGATTTTCCGTCAGGAAAATAGAAAAATAAATGTTTTGCAAAAAATGACTGCTCAATTAAACTTTTTTGATCAAACAAATATTTGTGTGATTTTCGATCGATCAGTATATAATTTTCATTTCTAATCAAAAGAAACACAGTCAAACATCCATTCAAACATTTTACCGGATTGATTTCAATTTACAGGCCCCTAACCTCAGATACTTAACGATAATCAAGTGCTTGATTTCAAACATATTCCAATGATTGGTTTCAATGATAGATAGCTATAACTGGCCCTTAAAAACATTTTTAAAGGGATATATTTTAAAAACCGAATGAAAACTTGATGACTTTCTATCAACATAAAAAGCAAAAAAATCAAACACTTAGTATCTTTTTTAATCAGCGTGTTAAATGTGATACCTTATTAATTAAACAAAACTGAATCAATAGATTTTTATTAAATTGTGCACAGAATTAAGTGGATTAGAATGTTATTAATTTAAAAATACTAAGTAACTAAGTAATTATTGTAAAAAGAAGAAGCCAAGAATGTTCAGTGTAGTTCGTTTTATAAACTTAGCATACGGTAAAGCCCCTTGATTAGTAGATTTTGTTTAAACATTTTGAGTCTTGAGTCATTTTAAATAATATGAAGTAAATAATAAATACTTCCCTACAAGATTGAAAGATTGTAGTTATGAATAAAGTCGGTAACTAAATTAACACAGAATTAACGTTTAAATTAGGAACACCCTTAATGGTCAAATTGATAGACCGGCAGATATCGAAATTTTGTTAAATACATGTTGTATATTTTCATAAGCATTTTATCAAACACAATGCCTTATCAAAAATCTGATTATGCTCTTTTTCACACGAAAATTGAGTTTAAACAAAAGAAAATGGCATAAATTGCTAATAATTATTATTAATGAGCATGTGATTAGGTGTTTTATCAAAGCAGTGCAATTTTAAATAAGCTTATTTAAAAAAATATGAAGCAGCTTTCTACCAAATTTTATTTATTTATTAGTCTTTCTTAATTGTTTTAACTAGAAAAAGGCATAAACGAATTTTGGGGAAATGCATGTGGATTTTTTTTCTTATCAATGTGAACAAGTATTAAAATGTTATGATATTTTAATCGATATTGATAAGGTGACGGAATAATACTAATTTTGTGGTCGCAGATCTACGGGGAATTCCATATATCCAAAGAAATAAATTATGAAAACAAACAAAAACATATATTTCATGAAGTGAAATAACTTCCCGGGCATAAGGTTCAATAAGGCCATTGAAAATGCTTCGTGTTATTGGAATTCTATATCATGGTCTATTATGAACTATGAAATTCATTAAAACATAAAACAAAAATGTTTCATTCAAAAACAATGCAAAATGACTGAATATTATGGCTGAGTTCGTAATTGTAAAATTTCCGCAGATCTGCCAAAATAACGTTCAAAACTACATATAACAGCTAAACCACAACCATGCGTCCGGTCGTGACGACTTTGACATATGGAATAGGAACAATAGACTACTATGAAGCAATCTGAAATGTTACCTCTAGGTTTGTGCTCGCTTTAGATCTTAAATATCGTAAACTCGACCGCTACGCCCGAATATATCTATTCTCTGTTTTTTTTTGCGATTTTACAGCAAAATGACAATGGCCAGGTTCAGACAACATAAGGGACTTCATTTGCAGTCAACTTCATTCTTTGAACGTAAATTTGGAACAATGCAACTAGTTAGTTTTTCAAGTGTCATGAATTTAAAATTCAGAACTTTACTTCACAAACATCTACTTCAAGTTCATAGTACAAAAACTACCAACATCATTTTTTTTCTACAAAACACTCCTCAGGCAAGCTACAAGTCCATTACGGTTTTTATTTTGTATTTTAAAGAAATATTACTTATTTCTTTTCCAAATTAACAAGGAATCTTTTTACAGAAAGCATTAAATAAAGTTGTGCAGAAAATAAATAAATCATTGAGTAATAAAGTTCAGCTTTTAGTTGAACTAAAAAACATGATCAATTGTCATTTTGACATAAGTTGACTTGATAGTTAGGGAGATTTTTCTTGACTAACTTTCCTGTCAACTTTCCAATAAAGTTGCCTTAGTTGGAAGGCAATTTTTTGGCAGCTGGCCAATCAGATGCTAGAAACTTGCCTTACTTTCAAGTCCCTTATGTCGGCTGAACCTGCCCAATGTATTGTCATTGAGTAGGTTCAGACAACATAAGGGTCTTCATTTGCAGTCAAATGCATTCTTTGAACGTACATTTTGACTAAGGCAACTAGTTAGTTTTTCAAGTGTCATAAATTCCAAACTTGGAACTTTACTTCACAAATCTCTACTTTAAGTTCAAAGAATGATGTTGACTGCAAATGAAATCCCTTATGTTGCCTGAACCTGCCCATTGCTATAAACTACATTTCAGTCAGTAAAAATTAAAATTTTTAAAATATATTTAGAAAGGCAATTAAGCACCAAATGCATTGTTTAATTTTGAAAAAAAAAATACTTGACATTAAAATGTAAAAAAAACATTTTATTGATAGCTTTAACCAGACCCTTATTAACATCGTTGTAAATGTTTTCATAATCAAAAACAATTTTCTTCTTCGATTTTGTAATTTTCTTATTTCTGTACATTTTTGTTCCATCTTTTCAAAAATAGTCTCTTGCAAAGCTAAGAAAAATAATCATACGCGTTTCTGAGCACATTTTAGATAGGGCATGTACAACAAAGCCTTGAATTAGGAACTCAGCCTACTAATAGGTTTGTTCAACAGTCACTTTTTGATTGGTGCGCTTTAGAAAAAGTAAACTAATCCATTTTACTTTTCCTGTATTTCGGGAAGAATTAATTTAAAATATTTGTTAACACAGTTAATCATCCTTTTGCAATATGGTTTTAAATAAATTTTGTATTAAATTTGATAATTTGAAGAGGAATCAATTGATTCGAAAGGAAAAAGAAAAAATCAAATTCACCATATTTTAAAACACAATATTGAACTATTCGCTTCCGAAAATATGGCCCTAATTTGTAACGTACAGCCAATTCAATCAAGCCTTAGTTTGGGGAGAGCCAAATTGAAGTTTTAGACTGGACAGCGTAGAGTCCGGATTTTAATCCAATTGACAACCTATGAACTATTTTGACAAATCTTTAGAGCAAAGACAAATACAAAATTTAGACCACTTATGGCCAGAAATTCAAAAAGCATGATTTTTTATCTAAAAAATTCGTCAGAAACTTGTTAAAAGTTTACTAAGGAGACTAACGGCAGTTTTGAAAAATTAATATTGAAAACAATAACTATTATGTACGGTTTTCTCTTAAATAATGTTTTGTTATAAAGGGTCCGCATTTAACGTATTTTTCAACTAGTGCTTATTTCGTGATTGGTAACACTTGGCTCATGTCTGATTTGACAGATAATTAGTTTTATCCTTCCGGTGAAAGAATATAGTTGTGTTTACGCTCAAATAACGCTGGGAAATATTGGCTGCTATCAACTTATAGAAGATGCCAATTTTGCCAAAAAAAAAATCATCTTTTCAGATGAAGCTCATTTTGATCTTGACGGGTATGTAAACAAGCAAAATTGTCGCATTTGGGGCACAAAAAACCCGCACGCATACATTGAAAAGCCGATACACCCAAAATGAGTCACTGTTTGGTGCGGATTTCGGTCCAGAGGCATAATTGGGCCATTTTTCGAAAATGAGCAAGGAGTGGCCGTTACAGTCAATGGCGATCGTAATCGGGCCATGTTGAACGAATTTTTGTTCACAAAAATTGAAGAGGAGGATATTGACAACATTTGGTTTCAACAGGACGGGGCGGCGCTACGTTTCACACAGCCGAAGCTACACTCAATGTTTTGCGCCCTGTATACTATACTTAGAGTGTTATTTGTATTTCCACCGATTTTTACGTTTTTGCATTTCTTTTTAAGTCAATTGTTGTTATCTTTGACAATGTTTCAAACTTTTACAGAAATATGTTTTTAGGAAATGTTCAAATGGTCGACAAGCGTCCACAGCTTTTTCTCATGTCTACCAAATCCTACTCTCATCTCCCCGCAGTGAAAATTCGGTGCCTATTACCTCAACTAGAGATTGCGTTCCAACCCCGGTGGAAAGTTGTTTGGGGTAGGAATTCCCGAGATGGAATCAAAAGTGGCGTCTACAGTTCCAGTTAGGTTAAACTACTTAGTGAACACCTTATGGGGCTACTACGACATATTCGGAGCTCAAGTCTGTAAGAAGAGGTAATGCCGACTCTTTACCCTTGGAGTTTAAACCAAGGAGCTGATCCTTCACGTTGAAGGTCGTGCGTCGGTTTGACTTCCTGACCACGTACAAAAAAACTAGTTGCAAAGCACCAACAAGCCTCGGATACCGACGGATTTACTGTTGAAAACCCACGAAAACGATTTAATGACATCGAACTTCGGATATGCTATAAAGCAGATAACACCGCCATCCAGGAAATGCGATGAGATGAGCCGTGAAAAAAGAGGATGAAAAACTGCGATATTTACTATGGTGACTGATGCTACCGACAAAAACCAACATCTACTTTTTGGTTGCTTTGTAATTGAAGCCAGCCAGTCTTGAGCTATATGAGCGTCTCATGACTATCCGCATCACAGCATTAGCCTAATATGCGCACACGCCCCCACAGAAGAGAAGGATGACAACATCAAGGATAAGTTTTTGGAGCTCTTGGACAAAGCGTATAAGCAGTGTCCTAGGTACAATATTAAAATTGTCTTGAGAGATTTAAATGTAAACTTAAGAAGGGAAGACATCTCCAGTGGAATAATCGGAAAAACAGCCTGCACGAAAACACTTCCCGTTAAGGGATACATCGATTTTGCTGCAGGGTGAAACGTTTTTACACCTCAACATCCACAAAGGAACTTGGATTTCTCCAGACTAACCTACCGTCAACCAGACTGATATTGCGACCGACGCTAACCATGCTTCCAGCATTAAGGAACTATATTTTAAAAAAAAATTGTTTACAATGGACTTATTCTTTTTTTAAACATTAAAAAGTGAGTTCAATTAAGCTTTCCAACACCTACTTGTCACAGTATCGATTTGTTAGACAATAGAGGCCTCTGACATTAACTACATAGTTAAAGAAAGTTCCAGAAAGGGGCGTGGCAAAAATCATTAAATAAAGTTGGTTGATATAATTTTGTTAGAGAGAGAAAATATATACCTTACTGTTTATATTCTAAGTTATTATTGATGTATTTTTAAGTTTATCTTAATATTTTAAGATTGATTTTAATTTTGAAACATACACAAAAAAATCCATGCTTAAGATAAGTATTAAATTTAAATATTAATTAAAAACAAACTATAATACAATATTTGTTTAAATATGAATATATATATACAATACATCATATATTTAAAAGGGTATAAACAGATCTAAAAAAAAGGAATCTTACACACCAACAAACTTTTGATTCTTACCTTCTATTGAATTTATTATTAATACATTTATTTGATGCGTAAGAACCTTGATAAATTATTTAATTGAAAAATGTTTCAGGATTTCATCTTATATAGTGTAAATATCAACAGTTATTGCCACTTTTGAAAGCGTAGAATTTATTGTATTTTATTATTATATGATTATTATTGTTTAATTTTTAAGCGGCTTCCTTTTTTTTAAATTCTTTTTTCTTTGTAAATATTTTAAGATTAATTAAAAACATTGATAGACTCTTTAAAAATTGTAATTTATAACTTTTTGTTATTTTTTCTTTTGATATAATTTGTTATCTCAGAATTATTATTGTAATGAACACATCGTTTTTTAAAGAACAGCAAAGTAGACATTTAATAGTTATTATTATACGAGAACGAGTAGGTACATCCAGATCATAAATTATTTAAATATATGAATAGAGCGATATCCTTTGGGGAATATTTGTTTATTGTATTTTATATTTAATTTGTTTACGTTGAGATGATTACATTAATTGTGGCTGTGTGATGAGAATTTAAGAAAAAAAAAAAAAAGTTGAAAGACGTTAATTTTGATATTGATGATGAAAAATGTGTTAGGTATAGTTGTGAATTGTATGAAGTTTTGTAGAAAACCTGTTGAGGTACTTGAGAGAATTTTAATATATAATATAATAAAATAATTATATTGGGAACAATCAAATAATATACGGATCGATTTAAATACAGAAATATCATAAACTTAAGTTTCGAAATGTAAAACTACTATTATTTTAAACTTTAGTAGTTTAAAAATTGTATAGTGTTGGCCAAAACATAAGCAACTAAAACTACCTCCATCTTTATTTCATTTAAAAATTAATAACTTAAACAAATCGTGTTATTTTTTTTTCTAAAATTTTGTACGTACTTCTAAATAGACTACAAGAGAAAATAGTTTTCATAACTTTTTATTGCTATCTTTCTTTTTCTTTTTAATAGAGAAAAGTTAGTCCGTTAACTACAAAATCCATTGCGAAACAAAAGAAAAAAATATAAAAGAATATAAAAGTGAAATGAGTCAAATTAAAAAATTGGAAACATTTTCCATTCTAAAATGAGTGATTTGCCGATAAATAAAATATTACAAATCCAAAAAGTCATTCCAAATGGTTCATTGAGGTGGCAGATAAAAAATAACAAAACTAGAGGATTTTGCAATAATAAAATCAATTAAAAAAGACCCTTTTATATCAGAGAGCGAAATAAGAACCAAACTCGACCTGAACTTAAGCGTGAGAACAATTCGGAGAAGAGCTGTTGATGGTGCACTAAAATCTTTCAAAGCTGTAAAATGCCTTTTATTTCAAACAAAAACAAGCTGGCGAGACTAAAATTTGCTCATGACCACGTATGTAAACTGGACCGTTAGAAAATCGAGGAACGTACTCTTTTCGGACCGGTTCCGCTTGTTTCCGTCGTGTTCGCAAACCAGCCAAGGAGTCACTAAATCCACGTTATACCAAACGTTCAGGTACGAAATGGTCTGGGGATGATCAGGCCATGGACTGGGACCGATGCACCAAATAGATGGTACAATGGAACGTTTTATGTACAGTGACATTTTGCAAAATATGAAGTTGCCACACGCTTAGGATCAGTTGCCTCTGAAATGGATATTTGAGAACACCGGCCGAACGCATACGTCTAGTATGGTTAAGACATGGTTTCAAGAATCCCAGATTGACGTGTTACAGTGGCCAGCACAGCCCCCACATCTCAAACCCATAGAAAATCTATGGGAAATTCTAGATCGACGAATTAAAAGGACTAATTGCAAAAATTAAAACGATCTGTTTGATCAAATTAAATTGGCTTGGGAAAGTACCCCAAACAGCATTATAAGCAATATATTTTACTCCATGCTTTGAGGATGTGCTGAAGTGATTAAAAACTAGGGCTTTGCTACCAAATACTTGCAATAGTTTAGTAAGACTAAAATATATATGTAGTTTTTAAAAGTTGTTTTTGTTTTGACCAGCCTAATATTGAACTAATTTTACTAATTGTGCTATATTTAATGAAATATAACTAAATCAAATTTTATGTCATTTTCTATTAGAAACTGTAAATATTTATTCAAATTTTAAAAACAAAAACATAAAATAATTGAATCCTAAATTTGTTTTTTTTTTTTTTTAATTATTTAATAATCGAGGCAATTAAAGTTGCTTTTGTTTTTATCAACACTGTATGTATGAATAGACGACAAAATTATCGGTTTATGTGTTGTGTATTAATGTACTCACTATAAAACCAATTAACAATAATTGCTAGTCAGGTTTTTGAGATAAAACTTTTTAAAATTCGAACAAAAACACATATATAAGCTATTTTAAGACTATCGAAGTAACATTTTTTCAAAACAAATTGTGATGATTCTCCAAATCTATGACACCTTTCTTCAATATTCAGCTGAAATATTTATATCATATATTTCATAACATTTTCGAAAAATCTTTATAAGTTGTTAGATTTCAGCTATATTACAAAAATCTGACAGAAATTCTAAGCCATTTATGATAAAGCAGTTTTCAACAGAAAATGGCAAAAAGGTTTAAAAGCATGTTTATATCAAAAAATAAACAAAAAATGTTTCGGTTGTTTCTAGGATTTTTAAAAAGCCATATTTTAAAAACCTGATGTCATATAAAAATTTAAAGGCAAGATTCGAATTAAGGACATCTTCGTTATTTAAAAAAGCCTTGTCTCCCTTGTTCTTTGGAAAAAAAAACGTAACTTTGTCGACCATTGTTATTTTTAGTTTCAACAGAAAACATTTTAAATTGAACTGTGGTGTTTCCATTAACCCGAAAAATAAAAGTGTACGAGATAAATAATTAAACATTTTCTAGATAAAAGTTTAAAGCTTTTTTATAAAAAGGACGAAGAGGAACGAGAGGAATCAATGAAAAACATTGGTTTATTGTATGTATAATGAAAATTCATTGTTTTCTCAAAACCCAAACAAAAAATCAATTACGTGTTTGAAAGTTCAACAATTTCAACTCAGTTCCCGAGTTGAGTTGTGGATTGTTAAAAATCCGTAATATTTGACACTTCAACAATGAGTTTGGGAACGATGTGATAACGTCATATTGTTACAAATCGTAAAGGTCTCAACGTTTAGGAATGACAATAGTAAAAAAAAAAAAAGAAAACATCTTTATCTTGAAAAGTGTTGACGGATCCCATCTTAAAAACGGAAAAAATCAAAGATGGCATTTGTAGACTTCAAAGCAACTTTTGACACAATTGATAGAAAATCTTATTTTAAAAACTCTCGAATCTAGGCATGTCTACGAAGATGCTTACAATACTTCAACAGCTTTTTCAGCTTCATATTAGCTGTATGGCATTGTAATATATTATGGGAATGCTTTCAAACAGACACAGAAGTAAAACAAGGCTGCCTCCTTAGTTCACTCCTTTTCTCCCTCTCTTCTTGGATGGCCTCAGTGTACACGTGCCAGGAGGTATAATTTACTAGGAAACTAAAATTTGATGTATGCGGATATGTCGACAATATGTAAGACCAGAATTGAACTCTTGCCTTTAAACTACAAACCATACAAAACAAACTCAGAATCAACATGCACCCTATGCAACCACAGGTAGATAGAAGACACGCAACATTTCATCGCAATATGTACCAGTTTTGAAAACGATAAGAATACAAGTCTGGGAAAAACCTATTCTCCAAAAGGACGAACTTATACAAATATTTAACGGAGAAAACTGAAACTTTCTCTACAATTATATCAAAAGTACCTTTTTTAACAAGCTTGGTGTCAAACAACACGGAAAAATGATAAAACATGATGATAAAAATGTAAACAAAGTACAATGAATCAGCGAATTGTAAGACAGCATTGTGTGACAAGAATGTCTCAAGTTCAACAAAAAGAACAACAAAAATTAAAGTGCTGAAGATTGGAAACGGGTATTATAGTCGGACAAGAAAAAACTAAATGGATTACAGTCAGGTGACAAGGAATATTTTTGGTATCGTCAACATAAAACCCTCCGAAAAAATCAAGTGTTGGGCTGCTTCACTTGGCTAAACCTCGGTCCGAGCGCTGCGCTGGTCAGAATAGAAGGAATAATGAAAAAAGAACATTAACTTTCTAGCCTAAGCAACAACTTGCCAACATTTGTTGATGAACGCTCTTACCCCATAGAAGACGTAATTTGCAAGGATTGTCCAGAGCTGGCTTGGAGAACACTTTTTTTTAAACCATGAAATGGCCAGTACAAAGTCCAGATCTGAATTCGATGGAAAACTTAAAAAGACGTTTGGCATCTTACGAAGAACTTTCAAGAAACTTAAACAAGTTATGGGTACGAGAGCAAGAGCAACATATTGAAAACTTGGTTGAAAGTATTCCAAAGAGAGTGAGAAGTGTCATAAAAGTAGTTCAAGCTCAAATTTGAAAAAAACGTGCAATTTTAAATAAGTGCTAGTTTCTAGTATTATATATTTATTTTACGATTATCTTCAAAGCAATTTTGAATTGAAGACACATAGAATCGACTACTTTACGCAGTTGGGGATGGACAAAACCTATCTGATTGGTTCTTTGCCTTCGTATGACTAACACAAGGCTACAATTTCAGCCCTTTAGCTTTTTGTCTTTACATTGAAGACCTGCTAAAAGACATGCCTTGTGGCGTAGTGATAGATGGGCTTGTGATTACAATTCTTATGTACGAGGATGACCTCATGCTACTAGCAGAATAACTAGTAAATAGATTATTGAGATTATTGTTTGAAATGGAACCTTATGGTAATTCTAAGCAAACCAAAAGCAATGGTTTTTCGATGGTAAACGAGAAATGGTTTTTTTCTGAGGACAACATCGAAACATTAAAAGAAGAATACCACAAGCAACCTTTATATGAAAAGACACCATTTAAAGAAACTATCTCCTTCGAAGAATGAGATTGGGACAGCTTGGCACAACGTTTATGAAAACAAAGATCTTTCATTTAGATCAAAATGTTCGAGTATTTTTCGCAACTTTAGAAGCAATCATGATATACGCTGCAGAATCCTGGGGTTGCGTTGGCGTCAATTTGAAACTGCACACAAAACTCCTGAGTCCTGACTACATGCTCCTTATTGAAACTTGACTTTCACCACTGTACCTTTCATATCTAAAACTTCATTTTAACTGGATTATTAAACTTATGTTTAGCCACATTAAAAAAGTAGTTAGAAAGATTGCAGTCTCTATAGTAAAATCCAGAACTCCGTGGATTGAAGAATGGATGAAGTTAGCTGAACTGTGTGAGCTTCGTTTCAACCTTACTTTGCAAAACCTGGCAGAATGAAAACCATTTATAAACAACCTACTTGAAAGCCTAGACTCTAAGCTTAGAAATGATTATGTAGACGATAGCAATAGGTAGTTTTAAAACGGACAATATATCTATCATTTTTCGAGCAAAAGGAGAACTATTGCCCCTAAATTTCTTACGCATCGTAACGACTGGATTCTTGATGATGGAATTATTTGGTAAAACAATTGTAAAGTGGTTCTATTTTTTGGAAGTTCGTCAGCTTTGGAATTTCGTGGAATTTCTCATATACTCAAAACTAATTTAATTTTATAAAAATTTTTTAACAAATTTTGTTTAGGCAAAAATAATTTTTTTAAATTAAAAAGTTCTATTTTTTTCAAATACATATACACAAAAAACGAATACATATAAATACATAACACATTCCTCAAGTACTCTACAGGTTTAATAAACTTTTTAAGCTTTATGATAATGAAGAGAATATGAATAATAATTACTAAAATAATATGATAATGGATGATAAATAACTTCAACTCTTAAGACATTTTTTTTTTGGAAAATATTTAAAATTTTATTTTATTGTAAAAATCCAAAATAAAAACAAAAATGGAAGAAAGAAAATATATAATAAAATTTCGAGAAAAAAAAACAACTATAAAACTTTATATAGTTATATGTATATTAACAATTAAAAATAAAATAAATAATGTATCTAAAAATAATTTAATTGTAAAACACATAACAATAAACTCTTAAAAGCACATAATATGTAAATCAAAAAACATTTTGAATTATGAATGACTAACTTTACGCAATATAATAATTTAAGTTTAACTTTTGATATGTTTTTAAAAATTTTCTTTTGAGTGTCGAGTCGTTACTAAAAATGTTCCTAATTTCACATGTATTTTGAATTTTTTAAAGTTTAGCATCTTCTACAACTAGCTTTGAAATTTCTTCATCAAGAATTTCATTAATTTCATCGGTAATATTCAAATCCGAATCTGTTTGTTCTACAATAGCATCACTTGTAATTTTTTTAGTTATTTCAATATTAACACCATTATTATTTGAGGTTTGGTTAGGTGATGGTGCCCGAGTGTCTTTATTTGGACTACTACTTGTGCTATTAGGGGTGATGATTACATCAGAAGGCACATAAAACATCGAATTGTCTACAGAAATAGGTTCGAATTCATCGGCTTGGGCGACAGCAGCCTCTGGTTTTGATTGAAAATTTTTTTTAAGAAATTCAAAAATATTTTTAGGTTTCGAATTTGGTGTTGATTTGGTTTTATTTTTTGGCGATGCCGATGGCAGAGGAGGAGGTGCTGTTGTGGGTACAGCAGGTGGTACTTCTGCATCATTGGTTGTTGTCACCTTTATTTTAGTTTCAACAACTTCTACTCTGGCTATCATAAAGTTGGGTTTTTCAGAATTTCGAGCACCGAGAACGGGACTCAGTGGGGGAGAAGTTGATATGTCTTCGCAGGTTTTCTTCAAAATATCTGCATTGGTCTTTTGAAGAGCCAATCCAGGAGTGGACGGAGTCAATGGAGTTGTAGTACTACAACAAGCGCTTTTATCGACATCAATACATTCAGTTCGAACAAAATTCGGATCTGGCAAATCTTTAACATCGATTTTGAGACATGGTTTTTCACAAACAGGCTTTTGTCGTGTTATCGGTGGATCACGTCTAGCTGCTATGGGGGAACCCATTCTATTTGCTATTTCCATCAATGAAGATTTATTCGGGGTGGGGGATTCTGGAGCAGCTTTAAAAATAACAGTGATATCTGAAGATGGCGAACTATCACCAGCACTCGAGATACTATCACGCACTAAGGCCTGAGAAGATTTAACAGATTCTTGTGTTAATTTATCTTCACAATCAACTGTGATACAAGGAGTTCGAATGAAATTCGGGTCAGGTAGGTCTTTGACGTCTAATTTAGAGCATGGTACTTCAACAGCAGATTCCTGCCGAATGAAACCATCAGAAGGATAGGAGTTTACTGCATTGGCAGATTTTACAAGCTGCGAATTGTTTCCATCAGAGGAGACAACAGAGCGTTCAGCTGCCAAAAAAGATTGAAGGATATCGACACAACTGTCTAAAGGAAGTGGACTCATTGGTTGGGAAGTATTTTTCACAAGATTTCGGGGCAAGGGTATTGGTTTTGTTTCAAGAGGTTTTTGAGATTCATTGGGTTTAGAGATATTTTCAATTTTGGTTTTAACTGAAGGTAATTTACCATCAATTGGTTTTTCTTCGATAACTATAGGCTCATAGTTAGTTTCAAGATCCTTAATAAAATCAGTCAAGGCAGATTGTTGAAATTTTTGTGATTGAACATCGTCCGAAGGACGATTTTCAGACAATTTTGGTAAGACTTCAGGTGATTTAGGGTTTTTAGGCATACTCTTAGAATTGAAAATCTCTACTCGACCATTATTTTCTGAGTTAGAAACTTTTTTGAAGCCCCCGTATGTATTTTGTTGAGGTATGTCAACATTTTCATAAATTGGTTGTTTACGTGTATTATCAGCCGATGGCGATGGAGTTCGAGTTGGTTGAGATGAAGAAGATTGTTGATTTTTAACATTCAATGAAGTTTCTATTGGTTTTTTGAATTTTCTTGATTTCTCAGATGCTTGGGAACTAATTTGATTAGCCGCAGAAAGACTGTTTAGCTGCTCAATCTTTTCAGAAACTGATATGAATTTCGGTGGACTTTCAGAGCTGTCATCGGAGGGAGATTCAGTTATTAGAGGTATAGGAGAAGACTTTTGAGACTTATCAGCAACTGAAGTAATTTTTTGAGAATCAGAAGAAATTTTATTTAATTGTTGGACTTTAGAGGAAACTAAATTTTTGTATTTCGAAGGAGTTTCATTGTTGTCATGGGATGTCGAAAGGTTCGATGAAGAAGAAGATTTACCTTGACTGTTATCGATATTTAATACCACATTTAAGTTGGATTCAGGAGACGAAGTTGAACCAAATCGACTATTCAAAGATGAATTTTTCGAAATATTTTGCTCTTTAGGTTTGGTTGAATCTACTATTCTCAAACTATTTTCACCACCTATAACTTCAAGAGGTTTTTCTTGTGGACTGTCTAAAATCTTTTCAATCGGTTTGTTACTATTTCCTTCAACTTTAGAAGGCTTAGATGTTAAACTAGAACCCGAAGTTTCAAGCTCAACCTCTACTTGATCTGACTTAACACTCTCTTTTATAACATCATCTTCATCATTAAATGCCAATTTAAACATTTTTAATAAATTTTGTGCATGATTCACTTCACAAACTTGATTATCATTTTTAGAATTGACGACAACTTTACTGCTATTTAACAAAGTTTTACCAACACCACCGCTACCACCAACAACATCATCATCATCATCATGATTATGATTATGATCATCAATAATAACAACTGGCTTATCCACCAAACTAACTACGGTTGGAGGGTCTACATTTTTTAACTGTAAAGAACTTACACTAGAATCAAATTCTCCTTGAAATTCATTATTGCTAGTAGCAGATGATGGTACCTTTTCCATATGTTTATTTGGAATCGGTGCTGTCATTGGTGCTACTGTAATATCATCGTCATCTTCTTCGTCTTCGGTTGTTACTGGTTCTTGATCGATTTTCTCATCGGTTGTATTAATGCCACTATCATCAGATGGGGCCTTTTCAACTATGATATTATTACTATCATCTTTGCTTGTTTCTAGCTGCCTTCGGGCCATGTCTTCATTCTTAAGCATCTCCAATTGATACTCATCTACCAGGACCACAGGTTTTTTGATAACTTCCTCTTTGGTAAGGGCATTTTGCAAACTTGAGAGTCGATCTTTTAGTGGCGGAACAGCTACCACTTCAGCAACGACTTTATTAATATTTGGCTTTGGATTTACGGAATTATGTTGTTTTAAACATTGTAGGCGTTCTTTGATACTATACACTTCGCCAGGTAAAATTTCTGTCGTCGTCGGGTTCGCCGCTGTTGATTCATCTATATTGGATTCACTTGGTTTCTTTTCTAAGCTACAAAGACGATCTTTAATCGATCGAACGTTTGTAAGTTCTGAAGGTAAACGTTGTTTCTTTTCCATTTGTTCGTGGTTTTGATTGTTGGAGGAGGTAACTTTAGCTGCTTCTTGATTTTCAAAAAGTTCTCTCTTTTTGGATATGTCAATTTTGGGAAGATCTTCTTTTTTCACTGTATTCAGAACAGGTGATGATTCTATGTCGTTGTTGTGATCAGTTAAATTGTTTGATTTTTTATCAATTTCTGACTTTTTATAGCTGCTAGCTGCCGATGCTTTCGAAACTCGGCTTTTATAATCTTCAATTGCTCCTTCGTATGTATATTCATATGGATCTGGTGATGTAATAGGAGCTGTGGATGATGTTTCATAGCCACCAAGTGATGATGATATTCGATCTTGGTTATCTTGACAAGGCTGACAAGAATTGGACTCAATATCAAACGAGGAAAGGTGCTCCACTTCAGGAGGTTCACTCTAAAAGAAGATACAACCGTTTTGTTAAAATGAAACCTTCCATTATGTTTTATTACACAGGTTTGCACAATTTTTCATTTATTGTTTATATTTAAAATTTGAAAAAAAAAAAAACAATCCACTCGCGGTAAAGACGCATATAATTTTCCTTAAACCTGTGCTTTTAAAATATAATTATATGCTCACCACAATACTGTGCACTTCACAATCTTCAGAGATACTACTCTTTCCGCTGGCACTGCTTGTTCCAATGCCTAGGTCGCTTAAATCATTTGCCTCATCCTCGTTGTATGATGCCAGAGATTGAAGTTTCGGACGAGTTCGACCGCGTTCACCTCTTAAAATATTATAAAATAAGTATACAAAATTAAATCAATATTTTTTATTTAATTAAAAACTATGTATATGCATATTTAAATAAAAGTTATTTAGTTGTTACCGTTCCTCCATCATTTCAGAAAATGTTTTCGATTTTCGTCTCGTTCGGTCATGTTCCTCGAGCTCGAGCTTTTTCACTTCAACCACTCGTTCGATGATGTGCTCAACGCGTTTTCGTCTCGATGATTTCCAATTGTCCAAGTTCTAAAAATAAACGAATAGATCATGAAGTTATTTTTTAATTATTTGTTTTTAAATATTACGTAGTATAATTTATTTAAAAAAAAAAACTATGGGGGTGGTAGAAAAGCTTACAAATCTTGAATGACGAATATTATTAAGATTTATCTATATGAATCTTGTTCTTGGTGTTCTTTTGTTTATTTAATTTGTGTTTTCTAATTTTGTTAATGTCAACACTTTTATTGTTAATTTGCTAATACAGCTGATTTTAGTAACATTGGCAAAGAAAAGTAAAACAAAAAATATATAAATGAAAGCTTTCATGACTACAATATTCTTGAACTTGACACGATTTGAGATTTTTTCGAATATGTAAACAAATGGCGTGTGCTTATTGTTTTATTTTTTGAGTTAATGCAAGGTTATTTATACATATGTACATATAAAACACTTTAGAGTGCTGATGCTGAATCATAGTTTTGTTTTTTATTTACATGTTAACAGATTTGTCTATATGTGAACTTAGTGGTCATGTTTTTTGTTTTGTGTTCATATAATTTTAAACTTTGAAGATAAAACAAAATTGTTTTTCTTTTGCAGAGGCGATAATTGAAAGTTATCGACAAGTTGTTTGTGATTTGAAAAACAATATTAAGAAAAATTTCGTTCAGTTTAGTATTTGGATAATTAAATAAATTTAGTGGCGTAACAGCTCGTAGAGAACAAGGGCTAAGATACTTACAACTCTAAACTTATTGATAAAACACTTTTCATAAAAAGAATTACTCTTGGTTGATTTTTCAATTCCTCACAAGAGGCAGTACTTTAGGTGGAGCAGGCAGTTATTACCCTATAGCAAAATTGTCTGCTATTCCATATTTGTTTGAATCTCTTGTCTGTGGCATAATGCCTTTTCATTTTTCTTATGTTATATGTGAATAAAATCTAAAATTACTACTTAAATTACAATTCTTTTCTTTTTGTTTGGATGCATCAAAATGAGTCAAATTCATTTTGCTCAGAAACTGGTGTCCCACAGGGATGTGTCCGTTGATGTTCGCCTTGTTTATAAATGATATCGAAAATCATATACCAGGGGGAGTTTCTTTTGGCGATATTTTTGTAAAAATGTTATAATATGCTGATGACCTTGCCATTTTTGCTGATAACCGGTGACACTTCATCTTCAAATAAATAAGCTCAAGGTGTTTTGCGATCTATGGAATCTAAAAATTAATTTTGCAAAATCTAAAATAATGATATTTAGGCACAAAAATTGTTCGGACAGAAACTGGAGGACCTGTACATTAGAAGGCACCAGCATCGAAGTTGTCAATGAATTTTAATACCTAGGTTTCGTTATTTCGAGTATCAGTGGTCATATAAAGGAAAAACTGGCAGTAGTCAGAAGTAATGTGGTCACAATTTTGTTCGAAGTCTTTTGAGGATAAAACGTCCAAATTCAAAGTGTTCAACGCCACAATTAACACCTGTTTTTGCTATGGTAACGAATCAATGGATGGAGAAAATTGAAAAAAATCCAAAAATGTTTTTTCAAAGGAATATTAAAATTACCCTCGAATACTCCAAACTATGCTATCAACGTTGAGTCCGGTTTACCTCTAATTTTTATACAAAACCTGAAGGCTAATGCTAACTTTTTAACCAAAGTTAGGAAGAGTGTCGACTATATCTTAAACAAAAGGATACTCCTTGTTTCTTTTCGATACGGTTATATTGCTTTTAAGAATTGGCAAGAACTTGCTTTGGAACATGGTGTCCCTTTCAATTTAAGTAGCAGAATGGCATAAAAAGAATAAGTAGAAGATTGAAATTGTCCTTTTTTTCTCTTTTCACATTATAATTACATTGTTTAATTTTTTTTAAAATTATTTAAACTTTACTTTTTACTTGATTTTTTAATTTCTATATTTAATTGTTCATTGCTTAAATTTGTATATAATGTTTAATTTACTGAAGTTTGTAAAGCTTAAAAGTCCTGCTTTATAACCTTTAATACAAAATTGTACTTATTTCTTATTATTTTAATAAACAATAAAGATTAAAGATTAAAAAAAACACAATCAAGTCGAATACATGATTTCAACAAGGAATTTGAAAAACTAATTCATTAAATTCTTCTTCCGTCGTGTTCTGGAATAACACTTCATGTCAATTTTGGTTTACCTCAAGGGAGACATCTTGGTCCATTGCTGTTTATTTTATTTATAAATGATTTGGATTCTGTTTTAAATAATTCTATATCGCTAATTTATGCAGATGATGTTAATTTTTTTTGGAATTACTAACTATTAAGAAATGTAAGGAGCTAAAAGAAGATCTTAATCAATTTTGGGAATGGTTTGATTTTAAACATTGATTGATTGATTGATTAAAAGTATTCGTCGTTCGGGTAGAACGCCCCAAAAATAAAATTATTGTAGGTCGAAGTAATAGCTTTTGCATTGTGACCTCTAACAAGTTTTATCGCGAAAATCTCAATTCTGGTGGTTCTCGTTTGAATAATTATGCACGTAAATGGATTGAGGCGTTCGGTGCAAACCGGTACAGAGTTGAAGACAATGTCGCTCGAACATCCGATTTTTTCTCCGTCGGAGACGAGGTAACGCTGAACTACACAGGGCAACCATAAACGAACATCGGCCATATAGGGGCCATGTAGCAAATAATATTCACTCTTGGATCAAGCAGACTGCTGTAAGACAGTCGGTTTATCAGGCTCCTATGGCCTTGGTCAGAGCAGCCAATGGAGTACGGATCAGAGTTGTCTCGGATTCTGGACCTTTATTTCCAGTCATTGCAATATCGCTGAATCTTATTGAAATCACGCTGTAAGAGAATTCTAATAACATTAAATTTTCGGGCCGTTCATCGAATTCATCGCTCCCTGTTGAAGACAATTTTTAATTAGGAAAGTTATGGCAGAAGTTGTATTGTAGCTTTTGAGAACAACATTGGTTTCCTGCATTATAAAAAGAAGAGTAGTACCAAATGAAAGTTTACGTTCAGCCCGATCCTTCTGCCAAATATTTTTGAATTTTACCTTGGAAATGTAAAAAATCTGACATAACGTAATTATTTGAAAAAATGTAAAATTTTTCCCACTTCAAGTCCAATTATCTCAAAATTCCCAAGGTTGAATTTAAAAATATTTGACAGATAAATTGGGCTTGATCGTAAGCTTTCATTTGGTACTTGTCTCATAGCTCTACGCTCTGGGCCTGGGCTCCATAGAAAAATGGGACATCTTCTTTTTCTTTTACCTCTTTTGATTCGTCTACATTGTAAGTATTTCCAAAATATTCTGATTGGTGTAATATCTTGAGGTTCGTGCTTTGTAAACTAATATTTTAACAAGTAAAAATTGCATATTTTCTTTTCAATCTTTTATTTGTTTACGTTCTAATTAAGTTTATATGTAATAAGCCTTTGATTTATCAATGAATACAAAACAATAGCGTTGGAATTTTCCTTTTCTTCACCCCTGTTCCCATTCATGAAATATTTACAAAAATTCAACACACTTGAATTGAACGATCAAGTACGTGCATTTTTTACACTTGAACAATAATTATGCACTTTCGTGAAGGGTTACTTTATTTAGCTGGTATAAGATAAATAAAACAAATGAAATAGGTGGCGCAATAGTCATGTTGGGAGATGGGATGGACGGAACCAACAGTTGACAAATGCAACAAGAATTACTCTTGGATGATTTTTTTGACTTTATATGACACAGGCAGGGATTGAAATGACAGTCGTACGCACTAACCATCACGCCATAAATAAAGCGTTAAATAAATAAATGAATCGTTAAGCTTATAAAAATGATGTCAACAGCGTATATAAAACATGAAATCTCAAGAAGTTATATTTTTCGAGATTTAAAAGCGAGTAAAACGGTCAATTTTGTTACGTTTAGTGTCGATTTGGAACTGATGAGTTGTAGATTTTTTTCAAACTAAGAAAAAACATTTATCTAACCTAGAACTTTATTTTTAGTTAATTTTTCAATGATGAAATCTTTTTCAATAAACAGCTGATTGTTGATTTCACATTTCGGAACTGATAGCGTTCCATTTTTTGTTTATTCCCACCTGTCAGTTTTTTTTTCAATGATCAACTTTAACCTCAAATGCTTGCTTCCAATCAGGAATTAGCATGGAATACAGAAATTTTAAATGAAAGCTATAACGAACCTGCCGAAAAAATCCCAATGATTGGCTTTAATGACAAAGAACAACGATAGATATAACACTGGCCCCTTAGCAACTATTTTGTGATGAAAAGAAATGAGCTTCATTTTCAAAAAAAGTTGTAGGTACTAGTTATAGCTTTTATTGGTTTTCATCATTGGAATTATTTTGACAGGTCGTTGAAAATGTCTGTCATTGAAAAAAAATGTAAACTCACTGGAAAATTTTTCGTTAGAAATCTGTTATTGTAATTGTGTGCAATTAAAACACAAGACAGTGGAACGATTCGTTTCACTTTTGGATATAAAGGGGTCAGTTATAGCTATCATTGAAACCAATTATTGCAGTGTATTTGACAGCTCGTTTTTAAGTTATTTCCTATTGATCAGTACATAATTTGCATTTCTAATCAAAAGGAAATACAGTCAAATATTCATTCAAAATTTTGTCCGGATTGATGTCACTGATAGCTGGCCTCTTATTAAAGATTCGAAACAAAAGAGGACAATATTGTAAACAAATTAAATCTACCTGAAAATTCACATATCATGCGATTTAAATTGGAAATTCATTTTCCACTTCCGTGTTTCTAATGAAGCTTTTTAAATTAAGAAACTTATTTTTTTTAAATATAAAATTTCCATTTATTTATATTTATTATATGGTTTGCTGTCACTTTGATTCAAACTCATCACTCCTACATAATATTAAGTATGTGAATGTATATTAATGTATATTAATAAATGTGATGAAAACCAACAAATAGTCATATTTTATAATTTCAAATTATTAAGAACACATTAAATAATTTAAATATTTTTATTTGCGAAATTTAGTCACGGACACGAGTTCTAGACTAAAAGAAGATAGACGTGTCCTTGAAAAATTAATAATATCGTTGAATTCTATTACAACGGGTGTTTACTTAGACGTGTGGTTTTCAATTTGGCACAAATTTTTTTCGGAGTTGGTCTTTTTTGACAGATCAATCACCAATCATCAATCACCTGTCATTCTGATTGGTTATATGCAACTACAAAATAAGTTGAAATTGCTCTTCAAACGTAGTGTAAAAATGTTGGTTACTAAGTTACGTCGTTTTCAATTGGCAATCTGGAAGTGAAAAAAAGCATTCTGAATGCGTTCAATTGGGCAAAAGTGACAGTTCTGATTCTGAAAAGAAGAGAATTTCCCTTCTGGTTTTAAAAACAGAATCAGAAGCAGAATCACTCACACATTCATACATTTTAAATGTCACTTCCTCCATGTTTGCAGCAAAAAAACAAAATGAAATTTAGCGCGAATACACATACAGCTGTAAACAACTAATTAGAAACATTACTTGCTTCTCATTTCCCCATTCACTTTGTCATGTGTGACTAGAATAGCGGTATCCTAAACGGTGTAACGCAAGCGTTATTAGATAATTGTTTGAAAAAGCATCATTTGTGCATAAGTCTTTGCATAGCACACAACAAAATCAAGGTAGAGTGTAAAAAGTGTTCGTTTCAACTGGTCAACTAATTAGAAACAGTTTAATTAGATTTGATTTGGGTGAAGTAAAAATAATCTTTTTATTTTGCATTGGTAAATAAAAAATTCTGAATTGTCTGTAAACGTTTTTAAAGAATAATTTTTAAATTTTGGAGGTAATTGCAATGGGAAAATTAAAGAGTTGTGATCCTCCTACAAGGAAAGCGATTCTTGAGCTTTGGAAGCTTAAAATGTCCTATGGAGCAATTTCATCTCAAATGAACTGTTCTATAAAGGAAGTTTTCAATGCAATTAAGCATTTTCAAAACTTCGGAACTGCTGAAAATGTACCTCGCAAAAAACGGGCCCGTAAGACAAGCTGCCAAATGGATCGAGCAATTAGTAGGCTGGCCAAAAAAGGCCCAAAAATAAGCTCCACAGAGATACAACGCCAACTCTCGGTTATATTCGATGTCCCAATAGGCCCACGCACCATCAGAAGAAGATTGGTGGAAGTTGGGTTACATGGCCGTGTTTCTCGAAAGAAACCATTAGTAACCGCAAGGCAACGTAGACTAATTTCTAATTAGTTGTCCACCAATAAAAGCTTTGGTTTTCGCAGAAACTGCCATATGAAATAATTGTTATGTTTGGGAAACATTGTTTTAAGTTTAAAAACTATATTTTGAAAAAAAATTATTTTTTCACCAAAAAAAAAAAACAAACAAAAAATTAAAAACAGATATACTGCTTTTAAAGTGAATTCAATTTGTGTTTCTAATTAGTTGTCCACAGCTGTATATGTGACACATGTCATACTCAACCAATACATTCTCACCAAACTTCAGATTCTTCGGAATAAAAAAAAACTGTTCAATTGGGATTCCGAATCGAAGAACAATTCCAGATTGCCAATTGAAAACGACGTTAGTCGCTAATATTTCAGTATTTAAATATAAATTTAAATTACTCATATCTTATATTTAATTTCATTGAATTTAAAAACAAAAAAGATTATTAAAAGTTCACAAAACACACATGTTTCATATTTTATATACATAATTACATTTGACATTAATATGACAGTTACGGATTGACAAGCTTTGTAGTGCAATTTCGCTTTCACATAGGTAGTTGAATTTTGTTTAAGTAGTCACTACAGTAATGAACCCGCCCAAAGAACGGACTTGTTCGTGAACAACGTTCGCAAATCGTGCAAACTTATTACCAAAATAATAGTTCGGTTCGCCCAAAACGCTGCGTCCAATAAATAATATCACTAAAACTGGGAAACTCTAGAGCCAGCCACTTGCTCAAAATCATTTTTAAAACATAATGCCAAACCCTTATCTTTATAATAAAATTAAATTCTTGACCATACAACTAAATTATATTCATGTTTCAATTTTCTTGAAAACCATACGTTAAAAAATAACACCCTTTATGCCTTATAGCCAAGCTAGTACAGAAGCTGTTTTTTGTAAAGAAACGTAATTCGAGAAAAAATGACAAATGCTTCAGGAATTCACGCTTTGTAATAAGAAACTGTATGACAAAAAAAACAACAATAAATTTAGTTGATTGATGATTTGTTTTAAATAATATGCATCTCTGTCAATATGAATACGAACACCTGTTGATTTATGTAATTTTTTGTTATTTTTGTATACATTATTATGTGGGATTTTAAGTGTTCCCTTTGAGAAGTTTTAACAATTTCAACGCGTTTTAGAAGCGTATATTGTTTCATTTTTAGTAATGCCGTACTTTAAACATAAGTATCAAATGTCAAAAGATGACAGTTTCAAAAGTGACATCAGTATAAATAGGGGGCTATTCGAAATTAAACCATTAATTGTAAAACCCTATACAATGATTGTTATTTGTGGATCATTTGGCAAAAAATAAATCACTCTTATTAAAAGTCTACTTGAGGGTGAAATGATAACAAACTTAAATTAAAAAGCAAACTTGAAGGTGTGGATGAATGGTAACATTCCTTTTAAATAAATATAGAGTAATCGTAAATGTTTTTAGCATGATATTGACCAAGCCCATGTGTGCAGTTCTTTTTATTTTTAAGGAAATTGTTTTCATTTAATTAGATTGTTTTTTGTGATAAGATTCAATTTCAATTGTGGAATTTGGTGATAGATAAAGAGCATGCTTGGTTTATAAATAAATAAACTTGGACTTAAGTAATCAAGTGGAAAAAATTGCACTTCATTTTTCGTGCAAAAAAGAATTTTATCATAACAGACGAGCTTAACTAGATTCGCTGAGTGCTGTTGAAATGTCAATAAGTTCTTACGAAAAACGTGTCATTTTAAACGAAGAATGCTGTCAAAAAAAGAGTCAAATTCACCACTTACCACTCACATACGAGTGATCAAACTATTGATAACTTTTGGTGTTATGTCAAAAAAAATTATTCAAGTGTCATATTTACGAATTCTCGGAGTTTGTTAAAATCATCTAGGAAAAACCAACATCGAAAATGAAATTTTTATAACGTCAAATCGTTAAATAAATAACGAAAGAAAAATTAAACCTGTTCTTAACTGTCTTGAAAATTTTAATAAAAATTGATGAGATAAAAAATGAAAATGTTTATACATAGCTTTTTTTATTAAAAGCATGAAAAGTAAAGAGAGAACCAATCTAAACACATTGGTTCTTGGTTTATTGTATAATGAAAATTTGTGGTTAGATTTAGATGACGAATGACTTTCAAATTCATTATCTTCTCCACAAAGCAATAAAACAATTACTTGTTTGTACACAAATCATTCAATTTGACAGTTAAAAATTCGCCATGTTGTGGTCTGTGACAGGCCAAGTTCTTGTGAGCGACGCGGAATAGGCTGCATCGGTATCTGTTGTACACTTTTTCGTCGACGCACTGGTGTTGACTGATTGTTTACTGAGCCGATGGACTCGAATTTAGCAACCAAACAATAGTCGAATTAAAAGGACGATTATAAAGAGGGCGCAACGCCCGCTTTGTTGCTTATACAAACACCCATTTTGATAACAAAGTTTTATCATTTGCACGTGTTGCTCGGTGATTTAACTTGACATGATGATTTGTCTTTAGTGACTCAGTGATTTAAAGAAGATATTTTGACAGAAAGTACAAAAAACAATATGGCCGCCACGAGCTGTCAAAACCAACCCGTCCCTACTGGAAAACCCTTTACTAATATTTTTTTCTCTGGAACTTTCAGTATTTTAGGGAGAGAAGCTACACAAAACATTGACATGCATAAGACACTCTAAATTAAATTATAAAAAAATGTGAATGAAAAATTAGTACCAATCTATGACAAATTCAAAAGATTGTCTTTAGTGACTCAGTGATTTAAAGAAGATATTTTGACAGAAAGTACAAAAAACAATATGGCCGCCACGAGCTGTCAAAACCAACCCGTCCCTACTGGAAAACCCTTTACTAATATTTTTTTCTCTGGAACTTTCAGTATTTTAGGGAGAGAAGCTACACAAAACATTGACATGCATAAGACACTCTAAATTAAATTATAAAAAAATTTGAATGAAAAATGAGTACCAATCTATGACAAATTCAAAAGACCAGAACTTTTATACTTAGCTTTCAATTGGAACCTGTTTTTTGGGTTCGTCAAAGTGTGTGATTAGAAAATGAAAAAAAAAAAAACATCAACAAATTGCAAAACTGCTTTAAAAATCCAATCACGCCACTGCACCTTCTTTTGGCCACCATCTGGCAAACGTTATATGCCAAATGACAGCACCTGTCATATGCAACTAGCAATCAAAAGAACAACACAACTATAGATGGTGCGGCATCTATTTTGCTCATAACTCTAGCTCACACATTCCTCAAGAAACTTCCTCCCGTCATCGTCGGTCGCGTCGTTGTTGGCGTTGTTGATGTGCGTCGTCGTAGCAGTCGCAATTGCAATCGCAATCGCGTCGTCATCGTCATCGCTGTTATAGTCTCGTAAACGTAATGGAATAATAAACACTTTCTGGGTATCGCCCCTCCAAGATCTCTTTTGTACAAATGAGTTCCCGCTTAATTTACTGTGGGTAATGAACTGACTTCATCGTTGTCGTCTTTGTTGTTGGTTTTTGCAAATGCCTTCGATCCAGCAGTGCATCGGGAGGCCAGCGGCGGCGGAGGGCGGTGGTAGTGACAGCGACGGAACCGCGTTTCCCATGCTACCGTTGCACACACAATGTACATTGTAATGTAATGTGCCCCCTCCCACTTAACCTGTCGTGACATTTTATTTATAATTTTTTTTCAGTGCACTCGGCCACCGTGCATTGCATTTATACAATAACAAAAACAGTAAAAAAACAAGGCCCCCAAACAACTGTCAAGTTGCCTCTTAACAATGCAAGAGTATCAGCGCAGCCCCAACCAGCGTCAGCGCAATAAAAAGTGAAAGTTGCACTGCTCGTTAAGAATTGTATCTCGGATCTAATGATAATTTTAACTTTTGCTGTACATTTAACAGTCTAACGCCCTCTTTTGTCGAGAAAACACAATTTTCGTCATTGCACTGCACGCACACAATATTGACACATCTATAGATGATGATGACTTTGGTTGATATTTTCAAAGGAAAACGAAGACCACTCAATCAGCGCTCTGACAGGCAGAGGCTTGACATTTTGTTTACATTTTTGATTACTGGGTTCGATGGTTGTTAAATCAGATGTTTCGATTCGTTCGGTTTCGTGAAGCGGGATCGATGACCTTGGGAGCGGGATGTGAATGTTTCTACAATTATTTTAATATTTTTTTTTTCTTCTCACTGAAATGCCATACAATTGAGACATGCATGAGTGGAGAGATCAAGTTGGTGGAGAAAAGGAAAAAAAAAATGAAGCCCAACTTAAATGGGGAAACAGAAACTTCAACATCACTGGAGCCAACAACTGGTTATGTCAGATTCAATGAAAACTTATTAACAAGATGAGTGTATTTCCATTTTCAGCCAGCACCACTCACTCACTCACCTCACCGACATTTTCTATATTGTTGTTGTTGTATACCTACATACAATTATGTAGGTATATTGGGTGGAGGATGCAAGCAATCTTTGCTTTCCGATCACAATTGTTGTTGTTGTTGGTGTTTGTTTTTGAGATTTATATTTTTCTATTCATATTTTTTGTTGTTCACATCATAAATAAGCTGAAGACATGATTCAGAATTATCCAAATGACATAAGTTCATCCAAGCATAACATAAAACATAAAATTGGGTTGATAGATGGGCTAAGTCAAGATAGGTGGCGTTTTTAAGGTTTTACTATTATGATGATGATTTCCTTTGCTATGTACGTTGTACATTGTACAATGACAGCTGAGCTAAGCTTTTAAAATAGAAACAAACAATAAATGTGACATCTGTGAAACCTTGAAATGTGCTCTTTTTTTGGGGTCATCCGTCCTTCGTCGTCGTCGGTGTCGTCGGACTTGATGGTAGTTGGGAGTTCGGATTGCAATCAAGGGCAATACCTAAAAAAGATGCAATTTTTCGTCAAGGTATTTTTAATGTCCTTGAAAGTGAATGGGAAAGATCAAAGAAAGAAAAGATGGCAAATACTTGTGATTATTTTGTTTATAGGAATTATTATCTGCGAGTGAAAGTAATTTTTGACAGTTGAAAATTAAAATGGTTTCCACAAAAGTCAGATAGGGCAAATTTAGACGACGACAAAAGGGACTTGTTGGTAAGGCAATTTTCTAGTATCTGAAAATTGATTTGAAATTATGGAAACTTTGTTTGAAAGTTGACTGGAGAGTTAATCAAAAAAAGTCTCCTTTAAATCCTTACTTAACTGAGCTTAAGCGAACGATACTGCTTAAAATTTCACTAACCATAATAGAAGTTCTTCTCAGTTTCGTTTAGTTTTGTTAACTTTCGCCAAATTAAGCAAATGTCATTAAAATGACTCGAACTAAATGTAAATGTCAAATTTGAAACGAATTTCAACTCAATTCTAGGTTCACATGTAGTTGTCTTTTATTTATAACTAGCGGCCCGTCCCGGCTTCGCACGGGTAGACATAAATAGGTACAGATATTTAAGTTATAGGCATGCTAATTAAAACGACAATGAATCACTAAATTAGAAAACATTTTTTTGTCCTATCATTAATACTCTTCGCAGCGTATGCGATGAAAGACATTTTATGGCTAATTTTTTTACACCTTCGGTTGGTTTTAATAGGAATTTCTAAAGATTTCTATAGTAATCTAGTACTAAATATACCCTATGTTACTCAGTGATAATGTAGCTTTCTAATGAAAAAAGAATTATTAAAATCGGTCCAGTACTTTTTGAAATTATTCGTTACATACAAAAATACAAATCTTTCCCCTTTATAATATTAGTGTAGATGTAGATTTCTGTTCCTTGTCAATTTTGTTCGTGACGTTAGTTATGTAGTAGCAAATAAAAAAAAATAAAAAAAAAAAAATCTATCTGAAAACGATTTTTATTCTAATATATATATGTATCTAATATGTTTTGTGATAGAAAGAAGTTATCTGTACGACCAAACAGATCATTGTGTAAATAAAACATTGGTAACTTTCTAGTTCCTTAATTTTTAGGAACGTGACAAAAAAAGAAGCAAATGGTCTTTCTACCGCTATTTATAGGACGAACAATACAAGATTGCCTTTTGAGCTTGTTTTGTTCATATAATTCGTTTACTTTTTTAAATGCAGAATGCATTTTTTTTATTTTTTAAGTTTTGAAGTTAAGTTTTGTAACACATTCATAAAAAAAAAAAACAAAAAACAACAATTCTCCAAAAAATACTTCACACAATAAAATTGAATTGTGACAGTAGAAGTTTGACATTTGCTTAAGTTACCAGAATCTATAGTTATTTTTTTTTAACGATAACTTTTGAAAATGTTTCGTTTAATATAATATAATATAATTACAGTTGAGCCTTTACAATCAAATCAAGTCTACTTATGTCAAAATGTCAGATGAACTTCATATTTCTGTGATTAATTTATTTAGTTCATAATTTAGTTTAAAGTTCCTTGACATATTGCAAAAGGAATATAAAACACAACTTAATTTGAACTTGTACCTTGTGTAAGGAGTTTTTTGTATGTTAATAATTTTGTTGGTATACATTCTTTGCACGAAGACGTACTGAAGGTAAAAGATAGTGAAGTAAAGTTTCAAGTTTGGAATTAATGACATATGAAAAATTAACTACAGCTACCTTGGTCTAATTTTGTGTTCAAAAAATATAGTTGAATGCAAATTAAGTCCCTTATGTTGTCTAAACTTTGAACTTGTCCTTAGTGTATAATAACAACACTGGAGGCGCCTCCACCCTTAAAATTTTAACTCACTTTTTGTAGTCCTTGGCATTAGGTGGCGCAACAATGCGTTTGGTTTTAGGGCCTAGTGACTTACATCTCTCAACCATTCCTGTGTGCGAATCATGTCAGGGATGGAGGGGACCTAAAATTAGTATGCCGAATCCAAGCGGCTAATGTGAGAAAGCACTTTTTATGACAAGAACAACAGGCAGTACCCATAAGAAAAACTAAGGGTGGCACAGGCAGGGATTGCACGCAGGACTTCTAGCATAAGAGTCTTAGCACTGTCCATCACGCCATGGGTACTCACTTGTTAACATTATATCTGCTCACAGATATTTAATCTTTAAACTTAATTCTCAAAACATTTCCGTACTGTTTTCAATAATGTCCGGTGACCTACCTTTCCACATGATTTCTTTTGCAGACATCACTTCTTTATTACAATAATACTGTTAAGCATGCAAAAATAACAAATAAAATTATCTAACAAGTCAAGTCAAGTGATAAATATTGGCACTAGACTTCACAAAGCTTTGAAGAATTAAAATAAAAAAGGTTTCACTTAAAGGTGGGGTTAGTTATAGTTATAAAAATATTGTACTTGTACGCCGCGTCGTTGTCGTATACCTATAATAAAATTTCTATATGTACCTGAATGCATTCATTATGCAGGTGGTGGCGCCTTCTTTTGTTTTAAATTTATAGCTTTTTCTTTTTTTTATTTTCTGTTAAACAACTTAAAATATTTGCGTATATATGTGGAAAGAGATGATGACTTCGACGATGGACGACAACAATAACGTGTAAGTTGAAGGTGTATTTTAGTTATGTAGTATAGCTTGTAGGTATCAGGGTTTCTCACCGAATCACCGAGATATAAAAATGTAAATTAATTTTTTTTTTTTTGAAGTTAAGTAACACAAAAGCCAGAAGTAATTTATAGTTAAGTCAGGTTGTGTTCACATGCCTTACTTTTTGTATTATACTGAAGCTAATATAGAGAGTGCAAGTGTTAGGATGGAATAAATGAGGGCACATACATAACATCAAAACCCCCAAGGAATATCAAAAAATTATCACTCGAACTTAATTTATAACGTTGATATATTTGAACATATTATGTATGGGAATAATATTCAAATATATCTGCCTCTTATTCATGGTTTCATAAGCAAATAACAAATCGTGTTAAGATGATAGTTAAAGGGTTTTCTAATAGGAACGGGCTGATGTTGACTGTTCGTGGCGGCCATAATGTTTCTTTTACTTACTGTCAAAATATCTTTTTTTAATCAGTCACTAAAGACAAATCATCATTGTCAGTAACAGCATCAAGCGACGCATAGAAATAAAAAAAAACTTTGTTTTCAAAATGGGTGTTTTCTAGTAGCAACGACGCGCGCGTTGTGCCCTTTTTATGGGGTACATGGTCGTTTTTCCAAGACGACTATTTCACGTTTGGTGGCCACCGGCTCAGTCGACAATCAGTTAACACCCGTATGTCAACGAAACGCAAGATCTGTCGAAAACATCGCCGCTGTTCGGGAGAGTGTGCAGCAGAATTCAAGGCAGTCTATTTCGCGTCGCTCAAAAGAACTTACCCTGTTGCAGACGACAACATGGAAATTTTGAGTCATGATTTGGGCCTGCACCCATACAAAATCCGACTGACACAGGAGCTGAAACCAAACAACCATACGCAGCGTCGTCATGTGTAAAGGGCATTGCACATGAGAGCGAACAACGAATGAACGAATGGACGAACAAACGTGATTTTACACATTTCAAAAAGTAAATTTCAAACCAAAACACATTTAAATTATAAGAAACCAATTGACACTAATGTTAGGATAATAAAATTTGCATTTTGTTCTTTAAAACAAGACAATTTAGTAAAACCAATTTGTTAGTAATGAATTAGAGTGTGGTTGCTACGAACTGTCAAACTCTATTCGCGTTCCACATACTATCCACACTGCAACGAATAAATTGTTCGCGCTCAACTTAACCTCAAAATTATACCACTCTTGTTTTGTTTTTGTGTGAAAGATTATGGCTGAGGAAAATATGGAGAAAAGGGTAATTATAAATTGACAGTTCGCCGCTGTCTGCGAATGGAAATTAAGCTCATGTGAAAGAAAAGTCAAAATATGCGAACATCCACAGTTCGCAGTTCGTAGCTCATGTGCAAGATGCTTTACCCTGTTGCAGACCACAACATGGCAAATTTTGCGTCATGATTTGGGCCTGCACCCATACAAAATCCAACTGGACCAGGAGCTGAAACCAAACAACCATACGCAGCGTCGTCGTGTGTTCGATAATTGGATTTTACAGCATTTGGAAGTTGATCCCAGTTTTGGTCTAAAAATCATATTTAGCGATGAGGGTACGTGATTGATAAAAATTTTCGGATTTGGACGCCAAGGAATATTCACATGAGAGCAACCAACGACCAATGAATGAACGTTTATTCTTCCATTATGACATTTCGTTCACATTGCTTGTTTTTATTTGTCATTATAAATAGACAACAAAGACTTGAATGAAAATTTGTAGGCGTGTGTGAACGTGTGTGAAAATTTTATTCGTTGAAATGTGGATCGTATGTGGAACACGAATTCAGTTTGACAGTTCGTTACAATCAGATCGGAATTCCAGACAAATAATTTTTCTTAAATTTGTATTATTATAATGAACAAGCAAATTCTATCATATGAACATTAATTTAAGCTATATTTCCACCTTTTTGTTTACAATTAGCACAGAATTTAGGTTCATAAATTGTTTAAAATCACATTTATTCATTCATTTGTCGGTCGTTGGTAGCTCTTAAGGGACTTGCACATGAGATCGAACAACGAATAAACGAATGGAAGAACAAACGTGATTTTACACATTTCAAAAAGTCAATTCGACACAAAAACACATTTAAATTATAAGAAACCAATTGACACTAATGTTAGGATAATAAAATTTGCATTTTGTTCTCTAAAACAAGAAAATTTTGTAAAAACAATTTGGTAGTAACGAATCGCAGTGTGGTTGCTGCGAACTGTCAAACTCTATTCGCGTTCCACATACCATCCACACTGCAACGAATAAATTGTTCGCGCTCAACTTAACCTCAAAATTATACCACTCTTGTTTTGTTTTTGTGTGAAAGATGATGGCTGAGGAAAATATGGAGAAAAGGGTTGACAATTCGTCGCTACCTGCGAATAGAAATAAAAGCTCATGTGAAAGAAAAGTCAAAATATGCGAACATCCACAGTTCGCAGTTCGCAGTTCGTTGCTCATGTGCAAGATGCTTTAAGGGACTTGCACATGAGAGCGAACAACGAATAAACGAATGGAAGAACAAACGTGATTTTACACATTTCAAAAAGTCAATTCGACACAAAAACACATTTAAATTATAAGAAACCAATTGACACTAATGTTAGGATAATAAAATTTGCATTTTGTTCTCTAAAACAAGAAAATTTTGTAAAAACAATTTGGTAGTAACGAATTGCAGTGTGGTTGCTACGAATTGTCAAACTCTATTCGCGTTCCACATACCATCCACACTGCAACGAATAAATTGTTCGCGCTCAACTTAACCTCAAAATTATACCACTCATGTTTTGTTTGTTGAGAAGGGTAATTATAAATTTACAATTCGTCGCTGTCTGCGAATAGCAATAAAGCTCATGTGAAAGAAATGTCAAAATATGCGAACATCCACAGTTCGCAGTTCGTAGCTCATGTGCAAGATGCTTTATGTGAATAGTCCTTTAGTAGGAAGGCTTCCGGAATACTGAATTAAATCGGCTATACTGAACTGATTACTTTACTCCCACGTAAAACACTTTTCACCCAGAAAAAATATGAAAAGTTTTTAAGTTGAAATCTTTTATCGAAGCGGTTGGTATTTTTCAATGTTTTATAATAACAAAGCGCATCTGTTTTAGTCAGAATCCAGGAACAATATCATATAAAATTAAAATGGATCAATCGAAACAATGCCCTGTAAAATTATTATAGGTCACAGTCTTCTATAAAAAGGGACAGAGATTTTTGTATAACTCCAATTACAGACGTATTTATAAATTATAAATAGGTAAACAATGCAGACTTATTAATTAAAATAAACAACAAAGACAATTTAACAACAGATGTTTTTTATGAAAGGAAACTTGCATTGATATAATGTTTGACTCCGGGTTTTCCGAAAACGCGTTGTTGATATTAAAACAAACGATAATTTTCGAAAAGAAATCAATTGATGTTTATTTTTGAGACATCATATCGTTTTCACAAAAACTCTCTTCATAGCCAATTCGTAGTTATTCTCCATACTAATAGCCTTATAACCTTAGTCTTAATTGAAAATATTGTAGAGAATTTTTAAAATTTCACCGCTATGTTGAAGTGTGTATCGTTCCGTTTCTAAAAAAGACATATTTTAATTCTTAAATGTCAAAAGATGACAGTTTCAAAAGATAAATCTGTATTTATTGGTTTGTTTTTGAAAGAATTCAAAATTTTATTTATTTATAAATGTGTCACTGGTGCCTAAGGCTCATTTCGAAATTTTGTTTGAATTGTACTCTTTGACTATATAAAACAAACAATAATAATATAAACATTATTTTCATCTACCCACCACACGTCAATTTAAAGAAAACAAAAGAAAATGAATATATTGAATTAATATTATCCATACAACTACACACCAAATTTACTACTTACATTCTGCCAATCCTCAGGTTCTTCTTTCAAAACCTCTTTGACTTTTTTTATTTCCTCCACTTTTTTTAGCTGCTGTTGTGCACTTTGATATAAATTGCACGGTTTTATTTGTACAAATTGCATCGGATTGCATGAAGGTTTTGGTGGCGTTGGTCGTGTAACACGAGCCCGAGCAACGTATGGTGTGGGATCATGTGACATTGTGGACTGAAATAACAATAAAAAAAGAAAACGAATTAGCAAGAAAACAATATACTTAATTAAAATTATTTTTACTAAATCCAGAGTCATCGATTTTGGAAACAAAGTTAATCCCTAATACTAAATTTAAAACTATTTACAAATACAAAATAGTGATTTTCACTGTATTTCCAAAAATACAAAAAATTTATATCCCATTTTTGAGTAACTTATACTCGTATTTTCAAATATAGTATAAATCTGAAGTTTGATAAAATCGTAAGTTTTTATTGCAACGTATTTTCATTTATAAGCTAATCACAAATTAGGTACGGTCGACAGCACAGATTTCATCTGTCAAAAATCCACATACCATTTTAAAGTTGATTCAAATTTCAATTGCAATAAAAATATACACATTAGTTATTTTCTTTTATTTATTTTTTCTTCAAGAAACAGAAGTACAATTAATATTGTCCACGGAATTAAGTGGTTTCATTTTAATGCAAGATAAACCAATTGTATTAAATCAAGGAGTGCAAAGCACAACTCGCTGTCGGTGGGTGATCTTCGGTTACATTGCTTGCTGCATATTTACTATGAAGTATGTTCATACGCTGCTGTTCGTCTTTGAACTTTGGGAGAATCATCTCAGTCGGCGTCGTCGTGACTAATTTGTGCTTTGTTGAGACTTTTCAAACTTAGTAAAGGGAGTTTTTTAGACGTGTGGGTTTGAAGAAGAAATAAAACATAAATAATTCTATAATAAAATTCACTTTATTACAAAGGGTTCGCTAGAATAAATTCTAGCCCAGAGGCCCAATTTTCGACAAACTTTTGCAGTAATTGGGAGCGTTTATTTATTATGAAATTTCATAAATCAAGTGACAGCTGTCAAGAAGACCAACTCTGAAAAGTATATACCAGATTGAAAACCACAAGTCTAATATAACACCCTTTATATGACTGTATGGAGCAAGGCAATAATATTTGTTTAAAAGGTTGCAGAAAAAGGCTTGAGTCTATTTGATTTATTTATTTATTCTATTAAAAAAAACTTCGAAATATGTATACTTGAATAACCTTTTCTTACAAACATCAAACGAAAAGATAGGTTCTCGAACGCAATTATAGCTTTGTTCAATACATTTAAGTTCTTTTTTAACAAAACAACTACTACAAAAAACAAGTCATGCTTAATTTTGACGTTTGACATTTCCTTAAATTCTCTTCGTGGTCAATATAAGGTGTGAAGTAGAAAGATAATCTCATTCTCGATGATTTTGTACACCTAGTATTAGTTAAATTGTATTCTTGATAATAAATCTAATTATTTATTCAATTTTAAATCTTGTTTGACCATTTCTTTTTAATACTTGTTTAATGAATTGTCTTAAATGGATACCTCTTTGCATATTGTATATGTAAACTAGTCTTCAGCTCTTTGTGTATTTCCAGATATCCACCCACTGAAGTTTGCTTCACTGTTGTCGCGCAACGTCACTAAATGATTACTAAATAATGATAGTGCAGTTAAATGTCAAATCTTTCAAATGACATTAAACTTTTGATACATGAAGTGGTCATAATGTGTTTTTTTCTCTTTTTTTTTTTTTTGATATCACATATTTGCATCAAATTTCCAGTTTTCAAACATATATGTATGTATGTAAATATGAAAGATGGGACCCAAAACAGTGTATAATTTATTCATTGATAAAAATCAATACATATGTATATTTTTATGTTTCTTCTCGGAATATAATATTTCTTAAGATTTCGACATTTGCCATTTAAATGAAAACTATGCAATAAATACAAATAAGATCTACTTCTGCAGTATCAAGAAAATTTTAAATAATTTATTGACATTAATAAAATACAAGAAAAATGTATTTAAATTAAGCATGATAAAGAGCATTGAATTTTGACAGCTAAACAATGTACGTGATTTTTTTTTTTTAAATAAATTTAACCAATTTAGTTGCATAGGGCTCGGTTCTGTGTACATGTAAACAAGGTGAAAAAAGGTGTAATCAAAATTTTCGTTCCCGAAGTTTTTAATTTGTAAGGTGATTTTTTAATTAACAAGATCTGAACACACCTAAAATATTGACAGTTCGTGCAAAAAAAAAAAACCATTTCTAACACTCATAAATTTCGAAGTCACATACATAAATTTTTAATACAATGGGTATGATCGTTTGCTTTTAATTCGAAGTAAATTGTCAATAAATTTACTAAACTGTCAATTTAAGTGCAATTTATTTTATTGTAAATGAACTTTGACCGGTGAATTGTCCTCACATGAACGTTAAAAAATGGTTCTCAAAAATTCCCCAACAATTGTCAATTGAGTTGACGACATTTAAAAACAAACCTAAGATAATGCCTAAAGACTTCAAATTTTTTGACAATTTTAAACTTTCTTTAAAATCGTTTAGATACTTATCTCATAATGTGACATAAACATGAACAGACTAAAATAGCTGAGCAAACCGAGTTGAATGCTTGACACAAAGTAATTAATTTAAATTTTAATTTTAGTTTTTAATGTTATATCTTTTTTATGTAGAAGAAAATGACAATTGAAATGACAAATGTCAAACAGTGACATTTAAGTATTTGGTTGTGTTTCAAAACTAATTCTGAGCCCTCAGAACATCACTTTGTGCAGAGTATGTTCAGAGATTGCTCGATATGCTGGGACTCTGTTCAGAACTATTTTATGAGCTAAAAAAGAAAAACGCAAATAACTGGTGATTAAAAAAAATAACTCCCAGACTGAAAGGTCTTTTTAATTCATAAACAAATCTTTAATGTAATTATCTCAGATGATAAAATAAATTAAAATATATTCGATGATGGAGATGACCACCAATGGATGGGGTCAGTTGAAATCAATCAATACATCAGAATGACGTGGAAAGAAGCAAGCTGAAATAATGTGATTTCTGATGTATCTCCTTATGTATAAATAAATCATCGGTTGTTTATTTTGATTTTAATTATTTCAATAACCATATTTTGTTTATTTATATATTCTTACTGCTCCGGCCGACAATCTCTTATTGATCTTTTATACATTAAATGGCTACATTTTTCAAATGACATGCCTTCCTTATCGCTCTGAATGCAAAATGAATACCGTTATACTAATTATTGCATAATGCGCGTTTGTAACAACGTAACGACGCACGACGACCGATGCGAGCGACGTAGTTGGTCCGTTGTCTTTATTTCGAAACAACAAAATAATAAACAAATAAAAACCGATTGGAGGTTCATATATACATAATTGATTAGTTTCACGTTTTTGGAGCAATTTGTTGGTTTTGCGAGAAGTGCAAACAAAATCTTTAATTAAAAATTTGATTGTTTTTTTTTTTTGTGAAACTTATAAAATGCAGCCAAATGAAAAAAGACGTTTTGGTTGTGTACATAAAAACTAATATAAACAAACAGTTCAAATTAAAACTTCATAAATTTACCATATTTTGGTATTCCTAAAGTGTGATTTATTGTATAACAATAGCACATTAACCTGTCAGTGATGTCTTATTTGCTTGGCAGCGATTTATGACTTTCATTAGTTATTCCAACAATGTATATTGGTTGAGCGGAATTGTAACATAATGAGTATTGTATCAACTCATAATCAGTATTTAAATAGTTCAATTGTTGGTTATGGAATAAATCAAACAAACCTTACTTCCGTCATGCACAGAAGAATACGAACATGTCATCGATAAGGGGCTTATCGCGATCAATAAAATAATCAATTTAGTATTCAAATCTACCGATCACGCTGAAGATCTTGTCAAGTAGTAATTTGTGCTTTTGATTAGGTAAAATTTTGTGTACTTATGTGTTAAAATAAATAAGCTTAGTACTGCGAAAATGAATGCCTCTTTTACTTTCCTATTCTTGGTCCCCTTTTCACATTATTGCATTACATTACCCTTGAACCTTGGAATACCTGTTAACTTTTCGACCTCTTCATATAGATCTTTTCGCAAATGACTTTTATAACACTCCAAGCTTTGATATATTGTGAAAACCGTAATTTTCCAATAGCATCCAATTAAGTGACAATTGCCAATTTTCTATCAAGCGAAAATTGCACAACCTGCATCTCACAAAAATCTCCTGGTGTTTACATCGTTGATAGAAATTGGTTAACAATTTTTGCGAAAAATCTGCCAATATTGGAAAATATTTCAACAGTGTACACTCAGCTTAAGTGACGATAAAGCTCGTTACTAATTTATCATACGAATTTGTCAAAACTTGGTATCATCAGGGTTTTATGTTTAGATCACAATTTTTTTTAATTATTATTCGTTTATTTTTCAGAACTTGTAATACGAGTATAACTCATTAAAGTTATTCACTTTGACACAACGTTTCTTTAAACAATAGTTAAACATTACTTAACGCAAACAGTTCCGAGTGAAGGGAAACATTCATCTGTCATACATAAGACCTTCATCAAATTTTGAAAAGTTTTTAATTTTGATAAGAAAAAAAATCTGTTTTATAATTAGAATTCTAAACAGATCTGTCACTTAGTTAATTGGAATGTAATACTCCTGTCATTAAATACAAAAAAGAAAAACAATAAACTCTGGAAAGCACACATCACAATTATAACGCTGATAGTTTTAATTTCTTAAGACCAATTTTAGCTAATTAACAAAATTCTTCAATGCTTGCGCAATGTTTTAGCGGAATTTATTAAGTTAAGAACAAAACAGACCATAATAACACAACACATATATATTTATAACATATAGGCAGATGTCATGCATGACTCACAGAATATTCCCAGTAAACTGTCTACCTATCTAACAATATGCGTAGGTACTCGTAAAAAGAAACACAAATTATTTCAGTACCGTTCCGTATCTAAACAATGCCATAATTGACTATTGACATATAGCTGTCATTATTTTTTTTTTTTCATCTAATTCTATGGCAAATTGTAATTTTTGAGCGGAGGAAAAAAAACACATTGAAATGATTAATCGGTAACATCATAGAAAATGAGAATTTCACAACAAAAAGTCATTCAGCTGCCATTGTCAGCTGATACGATGAGTTATTATTTTGTGTTTATGTCACGCATGCTAACATACATATAACTTCAGCCAAGTTCACAAAACACAAATAATAATAAAAAAAAAAAAACATTTCATATTTGGTTGCTTTTTATTCTAAAATATTGACGTTGAACAATTGAGTACCATTCATTCATTCATTAAACTGGACATGTTTACCAATTGAAAAAGCCGCTATTTTCAGTTAAAAGCACAAGCAGACGGTACAAATATATCATAAAATAATTATTTTATTATCAAAATAACGTCTTGAGAAACAAAATATTTCTTACACATAATCAATTAAAAAATAAAAATCACCGAAGTAATAACTGTCACTTTTGACGTTGTCAAATTTATAAACAAATCATATGTATTATATAGTTAGTTAAGCTAAGTACACACGATTGGATGATCTTCTTATATTGACCGAACTGTCAAAAGTTTTTCAACAGCACCCAATTTGGTGACATTTGCCAATCGGCTGACAATTGTTGGTTTGTCAAATTTTAAAGATTTTCTTGGCAAAAATTGTCTGCCACTTTTTATCTTTTTAATCAACGCGAAGAAAATTACACAAGTTGACATTGGTTTTGACAACCTATCAATGTGAAACAAACCGAACGGGCAACGCTTATAAAATAGTAAATTTTACCGCAATATGACATTTGATAGGCGAACAATTTGTCGGGAGGAGAAAATATTGTACTCTCTTGTGAGAACTCTCTTCTACTTAAAACTAACAAATTTCCAAAGTATGAAAAAGCATTTGGGCAACAATTGGCAGTTTTAGTCCAGGTTGGAAGCAGACCTGTTGTTGGCAAGAACATTATCCAACATCCAATTAGTGGACAATCGTCCAATTATTTGAAAATAAAAAAATTGCTTGTTCAATTTTTGGGCTGTCACTTTTGACAGATAATCAACATGGATGAAAGTGCATCAGATTTTTTTGGAAATTTGAGTTCGAATTATCAAATGAGTATGATTTATATTAGAGAAACCAAAGTTTCAGCTCAGATTAATGTATCCATATAAATGTGGGTAATGAGTTGGGAGCAACCCAATTTTATGATTTAGGATAATTTTAGGAAGGTGGAATGTCACTAAGTTCAGGGAAGTAGATTTCTTGGAAAACTATTAGAGTGAGAATTTGTTGGTCTACACAGCCTGACAAAAGCAAAATCTTTTAAGTTTAGAGATAAAAAGTCTCAGGAAATTCTGGTTAAAGTCAAAATTCATTTGTTCGAAAAAAGACACCTTTTAAAGAGGTAATAAATGATTTTAATTTTTTATTTATTTACTATTTATTATCGTTGGGTGAAGATAGATATGAATAAGCATAAGATAGTTTTTAACTTAACAGCTTTGCAAATGATTTAGTCAAAAGTCTTTAGCCCTAATACAAAAAAAGATTGCTATCTATAACAACAAGTTTTAATAATGCAAATCAAAATTCTTAGGTTAAACTTGGGATGAATTTAATTTAATTCACTTTCTGATTATACATTTGTAGACACATACATACATAATTAATTCACTGTCGTATTATATATCCATTCTATTATAAATACATATACTGACGTTTTGTTGTATATAAATCTATTTCATTAGTGTCAAAAATTAAATACAAATTAAAGGCGAATTTTATTCTCTTTAAGCCTAGTACGCTGTTGATGCGAAACGAAAATTCCCATACAAAAATGACACGACGAATTCATAAACGAGAAATTTCGCTGTGCTTTTCGTTTTTCAGTACGCTGCTGAACGACGAAATGTTTCATTTTAGTGGATAGCTGTACTAGATTTTTTAGTACAATTCTCCATTCTTTTCGTTCTCAATTTAATTGCCCGGTATATTAATTGCTTGCGAAATTTTGACGTTTAATTTATTTATTGAAAAAAAAAAAAATTTACTCTTGAGTCGTGACTTTCGGTGTTTTGACTTTGATTTACGAGTATATTTGATTTAAAATTTAAAATAAAATGGATTTGTCTAATGTGTTCCAACATTGCATTTTTGAATCGGAAACTCAGGATGTTATTGGTGATGTGCAAGAAGTGATGAAGACAAGCAGTGAAATTCAACTTCCAGACAGAACTCTTCACAAATATTTGTCCGCTGTGGTTTTCGTTTTCATTTCGCTCTGCACTTGGAGACCGCCGAAAAATTTCGTTTCACTTCAGGTGCGTACTAGGCTTTACAATGAAACAAACTAGATTATTTACACTACAGGTCAAAAGTTTGTGTCCAACGATGTTATTTTTCACGGTGTTGTTTGAGATTTTTCATCTATTGAGAAAATAACTATTTCAAAATGGTAAAAGTTGCGGAAACCACGATTACAAAACGTTCTGCCATCATGACTCTTACTTAAGAATTCACACTCGAACTGGACTTCTTGAGGATAAACCAGGACACTCAGGACGCCCTAGATCTGTAACTAATGGTAACAACAAGCAAAAGAAACAGGTGTAAGACAGCACTGGAAATACGTGCCGAAATAAATACAACAACCAGCTGCTGTTATTGACAACTGGCAAGCTTAGGCGAAAAACACTTCTTGGACCACAAAACAAGGTGAAACGGTTATTAAATGGGCCAAAAACATAGAGACATGACAAAAGAAGATTTAAGCGGAATTTTATAAAGCGATAAATCTTAGTTCAAGGCGTATTTGGCACAAAACGGAGATTTTTTTTCGATATGTTTATGGATATGGTTCCAATCGTTAAAAATGGGGGTTGTTCGGTAATTGTTCAAGCATATTGTGGCTGTCTACCACTCAGAGTGATTCCGCGCATCGCGGATTCAAACAAGTGTGCATATAGTCGCAATATGCACGAAAAACTCATTTACAATCACCTTTATTTTGACGTTCTCTTTGGTTCAAAAGTTATTCGAATTCGTATGATACGTATTTTTACTTTCTAACAATTCGAAAGTTCATTTTAATTCGAAAATAAAGCAAACTTTGACTTTCTAATCATTCGAAACAAACGTCATTTATTAGGCTTTCACATCTTTGCGAGAGAATTAAAAGAAAAACGTGTAAGTTCTGTTTTTTTTTTTTTTTTTGCGAAAAATAAAGAAAATGGAATATATTTTTATGAACATCTTTTGATGTTTTAATTAAAGGTCATTGGACAACTAGAAAACAAAAGGAAGTTCTTATAAAATTGATGGAAGAAACTTTCAAACTCGAATGGATTTGATGCATCCCTTATCCTTCTTCTGTTAATCTGTTCCTCACCATTTTCACTGCTCATAAATAAAACAATTGCCGTTTTGCTACTAAAATATTACTTTTGTAAAAGCAAACAAATTCAATTTGTTTTTTTGTTTTTTGAAAATTCACAGGTGTGACCAGATGGTGTGGAACCATTAATACGCAAACGTCATTTTGTTGATTCCAGATGAATAATTGAAAATCTATGATTATATCAAATTCTAGTATTTCACAATACAAATGTTTTATAGTTATTTAATTTTATTCTTTTTCATGTTAATAAACTTGTATTACGGTTTCAAAAAAAATAAATTCATGTTTTCGTTAATGCATTTCAAAATAATTAACTCATCCCGGCTTTCAGCAAAACATTACTTCGCTTTTTATGCTTTTGGAATATGTAGGATAATTTTTTGGAAAATAAAAAAAAAAATTAAATAGTCTGAAAAAGTAGTCAGGTTGATCATACTACATATGTATACCTAATCGAAATGTCAGTAAATTACAAGCAGCTGATTTCGAAAATAACATTCATTTAAGTTGATTTTGTGAATACATTCTACAATTAATATCTTTCGTTTGAATGTGAAAATACATGACGTTCATTCGAATGAATAGACCTATTCTATCGAATGAGCTATTCATTCGAATCTCAGAATAAGCGTGATTGCGTTTCCGGCACAAAACAGAAGGCCCATTCCAGTCCAGCATTCTATAAAGCGCCATATACATAATTATTATTGCCAAGTATTATTCACGTCTTTTTCTACAAACTATCATAAATGAAAATTACCCACCACACGCATCAATTAATATTGACAATAATAAATGCTTTAAGCACTCATTTTCTATGTATAAATTGATAAATTCACTTTAAAAATCTCGTCAACTCTTCATTGGGTGTGCTGATTGTGTCGCCTTTGGATGTTTGAGTGGCAAACATTTGGTCCCTCGATCCGGATTTCCCTTGTTAGGGACAGATCAAAGACTAATACTGCACGGAGTCAGGATCGAGGGTTGACAATGAGGCATACTTTAATCCTAAAATATTCATACATTATCTGGGAGTGGCGACATCAGTAATGGTCTGGGGATGTTTCTATTTAAGTGGAGTGTGAGATTTGACTCGCGTTATTTGAAAAAATGGGCAAGGAGGCGTATATTGAAGGAAAACGCTGTGATATAAATTTAGATTGATTGGCCAATGCTTCGTATTTGAACAGGACAACGATGTTAGTGACATGATCACCGCAATCACCGGATATTCGGATATTAAGCCTATAAAGTTATTGTGGGAGGATAGAAGGTTCCGGGATCAATACCCTCATAGGAATCTGCATTGTGTAAGTGGTCGAATGTAAATGAGTCCTTTTCGGAGAGAAATCATTTTGAGCCATTATTGCTTTTTGTTAAATAAATTCTTCAAATAAGAGTGACGTCAAACTTTTGATTTGCAGTGTATTTAGTAACTCAAAATTTCTGTTGAAATTTTATTTAATACACCGAAAACAAAAAAAAAAAACAGAGTAAGAATTTTACAAGTTAAGTGTATACAGTTTATTTTTTGAAGCATTTTTGTTAAAAACGTACGTTTGGTTTTTAATAAGAAATAAAACGCATATAATTTAATATTATGGCCAGGAATTTATTTTTATTAAAAAGATAAGGATTTACCATTATGTTCTACAAATGGGTTTGGTCAAGTGTCTGTTCCAGGATGGCTCGAATGAATACCAGCCGGTATATGCCACTTTGGTTTAGTTTGTCAGCAATAATGCGCCGTACATATATTCTCTTTCAAGGCATCAATCGTTTCGTGTATATCTGCGTACACAAGCGATTTCATAAAGATAATGCACATTGACATTATGAAATCTTCAACCAAACTGAGCATAAATCAAGTGTCATCTGTCAAAAAGTCCAACTCCGCGAAAATGTTGCCAAATTGAAAAGCACACATAAAAAAAACACCCGTTAGAATAAAATATATAATTAACTGAAGTGAAACTCGATTCAACATTCGGATTTCGTTCTAAGCTATTATTTTGTATTTAACTGGCATATTTTTAACTTTACCTGATCAGATGCAAAGAATGTATTTCCCATAACCATTTAAAGCAATTTTATATTTTAATTTAATTTTAATTTTTACAGTTTTAATATTGTTGGGATGAAAGATCATGAAACTAATTAAAATTAAAAGCTACAATCGCAGTTAAAACGAGAGAGAAAAATCTTAGTCATCATTCGTGTCTAGTCTGATCGTATATGCCCATAGTAAGCCATAATTTATACTCATATATCTTTTCTGACATTGATTGCAAACAAAACAAAAATTGTTAATTCTGTATGCAAAAATATAAATGTGGGTTTATATGATTGGATTTCAATTTCAATTTCTATGCCAATAGCAAAAATAGTCATAAGGAAGTTCATACAGATTGTAATGGTTTTAAGGTGAAGTCTCTTAAAAAAAACCTACACTTACGAGTAATGTAATGTGTGCCAGGGAATATACATATGTATTTTTTTGTGGGTGGTGTTAACAAAGTCAAGTCAAATGCAGGAATTTCAAGGTGAAACCAAAGTGCAAATAACATGATTTTTTGTTCTTTTGGTTTTTAATTAACATAATAAAGAGAAATAACGAGAAGCTTTCATCGTTTAATTTATTATATATGCATCAGATGGAAGTGTTAGTCATTCTTAACGATGATATAGCTTACCTACTTTATAAATAAAATATATCTAGCTATTTTATAAATACATCATAACCACATTTGTATCGCTAATTGAAATGGGTTTGTTAATAGCACTGGAAGAAATTTAATTGCAGGAATCAGTGCTTGCTACTTCAATTTGATTGGCAATTAGCACAGTTCAAGTAGTTTTGTTTTTTTTTTTTTTTCTTTCTTTCGTGAAAACTTTTTTAGTGAAGGCTTCAGCAAAATATTGGATTTTTAAGGAAAAGAGTAATTCGTGAAAGATACAAATACAAACCAAACGGAACTTTTATTAGTAGGAAGGCAGAACCAATTAAAAATAAGGATGAAATTGAAAAAAAAAAAATAATAATTTACAATTCCATGATTTTAAAATTGTCTTGGGAGATTTGGATTTAATGTCAAATTAGGAAGGGAAGACATTTTTGGTGGAATAATCGGGAAAAATAGAATGCACGACAACACTTCCGATAACGGATTCAAGCCAGTACGCGTTTTCCACAAATGAACTTGAAGTTCTCCAGATCAATCTACCGTAAACCAGATTGACCATATTGCGATCAACGCTAGAGACGCTTCCAGCATCATGGATTTCCGAACTTTCCGAGAAGCTAACATCGTCTCGGACCAATACCTCGTTTTAGGCAAGGCAGCACTTCGGGTTTCCAGACCCAAGGCAAAACATGGAGATGCTGAGAAAAGACAAAAAACATCGAACAGCAAGAATCGCAAGAGAGTGCTAAATTATTCTCAGACACAGTCACGAGTAACTTCTTTCGAAGTTTTCTGCCGCCAACACAATGTATCAAGAATCAGTGGCAAAATTGCAGAGATGCAATCAGAGAAGCCGCCTCTGACGTGCTGGGTTACAAGCAGCCACCAACAAGAAACCCCTGGTTTGATGAGGAATGTCGGCAGGCAAATTCAGCCAAACAACAGACACGCATAGCGGCACTGCATACAAGGACATGAGCTGCTCACGAGCTCTATGAACAGAAGAGGAGAGAAGAACACCGACTTCTCAAAAGGAAAAAGAGAGAGCGTGAGAAACGCGCGGTTGAAGATGTTGAGTAGTTCAAAGGCAGAAACGAAGTTCGAAAGATTTATGAGCAGGTAAAACACAATTCAAAAGTACACGAACCGAAGGTTGCAAAGGCGAAAGTGGAAACTTCATAGTGGAACCGTTGTATATTGAATTTGTTTGACAGCTACTCTCTCTCCCTCTCTCTCTCTCTCTTTCTCAGATGTACATTATATTAAGATCTTCATAAGAAAATATTCATTCCGCGACATTGTACGAACCAAGCTACATGTGTTTCTTTAATTGCCAATAAAGTTATATAATTTGTATTGAAATAAAGTTAATTGTTTTATTGTATTTTGAAGCCAAAATATAATAGGAACCGCAGTCAATGCTGACGAACCGAATTCCGCTGTCAGGCAGGATGATCCATTCAAAAGCCAACAATCCCATCTTCTCTACTTAGACGAAGTAAAGATTGTCATATCTAATTTGAAGTCTAACAAAGCCAATGGAGCAGATGGCTTCAATGCCGAGCTCTTTAAAGCATTTGGAGATAATTTGGTTAGGAGCATGCACCGACTCATTAGTAAGATATGGTCGGAAAAAAGAATGCCCGATGAATGAAACCTCAGTATTGGTTTGCCTGATATTGAAAAAAAGGGACCCTCTGAACTGCACTAACTATGGACAATGACCCTATTTAATTGAAATGGCCCGGTGGCACCAAAAATTTGAAAATGGCCCTCTAAAAAATATTTGAACCAAATTCAGAACATTCATATACACTAAGATTTCAATCCTTCACTGACGACGACGAGTTCGATTTATTTATTTTTCACTTATACTACGTTTCCACCGGGCACTAAACCGAGATTTAGCTAGATTTGTCACAAATCTCCTTAAAATCTCGAAGATTTACCATACAAATTTTAATCTCCTCAAATGAAGATTTCAAATAAAACTCATTGAAATCTACTTGGAAACATTAGTTTGTCAAATCAAACTAACTTTTTTTCGGAGAATAATTGTTGAACCGACCCATTTAAACGCCAATTTCGTTTATTGACAGATGGAAATGTCAACAAAAACTATCTGTCTCACTTCCATATGACTCAAATTCAAAACAAAAAACAACTTTCAAGAAATCACAGACGAAATAAAATGTAAGTATACAAAAATAATAAATATGTATGTACAAGAATATAATAAAACTAATTACTTACAGATGATGAGTGAACAAATACATATTTTTTTTCTTTTCGAAAGGAGAATAATTTGAAGTTTGGTTGTTATGACATAAACTAAACGTCCTTTTCTTTGGAGGAAACACCTCATGATTTATTTTAAATCACTTGCCTTAAATCTCGGATTATTTTTTGGTGGAAACGTACTATTAGGGTGTTACCCAGATTCATAAATCATCACAAAACTCTGAATACGTTCATTCTAAACAACTCCGATGACCAAAATTATTTGTCTCTTTTCACCATTTGACAGCTGGTCTTTTAATTTTTCAGTAAAAAAAAAAAAAAAAGGAGTGGGGATTTCCCTTTTGTTTTACTTTTGGCTAAACGGTTAGAGTTAGAGTAGGCGATGCTTTTTTTAATTCTTCATTCTTAATTCTTAGTATTCGAATTGTTTTGCATTCCGTGTTCCGTCGTCAGTGTTTTGTTTTTAATTTGAATTTCAGTTTTCCTTTCAAGTTTGAAATGTGAAAAATGGATCGGTAAGTACTTTTCAATAAAAAAATTACAAAAATATAATTTGTAAGTATTAAAGATTTGTGATCAAAATTCCAAAAGTTTCAAAGGAAACAATAACAAGCTGATGCATCATCAACCTCAAAACGAAAATGTATGTCGGACGCACCAAAAAAAAAGGATTTAATGCTGTTTTATATTGTTATGTTTCAAATTGACTAATAACAAGATTATAATTTATAAAGTGTCTGTGAACGGAAACGACTGCGGTAACTTGTTGAAGCACCTATGGAAACGCATGAGCATGACATTAATATCGTTTTGGAAAGCAACGAAGTGAACAAGGAAAAGGCCAAACAAAAAAAGTACTTGCGCAACTATTTTTATCCTTATAAATTAAACAAATATTAATAGATAAAATATATGTTTTTTAGATTGTCATCTAATGTTAGCAGGAAACTTCGCCCAGACTGGCTGGACAAATACAAATGGGACAGATTCCAAAATAATAAGGTGTTTTGTAAGGTGTGCGAAACGCCCGTTGTAAAAAAATTATAATCTTGTACCATTTAGATAAAATTAAAGCCCAAGAAAATGTCCCAAAAATGGAAGAGGCGATCACCAAAGTTAACGCGAATGATAACAAAAAAAACAACATTACTAAAAATGCTTAGCTTTTATAAGCGAACACAATCTTCCAATTTCAATTATGGATCATTTGCCCAACTTTTTAAAATCTGTGTGTCCAGATTCCAAAATTGCCCAATCTCTCAACTGGGGCAAAACTAAGGCAACCGAAATCCTCACGGAAAAAATTGAACCATTTTGCACAAAACAAGTAGCCAAAAAATTGCAGAACAATTTGTTTTCCATTATAATTGATGAGAGCACTGATGTGATGTGTCGTGCAAAAAGTGTTTGGTTGCCTTAGCTCGTTTTTATGACCAAGAAAAAAATAACATTACGGACCATTCCTTAACATTTTTGGAAATAGAGGACAGCGCAGCTCAATGTAATTCCAACAATATTTTCGAATTTTTGGACGACAATGAGATCCCCATACAAAACGTAATTGGTTTTTGTTCTGATGGTGCGAGTGTTATGCAAGGCATAAGGGGTGAAGTCCAGCAATTGTTGAAGAACAAAAACGAGAATATTTATTCTATAACATGCACATCACATTCACTGCAAATATGTGTGTCCAATGCCTGCGCCACATTTCCTTCAGAAATCCAAGATTTGGCCAAAGGTGTTTATAATTATTTGAAAAACAGTCCCAAACGGCAAAACGAGGTTGCAAAATTTCAAGAATATTTTAATATAAAGTCAAACAAAATTTAAAAAATGGTGCCAACTCGTTGGCTTTTTTTTGGAGGTGTAGTGAAATGCATTTCAAAAAACTGGATGGCATTAACACATTTTTTTTAATCTGTGCTACCGAAGATAAATGTGATCGTGCTAAGAATTTATATAATTCGTTGAACGAAACAAAAATTAAAACATATTATAAATTTTTTGATTACATTCTGACGCAAACTGATCACTTAAACTTAAGTTTTCAAAGTGATTAAAAAACTTTATGAATGAAGACTATTAAATAATCTTAATCCAAGTGATGAAATTTCTTTCAATTTAAATTATCAAAAGCCAATCAAAGACATTTTTATTGGCATTGATTCTGGAGAAGAACTTAATAATTTAAATGACATAGAAAAAGTTGAAGTTTTAGAAGATTGTCAAAAATTTTATATCATGTTGTCAAAAGAAATCTTAAGAAAATTTGATATGGGCGATGGAATCTTAAATGCAATCAAATTAACGGATCCCACTTTTTTAAGAACTCATTCTTGTTTACCTGTTATCGTACCTCATTTCACTACATTAGTCAATAGATTTCCCCAGATTTTGAAATGTGATACACAAACTCTATTTAATGAAATAAGAAAAATATTTGATTGTGAAAATATATCTCATAACTTTTCACTTGATTCCACAAAATTTTGGTGTGAATTGCTCAAGATAAGAAATACCTATGATGAAGATATGTTCAGTAATATTTCAAGATTTATGCTAACGCTTTTAGCACTTCCTCATGGAAAAAAAAACGCCAACGCTGATAGACGAATCATTCTCATTAAAAAATCTTCTCTGCCGTAATATGTGAACGTCTAAAGTCAAGGATAGGTCCTTATCCTTAGAACAGGAAAGTCCACAGTTGATCAAATATTTACATTACGAAAGATCAGGATTTAAAAGCCGCAAGCAATTGAGTAGTAAAGTTCACTCTCAAGCTACAAAAGTGTCGCTATATAAGACGCTTATCAATTCCGTTTTGCTAAACGGTGCAGAAACATGGACTATAAAAAAAGCGAATGAAAGCACGTTGGATCGTTTCGAGACAAAATTTCTTTGCCTGATCTATGACCCCGTATGCATAGAAGGTGAGTGGAAGAGAAGATTGTACGACGAACTGTCCGGGCTATACAGCAAAGTAGACTTATTCAAAAAGATAAATGTCCAACGACTGGCTTGGTCACGTAAAGAGCATAGAAACCAATGCTTCGGAATGCCCGGAAAGTCATCGAATCCATTTCCACAGATCAGTAGAAAAAGGCCACGGATCAGGTGGCGTGTACAAGTGCAAAGTGACTTCACCCAACATGGAGTGCACAACTGGAGATATCTCACAAGTTTAATGTATAAGGCCCTACTTCACACAGGACTGTAGCGCCACCTTAAGTAAGTAAGTAAGTAATTCACTAAACCCTGGTTCTCTACGAGCTGTTGCACAAACTTATTTAATTTTGTCCGCATTAATCTGTAACATAGTATATAATATTATAAAACTGAAGATTTTGTTTGTTCTTTCGTTTGTTTGTTTGTTTGGTTGTTTGTTTGAATGCACTCATCTAGGGAACTACGGGTCCGATTTGAAAAATTCTTTAAGTGTTAGATAGACCATTTGTTGAGGAAGACTATTCGCTATATAACATTACGCTAATACGAGTGGAGTACAGATAAATAATTTTTCAAGATTGGCAATTTTTCCCCCTTTTGGGAGCTTTCATTGCGTGCGTTGAGGGAACGACTTAAATTTCGCTAAAATAATGTTTCGACAGAATTGCCCACCTTTAATAGTTCTAAAGTTTACTCCCTATAACCTTCTTTATACTAACTAAATTTTTTTTTAAATAAAGCATGCGAATAACGCCGAAGATCGAAGATAGTTATGTTATATTCGAAAGTTACTTAATACTCAATTATTTCATGAGATTCGATTTCAAAAATTGTAATGATAACCTCAATTTACAATTCCAGTTTTTATCTAATTATATTTGTATTTAGTAAGATTTCATCTTAACTATATCAAATTTTGACTTCCATATTTCGTGGAATTGTAGAAATATATAATATTATTATTTTCATTCTTAGTTCATTTTTAATAAAAACAAATTTAAAGAGAAACGAATTAATGACTCAAGTGAATAGTAGAAAAGTTTTGATTGAGCTGCGTATGTATGATGTGTGGGTCACGCAATAGTTTGGAAAAAGAGCATTTTCTACTATAATTTAATACACCATAAAACAGTTGCATAAAAAAAGATTGGCAAAATTCTCATTAAAATATTTTTACTTTTATAATATACTCACAGCTTTTAATGCGCAATCCTTTGCATGGCCATTTTTGACAGAGTCGTTATTAATATTATTTCCATTTGAACTTGGTTCCGGTGATGTTGCTGTGGACGATGATGCCGACAACGACGATCCGGATGATGATGATACCTTTGCAGATGATGATGTTGAATTGTTCTCCCATTCACTCGGCATTTTGCGTAGATTTCTGATGTCTCATATTTAATAGATCATAACTTTCTTTTCTTCTACACCGCCAATCCACTTCACTTTAAATATAATACTCGTATCACGCTTGCTGATGTATGAAACGATATATAGGGTTTTATCTAGCGTTTCTTTTTTTTTAAATTATAAGATAAGGTGTAGGTTTGCTATGATGATTTTTGTTTTGTGTCTCGTCAGTTTACTTTCTTCAAAATAAAAACAAAAGAACAATAAAGCAATCTGCAAATAGAAAAAGAAACGAAAACAAAGACTTTATTATTATTTCTTTTTAAAGTTAAACAGTGTAATCTAGGTCTTCTTCTACTCTGAACGTCGAACTTGTCGAGTTGTAGAAGCTGAGTAGGGTCAATGATTCTCGAGAATTTTCTCCAGATGAGTCCTGAAACTAAAGGACGTTCTTATCCCTCTACCTTTCCCAAAATCATCATCCATTCCCACATAAACAAGGCATACCAGCCTATGTTTATGTCACCAACTCCCATCCCACCTCCCACGTTGTAATGGCGAAAAAGCTAGACAGCGCTCCTATCTCCTATGCTCCTTCTCACTCTAGGTAAATAAGCTGAATTGCTGTTACCGAATCCCAATCTTTTCCTCCCATATCAGAATGATGAATTAACATCTACTGATTCCTCACCCTATCTCTTCCTTCCCTACAACCTCTTATCTTTATTGGGCTGGATCTAAGGTGTTAAACGACCCGTGCCGATGATCAGCCTGGCTGGGGGCCCAATTTAAAAATAGCCCAGTCTCTAACGGAGTATCCGGATACCTGGCGACCTCCGGATTAACTAGCCTTATCTGTACATGCGAATCTCTGTGCAGACGGACCTCTTTTCTTCGCAACTCGTGGGAATAAGATGAACAAAACTAAAAACAAAAATTTAAAGGATGATGAGACCGGTATCTCTTTAGGACCGGGCGGCAATTTGGCGTCAAAGCCTGTTGCCGTTTCTCTTGCGGCCAGCACAGAGAAGGGAGTAGTGGCTAACCATGGACCCTCCTCTGCAGCTGGCAGCAACGAGGATAGGAAGGTAGTGATACCTAATTTCAGTGGAAGGGTTGTGAAAAATGGCCCTACCACTACTAATGAGAGAAAGGGGAAACTCTCGAAAAGCCAATATAGGCAAAGGCGGCAAGCGACGAAAATCCTGAAGGCCTCTGGTGCATCATCGGGGGCTGAAAGGACACCGCAGCAAACCGCTAGCGTCGTATGGGCTAATAGCATACTTGCTACAACCAAGACCACAAAGGACTCTACGTCCAAACGAGAAAGGTCTCTCGAGGGGGCCGTACCGACACCAAAACGGCCTCGGGTGCACAACACCAGCACTCCCCTCAATCCCATCAAGAAAGCCAGTTTCAGTGACGTCGCGAAGGGCAAAGTCGTGGTTGCGGTCATTGACAGGAGTGATGATGATGGAACAATATCGGCTGATCGTTGGCAGTTGGTCAAGGTTAAGCTCTCGGGTGGCTTTTTAAGCATTTTGAGAGAGCTTCCAGGACCACTTCCTTCCATAAGCGATGGGGGTTGGCATCAAGGCCACGTAAAACTCATGGTTTGTGGCGATCTGAGGTCTTGTGACTTATATAAGCTCGCTGTCAGCCGGTTAGGTGAAGTTTGGCCAGGTGCGAAGCTCGAGGTTGTCGCTAAGGAAGACATTCCTAGCAGACCTAGAGCCCGCATTTGGATCCCAATGGAACCTGCCGGTATCGATGAAATTCTCGAGATGATCAGAGTTTGTAACCCGTCCCTTCCGACTCACAACTGGAAGATAGCCAAGCTGGAGGAGGTAAAGAATCTTTATAGGAGCGCCATTTTGGTACTCAATAAGGAATCTTTGGCTCCTCTAGCCTTAAACGAGGGCTCGATAAACTATGGCTTCGAAACCATTAAAATTCGAGTCTATAAAAAAGATGAGGTTAACGCGGAAAGCGGGCCTCCAAAAACAACCAAGGTTAACGCGGAAAGCGGGCCTCTAAAAACAACCGAGGGTGAACTAGCGGTTGGTGGGCCTGGGACATCGTCTTCTCTCTTAACCGAGGGTGACGATGCACCCATGCCCTCTCCAATAGCTACCCAACCCTCTACAAAAGTCGTAGACAGTCCATCTTTAATGGAGACTGAGGACGACCTCAACATGATCCTTTTGAGCGAGGACGAACTCTTGGGTTCATCCTCAGACTCAGAGGATCAGAACAAAACCGTGGTGGAGGTTGATCTGCCTAATTGTAGCCAAAATGCTGCAGTTAGTACAGATTAATCTCCAGCACTCCATAAAGGCCTCGGCCTCACTTCTTCTCCGGCTGGCAAGAAACGGGGAAGATATTGTCCTGATCCAAGAGCCATGGATTGTGAGATCCGTTGTTCGTGGACTCAGGACTCCTGGATACTACATACTGTGTGTGACAGATAAAGGTGAACCTAGATCTTGCATACTAGTGAAACGTAGCATTAATGTATTTTTACTCCATCATTTCAGTGACAAAGATACCACCGCAGCTAGGCTGGAAACATCCAAGGGAAGTTTCTGGATAGTGTCGGCGTATCTTGGCCATGACCACCTTGGCCCTCTCCCTGGAAAAACCCTGGAGAAGATCGTCGCTGAAGCGGAAAGGCAAAGGATCCGCCTAATTATTGGGAGCGATGTCAACGCTCATCATACGGTATGGGGAAGTACCAATATCAACGACAGAGGTGAGTCTCTTTTTGATTATATTCTTGGTACTAACCTCTTAGTAAGTAATGTTGGAAATGAACCAACCTTCATAACTAAAACTCGACAAGAAGTCCTAGACATAACTCTTGTCTCAGATACTGTACACCATATGATCTTGGACTGGAAAGTATCCAAAGAACACTCGTTCTCTGATCATAGATATATCCAGTTCAATATCAATGTGGATGATACCCCGAGTCCATTGACTTTTCGAAATTATCGGAAAACTGATTGGGCCTCTTACAGGAACTCATTACAGAGTTTACTAAAACCTGGACTATCTTGTCCTTCCTCTAACGCTAATGAACTTGACAACAAAGTCAATGATCTTACCTCAGCTATGAACAGATCGCTAGAAATTGCTTGTCCACTTATACACATAAGAGGAAAGAGGAAACCACAATGGTGGGCCTCAGAGCTTGACTCGCTAAGGAAAGAATGCAGGAAACTGTTCAACCGAGCCAAAGCCGCAAGACTAGCCTCTCACTGGGATTCTTACAAAGAATCCTTAAGAATTTACAAGAAAGCACTAAGGAAATCTAAACGATCTTCTTGGCGATCCTTCTGTGGCACGATAGAAGAAACTTCTGAAGCCTCTAGGTTACGGAAAATTCTTTCAACAAATCCAGCGATGCCAAGCTGCTTGAAAAAGGCAGACGGCTCCTGGACAAATTCAAGTAATGAATCGCTGAACTTACTACTGGATACTCATTTTCCTGGAAGTTCTCTTACCGAGACTTGCAACGGTTATATACGTTCAAGTCCCAATACAACATATCCACAAGGTCTGATTACAAGGGACAAGCTACAATGGGCTCTCAACAGCTTCAAACCATTTAAATCTGCAGGACCAGATGGAATAACACCAGCCGAGCTACAAAAGACTTCTGACATAATTGCACCAATCCTTGAGGCAATTTTTACCAGCTGTCTTTACCTGGTCCATGTTCCCTCGGCATGGCGGGAAGTTAAAGTTGTTTTTATACCCAAGGCAGGTAAATGCTCGCAAGTCAACCCTAAAGATCTACGACCTATAAGTCTATCATCATTCCTTCTTAAGACCTTGGAAAGATTGATTGATATCCATTTAAGGGCAAGTATTGATACAAGACTTCTGTCTTCGTCTCAACATGCCTACTGTAAAGGGAAATCGGTGGAAACAGCGTTACACACCTTAGTACGCACCGTCGAATATTCCCTCCATCATAAAGAGTTCACTATGGTTGCTTTCCTTGACATCGAAGGTGCCTTTAGCAACGTGGACACATCTGCAATCACATCTGCACTAACATCTCTAAATGTAGAGAGTTCGCTTCGGGAGTTAATTCATTTAATGCTTACTAGCAGGATAATTAACTCAAAACTGGGCAACTCTTCTGGCAGACGATTCGTTAGTAGAGGGACACCGCAAGGTGGTGTTCTATCCCCTCTCCTCTGGAACCTAGTGGTGAATGAAATCCTAACTAGTCTGGATGCGGAGGGTTTCAGAGTGATAGCCTATGCGGACGACGTTGCTATAGCAGTTTCAGGAAAGCATCTTAACACGTTAAAAGAACTCTTACAAAATGCCTTAGACAGACTAATACTTTGGGCTGATCGGTGTGGACTGGGTGTTAACCCACACAAAACCGATTTGGTCTTATTTTCGAGGAGATACAAAATTCCATTTGTCAACCCTCCCCATATTAAAGGAATCCAATTAAAATTCTCAGACGAGGCTAAATACCTGGGTCTTGTCTTAGATAAAAAACTAAATTGGAAACGCAACGTAGAGGAAAGAGTCAAAAAAGCTACTGTAGCTCTCTTTTCTTGCAAAAAAGCCATCGGTAATAAATGGGGCTTACAACCCAGAATCACGCATTGGCTATACACATCGGTAATCAGACCGATTTTAATGTACGGTGTGGCAGTTTGGTGGACTGCTTTAGAAAAAGGTATAAACCGAAATAAATTAAATAAAGTCCAACGTTCAGCTTGCCTATGTATAAGCGGATCGCTTCGCACGACCCCATCTGCGGCACTGGACACCTTACTCTACCTAACACCTCTTGACATTTTTAGCAAACAAATAGCTGCAAGCTCTGCTATCCGCCTCAAAGCTTCGTCGCAGTGGACTAACAACAACATTGGCCACTCCGTTATTCTTACTTATTTAGAATCAATCCCAAAGCACACAGACTACACCATCCCCCAACTACAATTCGAAAGAAACTTCCAGATTTCTATACCTCCCAGATCTTTTTGGGAGGATAGGACATTCCTGGAAGACGAGTCAATCCACTTCTATACAGATGGGTCAAAAACAAAAGAAGGGGTTGGTGGAGGTGTGTACTCTGAACGACTGAAATTAAGTCTCTCATTCCGCCTTCCCAATCATTGTAGCGTGTTCCAGGCGGAACTTTTGGCGATAAAAGAAGTCCTGTCCTGGCTTAAAGAAAACGTGATATCAACATCTGATATCCGTATTTTCTCAGATAGTCAGGCCGCTATCAAATCTCTGGATTCTGTCTCTACAAACTCTATAACAGTCCAGAACTGTCGATCATCTCTAATGGAGATGGCACAACAGTTTAATATTCACCTTTGCTGGGTGCCGGGCCATAGAGACATTCCAGGTAACTGTAAGGCAGATGAACTCGCCAGGAACGGTACAGTACAGCCCATTCTACCACGTTTGGCACGTACTGGTATACCAATCGCTACTTGTAAACTGTTGCTAATGCAAGACGCTGTGAGGAGGGCAGGCACCAGGTGGAACAACATCACCACGTGTCAAGTCACGAAAAGCATCTGGCCAACACTGGATTTAAAACGTTCAAGGTGCTTGCTCTCTCTAAGCAGATCGCATATAAGCTCGATAATAGGTGTCATAACCGGACACTGTCTAATAGGAAAGCACGCCACGAGATTAGGCGTATTCTCAAATGACTTCTGCAGAAGCTGTATGGACGAGGAAGAGGAGGAAACAGTTCTTCATCTTCTCTGCACATGCCCTGCTCTGGCTCGAAAACGCGAGAATTACCTAGGAGAATTCTTCTTTAACGATCTAAACGATCTAAATCATATTGGTATAAGCAGCCTCTCACGTTTCGTAAGAGACTCAAACTGGTTCCATTGAGCTTAGGAAGAAACCTCAAGATTCATGTGGTATCACAATGGGCCATTAAACTGGCCTAAGTGTGTCCGTTTCCATCTTGGACAGCCACTTCAACCTAACCTAACCTAATCTAGGTCTTAATGTTTATAGGTACTATATTTATATGCAGGGTACGCCAAGTTTGTTATACTGTTTTGGACATAGAGATCTTTATCTCAAGGATGTGTTCACAATTATGAAGATCTGTCAAACAAAAGCCATGTTTTTTTTGGGATTCCCGGTTTTTATGACTGAAAGTTGATGTTGATACAATTAGACATTTGTCAGAATAATTTATTAACAAAATGTAAAATATTAAGCGAAACTCAGACCAAAAGCAATTTTAACTTAGTAAAATGGACAATTATAAAGAGAATATGTTAAGAAAATATCAAGAATAATTTATATTTAAATTATTTTCATATTTTTTTATTTTTGTAACTTTGAAATTTAAGAATGAAACAAGAATTTAAGGAAGAGGGTTCGTTCGTAGATAATGGTCTAACTTTGTGAAGACCTTCCCGTGCAACAGATATACTTGTTGACACTAATTTTTTGCAAAATAACAAATAAATATTACAGTTTATAAAAATTAATTATAGAAGAGAAACCTAAGATCCATTTTAAGCTAAGCAACGTTGAAAACCAGAATTGGGAGTAAGATTTGAATTTTCTTATCTTTATTGACCAGATACTTTTCTGAAAAGATAGTCGCACTACAGTTATAAGGGACCGCCACAAAATTGTATAGGGCTGTAGAAAAACTGAAAGAGAACAATCATGGAAACATAGCTTACTAAAATTAGACACCTAAGGGACGTTAGCTGTCTAATGTGAGACTAAGGAGAGATAACCCAGCTTTTATATGACACCAAAACGATACAAAATTAAGCGTTTTTATAAAAAAAAATGCTGTGAACAGCGTTTTTAATTCTGTCGCGTTAATTTGGATGCGGAAAAAACATTAAATGTCAAAAATAGCAGCAAACAGTAAAAGGCGGAATTTTTAACTGAAGAATAAAAAATGCAAACAAACTCTACGAACATGCCTTCGAGATACATAAGAGTCATCAATCGTACCAACATTTACATTCAAAATTCGAACAAACGTCAAAATTCTATCAGCAGTTGGATCCTACTTCTACTTTTGTCTGCAGTTGAGAGTTTGTGTAATACGTGTAAAATCATATTTTTTGCCAAAAAAAACGCACCTTATTTCGAAATTATTAAATTAAATTAATTGCATTATTAACGTGCTTCAACCCAAGATAGGTTTACAAAGTGTTAAGTGGAGCTTCAAGCTCGCATAGAAGGAATTTCATAAGCATTTTTATAAAATTTTTGATTAATCTTTAAAATGACGATATTTGTCGCATATACAATTTTGACATTTTAGTCAGCAATGGTTTTCCGAAAACTGTTAGAAAGTAGACAATGAAACTAAAACACATGTTATTTATTTTTGTTAAGTTAATAGGTTCTAAAATAGGGGGTAAAATAAGTACAGCGTTCTAATTTAGTGAGAAACGTCAAAATTTACATTTTGTTTACTTTGCAACTGACTCGCCGGGTCCCCTACAATCGCTGTCATTATCTATTTTAAATGTTGGTGTTTCCTTAATATGCTTAATATTAGATTGATAACAAACATGTGAATGTTTCCGTGGTTTATTTTAACTCAGTTGACAATTTTGTTTATAACATAACTCCGTATACGGTATACATATATATTTTGCAATGCATCAGCCAAGCATTTAAAGGTCATGGTATTTTTTGCTTAAGACTCTTTATACGTGGATTAATTAATTTAATTATTTTGATTCAGATTTTAATCACTTTAAAAGAGTTGTATTTGGGTTGTACATTATCGAATATTTAATTGAATTCAATAAAAATGTGCTAAAACCCTTAACTTTATGAATCAACGAATGCATCTTTGATAAAATAATCCGAGGTGAATTCTGAAATTTGAAAAATTTCGTGGTGAATATTATAACTGAATGAATTTAATGTTTGTTTCTTAAAAAAAAAACAAGGTTATTAACTATAGCTTAAAACGGAGCTATTCATCGAAAAAAAAGTAAAAACAAAAATCTCACAACAGCTTAATTAAAGGACTGAAAAAAGATTTGGCTGTCAAAACAAAACTAATTCACCTCACTATTTTGTTGTTGCTTTGAAAACTGCCACTAGCGCACCTCATCGTTTTTGTGATTGGTTTTAACATCTATTTATGGAAAAAATGTCAAAATTACAAAAACAACAATGTAAAAGATTCAAAACTTGGTAGTTGAGTATTTTTGACCAATATAAGCTCATGAGGTTAAATTTAAAAATCAAGGTTAATTTTTCCCTGTTGAATAGAGGAATTAGCCATTAGCAGTTCAATTGCAGCTGATGACCTCTGATGGAGACCACTAATGCCACGTGGAGAGATTCTGAAAGAATTATTTCTTCAATGCACCAGGCATGGGTGTAGGGTATTATATTACTACGTTTTTTTAACATGTTATTTTCACAGCAAATAAAAACCCTTAATAGTCACCAGGCCCATTATAAGTGACACTGTATTATAGACGACAACGACTGAGAAGTGAGAAAACAACAGCACCCTTGTACCAATGTCGTATCTCACTAAAGTTAAACAAAAAGTTATAGTCAAGAAGAAAAACAATAAAAGGTTCGTTCACACTTGGATTGTGGTGGAGCAAGATTAGTGTATGTTTGTCGGGTGATTAATGTTTGCATAGAATTCTTATAGAGTATAGGTTTCTTTCTTTTTCTCTCTGTTTCTTTTCCAAGAACAACCGTTTAGAAAAAAGCTATTAGTAACTCCTTAAGTTTATACACACATATACATATGTACAATGTACATATATCTTGGATGCTCTATTGGTTCTAATGTGTTTTACATTGAATGTGTACATTTTGGTAGACAATATACGACTACGAGTATATAGATTTTATGTACATTATATATGCTTCTAGATATACATAGGAGCAATTTGAAGTATCAGGAAACAGGCAGGGCGAATGGTGTGTGGTAATACGAGACGAAAACAATAGGGTCTGCCAATATAGGGTGAACAAATTTTCAATTGGGTTCAGTCAAGCAGTTGATGTTTCCTGTATTGCTGTATTGGCCAAGTGCATACAAAAGGGGGTATTGGCCTTTTCAATAGCAAAACGAGAATCGATGTGTGAAAGCTTTAAAGTTTGTCTATTGAGTGAGTTAGTTTGATTGATAAGTTACTATGTATTGTATATAAGCAAAGAGAACATAAAAAGGGTGCAAAGCTAGCAGTAGACAGACATGTAATAATACACTTATACTTATGTGCCTGCTTAATTGTTTTAAAATTTAGGTACACACATAGGGGGCTTTCCAATAGGGATTTGACAACTTTGAGTTTACTTTGTGAACGGATCCTTTCACTAATTATCGGACTGTCATTGTCAATTGATTTGTTCACGTTTCCACTATTCACGTTTGAGCGACCAACGATCGACGAATGAATAAATATATGTACAGTACATATGTGATTTTAAATAGTTTATAAACCTTAATTATGTGCTAAATGTAAACAAAAAGGTAAAAATATAGCTTCAGTAGATTGTAAGGTATTAAAATCAGATGTTCCAATTTAAGAAAACAAATTGTTCATCGAGAATTGCGATCTGATTGTAACGAACTGTCAAACTCAATTCGCGTTCCACTTACGATCCACACTTTAAATATAATTTTAATATAAACCTAAAGCAGGGGATAAATTAAACATCACGCCACGGGTACTACGAGGTAGAAAATTATTCTCAAATCTCAACCGTTCGACTGAAGAGATACTGCAGTCTGCAACCAACCAACTCAATATTTTTCAAGTATTCGATTTTTGAAGTGTGGTGTATTAAGCATTTTTAAGACATTTTTATCATTTGAAGTAAATTTATTAGAATTGCCATAATATATCATGCTGTCATAATATATCATGATGCCATTCCCACAGTTCTCGCTTCATTGGGATGAACCAGATTTTTTCGAGTCCTAAATAAACTCCTCTAGGTTTTCCTGAAAACTATTTTGAAATCGCATAAAGATTTTTAAAAATGTTCATCCGAAAGTTTGTTCTCTTTTAGAAAATTGAAATAAAAATGTTTGAGAAACCTTGTTTGAGAAACCTTGTTTGAGAAACACCTAGAGGAGTTTGATAGAAAAAAATCTCCATTACGTCATTAGCAACGAAGCCATGTGAAATAAATGTCATAATGGACGAATATTCGTCCATTCGTTGGTCGCTCTCATGTTAATAGTTCTTAAGAGCGTTAACTTCAGTTTTCGGTCTTAATTTCAGTACTATCTCAATGGCTAAAAGGGTTCGTGAATAAGCTAAATATGTGTTCTTGCGTCATAATTCACTGCTTGATTCACAAAAATAACTGTTTAGTGCGATATGCATGCCGGCCGGCCGGTGGCGGCGGCGGCCTCACAGAACCAAACTTGTCCCCTTAAATAGAAAATACAAACTTCTTCTTGGGTCTTATTTTGGATAAGAAATTAAACTGGATATATCTGAGTCATTAGACTCTTTGCATATGGAGTAGCATTATGGTGGATTGCGCTGTACACATCAACGAACCGCGCAAAGTTCAACGAACAGCCTGCTCTAACCCCTCCCCTCCCCACCACTTGATATGTTATTTCACCTAACAGCGCTAGATCAGATCTTCAGCAAACAATCGGCCGCTTACACAATAACGATATTGGCCATTGTCGAGCAGAAATTCTGGCCATCAAAGACGCCCTCTTTTGGCTAAAAAAAAACCTTATATCGACTACCGATACTCATGTTTTCCTGTTCTCATAAAATCATTGGACACTGTCTCCATAAAATCAATAGCAACCCAAGACTGTCGATCATCTCTTGTGGAGATGGCAGAACAGATCAACATTCACCTTGTTTGGGTGCAGGTCATGGAGACATTCCACGAAACTGCAAAGCTGACTCACCTTTCTCTCCCATCACAAAGGCGAAGACTTCACTTCAGAGACTTCTACTACAATGATACTAGTGATCTGAGAAATTCCGATATTTATTGTCTCAAATGCTTCATAGCTTGCACCAGTTGGTTTTAACGAGTAAGGTAGGTTTCTGTCAAAAACGTCCGTAGTTATTAAAATTTGATGTAACACTAAATTTTTCAAAAACATTTGTTTATTTCTTAAACATTAGTATCATAGACTTTCACCTACTACATATATAAATTGTATATAAAAGAAAACAAAAATGTAAAAAAGCTATCAAAAAGAAAGGAATTCAAAAAAAAAACATCACGATTACCATCATTATTATTTATCATATCACAAATGATAAATTCCACCATCCACCGTTGCCGTTGTCGTCGTCGTTGTCGCCCGTCAGTCGTTGTTATCTTCATTGTCAGAACTCTTCGCATCACCACCCAATAGAATTACCGCATTTTTCGTATGCGGCCATGTATGTACCAGGAGCCACAATCCGCACGCTTGTATGATCACATACTCAAGCGCATTCACCGAACTGTGTTATTCTGAATTCTATTCTGATGTTGTTGTTTTTGTTTTTTTTTTCAGTCGCACTGGCAATCTACCGCCAACAAAGTCGACGGAGGTAATAACCAACCGGAAGTACGATAATATTTGAAGCATATCGATTAGCGTGGCTTCGCATGTGTACAACGAGGTAAGCAAAGAGTTGAATTGTTTTTTTGTCATCATTATTCTATTATGAAGTATCTAAGTACCTCTACGTGTGTGGAGAAGGAAACCGCAGATTTTTGTTTTTATATTGAATTCTCTAACGACGACGACGTCGAAGAAATAGAATATCTTCTCCTAGATGACGGCTGACGACCGACGACGACAACGACAACGACGAAGAAGAAGAGGAAGACGAAGGCAAAAAAAGTAGATATATTTCGAATGCCGGTGGTAGATGGCGGTACTGTTCGGTTCATTAACACCATCATCCTTGCAAGAAAATATTGTTTGTAAACATAAGGCGCACTAGACTTGGATTAGCGCCTTCCTTGATATGGCCTTATAAAGTTAGAAGATCTATCAATATTGAGAGATTTTTCGCAAAAATATCTAACCGGCTTTTCATCAACCGTGTAAATACCTAGTTTTCATCTGTCAAAAATGCCAGATAGGCAGCCAAATCGTTTGAACTCATCTAGCACCCAACTTTTTATAATTTAAAATTATAGGATAATATTGTTGTCCACTAATTAATTCTTGCGACCAACATCGTCCAATTTTTAATTCACAGAAAGTTTTTGAGCAGAAAAAAATGTACAGGATTTTGAAAGAATTTACAAACTACGAAAATGGAAAGAAAAAAGAAGTCACCATTTGGAAATGTAACGAAAAAGAATTCATACCAACAAAAAAGTTGAAAAATATTGGACGCATGAACAAACTTTACAATTTATTTATGAGATCGAGACCATGCCAAAGACCATAGGTATAATATACCTAAGACGTTGGCAACGCCATTGAGAAGGTCATCAACGAATCTAAAGTTTTCACTTTGGCAAAATGCGTACAAAAAATTCGGAACCTTAAAATTCTTGACGCTCATGCGATGCTGTTTTTAGAAACAAACAAATCAACAAAGTCAACCAATTTTTTGTTTTCTAAATTCTTCCAACCGTGTAAACAGAACATTTTTAATTAGAAGACATTGAGCGATTAGAAAATGTCACCTTATTGTTGTGTTTGGAAAACTTTTGACAGTTCGATCAATATTGGCAAATATTAACCAATATTAACTTTTAACACGAGTTCCACTCTTAATACATTTTGTAGCCAAATTTTTCTGAAAATGTTTGTTGCACTTCTTGCAAATTGTTTTGACATTCACATGCATCGAAATTGAAGAAACTAAAAAATCCGATTTTATGAATCAGAATTAATATTTTCAAGATAATATCACTTGGGTAACGCTTAGAAATTGAGAGATCGACATAATGTTTCCAATTCTATTCATGTCTTCCAGATCATAAACGGTTGGCATAGAAAAAATCATAATGGAGACAAATCTTAAGAAAAGGCTGTTAACTTTATATAGTTGGATTTTAAATGTGACTTGCAGAATTTGTTTGGATAGTTCTTGAACAATCGCCAAATTGTACAACCATCATAACGAAAAATTTACTATAATGAATGAATGATCAACGAATCTAAGGGCCGGTCAATTGAAGAGATCTATTGGATGAAAGGACTTCAATAATTGTATTTTGTCAAGCTCGCATTGTCGAAAGTAGACTCGATGTGCGCCTCGACTTTAAAATCTATTCAAAGTCTCATGATAACGATCTATTAGATCGCTAGTGTGGAGACGCCTAGAGTCTTCTTTAAGAATAAACACGACCCTGTCAGCATTTGTTGCGCACATATTTCTGCTTTAATATCTAATGTCTCTTAGCTGGAGCCTCAAACTTCCAAAAGATTCATCCGGCAAGCTATACATGCGCGCAAATCTAGTCACTCGTTAAGGAATTGATATCGAATTTCAAAAGACAACACCAGCTAATACACTACAGCATACCGCCAGCTTTCTTTATACACAACAAAACACAACACAAACTCCTGCCATCATCATCATCATCATCATCTCTGCCATCATCATCAACATCATCATCATATGCATTTTGATGTAACGTCTATCCTCATCTTACGGATATTATTTATATGTAAGTTTTTACCTTCTTCCGTGCCTTCTTGGGATTGATTGATGGATTTTCTCGCCCAGATAGTGTTACCATCTCATCATATCGAATGATAGGATAACCATTTCAATGATATTTATTTTCAACCTAATAAAGAAAGCTAAAAGAAATAACATTAGGTATGTATAGAAACCAAACCTATCTGCCTACTCCTATAGACAAAAAGAGAGAGAGATAGATTAAGGTGTACCCACAATGGGTATAAGTATAAGCAAATCCATCATAAGGTAATGTTTACAATCGGAACATGGCGCGAATGCAAATCTAACGGGTGTTTGTTAGCGAATAGTTTGCACTTGGTTGATTTTAAGTTCAACTTTTATATTATGATGTGCAGTGATGGTTGCAATGAATACGAGGTTCGTGAGTGTATACGTTTATGTTCATGTATATGAGTGTTAATTGAGAAGATTGGCTGATATGCTAAGTGAGATGTAAGAAATCGTATTGAATGAATGTCAAGCCAATCGGATGCAGCTGTAACTGTTTCAAAGATATAATATAGATATGGAAAAAGTTTTCTTTCCGGTCACTGAAAACGGAATTCAGATCATATTTCATTTCAGATTTTGAAGTGAGTATAGATTTGATTTATTCCAAAGAGACAGATGTACAGTAATGATAAGACTACTAAAAATAGAAGTTAAGCCAAGTAGACACGATTGGAAGATTTTTCGGAAACCATTTTAACCAATTTTTTTATCAACCATGTAAACACCCAATTTTATCTGTCAAAAATGACAGAAACCATATTGAAAAATTGACAGGCTACTTGCAATTGTTTGAAGTCGTCTAAACTAAACACCTAATTTTTTGTATCTTCAAATAATTGAACAATTGTCCACAATATTGAATGATATTCTTGCCAACAAAATCATCAAATTTTTGATTAGCAGACATTTTTTTTTAGCAGGAAACAACAACAAAAGAGTTCAGGATTCTAAAAGAATTTAAAAACTACGAAAATGGAAAGAAATAAGAAGTCACCGTTTTGCATAATAACGAAAAAGAAAAGAGTTTTAAAATGACACCGTAGTGTTTATTATGGTGGAAATTAGTCTACGGACACATCCAGCGAGCCTCAAGGAGCATCATAATGTCAAAATCCTTCTCCTTCGATAGTCAAATTTAAAGAGTTGATAATTTATGTTTAAATTTTATAAATTGTTTAATATTTGTGAGCAATCTGAATAGCAATTTACACAATTTAAACTCAGAGTTATGTTAAAGAAAAATAATTTTTAAATTGGGCTAAAACTATAGAGACAAAATCGAACAGAACCCTTAAAATGTGTGTATTTGAACACACCTGATAGCTTTTCGAAAAAAAACAACCAAAATTTCTGTCATAGGTAAAAATGGAAGTCTATATAATTTTCAAGAAGAAATAAAACGCAAACAATTTAGTGTTATGGCACAAAAATTTACCTTTATTATAATAATAATTTCGGGGAAGTGGCCACTGCTGCTAGCTAGCATATACATACATATATTTCAGCCGAAATGTGTAATTTATGACGTATGGGGCACTTTGGGCCGTATAACAGCAATAACGCGCTTAATGTTCCCTTTCAAGGCGTATCGGATTTATCCGCGTAGACAACCAACTTTAAATAACCCTACAAAATAAGTCCAATGGTGTTAAATCGCACGATCTTTATTGTCACGCCTCAGGGTTACGACGCGAGATAAATAGCTCACAAATAATTTCCTAAAGCCTATTCATAATGAAATGACAAAACCAAACTGAGCATAAAATAAATCAAGTGACAGTTGTCAAAAAGACTAACTAGGAAAAAAGAATTGCTAGATTGAAAGCACGTCCAGTCCAGTCCAGCCTTCTTTTATTTTGTTTAAAAACATAATTTTACAGTATTTCATTTATTTTCAATACAAAATCGATTTAAATTAAATAAAACAAACAAATTGAAACATTTTATAAACTCAATTCACTTGACACAAGGCTTTAGAGTTCGATGTCGCTTTTCATGCCTTCAACAACAAAAGACAAGCAAAAGTGTATTTATATATCAATTCATTGCCTTTATTCTCCTACATTCCATAGACGCACATCATCAAAAGTTAGCTCGCCGAATAGAGAAACGAGTAGAAGTTATATTACGAAGAATATGAGTAGGTATATCAATTAAATTTTAATTGGACTAATTCCCTTCAAAAGCAGCATCAACATTCAGAGATACTGGTACTTAATTATTATGTCAGGTCAAATTAAAACAAAAATATCTGTTGTTTGACAAGCGCTCAACGGCAACGTCTTCAAAATAGAACTATGCCTTCGAAAAAGATCTAAATGTACGAATGAAAAGAAGATACAGAATAAAATCAAAAGCTTAACTATTTTTGTTTCTTCTATGTAATGAAAAATAAAATATTCAAAAGAATTTTATATACGAATCAATTGATTATGATGTTCTATTGGCTCTATTATTATATTGGCTGCTGTGTGTGAATCATTTTGATTAACATTAATAATTTATTATGAGACCGACAGACGTTAACGGGTCACAACTTGATGGTGAACAAAATTAAAAATAAAATCAATAGACACAATATTAGCATGATGCTCGAACTGAACTAAGAAGCTTATTTGATATTTTAATTTTTAAATTGAATACAAAGACAAAAGTCAAATTATTCATTAATTTTGTAAACATTTATCAGGTTTATTTTATTTTATGGGGAAAAAATTGGAGCTTTAAATTAAGCTCAGTGCATAATCTGAACTTAATTAACAAGATATTGTTTAGTTTTTTGGAATGAAGGGGGGGGGGGGGGTATGTTGCATTTTGGTATGAAGAACAAAACGCATTGTTTAATCTTTAACGGACCTTTTAATATTAACGAATATTTACAATAACTTTCATTTTAGTAAATTAATAATTTGTATTGCTTAAATTATTCCAGAGAGTTTATGAAGTAGCCTAAGTTCCCTTATAGGTACATTCATAAGAAAGTTGTAAAGAGGGATTCTCTATAAACTTTTCTTTGATTCTGTTTTAACAAAATGACAATAAAACAATTAGGACCTTGTTTTTTTTGTATACAAATTACGTCAATGTCATTGAACACACTCCGTTGAATAGGTACCAGTTGTCACTTGACATTGGTTGCACCCCAATAAATTGTAGAATTTTCAGAAATCGAAAATTAAATGTCAAATGAGAGGGCTGTTAGGCTCCGAGCTCACTCCGACCTTCATGTAAACCGACACAGAATATGGTCGAATAGTTTGATTTTTAAATGTCAAAGAGACATTCAACCCTATCAGAAGTTTAGTTCGAACCTCATTCCACTTTTTTTTTCTTATTTTTAGTTTCAGCCGAAAAAGTCATGTTCGAAAAATTCCCTTTATCATGAGCATTCCATTCGGGCGAAATGTCACACATTTGACCGCATAAAATTTAACTTAAATTGACCAGGGGAAGATATTGTGGATAACATATTGATATTGTTACATTGATTGCAAACGAAACAAATATCAACAAAAACAAATTGTTTTTATTAGTCGCTTTTAATCAGAATGTTATCCTTGCTGTTTGTCAACAACAACTGTCAAAACAAAAATTCAGATTGTTCTTTTCTTGAACACATAATTTTAACAGAAAATTGCAACAACCCATTCATATTGTACGTTTTCTGTGTTCAAGAAAAACAGGAGGTTCAGTTTTCATTCTCCCATAACAGAGAACCATACCTATTTTTCGAACTGTCAGTTTTATATTCGAAGTGAAATCTTATTGCTTTCAAAATCCGAGGGACAAAAATAGAAAGATTTTTCCGGTGAAGCTCCTGATAGGGCTGATTGTACATAAAATCTATAGCTATAACTTCTTCTGATAGCGCCAACAACCGCTAACATTTCATGCCCTATGAGAGTAATACACAATTGAGGACAATAATCGCAATTGCGTTTCCAGTAGCAGCCAGGCCACATCTCTACTCTGATCTAACAGTCAGACTGTCAATATGACACTAGCGTTGACAACTGTCCACTCTAATTTAATCTCATTTTCAGAATAACATTATTTCTATTGAATTAAATTAATAATTTAGCAAAGTCTTTTATTCGTAGCTAAATTTCAGAAAGACACGAAAGAATTATAATAGTTGGTAATTACAAATATGTACATACAACCTAGGGCATTTAATGTTTTAAATGCCAAGCTAAAGAGATTTTCTTAATTATATTAGTTATCTTATCTTATCTTATACAAATAAATATAATTACATACATACAAATTTTGTAGGTCAATGGACTTGTCCAATTTTACAGTTACAGCCAAAAATATAGCACTGAATTGTGATTCGAAATATTTTTAACAAAATGTTAAATCAATTGCTTTGACCTAAGGAATTTGACGTTTGCGAACATTTTATAAATATGTGTATACGGTATTGTAGACAAATTTATTTAAAGCTCAAATCAAATACAAATACCACCAAGAATTTATAAAGTCCAAAAGACTGCATTCAAATTGACGTTTAAACTGGATTCAAGTCAAAGTCATCATGAGTTGTAACTTTTAGTTAGAAATTTCAATTAATCAACTTTGACTGAGTAACACTGCAGTCATTAAAAGTGTCAGTCTTTACAACTCTGTTAAATGATCTGAGTTATCAAACTTAAACCCAATTGAACATTTTTGGAGCTAACGATAAGACAGAAGTGTTTATCTTTGAGAACTGCTAGGAATCAATTGATGTTGTTAGATGTCAACGGCTTATAAATATTCGTCTAAACCTCACTTTTAAGAAATTGCAAAATATTAATCCAAAAAAAAGGTGTAATTTTCATTTTTTGGATGTGAATTGAATATGGTGCTATTTCTTTTTATTGCCTTAGAATGTTAACACATTTTTGAAGAAATGGACTGAATTTGACAACTTCATTATTATATTGATTTAAAAGGAGGTATATACCTGCATTCGAAGTACGAAATCAGTTCTTTAAATTCACTTCAGTTCATTTTCCGAGATGGTAATTTTTTTACCTCAGCTGTCAAAATATTCATTCATTCATTCATTGTGATCATTTTTCTTTGAAGTCTCTTGCACAACTTAAATGTGTACGATTTTGTGTTTACCGACGCACGCGACGGTCGTTGTCGTCGGTACTTATGTGTTTACACAAGTGTGATATCTGTGGGCCGCTTTAAACTAGAGGACTGTACTAAATTTTATGACTTCAGTACAAATATGGCACTCAATTTCTATACCTCTACTTCATACAACATACAAACGTGCGCACGTGTTTATATTTTTGTTTATGGTTTTGTTTCTTTAAATAGCACACATAAAAGAAAACCTATTTTCATCTCGTATAGATTTGAATAATAATATTTGTCATTTGGGTTTTTATTTATTTTTCGATTGGATTTAATTCCGTTTGTTGAACCATACACAATAATATTCGAGTAATATAACAAGCGGTAAATGAAGGTGAAGCCTTTGCCCAGGTACCTAATACGCCTTTGTCCAACTTTATGGTACTATATGATTTAAGAATGAAAAAAGTAGGTTAACAATAATATAAATATAAAGAAAACAAGAATATAGTCCCAAAAACCAAGCCTTACTTGGGATAGCGTTGTGTGCACAAAAGCAAACATTTTGATGATTCATTTCGGGATTATAATAAAATAAACAAAAAATAAAGGTATGCCATTTCGCATTTTAACTCTTTTACTCTCCTCTTTGAATTCGAAGAATCTCCTTGAACATCAACCAACATTATAATTATGATAATGCTGAGATTTCTTTTAATGTAGTTATCTTTTAAATGACAAGATCAATGCTTTTTTTTTTTCTTTTAAAACAGTCATCTAGATGAGTATGGAGATGAGACCGGATCTGAGTCACCTCATAATGGGGAGTTTATTGTTTTCGTTGCAAAATAAAAAATATCGTCATCGATATCATAAGGATTAGCCTTGATTAATAAAATTATAATGAATATTTTTGTAGTGGTTTAATAAAACTGTCAAGATTTAATAGTTGCCATTATAGAACTCAGATATATTAAGAAAAAATCGGAAAATTTTATAAAAAGTGGTGAATTGGCGAATTTATTAAAACTTAGTATTTTAATAAAATGTACTGTTAGTACTGTAAACAAACCAACTTAAATTCATGAAGACATTGGGCAGGTTCCGGCGACATAAGGGACTTGAAAGTAAGGCAAGTTTCTAGTGTCTGATTGGCCAGCTGTCAAAAAATTGCCTTCCAACTAAACAACTTTGTTGACTGGAAAGTTAGTCAAGAAAAATCTATCTTCCTACTATCAAGTCAAGTCTATTTATGTCAAAATGACAATTAATCATGTTTTTTGATTCAACTGGAAGCTCAACTTTATTGCACTATGATTGATTTATTTTTAGGCACAATTTTATTTAATAATTTGTGAAAAGGAAATAAGTAATATTTGCTTGCCTGAGGAGTGCTTTGAAGACAATAATGTTTTTGATAGTTTTTGTACGATGAAAATAGTGAAGTAAAGTTCCAAGTTTTAAATTTATGACACTTGAAAAAACTAACTAGCTGCCTTGGTCAAAATATACGTGCAAAGAATGCAGTTGACTGCAAATAAAGTCCCTTATGCTGTCTGAACCTGCACATTTTAAACACACTGACTGCCGTCATAAAAATCGCCAAAATATTATTTATGCAAAACAAAAATTGGAAATTTGTGCATTCTCATTTTTTTCTGTTTTTCGTCATTTGCTTGGGGCAAAATAATCAATAATATAAATAAGCAATTTATAAGGAACAACAAATCTATATGTATGAATATAGTTAGTGTTTCCACCACACAATCACACTAACTTGGGTCGTTTTCGAAAAAGCAAAATCATTATAGGCGTCGTTTTTCTTGCAAAAAGTTTATGTTTGATAAATTTTCTTGCAATCGCATTTGGTCGTCAATTCATTTCTTTACCACAATCCTAGTTCCACCGTAAATGGTGTTGTCGAATATGTAAACTAGGTTTCCGAAAACAGTGCTTGTAAAAATGTTGACAAAATGGGCTTGTGTTAAATAATGCACGGATAAAAAAGATGCCCTCATAAATGTACGTTCAGATCATCATGAATTTAATAAATGTAAGTTCAATTTATAATATTTGTAGTTATATACATTTAAGAAGATCTACTTGCGTGCCGAAAAGCTTGATGCTTTGATTTACCTAAAATTTGTGTTGACGTGTGTCAAAACTCACAATGGTAAGCTGAAACTGAAGCTTGTGGTACTGTCAAAGTTGAAAAGTACGAAAACAACACACAGCGCTACGATGCGAAGTTGAAGTCGAAGTTCGGTGAACTTTTACTTTTGTTATCATGCTACACAGATTTTTGACATTTGTATGTTTATATGGATAGTTGAGGGATCAAGTTGAAAACTTTTGACTTGATGCTGTACAGATTCAATTCTTGTCGAGCTTAAAGTGCTTTTTTAAGCTTCAAGCTTCACCCATTCTGTTCAGGCGGTCAGTCAGACAATAAAGAAGGGCTTCATCATCACGTTTTTTTTCTTTAAGATTCACACCGATTACAAAATCCGATGAGTAAGGTGCGGAGGGTGTCAAATGTCAATTTTGACATTTCTATTATATTAAAAATGTCAAAAACTCGCTCAGTATCCATTCACAACTAATACGACGGATTCTGTAATCAGCATGATTATAAAACTGTCACAATGTAGGTAAAAAAATATGTTTTTAATTAAAATCCCAAGTGTTTTTAGTTGTTAAATAAACAAATATAACATGTACCTACCACAAAGAACATAAGCGGATAATCATTCGAGAGACATTTTGTTTAACAGTTTTTCATGCATTTGTGTAAAAAAAAAAGATCCGACTAGGTAAAAGATTGTCATTTTAACAATTTTCCAATAAAAAAATAAATCATATATTTACGCCTTTCTTACTTTCAATCTATTCCTGGAAAATTTTATCATTTACGTCATTATAATATAATTTCTTGTCGGGCTAAAATATGTGCTCCAACCAAGAAACTTGTACATGGAAAATGCAAACAAATAAACAAAAGAAAATATCAGCAAAGTGCAGTAGAAATTCATTTTTGATGGTTTGTTTGCATGTATACTGTACGGTATATAATGAGCCCCCCACATACAACACATACACATACATAAGCCAGATACTTTCATATTTATTCGCCCACTCGCAAACAGGAGAAAAAATATATTCTTTCACGGGCAACGAATATACATTCCGAAGAATGCCTGCCGTCATCGAGCGCCCGGTATACACCGCTACCGAGCCGTGTTATTTTCAAGGGTAGTTTTTAAGCGTTTTCTTTTCGTAATTATCTTTTGTTCAAAGAAAAATAATTTGTATTTAAAAAAAAAAGAAAACAAAAAGCAAGTGGCGCCATTGAAAGTGTTTTCATTGCATTCTGTTAATACGATGGCGGCGGTGGGGTATGTAATTTAGTTTGTATTTTTTCTATCATCATTTCTAATTAATTTTGTATTTTTTGTAGATGTTCAATAATGATCTAGGCTTAAATTGTAATTTGACTTAAGTTTCGAGTTAGAAAATACAAAGCAATAATGGACAGAAACCATTTTGACGTTTAATGTACTCTTAAGTCATCTGTCAGTATTGGATTGCAAAAACTGGATTAAAAAATGTCGTTTCACTTATTTCTGACTAGTCAACAATCTAACTATGTATACATAACTCTCTAGACAATTGAACTCTATCAAAACCGGATACCCCCAGTACTGTTTTATATTTTGAAACTCCAATTTCACTTCTCAGCCAATTATAGGGACTACATTTTTTTCAACTTAAATATTCACTGAAACTGTCAAAAATGCATCAGTTATAACTGACCAGTAACAATAATGTTGTATAGTCGCTTTTATGTGGTGGCTACATTCTTAGTTAATCTTCTTTCCCAATCAAATCCTTTTTACAGCTGGGATGTCAAAAAAAATACCTACAATCCAAGAATTTCTCGTGTATGTGGATTGTGGGTATCTGACAGAACAGATATTCAACATATGGTTAAATTTGAACAAATTATTATGTTTTTTCGTAAAAGTCCGGTGAATTATTGAAATATTGAATGCAGCCACTAAATGAAAGGGTATATGGGATCGGATATAAGGAAAGAAGCCTAAGCTTGTGTTGGCATCGAATTATGTCTCCTTAATTTGTTTCACTCTTACCTCGTGGTGAAAAAAGACATCAACGCTAGTATCGTTATAAGATCTTAAAAATTAATTCCGTTTTTCGACCCTTCACCTTAATACCAACAATTTAAAAGAAATTTGCATATAATTTGGCTTTCCCATTGTGGATCTGATATAAAAACAATTACTTATAGAAATTGTCCACTGGATCGCACACAAAAGAGTAACAGATTATGTATTTACTTTATGTTCAAGCAACAACAAAAAGTCAAACATTTCATTTTGGTTTTCAATTAACTCATGAGAAATTTCAATGTAAGCATTTCATTATTTATAAAATCAACAATCAATGTTAAGATTTATCAGTTTTAATCACAGTAACTGTTTAATCATTACTTGCAATCAATTTAAACAACAAAAAAAATGTTGAAATGACTTTTCTTATTATGTATTTGTACTTTGACAGTAAATCCCACAGTTTTGTCACGCATCAATGCAGCAATGTATACTTTAAGAATGTAGTATGCCACACAAATTACCAAAAAAAAAAAACAATAATATTTTAAATTAAAAAAAAAAAAAAAACAATAGCTAGAAAGTAAAAAGAAAAATGTTCACGAAAAATTATAGTAACGCGCGAATGCACTTTCTCTAGATTTGACATTGTGTCGGTAAGACGTTTTTGTTATTACTCCTCCGCCTTCTTCTGATAGACTTTAATATCTGTTTAATACGGTATTGTGCTTTTTACAACAGTGCATTCCAATTATTTAGACTCAGTTGAACATTTTTGTTTTACTTTTTGCCTCGATTAATTGTATAAAGCTTTGACGACTAAAAAAAACATTTTGACAACTGACAGTTTGTTGTTAGTAAAAACGAAGTATTACACTAGAGATAAATGTAATTTCATGAATTGAAAATTGTAAAACTTATAATGACAGTTTGGACGCGTAACAATCAAGAAAATGAACGTTAACATTGTCAACGTATGCATTAGGAGAAACGGTTTCAAACATACAAATACGAGGTGTTGAATATTCAACCTTCATAAAAATGTCTAATCTAGACCTGTCAGAGTGTAAGTCATCTTGCTAGGATCCAAGGAACCAGCAAATTTGGAGGAAGAATATCCTGCAATGAAAAATTTGTATTGTTAACTTGCAACTAATTTGACGTTAATTTCCCAAGATGAATATCTCGGGCCGAGATAAATATTAACCATGCCATGAAACCGCTCGCGCAGAATATCGATTATGCCTTCAGCTGTGTTTAACGTAGCGCGATCCTGTTAATGCCTTCGGTGCCCATATCATCCATTTCAGGTTACAAGAAGTTGGTGATCATCGACAGATAGCGACTGCCGGTGACAGTTAACCGAAAGTAAGCTAATGTCAAAACCGAACGAAAAGTTATCAGAAGTTGTCGTCAAAACAAAAAGTAACCGTAATGGATTCATGTAACTTAAGCAAATGCGTTTCAAATTTGACATTTGCTTAAGTTCGAGCCATTTAAATGGCTCTTGCGTAATTGCGCGAAAGTTAGCGAAATTTAACGAAACTGAGCAGAACGTCTATTATGGTTAGTGACATATAAGGCTGCGTATTGGTTCGTTCCCTTAAGCTGGCTTAAGCTCGGTTAAGTCTATTATAGTTGGGCCTTAAAGAACACCCATTTTGAAAATAAAGTTTTATCATTTGCACTTGTTGCTCGACGCTGTAACTTGAAATGATGTTTTGTCTGAAGTGAAACATTAAAAGAAAATATTTTGATAGATAACAGTAACAATATGGCTGCCATTAGCTGTCAAAATCAGTCCGTCCGTCATCAGAAAACGCAAGAAAATCAAGAAAATTTTCTTATTTAAATAATATTGATTTTATTCCACAAACAGCTTATATACATAGATCCACCGTAGTGTATTTTATCTATAACTCGAAAAAGAAATTTTCGATTGTTAAAAATTTGTTTTTCTTTTGTTTTTTCTCTTTTTATTTTCTCAATTGCAACTAATTGTTGTTGTTTTATTAATAGAGCTAGATACTAACTGCATAGGGTAGGTAGAAGAGGTACATTTCAATAGTCAGCGTATACCATGTATTTTCCATTTTTAAGCTCTTCCATACGAGTATATTATAAGAGGTACGGTGTAACTTTGTTCATTAACAATACCGCGTAATCAGGGTGTAACAATTACGTGTTCTGAATGGCATGGCACTGGCACTGGGCCTGGCTGCTCTTAGAGCTGGCTTCGACTATACAAGCCACCACTGTTTCATGCATGCGGTTTTGCTTTGGTTGAATTCTCGAATTGTATTTAATTCTTTTTAAAAATAAAATTTTCCAACATAAGACAAAAGTGACGTTTGGTTCAACAATTTGAGTTTCTAAATTAGGCTTTTAATAATGTGAATGTGGACATTTTTGTTGTATTTTGATCGAGGGGCGATAAGAGAGGGGAACGTACTAAATAGCAACAAAAATAAAAAGTCGTGTAATTGAGTATCACACCATCAGTCACTCCTCATATTATTGTTTTTGGATGAATGGTTAGTGTTTACTGTTGTATAAATCCACAGTGGCAAATTCCTTCTGTCAGTTAAATATTTTATAGCTTTAATGACCTCATTGTTTTTTTTGTTGTATTTAAATGAGTTTAAAATTTTATTGTAGGCAATGAATTTTAAATGTATTATAGTTTCAAGTAAACCTGAACATTTAAACTACATTATTTGCGAGTACAATAATTTGTAAATGTTTTCTTTTTTTTCATTTTAATAGTTTTTAAAAATTTACTGAACCATTACCAGTGATCTGGAATGGAAGTAATGGAAATTGGGAATGAAGCGCCATTTGGGAAAATCAGATGATGTAGAAGAATGTGTTTGACATTTAAAAAGATGTCGTATGACATTCTTATTTTTTGAAATAATAATAATAATTCAAGAATTCATGACCTTTAGAAGAGCATGCATGCATTTATCGAGCTTACAACTACTTTACCGGCAGAATAATAAATAAATTAGGTGCCCCAACAGCATAGTGACTACAACCATTCGTGTGTGCAAGTAATGTCAGCGGTGGAGGGGACCTACAATTTGCATGCCAAATCCGAAAGGCTAATTTTAAAAACTATTTTCTAATATAAGAATTACTTTTTGAGTACTTGTCAATTCCTCGCTTTTTGGACTAGAACACAATTGATGTTGAGTATTAAAGTCCTCTGGATCAACTGCAATAAGTGTTTATAAGACGCTTATATCCTTGTTCATGTCCATCCTGGTTCTTATTTATAGCGCTAATGATTTGACCTTGTCAAAGTGTTATGCTATGCTTACATCATAAGTTAAACTCGATTTTATTCCAGGATGATTTCAGTTAATCCTGTTGTGTTATCACTGGAAATAATATTAAGTTTTGACATTTGAAGTCTGACACTGACGTATAAATATCTAAACACAAGCATTGGTGCCTTTTTCTATTGTGCTGGCATTAATTCAATATTTTTTTTGTTTCCTTTTTTGCCACTAAATGATGACAGATTGTTAAACTCATTTATTAATGCAATAGAAATTGACAAGTGTTTCATTCTGAAATGTCAAAAATTCTGCAGATATAAATAGAATAAAATAGAATCTTCTTAAAATTTGTCGGCGATAGATAAGCACGGGGAACGGTTAGAAAAAGAAATCAATTTTGATAAGTTCGATAAGGACTGTATGGCCCCGATTGCAAGTTTTCATTTTCTAAATATTGATTATTCTATGTCCAAAGCGATAAGCGACAAAAAAACAAATGGAAATTCTGATCAAATTAATGCAGGAAAATCTGGATATCGCGAAGGGAGTTTGTGTGAAGAGTCAAGCTAAGCCAAGATGGGAAAAGGTCTCTTTGGAGAACTTACAACTATCGCATTTATGCTTTAAAATCCTTTACGATTGTAATATGCGTGTTGAAGTTCTTTTATTTTTTGGAGACGCTATGTTTATATGTGTGCCATGAACAAACCTTATCACACCTGGTATCCAAGCGTCCAAATAAAATGAATTAGATGGCACAACATCCCGTTGAGAACTATGGCCTAGTGACTTACAACTCTCAACCATTCGTGTGTGCGAGTCATTTTAGAGATGGAGGGGACCTACAGTTTTATGCCGAATCCGAATGGAAAATTTGAGAAAGCGCTTTTCATTAAAAAAATTGCTCTTGGAGGATTTGTCAATTCCTCGCAAGAGGCAGTACCCGTAAAAAAAACCTTAAGTGGCACAGGCAGGGATTCAACCTAAGAACTTAAGCATGACAGTCCAACGCATTAATCATCACGACACAAGCGTGTAGTCACGGGTACAAGCGTCTAGCCCGACATTTTTCTTGCAGTTGAACGTAATCCATTTGGAGCAAATATTCTTTTCTATAGCTGATAGCACTTCCATCTGAATTAAAGGAACAGTAGATTAAAATATAATCAAAATATACGATCCATAAGCACAGAATTTCAAAGTAGTATAAATCTTTATTATGTTGTGAAATCAAGAGCTTCTGATTGCTAGCCTTAGTTTTGGGTTAATTTCAGTTAGAAGTTCTATGAAACATTCTTGGAAACACAAAAGTATTTTGAAAAGCTATAAGAAATATAAAGCAAATGTATAGCTTAGGAAGTAAAAAGAAACTTTTCGATAGATCTTACACTGTTTCTTCTAGTTCTAGAGGATTAGAAGTACCTCTGATGTCTTCTTTTTTTGTCCATTTCAAAATTGTTTTGGGCATCTGTATCACTGAGTGTGTCACTGTCACTAAACCATTATTCGATTCCACTTATTTTAAAATATTTAATAACCAGAAAAATAACAAACAATGGCGCCAAATTTTAAACGATTTAGTAAAATGTTATAGCCATTTTAATCAATTACAAAGCTTTATAGATGATTTATCTAATTTTGAACGATTTTAATATCTTACAACCTTTTAACAAGTTGCTAAAGTTAAAATCACGGAATGGTTACTTTAACGTGTACCAATTAAATAAGTCAATATGACATCTGTACAATTATTCCTATAAGAGCAGTGGATGGAATGGTATAGTCAACAGTTGGGAATTTTAATAAATAGGTCCGTTTAACCGTATTTGCTTTGTTTGTTTTCACGAACTGTCACTTTGTAGACATGTTTAGATGCTTGTTTTTTTATAAAAGGCAATTTGCAATTTACTAGTTAGCAAAACGAAAACAAAGTATAAAATTTTGGACTGCCTTAGTAAATTGCTAAACATTTAGCAAATTGCTAACTAGTAAATTGTTAAACCCTTAATAATAGGATGTTTAAAATCTTGCGATAATGATTTTAAAATTAACTGTCCTATTGAAGATCACTTTCATAATATAAAAAAATTAAAATTCTTAAAGGTAATAATTTCAGAACCGAAAAGTAAGTACCTGCTTCGATTATTTTTATTGAATGTAATAATTTAGTTTTGGTTTGTAAGTCCTTACCTGAAAAGAAAAGAGAATAAATCCATATAAATAAAAATGTTTAAATATAAATTCGAATGGAATTAGTTAAATGTTAAGTAGGTTTTTTGATCCTAAAGTTACTGAAACGAGTTGTGAAAGTACACTAAAATTAGCTTCGAAATTTTGTATAAAGGATTTATCGTTAAAGGCGGCTCGGTTTAAAATTGAGTAAACCAAATTATATATGAGATATAAATGAGGTTATATCTTTATTTGAGAGCCCTATCAATAATGAATTTGGCGCATAAATCAGGCTGAATTTATGTTACCTTTGAGAGCCGCGGACGTTTGCTGCTTATTCGCATAAACCAGCGACTTTAGAGAGCCCCACAAAAAAAGTGAAATCACATGATTATAGTCACCTCACCTCGCCGAGAGATAAAAAATTTAAAAAAAAACTAGGTGGCGCAACAGTCCTTTGAGAACTACGTCCTAGTGACTTGCTACTCACAACCATTTCTGTGTCCGATTAATGTTGCCAGGGATGGAAGGGACCTACGGTATTAAACCGAATCCAAACAGCTAATTTAAGAAAGCACTTTTCATGACAAGAATTACTCTTGGAGGATTTGTCAATTCCTCGCAAGAAGCAGAACCCAAATAAGTTTATATGGCACAGGCAGGGATTGAACCCAAGACCTCTAGCATGACATTCCTACTCCCTAACCATCACACCTCGGCAAGAAATAACCATGTCATAAAACCGCTCGCGCAGAATATAGGATATGTATAAGTCTTGAGCTGTGTGGCTCCATCCTGTTGAAACCATATGCCTTCGGTGTCCATATCATCAAATTCAGGCCACAAGAAGTTGGTTATCATCCTATAGCGACCGCCGCCCTTGAAGTTGATGGCCAGGCCAGTATCATTTTCGAAGAATTACGGACCGATGACGCCGATTCAGCTCAAAATCCAAACCAAGGAGTAACTTTATTTGAATGTATTGGCACCTCGTGAATCTCGCGTTGATTGGTGTCGCTCCATTCAGGCAATTTTGTTTATTTACGTACCTCATCGCTAAATATGATTTTTCGACCAAAATTGGGATCAACTTCCACTGCTCAAAAATCTAATCAGCGAAGACAAGACGCGGCTTATGGTCGTTTGGTTTTAGTCCCTGGATCACTTATATTTTGTACGGGTGCAGGACTGCATTCCCAAATCACGCAAAGTTTGCCATATTCTGGTCTAAGACAGGCCAAGTTGTTGTGAGTGACGCCATTTTGATAATAAAGTTTTATCATTTGCACGTGTTGCTAGACGCTATATCTTGCCATGATGACTTATCTTTAGTGACAGAAAGTAAAAGAAACAATATGTCCGCCATGAACTGTCAAAATCAACCCGTCTCTATTGAAAAACCTTTTAAAATAATTTCTTTTTAAATTGCTTGTGTAGGTATGATCATTTTAAATTATCTAAAATAAAACATCGGAAGAGTAATAATATAAATGAATAAAACTTTCCATATACATAATATGTACGTATTCCCTTTAATTTTTAATTTGATATTCTTCAGTGACGCAGACTTTATCCACCTGACCCTTAAAACAGAAAATTCACTTGGAGAGATTTCGCTATTGTTTTAAAATATGTACAAAAGTAGATACATCTTAGTTACGTTATTAAATAAATTATTCAAATTCAGTTATGTTTCTAAGTGGTTAGAATTTTAATTGTATGTTTTACGTGATATAGTAGGTACACAAATTGTGTAAAAAAAACATTAAAGGGTTAATCACCTCTTGTCGTTTTTAATAATACACCAACCGAAAATGAAACGAAAACAAATGAAAAAGCATAAACCAAAAAGATCCGGCAAGATACTTCATCCAACACGTTGTGAATGTCTTCGAAAAATACAAAATAATAATTGTTTAATAATAATCTATTACAATGTTACAGTAAATTTACACTAGATGCCTCTTTACTATGCTATGCTCATTGCCCATTTCACACACACATAAACAAACGCACACACAACCATACTCGCAAACAAACACAAGCAAATAACTAATGAAACTACCGTTTATGACCTCGACTAGTTATGCATTACAGAAGAGAGAAATGAAATAAAAAGTAGCTATATTCGTATAAGGTATAAAATTTAAATAATAATAAAACAAAAATGAAACAAAAGTAGTGGACTAAAGCAAAATAAAAAATAATTAAGAGCATAGGTAAGGTACGAGCATTGGAATAGGAAAGGCATGGAGTGCAAACCGTAACAAGTCGGCCACAATATACTTCAAACACACGAACCATCACACGCCCGAAGGCCATTCATAGCTATGAGTGTATATTTATGTTTGAAAACCAGCCATGGGGTGGATGGATGGCGCGGTAGGCTAGTGGCGGCGCAATAGCATTAGACATAGACATGTCAAACAGTGGGTCTTTTTGACAAAAGTGCATGCAAGAGTATTTTAATATAACTTATGAAGAAGTGCCTAAAAAGTAATGTCACTCTTGCTGCGCCTTCTTTAGGTAACCAAATTCCTCTCTTTACTTACACCAATACAATTGGCAGCTGTCAGGTTGACAATTGTTTATTTTCATTAATTTTTTTGTGGCATAGTTTGTATATCAACATTTTCGGGTGTCATCTGAATTTGTATGACAGCTAGTCATCAAAAGATCTAACAATTCATATATGTATTTCGAAATCCAGTGCATATAGCCTTAAAGTATTGAACGCACGGAATGTCGTGTTTATGACTTTATTTTTTTTTTCCTTTTTTTGACTTCTATATATTTAGGCATATGCACTTACAGATTTAAATGTATTCAAGTTCATCTTCTTGGATTATCAAAAATAGATAAATAAACAATATGACAGCTGTCATTTTGAAAAGTTTTTTTTTTTATTGGAATAAGTTAATTTATTTGAATAAGTAAAAAATAAAAACGTTAAAATACAATGGCAGCATCTAACTGATAAGTTCAATTGTCATAATTGGGCGAAATATACATTGGACTAAAAGTTTCATTGTCTTCATATATCAAATGCACAGACGGTAACAATATTGAAATACATTCATAGTACTTGTGAAACTCTTTGACAACTATGCAATCATAAATATTACAGCATGTTTTTTTTTATCAAAGGAGAATTTCTTGATCTCTAATTTTTTAAAATGTTTGACAGTTGGAAAATAAAGATCATAAATTATTTGTACTTATAATTAACTCATGTCAATCTGAGCATTTTGGAAATTGACGCAGAACTGTCAAATTACGTCAATGCATCAAATTTCTGCAAATCGAAAATCGTTTGTACAACTAACCCTCAAAAACTTTTAACTAAACTAACTCTCCGATGTTTTAAAATCTTAAAAGCTAGTTTCGTTTTCGTTTCTTTTAAAAGCATTTTTATTTACATACATTCAACAATTTCAAAAGACCTACTGTGTTCCGTTGTCATCATTGCTGATTTATTTTTCAACTCAAAGGTGACATCATGGGACAAGTAAGTTGCGTGACATGTGGTGTTGTTTTTGATTTGTTTGTTTTGTCTTTTTAATGTTGCAACAATGCGAAACCAAAAATGCAATCTTAATTTTTTCTTTCTTCGATAACAGATTGAATTTGGATTTGAATTTTAATTATACATTGCGACGATTTGATGGTCTATTCTCACAGTTTGTCTTTTGTTTGACTTGTGCTTTGTTTTTTCTTCTCACATACGGAAGACATTAATTAGCAAATGGAAAAACTTAAATAATAAATTTAAACTAAGCGCCTCCACCGCAAACACCACCATCATTATTCGTCTTATTTCACAAGACATAGACTATCTCCACCACCGCGCCGCCGACGTAAATTTATTAGATTTATGCGCTGCTTTGTAGAGTAACACCACCTGTCAGTGAAAAACATTTGAATATACTACATAGTGTTGTTTTAAAGGATCTGTCAAGTTGTTATTGAAATTTATCACCAAAACGACATTGGAGTGGTCAACAAAACTACATATTATAGAGAGACTAGAGAGCTTAAGAACAACGGGTTAAAAATTCACGATTTAAGCTATGGTATCAAACAAATCTTTTTACAGTTTAATGTATTTTATGTTAATTGTGTCAAGATGATTCTAAATTAATAGAGCTAGAGTTAAACCCATACTTTTGTTTTTGTTATAAAATTCATAAATTACTTGAAAGTTATGGAACCTTAAAATAAAGTATTGATCTAACTTTTTTTAGCCCCTCTCCGTATAAACAGATCCAATCTTTTGATCAGTTTGATAGCGTCTGAAACTGCATAGTTGCATATAATTTTGAAATGGACAAAGATGAATGATGAAAAAGATAATTTCTTTAAATTGACATGAAATGTAATTTATTTGAAATATAATTTTCTGTCATATGACCGCCAAGGCTGGGTCGAACGTAGTCTAATCTGGAGGTCCAATTTTCAATGACTTTTTCCAATTGATGAACGAAAAAGTCAGTAATCATACTTCTATAGCGGTCACCATTGACTGTAACGTTCTGTCCAGCATCGTTTTTAAGAAAGTACGGATCAAGTATTTCACTTACCCATAAAGAATACCCAGCAGTCGGTTTTTGTTTATGTCTCAAGATACAAAGCGTTTTTTAGACTTCAGAGTACGGAGCTGTCAAAAAAAAGTACGTATTTAATTTTTAGCTCAGACATATCAAAGCGCTCGTTTTGTTTTCCAACCAGAGCTTGCTCGGAGCACGCTCTTTGGATGTGAATAAAATGACCGAATAAATGGATTAAAAAACCGAGCATGGCTGAATTCACATTTGTTTCGTGTAGTATGAAAGTGACAGATGGCAAATATTATTCATAAACATTGACAATTGCGACAGGTGATAATTCATCACTTGACAGTTTTCAAAATTTGTTATATAAAGAATTTGACAATTTTGAAGAATTTAAGGAAAATACAAATGTCATTTTTTGTGCCATAAACAAATTGTTGACAGTGAATTGTCAAGTATTTTTCCACTATTACTGACAATTCTTTTTTGAAATGAAAGAAAATTACAATATAGATATTTGCAAGTATTTAATGAACAATTGCGACAGCAACCTCAGTTGCGGTCAAGTGTTGAGATTGAAAAGAACTTAAATGACAAGCGATATATTTTCAAGTGAAAGTGATGACAGTTGGGTCTCCGTTGATATTTCGCAAGCGCCCTGGGAATTATAAACAAAGAAAAAATAATGATTTCGAATCGTTAAATGGCCAACAATTTAAAGAAAAATTTTGTATCGGAAAAACAGCCACAGAATATATTTTATCGAGAATGGGTGCACGTTTACAGCATCTCAAAAAAAGGAATTACTCTCTGAATGCTAAAACTCAACTTCTATGTGCATTACATTGGCTTGGAAATCGAACTCAGTACCATTGTAGTTGCCGATGGACAGGGTAGAACAAATCTTTGGAGAAGAAATTCGTTTTCCAGAAAATATAATTTCCGTACCACAATGCTTCCGGAGTTTTTTAATGTTTTCATGTGTTACTGGAGTTGTGGTTGGTTCTTTAGTAAGAATTGACGTACCAGTTGAAAATTAAGCAACGTCGTCGGTGGTAACCAATTATTTAATGCCATGTTTGTATGTGGTCCGAACGTGGAGTTCTTTTATTTTTTTACTTGGTGTACAGGATCCGTCCACGATGCTAGAGTTCTCAGAAAAAGTTCATTATCAAGAAGATGGGAAAATGGGCCATTTTCTAACGCTTTAAAATTTGAGGACAGTGGGTATGTGCGAAATAGCATAAGTCAATATAACATTGACAAAATTGTCACCACAAATGTGTCAGTACATTACAATGACAAAATTGTCATAAATTGTAAAATTGTCACCTGTCAGTTTTTATGAAATAGGGCCTAGAACCTCTAAAACTGAATGCACTGAAACAAACTGACCCAAAGTCTTGTAAAAATCAAAATGATCACCGATGGCGATAACAAAATGGCTGTAATGTAATGTTTACAGCGACATCTATTTTGTTCTCCTAATTTTCAATACTTCTTTTTCAAAAAAAAAATTGTATACAAAAGTGAAATGAAGAATTATTAAAATTACTTTCATTTTCAACAATTCGCAAGTCATTCATTCAATCATAAGAACGCGAAATATAATCGCAATACTTTCAGATTTCAGACATAGCTTAAAAGCAATAAAAAGAGATTACATTTTAATTGTTTAAATAAGAAAGAGACAGAATGTGTACTTAGAATTGAAACATCAAACAAAAACTTTTTTTTGTATACCTACCGAAATAATTTTCTATATAAATTCCCTAACATAACAACAACAACGGCAACAAATAATGATGACACAAAAACCTACTACGTACGCAAATTAATTGTACAGGAATACTTATAGTTTAGATTTTAGATTGTACAATGAACAATGTACATACATTACATTTTATATATGTAGCTCCAAGTTGATTCTGCGTTGCAACGTTTTAGAAATTAAATTGATACCATCGCATCAGAGAGACACACCGTACGCGTACCTATCGTAGAAAAGCAAAAGACTAATGTTTATATTTTTAGCTCATTAACCATGCCTATGCTATATTTATTTGTGTGGAATTTGCATTTGAATAGAAATAAAAGCAAAAAGGGGAAATGTCGAGACTAATTTCATTCTCCTAAATTATATCTTAAGATACCTAAATATATAATCAAATATTTGAACAAAAAAATTATATTTTTTTTTTATTTATTAAAGAGAAAACATTCAAACCATCTGCTAATTACAAAAATAACAGCTTCTATTTTGTAAGCTCTGAAGTAAGTATTAGCAATTTGTTCAATCGCAATTTCGTGAAGTTTTTCAAAGATCAAACATCTAACCTATGTAATCAGAAGAACCTATAATAAATTATGGTTAAATTATGAATAACCTTTCTTTTGTTTTTTGAAATTTGCTTATTTTCCAGGTCTGTTCTTTTTTTAAACCAATTTTAACTATTGGTAGCGTTCAATTTCGCATATGTAGATCCGGATCTATTTGTTAGTGTTTTACGTATAAGAGAACAGCTGATGTAAAACAGCTGGGATGTCAAAAAAGGAATCCAAAGGTATCCAAAAATTTCTGGTATATGGAATATCTGACAGAACAGCTGTTCTCAAAAACCAGACAAACATTTAGATTTCAATATTTCAAAAATAACGAAAGCGAAGTGATCGAAGCACATTTTCGCCTTGATGGGTTTGTTAATCGCCAAAAATTGCGGCTTTTGGGTTTCTGAGCAACCACATGGCAATGTCAAAAAAACAAATTCACCTAAAACGTGTCACTGTTTGGTGTGAATTTAAAACTGGAGGCATAATTTTTTGAAAATGAGCCTGGTCACAGTTCTTTTTACCAAAATTGGATGATATTGAAGAGCCAAAATGTCATTTTAACAAGAAAGTTACTACATGCCGTACAGCCTATGAAACACTTCAATTTAGATTCAATGTAGATAGAACATTTTGGTGTATTAGAGGGGAGTTTGAGAAAGTACCGTTCTACTCATTCGATTACTTCTAATTTCTTGTATCCACAAACTTCATTAGAAAATAAGCGAGAACCTGCTTTGTAAATATAGAGTTGTTTTTGAAGAAGTTTGACTCTCATTAAATTGACAGCAGCTTTTGCTACCTCCGTTTTGTCTTTAATTTAAGCACCAAGACTAAATGTATACTTTATAGTAAACCCTAAGTATTTGAAAACAATCACTACTTTAATGTTTTTGTCGTCAAGGTGCAAGTTGCCATTAATCCTGATACTAAGGTTTTGGGATCTAAAAACCATGATCTTTGACTTGGTAGTATTAATTTTAATTTAATTTATTAATCTGGAGCTGCAAATTCTCTAGATAATCGGTTAGAATAACAAGGTTATCTGCATATAAAATCACCTTGATAAATACATCTCCAAACATAACACCACCTGGAATTTGAACTTTGATTGATGAAGAAGACTTAAAATACAACCCTGTGGAACTCTCGTCCCAGATTTAAATTATCAAATATCATCTACATATCTTTTTACGAATTCAATGCTAAATTTTGATTGCTATAGGCTTTGTAGTTTACTTAGGTTAGGTTAATGGGCTGACTGTTGGTCTTGTTACAGTCACACTTAGAACAAAGTAGATCAATTGTGAAACCCTAGATAAAAACCAATGATAAGAGTCCAGGCTCTGCCTCCAAAGGCGTGGGTGCAGTTTTTGCGAGCTGTAGCCCGAAAAAATTTGTAGATATCAGACGCCATATTTACTTGGGCATGGAGACGCACGAGTTACTTGGACATGTTCCCCTACTTTACCCACCCAAGGTATACCGTAAGTAACAATCTTCGATTTTATTTCGATGATAGAAATTGCTTTTATTGCCGCTTGGCTGTCAATGAAGAAGGTGAATATCAGTTTGTTGCCATCATTGAAATTTGCCTAGCAGCTTCGTCACTGCCAAGACTTCAGCTTGGAATACACTGCTGAAATTAGAAAGTCTGAATCAAAAATACTCCATTACCAAGATCGGAATCTCAGACTGACATTTCGGTTTGCCTACAAGCTAACTACACACTAAATGTGAGAAAGTGTGCGTGAAATGATGCAAAAAACCAAACACATTCTCACATTTAGTGTTTCGGCCCATCAAAATGCTTCATTATAGTAATCAGCCCCATCTAAATGCTTCATTTTGAATGTTTCATGGCCTCGTTCAAAAACTAAACAATCCTAACCAACAGAATCTGAAGTGCTGACATGGTCTTAAATTGGAAGATTTGTATAGCTTTTTAATTTCAATCCAAATAAATGTTGTTAATGTATATTAAATAAAATAAAATTGACCAAATACATATTTAATGATTTATTAGTGCTGTATTTTGTTTACTTAAATTATTTGCGAACGCAATATGCGCTGCAACTGGTTAAGTATAATTGGAAATGGACAAAAGTGTAGTGTAACTCAATACTTTGTAAAACAACAAAACAGACAATTTTTTCAGCTGTAGTTTCCTTAGAGCATTTTTTTGGCGACGTTAGAAGTTCAGGTTGAAACAATAGGCGGGTGCCTCCGTTTTTTTTTTGTACAGACAATGCTACGAGTAGCATACTTGTGAAGTTCCATTGCCAACTTTAGCTAGTTCAGATTCCTCAATTAGATTAGTATTTTCATCATTTAAGCAGTTCGCTAATTGCAAGACCAAATTTAAGTTTTTTTTGTTGCAGAAATATTCCTGAAAATTGCTTTTTGAAAGACTATGTTAGAGTTAGAATTTTTTTGTAGTTAGATTTTGGAATACAAATTTGAGGGAACCATGTCTTAAAAATAAGTTGCTTTGTGTAAAGCATCTTTAAGGAATAGAAATAGGCAATATGGTTACACACAATACCAACTAAATGAGTGCAATAAATAGATTTAAGCAACTTTTTTTATTCCAGTATGGGGAAACCGAACACCCAATAGAAAAAAAACGGTAAACGCGCCAAAATCCATACTTCTTGACTAAATAATGTTATCTTCTATGTTTACGCATAAAATTACGATTTTTTGTAACATATGAACATTTCTAGACATTTTACAATGTGAACAATTAAATATGCTATGAAATAATTGGCTACTATTAATGCTAATTTTTTTTTCTAAAAAGTTGATGAAGGTTAGCCGAAGCGGAAATTTCTTTAATGAACATATTTAAAATATTATTGGCTTTCTCAAAAATATTATTCTACCCCTGCTTTATATCTGAAAACTATTGTTTAAGTATATTTTCTTCTATGTTATGCATTTATAAAATGTAGGTAATCTACGGTAGTATTTATTATATTACGAAAAACAAAAACATATACGTAAAACTCATTAATTTGTTTTCATTATTAGCTGCATAATATAATAAGTAAACTTGAACTTTGGTAACAAAATATTTTTAAGGAATGAATGAAAATTATATCTTCTGTACGTCAACAATAAACATACATGTCGATTACATAATCTATTGAATGAGTTGTGCATGAATTCAGAACGATTTTAAGACGTTTTCATTTTGTGATATATGTCAAAATTTGCATTTTATTTGCTCTGCATTTATTCAACAGGTTCGCTATAATCGTTCTGATTATTTTTTAAAAACAATGGTGTTCCTTTGATGCATACTTCTTTTTGATAGCAAATACATGTATGTTTCCATCAATCAAGAATGTTATGGATAAGGTATTTTTCGATTATAACTCTTTTTTTAAATTTAATATATTTATTAATCAAAATGTAATTGAAAAATAGTTGCAAGCTTAAATCATTAAAAACAAACTATAAATATACTTGGATTGGTTAAATGTTCATTAACGAAAATTTATTAGAATTCAATAAAAAAAATTGCGCTCGCACCCTTAACTTGATGGTTCTTCGAACGCATCTTTGATACAATAATTTAAGGTTAATTATGAAATTTAAAGAATTTCGTAGTGATTACTCTTAATTAGTGAATTAATTATTATAAACTGATGTTGAACATGCTTTTTTCAAGACAAAAATTTACATTGGTTCGCTATCAACAAAATTACTGCAAAATTAAAGCTTAAAACTGACTTTTTCATCGAAAAAAAGTAAAAAGAAAAACCTGAAAAAAAACTTATTAACCACCCCATTTTGTTTTTACTGTGCAAAGTGCCGCTAGCCCACGGCATCGTTTTTTTTTTGTTTGTGCTCACATCTATTCATGGACTAATTGTCAAAATTACAAATACAACAATGTAAACAAACGGGTTTTAGAGAGTGAAACGTACGAAAGATTCGGATCTTGGTAAATGGAGTATTTTTGGTCTGAATGAGCTGGCTAGTCCATGAGTTTCCCAATTGAAACCCGCACCAACACCAATATCTAACTTTGAGCCCTGCGTCGGTTCACAGGTTGAAGGTTTGTTGATTAACAAATCATCTCTACTGGAAAAGGAGGTTGTAAATGGCTTGCTGAAGTCTAAACGGGGTGTTAAGTAGTCGGTGCATACTTTGTTACCCTTGTATTGACAGACATCATTTTGTCTTGTACAAACATACACCCAGACAGTGGGTGAAGTCCTCATTGGGGTTTGGCCTCCAGGTTTTACCAAAAATCTTGTTGCAGAAGTAGAATGCAAGCATGGCCTTGTTAGTTCCATCTTTAATATTAAAACTTCAATTCATTTTTTATCCAAGACCACACCAAGAGTTTGAGTTCCTACAATAGAAGGAATTTTGAAAGGTGGCTTCGTTTACTACGAGAACTATATTTTAGTTTGTTCTTTCTTAAATGTTTTTAAATGTTTTTGTGTCTGCGCATATTAAAAATTATTTCAAAAATACCGTATATAAAAAAAAAAACAAAACAATAATATTTCTTTTACACAATATTCTCCAAAAAAATCTAAAATGATTTCATAACAACATAAGAGGCAAAATAATTATATATTCCATTAATGTTTGATGGGGTTGGCATCATTTTGCAGAAACCCTCTTGACTTTAATACACTTGACTGAAAAACTTTTGGATTTTGTAACAAATTAGGTGAAGTTTGAGTATTTTTGGTGTTGAAGTAATATACCTACTTACCTACAACTTGAATAAGTTATAAATAGAATGTTACGCTGTGCGTTTGCGAGAGCGGGCTTCTTATACTACTAACTAAATATACGAAAGTTCAGGTCCTAAGACTGCCATTCCTAGTGATATTGATTTCCATAACAGCCCGAAGTGTGCCAACATACGCACAAAAAAGTAAAACCCTAGTTCTTAAAACCCATCAGCAAGTGGGCACATTATTAAAGAATTTAAGCAATAAATAACTTCAACATTTTTTTTTTTCTATTTGATTGTCATAAGTTTTGTGGTTAAGGTGTAAGGAATGACTAATGGTAGTGAATTTATTTTTATATTGTCACATTTGATTGTTTGAAAATTTTCTTTAATTAAAATACCGTTTGATGTTGCCCTCTATCAGAACCCATAGAATCAATTAAATTTAAAAATAGAATTTTAAAGACGTCAAAACAACAAAGCTATTTCGGATATATGTATGTATGTACGAGTGGTATACCCATAACATGTTGTTTTTTAATTTAGGAGACATGCATTGCAATTCAAAAGTTTCCTTTTTTGATTGGGTCTCATTTTTCATCGTTGAGTTGAATACAAAACTGAAGTGTGAGAAATATTATGTAGGAATATTAAAATACATATCTACATATAATACGCTGTTGCCAGATGATATAGAAATAAATTAACAAATAAAATTAGACATTCATGGTTTTCATTTATGTATTTATGAAATGAAACAAATACCGGTGTTTTTTTAGACGTGTAGATTTCAATCTGGCAATACTTTTTTCGAAGTTTGTTTTATTGACAGCTGTCACTTGATTTATGCACAGCTTGCTTGCTTTGCCATAGGCAGGTTCAGCAACATAAGGGACTTCATTTGCAGTCAACTGCATTCTTTGAACGTACATTTTGACTAAGGCAACTAGTTAGATTTTCAAGTGTCATAACATAAACCTTAAACTCGGAACTTCACTTCATGATCAGTGGATCGTGCAAAAACTAACAAAAACTTAATTTTCTAAAAAATGCTCCTCATGCAAGCTACAAGTCCATGTCGACTTATATTTTTTACTTTAAGGAAATATTACTTATTCCTTTTTTCTAATTTGCCATCAAGTGAAAAGTGCAGAAAATAAAAAATAAAATTATATAAATCACAAAATAATAAAGTCCAACTTTCATTTAATGAAAAAAAAACATGATCAAAAGTCACTTTGACAAAAGTAGACTTGATAGTTAGGGAGATTTTTCTTCGCTAACTTTCCAGTCAACTTTCCAATAGCGTTTTTTTTTAAGCTCAGAGCAAAAAAACTGAGCTGTCAAAAAAAAATCTGATTCTTTTTTGCTCACAGATATCAGAGCGCTCGGAGCGCGTTCTATGAGCTCGAATTAAAATGACACAGCAAATGGAGTAAAAAGCTAAGCGTGGCTGACTTCACGTTTGTTTCGTGTGGTATGAAAGAGACAGATGGACAATTCTTAAGGTATTTACAGTTCATTTCTTCAGTGTGTTACATAAGTAAGTCTGAGAGTTCTGATCAAACTGTGCTCAAAGCGTACTCGATGTACTCAGGCTCTACTAAGTGCTCTGCTCTGAGCCTAAAAAGAAAAACGCCCAATAACGTTGCCTTAATTGGAGGGCAATTTTTTTGGCAACTTTCAAGTCGCTTATGTCATCTGAACCTGCCCAATATGGTTGCACGCAAAAATCAAGTTTTTAAGTGCAACTTAAAGGAAAGCCATCACCTTGCATATTATTAACCAATGTTTGATTTTAAATAAACCAAACAACTTTGGAGAAGTTAAAAAAAAAAACTGAAAATACCTGTAGGTTCTGATAATTAATTAACAATTAAAATATCTAGTTCATCAGGTGTTAAATAACATTTAATTTAATTTTATGATCTAATAATATTCAACAACCTGACAACTAGGTACAGTTAAAATGTTTTGGACAATACATATATTAATATAAATGAAATTTTATAAATAATTCTATAGCACCCCATCATTGCAAACTAGAAATTGGAAAAATTTAATTGCATTTCCCATCGACACAAACTCTCAACATTTACGTCTTTTGTTAATAAAAAATCTTTTAATTCATAAAATTCCCACCGTTTTCTGCATGTCATCATTTTTTCTTACCTGGCATACTTTTCATTAAAACCAATTCAAAGAATTCCCAAAAGTACTTTTGACCTTTTTGTCGGTCTTCGTTGTTATGTCGGTTCAGGCCACCCGTAAATTTGTATTTCATAAGATTGTTTTTGTTTCGGTAGTTGTTACAAACAAAGCTACATATGAATGCCTAGCATCGAAAGTAGGTGACAATTTTGTTCCAGTAAATTTTAATGACTTTTAATAAAACGTTGGTAAATATATTTTTGTATATACAATGCACAGTAGGAACATAGTTTTTCTTGTTATCTTTTTGGCTATCATTAAATTGTATGTGTAATGATAATGATGATGATCATAGAAAACATGGTCTTGTTGTTTTATTGTATTAATTTTTTTATTCCCAAGTGTAAATTGTTTTGTTACAAGTTTAAAATTGTCTGCTTCAGTTTAGTTTTTAAAAAAATCGGATTTTCATAGACCTTAAATTTCAATTTGACAACTAAAGTACACTCCGCTTCCACTGAATAAGCTCAAACATTTTTCAAAGTGGTTTGTGCATTTTTTTTTAATTTAAGAAAAATGGGTAGATTAACAGGCTTTAAAACTGTTTAAAAAGCTAAGATCGATTTGCTTATGGGGTTTTCCATGGGTAAATACAGATATCAGACAAAAATTGATTTTTTTCGTGGAGCATGGAACACGATTGGAACTGTTTTTTTTTTGCCATTGTATAAGTGCAACTTCGTGTACTTGTAAACGAGTACGATAGAAATGTCAAATTTCCAGAAAAACATTTCTATATAATTATATTGGTATAAGTACGAGAGGAGTAATCTGCGGAAAAATTCAAATCTGCAGATTTGATCTTAAATCAAAAACTAATCAATTTATTTTCCCCATGGAATACAAAAACAGGGGAAATTTCTGTTTTGACAGATCTAGATCAAAAATAAATTGATTTATTTTACCCATGGAAATCCCAGAGATCAAGACTTATTGCATAGCTGATAAAATTGACAGAAATGGGCAGGTTCAGGTGACATAACGCACTTGAAGTTGAGGCAAATTTCTAATAGTTGATTGGTCAACTGCCAAAAATTGCCTTCTAACTAAGCTAACTTTCTTGGAAAGTTGGCTGGAAAGTTAGTCAAGACAAATATCTCTTATTATCAAGTCAAGTCTACTTATGTCAAAATGACAGCTGATTATTTTTTTTTTTTTTTTCATTGAACTCAAAACTAAACATCATAACTCTGGGATTTATTTATTTAATACACAATTTTATTTTTCTTTGCAATACAAAACACAACTTATTTTTTATTAATAATAATGATGTTCGATGCCTTGGCCTTATTTAGCTTCCAGGAATGTATTTGACTGCAAATGAAAAAGCTGCTAAATGTCTTTTATTCTTCTGATTCTATGGCAAAAATAAAACAAAAAGTCAGCGTAATCGCAAGTCACTCAAAAGTTTGAAGAGTTATCAAAAATTTGAGCCATCTTAAACGAATAAAAATTAAGAAAAACGAATGGATGAGAATCCAAAAACGAATATAAAAAGCTGAGGGTACTGTCATCAGCGAAACAATTTAGTGGGTTAGAAGTTTCAGACAAAGGATCATTTATGAAAATAAGAAAGAGCGTCGGAGACAAAACGGAGCCCTGGGGCACACCAGTGTTTATTTTGTGGATATCAGATTTGAACCCTTCCAATACTCCGGTCCGAAAGGTAACTTCTAACCCAACGAAGAAGATATTCATCAATACCAAATGCACGCATTTTCAATAAGAGAGCTTGATGCAAAACTCTATCAAATGCCTTTGAAAAATCAAGTGCAATAATCTTACTTTCTCCAAAACGATGTAAAGCTTTGTTCCACTTTTCGGTGCGATAAACCATGAGATCACCAGTGGGTCTATTGCTACGAAAGCCATATTGCCGGTCATTAAGAAGCTTTCGTTTTACAAGACATTGCTTAAGTTGAAAATTAATCAGCATTTCCATGACCTTGGAAAGAAGCAATGCAAGAAGTGCAATTGGACGATAGCTAGAGGTGAGGAGGATTCGCCTTTTTTGTGGGCAGGCTGGACAAATGCTATTTTCCATTCGCTCGGAAAGAGACCTGTAGAGTAGGAAAGATGGAAAAGTTTACGCAGTGGATCATAAAGTACTCTAGCAACTGTACGAGTGCAACAGAAAATTCGTCCAATAAAATAGTTCACGTTTTCAAGTACAGGCAGAGTAATGTCAATCATTGGCAACATCAAATTATCTGTATGTGTCTTTAAAAACTAGCATAGGAACGTAGTGTTACACACATTTTTTACAAATGACCAGAAATTTGTACTACCTTCGAGACATTGTAGTATTTTTTGACGTAATTTCTGGTCATACAAAAATTTAATGCATCGAATATGTCCGTCACAGGTCCTTGTAGCTTGTTTGAACTTATTCTGGTTTTCCTCAGTGGGGTTCGCTTTGTAATTCCGGAAACTTACATTATTGATCCTAACAACCTCTTTACAGCTTGAATCAAACCCTGAGTTTTCTTTGGATTTGACAGATTTTATCCTATTCGTGATACAATTTCTCATTTAACAAAGAATTAAGTTTGTAATCATATCTGCGCTGGAATCCACGGCACTATCGAGAAAGCACTATATATAAAGTATAAAGAATTTTCAAGAATGTGTGTGTGAATTCAGTTGAAGCGGAGTGTATTTTTTGTTGGTTCTGTTTTAAAAAGAAGTCAGGTTAAGAACCAATTCAAAATCATTCTGCAGCCATTTGTGTAATTATTTAAAACTATGTTAATATAATTTAATTTTCCAATTATAAATAACTGTTAACATACAAAAATAACCAAACCAACTACAAGTTGTCACAAAAAAAGTTAAAAGTTTAACAGTTCAACTTGAAGGCCATACAAACAACATGGCCTCAGAAGATTCAGTTAATCTTGTTATTTAAGTGTCTTAATCATGAAGGTATGTATACTGAAATACTGAATTAAAATAAAATTCTTTTTCGTTCGAACAAAGAATTGCAACAATCTCGTTCTTAGTTTTATTTGTAGCTCTTTTTATTTTGTTAAGTATATCTAAGGTAAGTCTCGTACCTAAGTCTTGATTTCTACATCTAATAATCATTTGTTAATATTTATGCTAACATTATAAACTTTTTTTTCTTTGACATTTGCGATGTGTGATTTAGAAAATAAGAACGCCCAAAGTCTAACTTATAGATAGACCAGTTTGCTAAATTACCATAAATTGTTTGAATAAATTAATTTTAACTGTAACCTTGAAGATAATAATAATGGTGTATCTGATGTTTGTTTATTAATAATAAAAAAAAAGATATAATAAAAAGCGAAAGCGTGTTATAAATACTAAAATTTTGTAAGATATATACTTGTTTATAGGTTTAAAAGTTTAAAGATATAAATATGTATATTTGTATGCACTGAGTGACCATGATATTGTTAACTGTGCATTTAAAAGGTGGGTTTTAAAATTTGATTGATTAATTTCTAGATTATCAGGTTGTTTTATATGCAATAATTCGATAATATTAAATTCTATTATTTTACATATTTCAAACTAATTTCAATATTATGACATTTTGTCAGTAGCTGTGTTTTAACATTACAATTTAAATGTTTTTAAGTTAAATATTGAACTCATGTTTAAGTGATATAAATCTAAATGCAATAACTGATTAAATCAGGTCGTACAAAACTTTAGGAAAAATGTTCTTACTGTAGTAAATCAGTTTTTTAAAAAATCAAGAACATAAGAACAACAAATTAAAACCCATGTCTTTATCAATAATTAATTTCGCTTAAAACCCAAGAACTTGTTGCCAAAAAGAAAGTTGTGTTTAAAAAAATGGGTTTAGCGGTTAATGAGGGAAAAACAGAGTACATGCTGTCATCAAGAAAGGTCCTACAACACCGAAGAATCGGTCAAGACGTCACCATCGACAGACTAGACGTAAGTTTGAGGTAGTTAAGGACTTCGTCTACCTAGCCTCCGCTATAACCGCAGAAAACAACACCAGCGCTGAGATCACACGAAGAATACTTCTTGCTAACCGCTGTTTCTCTGGGCTAAGAAGGCAACTGAGTAGTAAAAACCTCTCTTGAGCAACCAAAGTGTTGCTATATAAGACCCGCATCATCTCCGTCTTGCTATACGGTGCAGAAGCATGGACTATGATAAAAGCGGATGAAAGCATAGAAGGTGAGTGGAGAAGAAGATGACTTAGCCAGAATGATAAGAGTTCAACGACTGATATGGCTGGGTCACTTCGAACGCATGGAAACCAATGCTCCGGCCCGGAAAGTCTCCGAATCCACACCCACAGGACGGCGGCGCAGTAGAGGAAGACCGCGGATAAGCCACCTGTCAAAGTGACCTAACCCAACTTTGAGTGCGCAACTAGAGACAGCTAGGGACCAAGCCAAATGGAGAAATGTTTGGTGAGGTCTTAGTTCACACAGGACTGTAGCGCCACCTCAAGTAAGTAAGTACCTATGTAAGTATTTAAAAGTATACCTAATCAAATCATAATTAATAAAAAGAAAATACTTTTGACATAATCAAACATAAAATCTATATATCATTTAAGTACATACCTACCTTATTAGGTTTGAGCAATTATTGTTGGTCATCCCCAAAAATAAACTTACGAAATCAATTGTATTATTTTTGCTTTTAATGCTTTTTATGCCAAAAAAAAAGAAAACTATGAAGGACATACGGGAGCACTATGATTTCATCATAATGATCACTTAAATGTGAAAAAAAACAACAATAATACAATAAAAGAAGAGCAAGTGTAGCTTATTTCGTTTTGGTTTAGTATTTCAAATAAAATACATAATACATACATAATTATAATCTTTTTAGTTTTGCTTGTGAACTATAAGATTATATATTTTAGAAAGTGTCTTGAGATATAATTTGATGACGCAGATGTCTTAGCTACTTTGACCATTGTTGTCGTTGTCGCGTCAGTCAATTTTCTTTATAAGTTAAAATAAGAAGGCGCCAGCCACCCTACCTTGACTCTGTCGAGACGTCTCGCCGGGTAAGGAAAAATGGTCCTAAATTAGTTTAAAATCATCTGCCAATAATGAAAACAAAAATCAATTTAAAAAAAAAGACTCAAGAAACATTAGATACATTTTGTAAAAAAGACATAAAAGTAAGTTGCTGGAGACATTTTAAAAACTCTGAAACGGTTTCTTTTAAAATTAAAACATATTTTAGCTTTTTTTCTGAACTTATTATGATGTAAGATGACTGTATTCTTGTGTGTTGGAAGAAATGAGAGAAAAGGTGCTTTCAGAAGAAAAACCTTAAAAAGGCAGTCTTTAAATATAATCTAAGAACATGTTCGATATTGACTCTGAAAGAGGGCTTGAAGAATTTTAAAAGGTCACTCTGGCTGGATACGTTTACTATTAAAGACTCTCCAAAAAATATCTCGTTAGTCTAACAACAACAGTTTATATAAAAGCTTAACGCATAAAAAGCAGGTCGATGCTATTGGTCTTCAATACTTTGTTTCTCCTGCAAAATTTACTTTTAATGGTTACAAAGTATTCGATCAATAGCGACGATATAAAAGTTCATTTTTAGAACACACTGAGTATTCGAAATGCATTGAGAGTACAAAAAGTTTGAATAAGTCACAAACTAGGTCTAAATTTTGTTTGAATATTTAGTGCGGCACTATATGAAGCTAGTTATACATACATACATACAGCTTGAAAATTCTATTGCAATAATAATAGAAACAAATTAATTTGGTTAAAATTGTTGCTAATCATTATATACATGGTCGTTGCACATTTGATCGTCTGATTTTTTTCCATCTTATCTCCATCTCTGCCAACAGTACTCGCACACAGGAATGGTTGAGAGTTGTAAGTCACTAGGCCCTAGTTCTCAAAGGACTGTTGCGCCAGCCAATTTAAATCTGAACAAATTTGGCTTTTTCTAAACAGACGACCTAGGCACATTTGCTGATACATTATATAAATCTGATACATAGCTAAGTTCTACATAAGCTGCATGTAATACTTAAATCTATGTAGATTGCACAAATAAATGTACATATGTTCAACATAGTAAAAAACTACTTTTCAATTCTAACTAGCTTCAAGTCAGTTAATTTGGATTGCCAAATTGTTTTGCGTAAATGTTTATTTTAGTATATTAACGTGTTTTGTATTTGAAAAATGTCGGTTATGCACCCAAAAACTGACTATAAGTTGGATAATCAATAAGATGGTGACAACGAGATTATTGCAAAGACCATCAATGTTTAAAAAAAAAGTAAAGTAAATTAAAAACTCGAGCTCAAGAACTCAAAGAAACAATTTACTACAATGTGATATGATTTCGAAAAGAATTTGTTGACACTGACCAACTAGAAAATTCATCATGATGGACTTCTAGAAGAAGGCCGATCGCCCCAGCATTGCTAAGCACCAACTTTTCGAAGCAATATTCTCAATTAGAAAAAATCAATATTTATGTCGCCAAGTTTCAATGTGATAGTTCAAAACATAAAATAAAAAAATAAACATATATACAGCTACGAGCAATGAAATAGTAGTGGCTGTTACTTGAATTTATTCTACTACATATTTCGCGTACTGTGCACCATATCGGTCTCCATTATGCATTATTTCAGTAACGATCATGTGTGACAACCCTGACTTTGCATTTTCAGGTGCCAAACTTTAACCGTTATTATTCACCGCTTGTTTTATTTCTTGTTTGATTTTCTAAGCAAGCAATAAAATAGTAGCGACAAGCATAAAAATTCATAAATATTGAATTTAAAGCAAAATATTCCATTAATGGTACAAAAAGTAAGTTAATATTAATTTTTAATTTTTTTTGTTGTATTAAACAAAAAAAAAATTGGACTGTGCATAATTTAGTGGGACGAGGAAAACATTGTAGCGAAAAAAAAACTTTGATTCAAAATTAATAAAACAAGGCAAGGCCTACAAGGAGGTGGAAAAACTAGTCGGCTGATCAGCCCCAATGATACGCAATGAGATCACCTACAAAAAAAAATGAAAAACGTGGTAAAAAGCGGATTCTTTCAGAGGCTACATTTCGACAGGTCACTCGTTGTGCTAAAAATTCACCAACAATGTCTGCTATAGAAATCCGCGACGAGCTAAACCTAGCCTGTGGTGTTCACACGGTACGCAGACGTCTACGAGAGCATAAATTGAATGCTCGCAGCCCCCGCAAGGTGCCACTTTTGAAAAAAAGTCATGTGACCCGACGTCTTCAATTTGCCAAAGAACATCTCACTTGGCCCATTGACAAGTGGAGAAATATTTTATGGACTGATGAATCCAAAATTATTTTATATGGATGTAAAGGCTCCCGTCAGTATGTAAGGCTCCCCCCTAATACAGAATATGATCCCAGATACACCATTAAGACGGTGAAACATGGCGGGTCTAGTATTATGGTTTGGGGCTGCTTTTCCTACAGAGGTGTGGGTCCAATCCATAAAATCGATGGCATAATAGACAAGCACGCTTACGTCGAAATACTGCAGAATACTATGCTGCCCTTTGCTGAAGATGACATGCCGCTGAAATGGATATTTCAGCAAGATAACGATCCAAAGCATACGAGCAAGTTGGCTAAGGAATGGTTTCGCGAAAATGGAATTGAGGTTATGGATTGGCCAGCTAAATCTCCTGACCTCAATCCAATAGAAAACCTGTGGGCAGACATTAAGAAAGCAGTATCGGATGCTAAGCCAAAAAACAACAACGAACTTTGGGCTGTAGTTCATCACGCGTGGCAGACTATACCATTGAAGAGATGTCAAGGCCTTGTAGATTCCATAAAAAGGCGTTGTGAAGCCGTTATCAAAATCATGGTCATGCTACTAAGTATTAAGTTTATTTAAAAAAATATTTTGAAATATACCGTTATTTTTTCAAATAATGTATTTTTTAGTGTCACACTACTATTTCATTGCTCTTGAAAATCTAGTTATATCATACATATATTAAACGAAAAAATATAAATTTGCGAATAAATAAATCAGATTTTTATATTTAAAAACAAAGTAGATATATGTATATACTATCTTTTAGCACTGCAGTTCATGTTACAAAAGCTTTTGTATTTTAACCAACTCAAAGGTGTACTTAATTTCAGTACCCACTACTATTTCACTGCTCGTAACTGTATGTATATACTTAAATCCTCATTAAAACCTACCTTAGAAGAAAAATACTGTGTTTGCCTTTGCATTTATTTATGTATCTGTTTCTCCAAAGTGTTTCGTATCCTGCAGTTATTGAAAACAAGACATGACATCATCATATCAATATTAAATCTTAAGTCATAATTTAATGAGCCCATTAAAGTTTGGATTTTGCTATTTCAAAAAAGTCTCTATAGGTATGTTCTTGAAATTTCAGCTGAGGTTTCAGCAAATTTTATACATAATGTAATCGTTTGTAGTTCTACCAATTGTTTAGAACACATATAAAATTATTCTTAAAATTTAAGAGATGGTTTCCCATCGAAAAAAAAAAAACAAAGCAACCAAAAGCTAGTTAATAAGAGCGATAGAATTATTTAGAATTATTCCTTTTAAGGAAATTAATTTTAATAAAATTTAAAAAGGACTACGTTATCAAAATCTATTTTTTATAAAATTTTCACAATTCTTGACAAATAAATATTCTATGATGAACTTTTTCTATCACATAAGTTATGTTTTTCATTATGTGTCTTTTAAGGGTTTATTTTGAACATAAATATTTATGTTGCGTACCTATCAAACGGGCCCAAGGAACTTCAAATTCGATCCTAAATACACGGAGATGATAGTTATGAATGTTGGCTAGTCTTGTGGTTGTTTCTATTAAGTTCGAATACACGCATTCTAAATTGCTTCAATAGGTATTGTATTTTGTTTGCAATTCAATATTAATAATTTTATATTATTTTGAAAAATCTTTTACTTATGAATGTAAATAATAATAATATGTTATAAGATCATGAGGTATCTACAAACATTTAAAAAAGAACTATTCTGCTACAGCTTCACTGTATTGTAATTAGGGGTTAAGATACATTGCCTTATCAAACTTTTTCAAACTGAAAAAATTATAAATTCACAGAATTTATACCTACCTACATATACCTATAAACAAAGTTTAAAGGAAGGAAACAAAAATCTTCCCATTTTAATTGTCATTAAGTGTTGAATTCCATTTGAACTCTTTTTTCTTCTACATTATTAGTAACCAGGTTTATTATACCTAGTCGTACTTACATGCTCCGAACGATCTCATAACATTTCCTGTTTGTTTTGTTTCCAATTCTCTCTTCTTTCCCTGTTCATTACTTTGCCCTGCTAATGATTATATTTATATACATATATAGTTGATGGATGGATGGATGGATGGATACGGATAGACTACAAACTACAATTCCAACTATATCTTTATAGACTTTTTTCATGAACAGTATTATTTGTGATAGACGTAATAACAAAGTGTACACTTAGCTACCTAGTCTTTGGTTTAAAAAAAGAAAAAAAAAAAACAGACAAAACAAAAACTGGGAATAGTTTTCCACATAAAAGGAAACTCACCTTATTCCGTAATGAAAAACCAACTAGAAAAACGCACCAGCACCACCAAACAAATGTCTTTCAAATGAGACTGGTCTGGTAGTGTATTTTGCTTTTGCTGCAACTGTTACTAGCTCGGGCGCTGGCTCTTGCTCTAGGGCTCTTTTTATTTTTTATTTGGTTATTTGGTATTTCTGCTGCTGTTGTAGATTATGTTACTCTTACTATTGCTGCCGTTTTGTAGGTATGTTGTTGGCTTGTGAGGCAAATGAGTTTGTCGGCCAATACAATACTTAACCGAGAATTGAACTTTTTGGCTTTGGTGTCGCTATCGACATAAACGCAACGCACCGAACACAATATGCTTCAGCTTCAGCGAAAGGAAAGAAAAATAATTACGTCGCCGAATTATTAGAAGGAAAAGCCATTTATTTTGTTTTCCAAATTAAAATTAAGAAACACTTTTAGTATAATTGTCGTAGGTAGATACAATTTAAGAGTTAAACAAACAAAAACAAAAATTAAAATCAAAACCGTGTACTACCTTCAATGCACAGAAATATTGTATTGAAAAAAATAGATCTCGTTTTCCCGAATGAAAATTTCTCCAACACACTTTTATCTATGTATAATGCCTCTTCCAATGAATACTTTTTTCTTAGGTTTTTCCTTAAAATATTTGCACACACGATGCTCTTCTAGCTGCCTGCTGCTGCTGGTGCGCTAGGTAAAGACGACGAGAGTAGGTATAGAAATAGAAAAATTGTTGCCTATTTTTTCACGTATTTTTATTTTCGTCACACAACAGTATAGGTATAAACTAATGTGGATATAATTATTATTAATAGTTTAGGGAGCGCCCCAAAATATTATTTATTTATAAACATTTGTTTTACAGATATTAAAAGTTTATAATAAACAAAATAAAGACAAAATTATAAATTTATTTAAGAAACTAGCGACGACGAACAATATAGTACCAACAAGACAGACGAAAACGCTCGCGATTAACTTCAAGACGAAGACCAAGTGTACCTTACACGTTCCACACGCTCTTCCCGAATAACTTCTGTACTTCTGAATTGAATATTGAAATAGATAAATTGCTATGCTCTACGAACTACAAACGACCACAACGACGACGACGTCTTTCTTTGGACCGAGTTTTTGTTGAGTTTGAGTATTATTTTTTCAGTTTTATTTTTCCATTTTATTTTTTGTACTCTGAAATAAGAAAAGAAGAAAAATCTAAAGAGGATATGATGAGAAAAATGGTGCAAAGTAGAAAAAAGAAAACATTTAGGTGGGCAGTTAGATGGGCAATGGTGTACTGTCAGATTTTAAGTTCTGTTAATATTTGGTTTTGTTTGATTAAACAATTTTGTCCATCCAAAACGAAGATACTTTATTTTATGTATGATGTGTCTCTTTGTTAGTGCCCGATTACACGAGATGTTATTTTCGGTTGTTTCCTCTTTCGTCTTTTTGACAGATCAGGTGAGGGGTGTAGAAACGTAGGGGGAAAGAAGTCGTGAAAAGAGTCCTGAAAATGTATGGACTTTTTTTGGTTGAACTTTGACGTTTATGCTTTGACAACCAATAAAAAAAAAACAAAATGCATAATTTACAGCTATAAGTTCAGTTTTCCAGAGTACGGTGTAGTAAAGGCAAATAATATAAACGTGAAATAATGTAAATTTATTTAAACGATTTAAAAAATGTGGACAAAAACTCAAACGGAAGTATTATTAACGCTGTTTGAAAGTTGCCCCAATTTGTGTAACAAGCTGAACAAAAATTATAAAAATAGAAATAAAAGAATTGAGGCACTTGAAATTATTGAAATTTTGAGCTACCATTAGGCGTTTTTTATTGGTAAATTTATACGCAGCGCAGCAAAATCTTACACACTAAACAACAACAAAGAAATAGTGCGGATAAATAAGGCAGCAAAAATAGTGCATATAAATAGTTCATATAAAGTTTTGGAATGCTTGGAATAGAATGACACTTCATCCAGTTCCAGAAATATTTTTTACTTAAAGGTTGGGAGGATTTTATTATTTGGGGATGCGTTCGTATTTTTCTTGTGCTCTGTTTTCACTAGAATAAAAATAAATTGGTTTGAAATATTAATTTACGATTAGACTGTCATAGTAAATATTCAATGCGTTGACTACTTGACATCACCCAAAAATCATCAATAATCACAGTGATATCTCTAAATTTATTGACGTGTGATGTGTGTTAGGACTCGCCCAATACCAAAGCGAAACATTTGATGCGAAAACAAAACTTTCGTCATTGGTCGGGTTTAAAGGCTCTCCCAAACCAACGCAAAAGTGGCACATTCGCCGAAGCGGCATTGTTTATTTGTCATTTTTGTTATCATTGTGATGATAATGATTCACCCTGATTCGCTTCGCGTCAGTTATCGCAGTGTAAGTTTATTTTGAGAAGAGAAAGTTTAATTGTGGCGCTGAATGTTTCGCGTTGATTTGTCCCCTTTCACACAGGAAAACTGCGTTGCCAGCAACTGGGAGATTGTAGGCAAGACGGGCTTTCGGTTAAGGACAAAATCTCCCCTCACACCCTTCTTTTGGCTTTTAGTGCCTGTCTACATTAGATTTTTAATGCTGGGTTTTATTATGTTTGTTGTGTCCATACGATGAAGAGAAAATCAATCTGCACATCCCTATCTCACACCCTTGAAATCTATCTATCTTTCAGTCATACAATACAAAATCTTTCATGTTGAATCCAATAATATTGTTTGCATTTGGGCTGTAATCTACCCATCTCTCTCTTTTCCACTCACATAATCTACTTGTCTAACTGCTTGCACCTAACATTAAAAATTTAATGTGGACAGGCACTCTTATGTCATTTCAATCTTTCAATTCATACTCAACTCTATTCTGACTGGACCTGCATGTACGCATTAACTTGAACTCTTATTCAACTTTACATAAAAACAATAAGACTTTTTCAACACATCCCTTGAGTACGTATTTTCAACAGCTGATTTTGACATAAGTATGATTGCACAAATACCAACTTGAAGATTTAAAATAAAAGTGCATATAATAGTGAACATATGTTTTATTCACACTTTCCATTACTGCACTTACTTTCCATTACTGCACAAGTTAATAATTACCAAAAAAATACTGCTATTAATCGTAGGTAGAGTATTTCATTTCAGGAATTATTTTGACGTTTGATAATTGACATTTTGCAATAATTCACGAAGGGAAAAAAAGAGTTTATCAAAATAAAAACTTTTAAGATAAATTTATCCATTTTATGAAATTTTTTAACACTTTTGCTTTCATATTTGATAACCTTATAATAGCCTTTTCGGACCAGACGCAAAACCGTGCTTTCAACAAAATATTTTCACCGAAATGGGTTCACAGCACACATATCAGGTTTTAATCTGTTGTAATGAGATGCCTTTTTCAAAAAGATAAGATTTTTATTTTGTTCTATACTTGCGGGCTGGCATGCTTGTTTGAGCACGGCCGTTAGCTCGCCGGAAACGGTGTGGGATCTTGCCCACAAGCATAAATTGTCACTCATTACATTGAACATATATCATGCCAAAAAAATTTCCTCAAAGAAAAGAGAAGAAAAGTAATATGACGGACGGACATTACCACTAGAGGGTGCCGGGGTGTTTTTCGGCTTGGCCTATCCCACCCTGCCTTGGAAGTCGTCGGCCGTAGTTTGACTCCCCCTTTACGAAAAGACTCACCTCGTTCACTGCTCACTTACCGAATCCTCACGTCACCATCAGCATCCCCTGAAAATAAACCGACTAGCAAGCCATCAAGCTGTTCGCTTGACTAATAATAAAGAAACTTTTGCTCATCTTATAACATTTACAAATAAACTTTATTAAGGTTTAGTTTCCAAATTAGGTTCAATCATATTTCTTTTTTTGAATTATAAATTTAAGATACATATATATATTGAATAAATAATAACGCCTAGTGGCGAGGAATTATATAACGTTGTCACAACCATCAACAACATTCACAAAAAAAATACAATTTTGATATGTATATATATATATATTTATAATATATATATTTATGTATATATATATCTTTTTAGATAAATATAAATTTTGCTTCCCTTTTCTCTTCACTTAAATTTCTTTTTCTCAAAGGGTGGACTGGCTACCCTACCTAAAAATGAGCTCACTTTTGAAGGAGGAGGAATCCGTTCCCGAGATCCTATTTTACATATAAGTTATAAAAAGGGAAATAAACTTTATTTCACCTCAGAATTAATTAAGCGTAATTAATTAAGTTCAAACTAAATTCCTCAAAACTAGCAGTTTTACAAAATTAAATTAACTATTAAAAATCACAAGAAATAGCAACAAAAAAAAACTGAACCGAATTGATTTAGGTGGTTAACCTTCTGGTGACCTTTGAATTTGAAAGGTTATCTTGTCTCAGGTTTCCTCTGTTGGAGAATTTTCGAGATTTAATAATTCACGGGAAATTAAATCGAATCGGCGATCACCACTACCTCGCTTGACGGTAGCAGGTCGTTTCAAATCGACTGGGTGATCGCCTGAAATAAAAGTTCCTACAGACAAATAAAAGTCGGTGTTAAATCGAATACTTTACACTGCGTATATATGTAGATATATAGATATATAGGCACAATATATTTCAAACACTTATTCAAACTAATATTGTAGGACTCACCGATTATTTTATCTTGGTTTTTTTTTTCTTTGCTTTTTCTTAAATAATCTCGTCCCTCCCCTGGTTCTGAGTTTTGTTTTATCTGTGTTTAATTAATCCTTATGTGTACATACATGTATCTGGGTATCTATGGTTGATTTAGCAAACTGGAACCACCGTCCGTCGTGCGCTACCCACTATGTTGTCTTACACCTTTTCACATAAAAATTAAATTAATTTAGTTAACGTATTCCGTCTAATATTTTTTTTTAAAAAACAATTACCTCAGTTTTTTTATAAATCTGGCTTAAAACAACTGCCCTTTTATTTTGAGCATAGCAATCAAATCAAAAATTTGTAATTTAAATTGAATTCAAAAAAAAAGCAAAGAATAGGAACGGAAGTAAGGTTTAACTTTGTCGGTTCGACTAGATAGCGCACTATGAATCGGCAATTTTTTAATTTTTGTTTGCTAACCCCTTTTTTTTCATTCCTCCCCAGTTCCGTTTATTTGCCAAAGCGGTTAAATCATCCTATCAAATCTTCCAATCACCGAAGTATATAAATCGTATTCCTACCGATTAAACACTAGACATTGAACGCACTCAGTTCTCCGAAAATAACCGGTTGGAAAGGAAGGAAGTTATCGATAAGTTTTATTAACAATTTTATAGAATGATTACTTCTATAGATATAATTCTTTATCCTAATACTATTTTAGGATCGTTAAAATCAATAATTCTATAACAATTTATCTTTAAAAGATAAAAATTGCTAGCAACTTTGGCAAGTAGAGCATTTAGACATGCAACAGCGACATCTGTTATTTGGTGACATATCTACCAATGGTTGGATTTACCGAATTTCTAAGCGCTCTCCATTTTAAGTGGCCATCATGAATTTGGACAGAGTAGGTCCACCGCTCATGCGTAGCGAGAGAAAAGAGATGAGCTATATTAGGCATCAACTGTCAAGTCTCAACAAAATTAAAGTAAACAAATAATAACAAACAAGAAGACGGCATGGAATTTGCAGTGTACGCATTTTTATTTCGGGATTTTTCAGATAAGTATTTAAAAAAAATCTTTTAATTTGAATTTGATTCTTTGTTTTTTCTTGTTTGTATAGATATTTAGGTAACAACCCAATCCGAGAAGGTTCAGAGGCATTAGCAGCGGATTACGAAGATTTCTACAATAAGGTAAGTGTTGTACATAGGTATGAAATTATTTCCTTTATAAAGCTGTATTATTCAATTTTTTTCAGGTGTTCACAACAAAACACTGGACATGGCAAGTTTACCCGAGGACATGGACAGTGAACAACCGAACACACAAGATTATACATCAAATTATTTTAAATTTTCCTATTTAAGTATTAGGTGAGTCGCTCAGATTAAGTTTATTAAAACTAAAATGTTCTCGAGTAAGAAGTAGGAACTTTAGTAACAATAAACAAAATCTTGATTTAATACTGCATGATTAATCTAATGTCTTATTAATTTTAATGTGAAATGAAGTTTGAAATGGTGATTCTGTGTTTCATTAGGGATGTTGGTTCAGACGTGGTGAAGAAACCCACAAAAGCCGGGCATTATAAATTTGTGTTTTTGTTTCGTTTATCATTTGTGACTTCATACAGTGGAACGAATGGTATCAAAAATGTCCCTGCAATATAATGTACACCAATGATGGTTAATTTCAAAGCTGAACAAATAAATAAATGAATCATTAGAGTAAACTGTTTAATAACTAAATCAACAAATAAATAAATTATTAAATAAATAAATTAATAGACAAATAAGTATACAAATAGTTAGAATAAATAAATAAATTAACATAGGTGTAATATAAATAAATAAATATACTAACGAGTAAGTAAATTAACAGATAAATAATGTAAAGAAATAAATTAACATATAAATAAATAAATTAACAAATAAATAAATTAACATATAAATAAATAAATTAACAAATAAACAAATACTATAATAAATTAAACCTAATATTGCAATCTTAACCTAATAATAAATTAACATAAATATCACAGGGTCTGAAGGACTTCACTGTTTTGATGAATAAATTAATATACAAAATAAACTGTTAACAATTAAACAAGTAACTAATAGTATATAATGGATAATAGAAATATAATAGGTTGAAATAAGAAATATGGTTTATGTAATCATCATTTATACTTATAAGACATGAAAGTAGCTACAGGTTGAGAGTTGAGCAAACGAGTACAAGATTATCATTCGTTTCACTGTTTAATGTCTTTAGCGTGGAAAATACCGATTGATTTTCCTGATAAGTTCTCTAACTCATATAAATTTTTACCAACGGGTTTAACGACTCTACACTTAGCAAATTTAGGACACAGTTTAGCACTCAAATATTTTGAGCTATCGCTAAGGACAAAATTCCTTCGGAATACCTCCTGACCTGGTACAAATCGTACATTGCGAGTTCGTGTGTTATATTTTTGCGCACTTTTCTCTCCTGCTTTAGCGATACTTTCTTTGATTTTATTTCGCAAATTCCGTAATTTGTCCTGTCTTGAAAGAGTTATGAATTCACCATCTTCGACTGAGTTCAGTTTTTGAGCTAACTCGTAACAGCTACCATGGGTCATCATATTTACGCCGAAGAGTGCAAAATATGGTGTCACACCAGTTGAAGAGTGTACGGCACTTCTAAGAGCACAAGATATTTCGCTTAAATGAAGATCCCATTCGCGTTGGTCATCTTTAAGATAGGACCGAATGGCAGCTAGAAGTGTGCGATTCACTCTCTCTGACGCATTCGACTGTGGTGAGTAATTCGCAGTTTTGAAGTGTCGAATTCCATAGGACTTCATAAGATTTTGGAAATCCTTTGACAAAAACTGTTTGCCATTGTCAGAGTGTATAATTTGAGGAACACCAAACATGTGGAAAACATTTTCCTGTAAAAACTTAATGACGTTTGAAGAATTGGCATTTTTCATGGACTTTAAGAAAACAAATTTAGATAAATGGTCGAGGACGACAAAAACAAAACAGTTACCAGACTTAGAACGTGGATACGGACCTAAAAAGTCTATATATAACTTTTGAAACGGACGATCGACGCTAAACTCGCTAGACATAGGTGGACGTAAGATTTGATTAGACGGCTTACACTGAGTACAGATATCACATTTGGAAATATATTCGCGTATTTGGACTGTCATGTTCGGCCAGTAAAAATATTCACGAATTCTTTGAAGTGTTTTCGCTACTCCACCATGAGCGACTTGAGGTGGATTATGTGCACGCTCAATAACATTATTAGTAATGGCTGAAGGTACCCATAATCGCCAATTATGTTCGACTGCAGTGGCAACTTGTTTTGATGGAAACGCTCGCTTATATACATAGTTGTCTTCAATTTTTAAGTCAGGTAAACGCTCTCGGTTTTCCTGAATGGTCTTAATTAAAGAAACATATTCTTCAGATTTGAATTCTGGTGATTGAAGATCTATCAGTGGTGCTATATTTTCAAAGTCTATACTCTCGACATCCATATACATTCTAGACAACACATCAGGGACAACATTTAAACTACCTTTACGATGTTCAATATCAAACGAAAAACCTTGGAGCTGTAAACTCCATCGCGCCAGTCTTCCGCTTAAGTCTTTTAAGCTCATAAGCCATTTAAGGCTGGAATGGTCAGTGATGACTGTAAATATCATTCCTTCGACGTATGGCCTAAATTTTTGAATAGCTAGTACCGCTGCCAGGCATTCTTTTTCAGTCACGCTATAATTTTTTTGACACTTATTCAATTTTTGAGAAAAGAATGAAAGAGGTGTTTCTTCATTCGCATCGTTTAACTGGTAGAGTACCGCTCCTACACCTGTATTTGACGCATCGCATTGGATATAAAATCTTTTTTCAAAATTAGGATGTGTTAAAGCCGGTGCAGCTGCCAAAGCTTTCTTCAACTCTCCAAATGCCTTCAGAGCTTCATCTGTCATTTTAAATTTAACATTACTTTTTTTCAGTGTATCCGTGATTGGAGCCGTCAGGGTCGAAAATTCACGGATAAATCTACGGTACCATCCTGCTAAACCAAGCAGTCTGCGAACCTGTTTTGCCGTTTTTGGGATCGGAAAATTCTCGATCGCCTCAACTTTAGCGGGGTCTGTCCTGATGTTCCCACCACCAACGATGAAGCCCAGGTACTTCAATTCCTTGAAGCAAAATTTTGACTTCGAAACGTTGATGGTAAGACCAGCTTTGTTGAGGCACGCAGCCACTTCGTCCAGCAGTGCGATGTGAGTCTCGAAATCCGGAGCGATGACTAGCAGATCATCAAGGTAAACGAAGACACGATCCCGTAACCTTGAGGGAATGACCTTGTCCATTAACTGACATAACCTCTGGGCTGCATTGCACAGACCAAAAGGCATGACCGTAAAATGGTACAAGGGCCGACCCGGTATTGTGAAAGCAGTTTTCTCCCTACTCCGCTCTTCCAGCGGTATTTGCCAAAATGCGTCTTTGAGATCGATACTACTTATAAAAATAGTATCACGAAGACGACTGAAGATGCCTTCGAGATTGGGGAGAGGATACGCATTTTTTTTCGTGAGGGCATTCAGCTTTCGTGAGTCCAGGCACAGACGATTTTTTCCAGGTTTCTGTACAAGGACCACTGGCGAACTCCATGGGCTCTCGCTCTCCTCAATAACTCCAAGGCTCAACATCCTGTCTATCTCGGCATACATCAGGGTTTGTATCGCTGGGGAGACAGGGTAGTGACGCTGCTTCACTGGGACCGCCTCTCCGGTCTCGATGACGTGCTCGACAAGGGTCGTTTTTCCGAGTCCGTACTTGGTATAACACCGGAACTTCTGTCTGACTGCGTCCAATCTGGATTCTTGCTCTGGAGACAATTGGTGAGTATCTGAAGTAACCTTTGCATCTGTTATTTTAATTTCACTTATGATTCCAGGTGCAAGATTGAATACCCTCCAGAAATCGACGCCAAGATAAAGTTCTTGATCCAGACTAGGTACTAAGAAAAAGGTTATGATTCGTTTTAAGCTTTTATATTCTACTTCTAAGTTTATTTTTCCAATTATTGATTGCGCCTTACCATCGGCGGTTTTAACATTAGACATAAATGGTATAATTTGAACCTTAAGTTTATTAACTAAATGTTTGCATCCTTTTCCAAGTATACTAACACTTGCTCCACTATCAAGTAGACCTAAAATTTCCTTATTAGCTATTTTTACTTTAGCATAAGGCCTGGGATCGCCAGAGACATCTATTATAGTAGATAATAAGTTGCCTTTTATTTGTTTCCTTAATTTATATCTAAGTCTAGTTTTAAGTATTTTATTTTTAACTTTGCTTCCGAAAATTCTTTCTTTAGCTTCGTTATATTCCCTAATCCTAATATGTAAGGGTTTTACATAGCTAAACTTATTAATATCCTTCTTAACACTAAAGTCTTCATCTGCCTCTTTTGCAGTTCTCTTCAAAATAGTAACTCTCTTTTCATTACTATCTTTATTTGGTTCTTTATCTACTAAATTTGGGGATTCGATAATTCGGGTGGTTGTTTCGAACGCGATTCCCCCGTTGGAATCACGCTCTTCTGTCCGTTTTTCTGTTTACACTTAGGACAATTCGCGACTATAAAATTTTCTTCTCCACACTTGAAGCAGAAGATATTTTGCTTCGGAGATGGGCATTCCCAATATAAATGTCCCGCTACCTTACAGTTCCAACATGTAAGAACTTTATTAGGTGGTCTAGGCCGATTGTTATTAATATATTGCATAGCTGCGATATTATCTTCATAGTGCATCTGAGCATTATCGTCGTAAAAGATTTCGTTGGCATGTACTCTAGGAGCTGGCCTAAATTGTCTATTCGAATGAGAACTGTGTATAGGGAAAGTATTTTCTGCTTCCTTACACACAAACCTAAGTTGATCGAGAGAGAAAATTGACATTGGGTAAACCAAAGGACCTATCCTATCATTGAGATTACCTTTTACCATCTTGATCAATTCACTATCTGGTAACCATATTTTTAATTGTGATTTTATTTTCATAATAGCAGCAAAATACTTATCACAAGATTCAGATAAACCTTGTTTTCTATCCGACAATTCTCTTAATATTTGGTAATCTGACTTACAACTTCTATAATGAAGCAATAATGCTTCACGCATTGATGGCCAATCTGGTTGGTGATTGGTTTTATGAAATTGATAATACCAGGTTGCGGCATCACCTGTAAGTGTGAGATGAAGTTGTTTAAGAATTTCAGACCAAGGACAATTATATTGTTGTTGCAATGTCTCAAGCCGGAAGATAAAGTCTTCAACAGACAAGTTATCTGGTGTACCATCAAACTTCAAATTCCATCTATCAATTTTTATAACATCTTTATAGCTTCTATTATAATAGTTATTGTTCATTGCCATAGGACTTTGTTGAGAACTGATCATATTTCCGACTTCAGGATTATATGATGGGAATTGAACTTGAGGTTGCACTTCGGGATTGGGTATTAAACCTTGGATAGGCTTGAATGCGAAGGATGTTTGCGAAACCGCCGGAATGTTGGTTTGCTGAAAATTTTGAGTCGGTATCTGACTCTGTTGTTGAGGGTACTCGTAACTAGGATTTTGAGGAAATTGTTGCTGCTGTATCGGAGAAATAGTGGGTGGAGGTGGAGGTGGTTTTAATGTAGGATTATTAAATTGTTGAGGTGGGAAACTATTGCTGGATTGCTGTTGTTGGAATTGATGATTTTGATATGTTTGTTGGTTTTGAAGATAATTTTTCTGGAATTGAGAGTTATTGTAATTTGGTTGTTGCATGTTAATGTAATTTTGTTGATGGGGATTATTGAGATTCTGGAATGTTTGTTGTTGGAAGGGATTCTTTTGATAAACTTGTTGTTGGCTATTCGAATTTGCAATATTATGCTGGGGTTGTGAATTTTGTTGAAGGTGTTTTGTATTTTGTTTTGTTTGTTGAGTTTTAGATTTTTGATGTTGTGGATTCGGCTCTGGGGCCTTTTTATTTCCTGTAGGGTTTTGGAAGGTCTTAATAGGGGGTTCTTCTCTTCTTAAAGGAAGAGTTGCTTTATTGATATCGCTTAGAAATTCTAAAAAATCAGATCTAACAGTTTTCTGGACACTTTCGGAAATACTCGAACTTATTGTTCGCGAATAAGACTCGAAAGCATTCACTAGAGTATAATTAATGTACGCTTTTAAATCACTAGGCACTGAGCTAAATTCTCTAGTTTCAGTATTTGAATTTGTGTTCCCCTTTTCGGGAATATGAGTATTTCGAATCGTTTGGATACTGTGATCCGACTCTACGAAATCTGCACCTAAGCCGCTTAAACTACTATAGGTAGGAGCTCTTAACGAATTTGACTCCGATGAGGTATTTAGCGGTCCAATACCGGACGTATCATTTAAGAGATTATCATCTATATCTCGCGGTTGTGATTGTTCTAGCATTGGTTCCATATTTTGAACTGAATTTTCCATTTGGCTAACGCTTGCTTGTGGTGTTCGAGCAATGAGCGGGCGTGAATGTAAAGCATTATCCATGTCAACCAAACCTGGATTCTGACTGGTGGTTTGAGCGGTTGTAAAGAGGGGTACTTCGGTAGATTGAGGACGACTTAACTCACTTCGGCTTGCGCTATTGTTGTTATTGCTAACACTTGGAACGGATGTGTTGGGCGGAACTCTCGGACTTAGTCCAGTAAGTAACAGTTCTTGACCGCTTGGGTTTAACCTAGCCGATTCTCTAGAACCTTTCTTTTTGATTGCACCAGTTTTAGAAGACATTTTTTTTTTTTTGTATATAGTTCAAATTCGAAATGTATGTTTATATATATATATAAATATGTAGGTTTATTTTAAAATCAATTGTTTTGTGTGTTGATTTTATAACGACTTTCAGTGAATTGTACTAGACTGTACTAAATTACGAACAAATTTAAGAATTTATAACGTAAATATTATAAATTTGAAAAATAAGAAAAAATTTATTTCGAATTAACGAAACAGATGTAATGAAACGAAAATATGTAAATGTAACGAAAATGTTGTAAATAACAAAAATATGTAAATGTAACGAAAATGTTGTAAATAACCAAGAATTATAAAGTTTTAAAAAGTAATAATAAATTAATAAACGATAACCAAAGAAAAATGTAAAACCAAAAGAAATGTAATAATAAAATAAACAATCAAACCAAACGAAAAAATAACGAAATGAAAAGAAAATTGTTCAAACCAAAAAGAAATTATTTATAATAGAAAAAAACTAAGTAACAATCTGAGATAATTGTATAATCTGTTATTACATATATCAATACTATATAATAACAAATAATCGAAAAGCAAAAATAAAAAGATATTTGTTTTCAAAAAAAACAAAGATTTTTATGTTTTCGAATACAATATCAAAAACAAAACGAAAAAATAACAAGAAAAAATAAAGAACGTTTAAGTAAAGAAAAACAAGGCAATAATCGAAAATTATTGTTCACCTGTTATGTCCTAAACTTTATTGTACAAACAATAATAATAATTAATGAAAAAGCAGAGAAAAAAAATTATTTTCTAAAAAATAAAGTGTTTCGAATGCTTGATTTCAAAAAAAAACACAAGACAACAATAAATAAAGATCAGATATATAACTATATGGTGAGTCCGTAAATATAATTTAGACCAAAAGTATGAAAAGGTACAAAAAAAATGTTATTAGATTTAAGTAATCTTATTTACTTTAATAAATAAGAAAAATGCTTTTGAAAATGTAGTTTTATTTTTTTTAATTGGATGTGATTTCATATGTCATTTCGGGGATGCTTCAGGTAACTGATTCGGTGGTGAATGTTTTTGTCGGATACGGTGAGCTGAAACGACGGTGGTAATATGGGATTTTCGAAGACTGTCGGACGGACTAATGTTGAAGATTTTCCCTCTAAGTGGTAAGTAGGAACATAAAATAGAAACGAGAGACAAAAATTTTCGTTGCTATCCAATTGTATTCGCAATTCTATAATGGCCTGTGACCTTAAATAGAAGACATAATACAACTAGATAAACACACACACAAAAAGAGAAAAAAAAGTATTTGTGCTACTGTGCGACATTACGTCACCAAATACAGGTCACAAAACTTTGAAAGAAAACAAGACGATTGATTGAAAATTAAAAAATGAGAAGATAGAAAAGTAAAAATGTTGTTTCTTTAACATTAAAGGATGGGTATCGACAATCAAAAACAGATGGTAAATTGTTGTTGTTATCATCCTCTTGTTGGCTCGTCGCAAGTGAAAGTGGTATGTTGCAAAAATGAACTTTCCCGATCACGACATACGAGTTTCTGAGGACAATAACAAAAACAATTTGGAATGCTAAAATTGGGAATAAAGGTAAACAAAGACAAAGACTAACGTTGTGGGCGCCATTTGTAATGAGATGCCTTTTTCAAAAAGATAAGATTTTTATTTTGTTCTATACTTGCGGGCTGGCATGCTTGTTTGAGCACGGCCGTTAGCTCGCCGGAAACGGTGTGGGATCTTGCCCACAAGCATAAATTGTCACTCATTACATTGAACATATATCATGCCAAAAAAATTTCCTCAAAGAAAAGAGAAGAAAAGTAATATGACGGACGGACATTACCACTAGAGGGTGCCGGGGTGTTTTTCGGCTTGGCCTATCCCACCCTGCCTTGGAAGTCGTCGGCCGTAGTTTGACTCCCCCTTTACGAAAAGACTCACCTCGTTCACTGCTCACTTACCGAATCCTCACGTCACCATCAGCATCCCCTGAAAATAAACCGACTAGCAAGCCATCAAGCTGTTCGCTTGACTAATAATAAAGAAACTTTTGCTCATCTTATAACATTTACAAATAAACTTTATTAAGGTTTAGTTTCCAAATTAGGTTCAATCATATTTCTTTTTTTGAATTATAAATTTAAGATACATATATATATTGAATAAATAATAACGCCTAGTGGCGAGGAATTATATAACGTTGTCACAACCATCAACAACATTCACAAAAAAAATACAATTTTGATATGTATATATATATATATTTATAATATATATATTTATGTATATATATATCTTTTTAGATAAATATAAATTTTGCTTCCCTTTTCTCTTCACTTAAATTTCTTTTTCTCAAAGGGTGGACTGGCTACCCTACCTAAAAATGAGCTCACTTTTGAAGGAGGAGGAATCCGTTCCCGAGATCCTATTTTACATATAAGTTATAAAAAGGGAAATAAACTTTATTTCACCTCAGAATTAATTAAGCGTAATTAATTAAGTTCAAACTAAATTCCTCAAAACTAGCAGTTTTACAAAATTAAATTAACTATTAAAAATCACAAGAAATAGCAACAAAAAAAAACTGAACCGAATTGATTTAGGTGGTTAACCTTCTGGTGACCTTTGAATTTGAAAGGTTATCTTGTCTCAGGTTTCCTCTGTTGGAGAATTTTCGAGATTTAATAATTCACGGGAAATTAAATCGAATCGGCGATCACCACTACCTCGCTTGACGGTAGCAGGTCGTTTCAAATCGACTGGGTGATCGCCTGAAATAAAAGTTCCTACAGACAAATAAAAGTCGGTGTTAAATCGAATACTTTACACTGCGTATATATGTAGATATATAGATATATAGGCACAATATATTTCAAACACTTATTCAAACTAATATTGTAGGACTCACCGATTATTTTATCTTGGTTTTTTTTTTCTTTGCTTTTTCTTAAATAATCTCGTCCCTCCCCTGGTTCTGAGTTTTGTTTTATCTGTGTTTAATTAATCCTTATGTGTACATACATGTATCTGGGTATCTATGGTTGATTTAGCAAACTGGAACCACCGTCCGTCGTGCGCTACCCACTATGTTGTCTTACACCTTTTCACATAAAAATTAAATTAATTTAGTTAACGTATTCCGTCTAATATTTTTTTTTAAAAAACAATTACCTCAGTTTTTTTATAAATCTGGCTTAAAACAACTGCCCTTTTATTTTGAGCATAGCAATCAAATCAAAAATTTGTAATTTAAATTGAATTCAAAAAAAAAGCAAAGAATAGGAACGGAAGTAAGGTTTAACTTTGTCGGTTCGACTAGATAGCGCACTATGAATCGGCAATTTTTTAATTTTTGTTTGCTAACCCCTTTTTTTTCATTCCTCCCCAGTTCCGTTTATTTGCCAAAGCGGTTAAATCATCCTATCAAATCTTCCAATCACCGAAGTATATAAATCGTATTCCTACCGATTAAACACTAGACATTGAACGCACTCAGTTCTCCGAAAATAACCGGTTGGAAAGGAAGGAAGTTATCGATAAGTTTTATTAACAATTTTATAGAATGATTACTTCTATAGATATAATTCTTTATCCTAATACTATTTTAGGATCGTTAAAATCAATAATTCTATAACAATTTATCTTTAAAAGATAAAAATTGCTAGCAACTTTGGCAAGTAGAGCATTTAGACATGCAACAGCGACATCTGTTATTTGGTGACATATCTACCAATGGTTGGATTTACCGAATTTCTAAGCGCTCTCCATTTTAAGTGGCCATCATGAATTTGGACAGAGTAGGTCCACCGCTCATGCGTAGCGAGAGAAAAGAGATGAGCTATATTAGGCATCAACTGTCAAGTCTCAACAAAATTAAAGTAAACAAATAATAACAAACAAGAAGACGGCATGGAATTTGCAGTGTACGCATTTTTATTTCGGGATTTTTCAGATAAGTATTTAAAAAAAATCTTTTAATTTGAATTTGATTCTTTGTTTTTTCTTGTTTGTATAGATATTTAGGTAACAACCCAATCCGAGAAGGTTCAGAGGCATTAGCAGCGGATTACGAAGATTTCTACAATAAGGTAAGTGTTGTACATAGGTATGAAATTATTTCCTTTATAAAGCTGTATTATTCAATTTTTTTCAGGTGTTCACAACACTGTCATTTAACATTTTGAAATTACCTACAACGTTTTGAATTTTTTTTTCAACGTTTCAATTTTAATCAACGTTTTAATGTTTGTCTTGGAATTTCTGGATGCGTTCTTAGAGACAATGAAGAAGGAGCAGGCCTGTCATTAATGGAAATGTTTTGTATGGGGCGAATTCCTTCAACAATTAAATCTAATTTGTGAACACGATGTTCTTCCAGAATTTTATTAATTTTATTGTAAAGCTCCCATTGTGAACCACCAGACGATCCGATATGTTGCTTCTCATTCCTGCTACAATCGTTTAGTGTATGTATATAAGTTCAAAAATGGAAGAAATCATAGACACACCATATGGTGTATATATGGTGTGTCAATGGAAGAAATTACTAATCAAAATTTACTTATATCTGCTCCTCAGATTATGAATATTCGTTTTAATTTCTTCGGCGAAATTCGGTTCTTTTTTTTCCCACAAATCTAGGAAATACTGCTCATCAGTCAGAGAGTCAATTTTGCTATATTTGGTAATTGGTATCAAAATGAAGATATGAAGTTTCAGAAGAAAAAAATAATGTACATAAACTAGAACATCTCATTAATTTTTGATGTTTTAATGATGAAATCGTTTTCAATGAACAGCTGATTTTTAATTTATTAAATTGCTACAGAAGTATTTATTATTGGGCAGGTTCAGACGACATAAAGGACTTCATTTGCAGTCAACTTCATTCTTTGAACGTACATTTTGACCATGATACAACTAATAAGATAGCGCATTGCGCATGTAAGGTTTTGGCTGTCAAACTATCGTGACGTCACCAGCACGCAATTAATTGAAGAGAGCTAGTATATTTGGCGCAATTTCAATCTATTTTTTGTTGTGAATGTTAACGGAAGTGAATTTAAAATATTTTTAAATCAATAAAGTTATTTAAAGTGATATTGTTCATAATTTATACAAAAAAAAAAACATTTACTAATAAACATGGGTGTTTGTTCTGTTTTTGACTGCAACAATAACGAAAGAAATAAGATAACGAAAGATTCCAGTTTTCATACATTTCCAAAAGGAAATTTAAATCTCTCGAAGCAGTGGGTCTTGTTCACTAAACGCAAGGATAAAATTAATGTTCAGACTGCAAGAATTTGTAGTCTCCACTTTTTGAAAGAAGATTTTATAAACAATACAAAGTATGAAATGGGTAAGTTAATACAAAAAAAGTAGTTCAGAATAAGAATCAGAAATATATTTATATCAACAGGATTCACACGGTATCGGATTTTGAAACCAGATGCAGTTCCTACGGTTTACCCAAATCAACTGTCTGTAGCGTCTGAGCCTGACACATCAAAGCGTTCGAAAATAATGGAGATGAAAAAACAAAAAGAAGTAGTAAGTGGGTTGCTGGAAGTTCCCATTGAGCTCGAGCATGAAAATGTGCCTGAACAGCAATGCAAAAACGATAGCTTGATGGGAAATATTTCACATTCACATCCACAATTAGAACAAGCTCAACTTGATGCGTTATATGAACAATTGTAAGTACCTTATAATATTTGTAAGCATTTATGATAGGAACAAAATCTTAATCGTACTATCCATGCATTCTGAAATTGTATAAAATAATTTGTTTTCATAAACTTATTAGAAGAACCTTACGCGAAGAAAATGAGCAACTCAAAACAGAGTTAAGGACTAAGACCAGGAGGATAAATAATCTCACAATCTAATAATCGATTCATCTTAACAATATTCGCTTTTTCAGGAAGGATTTTTGTCGTTGTCAAAGTCGACAATAGTAAGCCTATTGCTTCTGAGCCAGAAGAAAATCTCCCATTTGCTTACGATGGTTTGGACAACTTGGCTGCCTACATTTGCCATCGTTTTAAAAACACCATACCAAACCTGGAACAAATTGAACCAGACGAAAGCCCTTGGGTAAATCACTTGGACGAAGGAGGCTTGTCTAAAGCAAATCCCACAATGATGGCTCACTTTGCTGCATTACAAAATGTTTTTAATGCCGTAAATGGAGAAGGTGAAGGCATTTACATCTGTCCAAACTACATCCAGCATTTACTTGAAGTTGCCGAGAAAGCAAAGATCAAATGCGATGAGAATATTATGAAGCTTTTCTTTCGTTGTCGCATGTACTTCCGAATGCGAAAACTAAACAGACAAATCACTGAAAGCAAACTGTCCAGAAAAAGAAAATACAAAAAAATTATTAATTAAATAAAAGGTTGAAAAACCACTGACTAAAAAAGACCATCATATCTTTTATTTAACCATTTATCACAATTTAAACAATCTTCCCAGGTAATTCTATGGAGAAAAATGCATCCGAATGAAAATGAAAAAAAATACACCATACTCTTCATTTACTTCGATTTTTTATTAATTTCTTTCACTCAAACACACAAATTTTCTTTAACTAACGAATAAACACAAATATTAACTATTTAAAACCATTTATCTAAATGAAAAATATTAGAAATATTAACATTTTATTATAAAAACAAAATATCCAAACAAATTAATGCCATTGTTTTGTTTTGATTTCACATACTGAATAATAAACGTCAAACTCGTTGAGTTCTTGTGACGTAGATGCGCAGAACGAAACAAAAATAGAAACCGGAATGCGCTATCTGTTTTAGTTGTATCATGCATTTTGACCAAGGCAATTAGTTAGTTTTTCAAGTGTCATGAATTTAAAATTCAGAACTTTACTTCACAAACCTCTACTTCAAGTTCATAGTACAAGAACTACCAAAATCATTATTTTCTACAAAACACTCCTCAGGCAAGCTACAAGTCCATCACGATTTGTATTTTGTATTTTAAAGAAATATTACTTATTTCTTTTCCAAATTGACAAGGAACCCTTTTACAAAAAATATTAAACGGAGTTTTGCAGAAAATAAATAAATCATAGATTAATAAAGTTCAGCTTTCAGTTGTATGAACAAAATATGATTAATTGTCATTTTGACAGAAGTAGACTTGTCAACTTTCCAATAAAGGATGTCTTAATTGGAAGGCAATTTTTTTTCAGCTGGCCAATCAGATTCTAGAAACTTGAATCACTTTCAAGTCCCTTATGTCGCCTGAACCTGCCCATTATCTTTGCATTTTCAACTGTCAGTTTTCCTTCCAATTAGGTTATTTGTCTCCGATGACAGAAATTTTTAATGAAAGCTATACAATGTGTCAAAAAATTCCAATTAATGGTTTTATTTCAATGATAGATGTAACTTTCCCCTGGTTTTTTAAATCCAGTAGGTTTAGGGTAGATTTAGCTCTACATTTTAGATAGAAAAAGTGGAAGCAGTATTGTAGATACAATCCTAATAGAAAACCCAGTGCGGGTAAAATTCAGAACGAGTAGTAAGGAAACAAATCTGTGCTTTAATCAATAAAATCAAACAGAGCACCACGTCAAGTATAAAAGTAAAAAACAAAAACAAACACAAAACACCAACAAAAAAATTATTCTGGAAATTCCCTAAGCTAGACTAAATATAAAACTGCGATAGTGCAATAGCAATTATTATTCACACATATTTCGATTACATTGCACGTTACAACATCAAATAAGACAAATTTCCAATGTTCGGTAAACCCCCGGTAACTGCTCTTCAAGAGTACTGTGCAAAAAAAGGAGTTGGCCTTCCAAAGTACAATTGCATGGATGCCAACGATGGTAGCAAGTCGTTTATGTGCTCTGTAGATGCCTTGGATCGCACATCATACGGCAATGGGCGTTCCAAACAAGAGGCCAAACATGATGCCGCTGCAAATCTAATTCAGGACGTCAAGCTAACACATCCAGATATACTCTTGATACCTCAGGCTCCCCATGAGGCCATTCCAACCACAGATGCAGTTATTACTTTGCGGGATATTTGCGTTCAACAAAATCATCCACTTCCTGCATTTGATATTATTCAACAAGCTGGTCCTGCTGAAGCACCCGAATTCACTGTTCTCTGCCAATTGGCTACAATTAAACGATATGGTGTTGCCAATACTAAAAAAGCAGCCAGACAAAAAGCCGCTTTGGAAATTTTAAAAATTGTCCAATCAGTAAGTTCGATGCTCAAATCTTAATTTTCGTTGACATTATAAGACAACAAACTATACTTACTAGGTTTCTCGATTGGATGAAGGTCTTCAGGTAGCTTCCATGGAAACCCAAATCGTAGACGGCGAAGAAAATCGTTATAAAAAATTGAAAACTTACCGTGAACTTACTGAATCTGGAATCGATGACAAACCTGGTGAATTACTATCGGATCGGCATTTTTTCTTTGAAAAGTTTAACGATTCTTTAAGAAAAGAAGCCAAGCGCATACTTAGCGATGATACCGCTTTTATAAGTCGTATAGAACGTGTGGGTGACTTGTTTCGGGCATTGAGTATTAAGCCAACCAAAACAATTTTACCATCTACAGCATTGGAAACCCTTTATTTCTTAGAATTGAATTTGGAGTATGATGTATGTTTTGCTGGCAATGATGAAACTATTAATGCAGATGTAATAGAGTATTTTAAACATATGATATAGTAACATTTTTAACTGTTTCAAACAGTTTTAAACATTTGTAAAGCTTTTATTTTAACATTATTTTCTGAAGTATGATGTTAAAATCATATTTTGTATTCATTATATCCTCAAATTTGTAATAAATTAATCTCTGAATAAAAAACAAGTATATTTTAAAAAAAAGTGTTTAGATTTTTCTTCACTATTAAAAAAAAGAATTTTTGTTCTTTAGTTTGGGAAATCAATATAACTTTTGACCTTTATTAAGTAAATTTAAAACTGGGGTCGCAAAATAATTGATTTTAAAAATTACCTTCATAAGATCAACACACGATTTCACTAGAAAAAAAATGTATTTACAATCACTAAATGTAACTTTTCAACAAAGGAGATCTTGAGTCCATTATTGACAGCTTGGAAAACAAAAAAAGTGCAGGAAGTGACGGCATAGAAGCAGGAATTCTTAAATTCGGCAAAGAGTAACTTATCCCAATACTAACAAAGCTTTTTAATGCTATCATTAGAACTCAACAAATAAAAAGACAAACTACAGACCAATAAGCTTAATATCAACAATCTCATAAACTTTTTTTTAAAGCATTATAAAAAGAAAGAAGTTAAAGACAAACCTTCAGATCATGACTCAACTCATAGAAAAGTATATAGAATAGGTACAACAAACCACTATAATTCCTATTTAACACTTATCCGACTTTCATCTAAACTTTGATGAATTTGTACTAATATAACAATATTGTAAAATTAAAAAAAGCAAAATCGGACGTGAATGCATGATAAAAAGTTGGTTTCGCGACTTGGAGACCCCATTTCTCCGGCTCTCTTTTCATCAGTACTCGAAGATATTTTTCACAAGCTTAACTGGACCAATAGATTTGGAATAATCATATGGGAAGAGGGACTGAACAATCTGACATTGTTTGGCTTTCCGAAATACTAGAAGTTATGGAACAACTTTCCACGAAATGTAAAATACATGGAGCAAGAATGAACCTTAACAAAACCAAAGTCATGACGGACCACATAAGGAAGGACATCTCGCTTGAAAAAAAAAAAATTGACTTGGACAACTGAAATCAACACGAATATTTGGAAGCAGCTTTAGAATATAAAACAGATTTTAGACTCAAAGGTTGGAAATGACACAAATGACACAAAAATACATCATGGACTCCACAACACTTTCTGTCATTAAATCCACTCGACAAACTTAGAAAATGGCAAGTAAAAATTGAAAGGCGATTACTTAATGTAAGGACAGTTCAATGAATAAGAATCGAAGACATCAGAAGAAGAACTACTATTCCAGCTTATATATTTTCAAAAGCTCATAATAACTTAATAAGATAACCATGAGGGTTATTCATGGATTTAAACTAAGCAACCAATTGCAATTAATTGTAAAAAAAACTTCTTAACGCACTGTGGACAAAATATAAGCGGTCAAGACCACAAATTACATTTGTCGTCAACGTTACAATTTTTTCCTGCTGTACATTCCACATTAGGTTTTAAAATATGCCATCCTAAAAAATAAAATAAATAAATAAAAAAATATAATAAATAAAACCAAAAATGTTTTTTTAAAGGCTAAGTTAAAAGACAACATATCCCTTAACAATAAATTGTTTGATGATTTTGCAAAGTACAAATCTTAATATTTAAGGTACAGTTAAAATGATTGCAGTATCTCACTTCATTTTTATAATTTCTCATCAGTTATGAAATGACTTATGGGCCTTTATTTAACTCTATCCGATGTTTTGAAAAACCTTGAATGTAATTCCTTTATGATTTTGAGTAATTCGGTTTAGAGTTAAATTTTAGTACTGATTCCAAATCCAAGTTTCGATTCTGGTTATATGGCTCAAACCCGTTTTGAACATTATTTTTATATTCTTTCTCTCAATATATTTCAAACACTTGATGTTATAACCTGAGGGCTACGATAATTTATGGCAAAAAAAGACTTACAACAAATGAGGATTTTTTTTTTTTAATAAATAAGATACTGAAATTATTTAAACGGAATATTGAAGTAAGGGATTGTGATTTCTAAAATCATAACATCAAAACTTCATGAATTTACACAGCCTCTAACAGGTTTTTTTCGAATTATAAAAGGTTGTATCTCAAAAACCTGACGTGATAGATCAATATTGAAGTCGAAATTGAACTAAATCAATCAAAAACCTTAGAAAAAATTTGATTTGATTACCACCTATGTACATCTTTTTATAATACTCTACTCACATTATTATTCACTTTTTCCGAATTATAAAATGATAAATTTGAAATGAGGCAATTAGGAGAGGAAGGAGAGGGGATTTAAAATCGAGTACAGGTTGGTAGCGGGGGGGATTTGGACTTTACAATAAGACAATGCTCCTATCTGTACTTGCAGGGTTGTTAGATGTTGGATTCAATCAGAAAACGTTGGACATTTGCCATGGCCATCATATTCACTGGACTTAAACATAATTAAAAACGTTTAGTCATGGCTATCTTGTAATGTTTATGAAGGTGGCAGACAATATGAAGACAAGGTCACCTTAATGCAAGATATTCGTGATGCCTGGTCCCAAAATTTCCTATGGTTATTTTATTTATTTAATAAATGTAATAAAAACATTTTAAATAAATATTGTTAGACAATAAAATTAAACATTTGTTAATTGTTTCTAAAACTTTGCATGTGGCCACATCCTAGTGAAGCACTTTTTATATACCCTTTTTTAAGTAGTTCATTTTTTGATCTTGTTGAATTCCAACGGTAGTTTCCAATTAATCTCTAATTTTATAATGAAGAAATATGTATACGTACCTGTTTATATGAAGTAAACGTTTCAGGGTACAAGATTATTGCACTTGATAATTCAAAGGCATTTGATAAAGTTTGGCATCAAGCTCTCTTATCGTAAATGCGTCCATTTGGTATTGATGAATCAATTCAAGTAGTATTGGACAGGTTCAAATTTGATACCCGCTGGTGTGCCACAGGGCTCCGTTTTGTGTTCGACACTCTTCCTTATTTTTATAAATGATCTTTTATCTGAAACTTCTAATACACTAAATTTTGTTCGCTGATGACAGTACCCTTAGCTTTTCATATTAGTTTTTAGATTCTCGTACTGCTCTTCGGATGTGGACTAACAACGGCAGTGTATGATAAGCTCATAAAATTCCGATCTGTTCAATGGTTAATCAAAAACCGTTTAGAATGTAATACTTCGAAAAATGAATGCTATCTACTGTTCCAGAAGTGTAACTCTCCCCCAATGTCACTATCCATGGGTGGTAATTGCATCGACGAAACTAAACAGCTTTCAGTTTTAGATATATGTACATATATATGAAGTCGACAAAAACGCTGTTTAGGTTTTACCCGACGACGATGCAAGAAGTTTTTTACCCCTTCTGATCTGGCTATATCTTAATTATTCGTCCAAAACTTGAGTATAATTCTCATTTTTGGGTTGGTGTCCCAATAACGTACTTGAGTCTTTTGGATAGAAATAAAAAGAGAGCTTTTAAAATCATAGAGATCGTTCTCTTACCGAGACATTTGGTTCTCTTATACACAGCCGCAAAGTCTCATTCCTATCATTGTTTTATCGATATTTTCACCAACAATGCTCTAGTTTAATAGCCAGTTGTATTCCTCCCTCAACGCTAATACCCTTATTTCTGGGAAAGATCATCAGTTTACCCTTGAGCCCAATTTCGGACGTATGGTTAAGATAGGCATTCTTTCTTTAGCCGCACTACACGAATGTGGAATGCTTTACCAGGCTCAATTTTCCTGTCCTGTCCTCCCTTCCTAATTGCTCGCACTGTGTTAGTGTGTTTAATCATTGTAAGGGTGTTCATAACCCCTTAAGTGTGCTCTCAATATAAACAAATAAAACTTGGAATGGCAATTAATTAACTTTTAAATCTTACAGTTGTCTTCAACAAAAAGTCAAAATGTATTATTTTTAGCAGGGCGCCCTACAAATAAATAAATTATAACATTTCTTTTTTTTTAAGAGAGAATATTCTTTAATAGTTTCATGGAACTTAGCTAAAAACGATCCCCTGACCTAATCACATTTCATAGACTTTATATAATTTTCGTCTTTATTTCTTGAAATTGGTATGTTTGTTTTATTATATCTATTATTACAAAAAAAAATAACACTCACACACAAATTCGTTGCAATATTGGGTGCGACAAATTAAAAAATAATGATTTTAGAATAAAGCCAATATATGTATACGTGTCGTTATTTCTTTTTTATATTTGTTTTTAGTTTTAGTTTTTTTTTTTATTATTAAAATAATAAATAAAATTTATATATAAGTAATGCTATTAAACTTAACCTAAATCCAAATCATATCAATTTTGAGTGTGGAAGTTTGCATTAGGTGAATACAATAATTTGTTTTATTCAACTTATTGTTAATAAGCATTATGTCTTTTGTATGAGGAATGGAATTTTTTTTTTTAAACACACGTTTGAAGACTCAATTTTGTAGTATTAAAACTAACATCCCAAAATTTCAGCAAAAAGAAATTTAGAAAATATTTTTTAACCTTTCCAACATCCAAAAACGATTCGTCGTTTAAAAGGTTAACAACGACGTTAATGATATATCCTATCTATATTATTGCAGATTTTTACAAAATTTAACAATTGATCCAATAAACATCTATTACTTGTCGCGAAATCATGCATGATATTGAAAATTATTAACACACTTGTCCATTGAAATGAAAGTCTATTTACTTTTACCACAGCCCTCATCTAAAACGAATTTAATTTTTAAACTAAACGAGACATCGATTTTATTCATTGTACTCGTAGGATAAAAAAGGAAAATATTACATGGATTTTAAATTAAACCTTTTAACCGTCTTTACTATACTTTTGAAGCCATATTATTGACTTGCATTACAAACAAAATTTTATTGCCATTTAAATTAAATTTACGAACAACTTAAAATTCGAAACCCTTTTAAACTAGTACTGCTGTTAAAATAGTTTAAAGGCAAGTCATATTGCTGCGACTACAGCAGTCCTAAAGGAAACTACATATCACAGAAAGTTTGTTTTTTGAACTGAAAGCCTTTATATGCATTCACTACTTTCTGTTCTTTTTGTTGACTTGTTTTTTTTACTAGAAGGACATTTTAAGGAAGTCCCAAACACAACAATTCCGAGCGGCACATGCAAAATAAAAAATACGATTCCTCATACAACGACAAGTCCCCCTAGTAAACAATAATAGTTCATTCGAACTTGTATCTGTTAAATTCTGTTAAGGATTTTCACACCATGATAAAATAATTAATGATACAAGTGACAATTTGTATACATCGGAATCGTCGTGGATACCGCTTTTGTATGTATATATTTGTGTTATTATTATCATTATTTTTTTTTTTCAATTTAATTCAAAAGGAAAACATTTTTGTTTTATTGTTTGTAATACACATTCGTGCTTTTATGAATATTTTAACTTTTTTTCGTCTTATATGTATGTTTATTATATTTATAACAAAATGAAATTGTTCCTTTTAATTCTGTCGGTTATTTCTGAATCAAAACTAGCATTCTTTTAAATTTTAAATTTAATATAAATACGTGTATATAGTATTTTTTTATTTAAGATAGTACATAATTTGTCTGCATTTCTGTATATTACAGGATGACTTTTGAGTTTTGCTTTTGATATTTTTTCAAACTTAAAAAAGCTTCAACTTGAAAGTCGTCATGCAAAACAGACTTTTTAATTGATCTTTTAGTTTTAGTGTTTTGTAATTAATTAAAATGGAAAGAATCATTATGTATATTTATATTTGTGAAGGTTTGAAAGTAGAACAAAAAACATTTTAAAAAAATAGAAAGTTAAAACAATTATAAAACAAAAGGAGACTTCATTAAGCAATAATAATTACTCTTTGTCGTTATATAATAAATATATAATATATATACATATATATATTAGGATATATAAACATGTATATATACTGATATAAACTTATAAAAGCTGTGAATAGGTATTTTATTTTATATTATATTAAATTGATTTAATCAAAGTCATATTCTACATTGCCGTCTTCGAAAGCCATAACATTCGATGAAGAGGTTTGACCTGGGTGTGCCGGATCTGTTGATGCTGACGCTACTGATGTTTGCGCAACTTGTGCTGATCCTGATGATGCTGGTGGTGCTGATGTTGGCCTTGGTGGCTGAGGTGCGTGACGTGAGTTGGTTATTCTAGCAGTCGGGGTAGATGATCCCGGCTGTGAGGTCAAGGTTACGGATACAGTTGCGGTAGGCATCGACAACATGGGTATGGGCATCGCCATATCTGGCAATCCTCCGGATGTTGATGCGGTAGCACCATTGTGCATAGAGCAGGCAGGCTCTAATTGCAGTGACTTTCGGCAAATAGGGCAAGTACCATGTAAATCCAACCATGGTACTATGCAGTTTTCGTGATATACATGCAAACAGGGTAGCTTCCTAACGGCCTCTTGTAATTTAAAATCTTCCCAACACACAGAACATTTGAGTTTTTGTTCGACTTCGGTTTCGCTTATTTCTACTGTTGGAATTTCGGCAATTTTTTCTTTTGGTAAGGGCGGCGGACCAGATGAATCCATGTGATTTAAAAGTTGAGTAACAACAGTATCGATACCTTCACGACCCCAAGCATAGTCACCGGGATTGCCCATAAAAAACATTTGTGAATTTCCACCAAACGGACCATCTTCGCTGCCAGATAGGGAACTGAGGAAGTCCAAGAACACATTGTCAAGTCTATGAAAATTGGTTTGCCTTTGGCGGCCAGAAAAATTGCCACTGCCGGCAGCACCGCGTCTATTGCGACTGACATTACTTATATTCCCAATGCTGCCACTGCCAACAACGCTTGCATCACCATTAGCATCAATCGATATTTCTAGCTCCCGCGGTCCATTCAATGTTAATGGAGGCATTCCGCGGGTCATTAATAAAGTTGCAACTAAATCATTCATTCGACTATTGGGCGAATCCGAACGAGGTGGGTCGTTAGATGGCTGATTCTCGCCGGTACTTTGACCAGATGCTGATGACCCACTCGCCGTAGAGTCACTATTAACTCCTGCACTACTACCGCCCACAGGAGTCAATGGAGGAAGTTCCTCAATAAACCCACCAGCGCACAATGGACATGTGTAATCATTGTTGAATATGTTGATTTCTAGATTACACATATGACAGTAGAACCTACTAGGGGGTGAGGTTGGTTCTCCGACAACTGCTTCGGCCATACTTTTTGCTTTCTTGCAAAGGCCCCCGGTTGTCTCGACAATATTTTTCCTTCCGTGACGTTGCTAAGGTTTTTGGAAATTTGAATGCGCTGGACTTTGTTATTTATTTTATTAATTTAAAATTAAACTTTATTACAATCCGAAAGAAAAATTGAAGAAAAAATAAAATTCTTTTTATGAGCAATACACGATGAAGGGTGTTTAGTTTATTAACTGCAAATTGTAGCGAAAAGTTCCGAAAATAAACCCTCTGTCGAAATGAAATGTCAACGTCGCATTGATGGTACGATGACATCCAATCAAAAAGTAGAATGAAAGTGGGTTTACATGGATCTGTATCTGCACAATGCAGAAAAGCAGATATATGATATTATGTAATGTATGTCAAATCCGAAAGTGATAAGTGATAACTCTTTTTTAATTCTTATAAAATACTATAGCTTTTTGACAGTCTTCACGAATGTGTAATGAAATAAATCAAAAAACCTAACAAAAACTAAAAACAGTTAAAAAAAATCGAAAAATATCTTCAGACTCGCAAAATTTTGAAACGATTTAGTAAAATGGTAAAGCCGTTTTTAGCAATTTACTGAGCTTATAAGATGATTTATGGCACCTTTAGCTTTTAGTAATTTGCGATGACAGTTTTAGTTGTCAGCTGTCAAATTGCGACAAAATAGAAAATAGATCTATTCGGGAGTTGAGCTCGAGCTGACGATATTTACGATCTAAAGCGAAAACATTTGTTTCTATTCAATGTGTCAAAGTCGGTACTAACGAACGCGTGATTGTGATTTAAGTATAAGAAATATACTGGCTTTGTAACAATAGCCGTTTTTTATTGGTAAATTTATACGCAGCGCAGCAAAATCTTACACACTAAACAACAACAAAGAAATAGTGCGGATAAATAAGGCAGCAATAATAGTGCATATAAATAGTTCAGATAAAGTTTTGGAATGCTTGGAATAGAATGACACTTCATCCAGTTCCAGAAATATTTTTTACTTAAAGGTTGGCAGGATTTTATTATTTGGGGATGCGTTCGTATTTTTCTTGTGCTCTGTTTTCACTAGAATAAAAATAAATTGGTTTGAAATATTAATCTACAATTAGACTGTCAACGTAAATATTCAATGCGTTGACTTGACATCACCCAAAAATAATCAATAATTACAGTGCTATCTCTAAATTTATTGACGTGTGATGTGTGTTAGGATTCGCCCAAAACCAAAGCGAAACATTTGATGCGAAAACAAAACTTTCGTCATTGGTCGGGTTTAAAGGCTCTCCCAAACCAACGCGAAAGTGGCACATTCGCCGACGCGGCATTGTTTATTTGTCATTTTTGTTATCATTGTGAATGATTCGCCCGGATTCGCTTCGCGTCAGTTATCGCGGTGTAAGTTTATTTTGAGAAGAGAAAGTTTAATTGTGGCGCTGAATGTTTCGCGTTGATTTGTCCCCTTTCACCCAGGAAAACTGAGTTGCCAGCAACTGGGAGCTTGTAGACAAGACGGGCTTACGGGGAAGGACAAAATCTCGCCTCACACTCTTCTTTTGGCTTTTAGTGCCTGTCTACATTGGATTTTTAATGCTGGGTTTTATTATGTTCGTTGTGTACATACTATGAAGAGAAAATCAATCTGCACATCCCTATCGCATACCCTTGAAATCTATCTATCTTTCACTCATACAATACAAAATCTTTCATGTTGAATCCAAGAATATTGTTTGCATTTGGGCTGTAATCTACCCATCTCTCTCTTTTTCACTCACATAATCTACCTGTCTCACTGCTTGCACCTAACATTAAAAATTAAATGTGGACAGGCACTCTTATGTCATTTCAATCTTTCAATTCATACTCAACTCTATTCTGACTGGACCTGCATGTACACATTAACTTGAACTCTTATTCAACTTTACATAAAAACAATAATAGTTTTTCAACACATCCCTTGAGTACGTATTTTCAACAGCTGATCTTGACATAAGTATGATTGCACAGATACCAACTTGAAGATTTAAAATAAAAGTGCATATAATAGTGAACATATGTTTTATTCACACTTTCCATTACTGCACTTACTTTCCATTACTGCACTAGCTAATAATTTACCAATAAAATACGCCTAATGTTAACAATAAGAAAAAATCGTAAGCCATATGTCTAGAACAGTTTATGCATTCCGAATTATTGATGCATTGTTATGTTGCTGTGATCAGTTGTTCAGAATATAAGAAGAAGATGTCTCTGTTCCGAAATAAACGATCTCTTAAACTGAATCTGCCTTGGTTAATTTATTAAGTATTCTATGACGTTAACGATCCTTGAGACTGGAGAACCTGACCTGTTTTCGGGTAGTCACGATCATTGCATACGATATTGGTTAATTGAACTGAAGATGTTGCGTCAAAAAAGCAATGATTTTGTATTCTTCTTTATTTAATAAACAATAGTTACTACTAGTAGTCCATATCTGAGTCATTTATTGTCAAAAATGGTCGAATTTTAATAAAAACTAACGAAAAAAGTTAAAAATCTTGAATTAGTTATTTTTTTAAAGAAATTTTCTAGAAATCCAATTAGCTCAGTTTGAGATGAGCCATAAGTTTGAAACTTTTTGCAAAAAGGGAGAAATATAATAAAAAAATATAGGGACAAACATTCGGGTTAAAACTTAAAAAAATTCCTTTAAAATTATCATTCGCTTGAGAAACTTGCCTTAAATTAAACAACAACAATTTGTGTTATGGTGATAGATATCTTTCATTTCAAGAAAAATCATTTTTTTTTACAACCATTCACATCCTAGCTCATTTTTTTAACTACAAATTTTCAGTTATCCTAATTGGTCATATTTGTTAAATTTATAATTTATTACTCTTCGCTTTTAATATCTAAGGTATCATTCTATTTCAAAAATAGTTTTTGTCTATTTGCGTTCACCGTTATAGCTGAACCACAACCACAATTTTGGTCGCACCGGCTTTTACAAATCCAATAGACACAATGGACTCTCGTGAAGCAAACTGTCCTTGGGCTTTGCCTCCGTTTCAGATCATAACGCCCGAATAGATCTATTTTCAATTTTTTTGACAGCTGAAAACTGAATTGTCATTGCAATTTTGTTTGTTTTATTTCTGAATTTGTGTCTAGCAGCAGTGTCTTCCTCTCTGTGGTTAAACTTATAAACAACATAAAAGAAATAAATCAAAAAAAATGGAAGCAAACTTTCTTTTTAACGTCAGAGGTTTGACGCTAAGTTACGTTTTGCAAATTCTGAGGTCGCGTTTTATGCACACACATCATGCAATTCATATAACATTCTTATCCACTCGCATCTGCTCCAAAATTGAATTTGTAATTAAATTCTAAGCACTCTATTTACCTTGCCGATTCCAGAAACTGATAAATAAGTTCAGTATAGATTTGTAGTTATTTTTGACACACTTGATATGGTAGAAATGTAAAAATGGCATTGGATTTCCCTCGCAGCCCATTCATCAGATTCTTTAATAGATGTGTAGATTTTTCATTCTTTTGATTTGCGATTTGTACGACACTGTCATTAAACATGCCCATTTAAGGTTGTTAGATATTTTACTCACTGAACTCTTTCACTTCAAATGAACCTTTCGTTTTCTGAGCAAATTTTTGACATAACAGATGTGAAAAAAAAAATACTAAAAACGAACCAAAATTTGTGTCACCGTCAATCTAAAAGCCGAAAAATCGATTTTGTTTAGAATAAATTTAAAAATTGAATCATAACAAAATAGAATGAATTATAACGCAAATAAAAAATTACCTAGACAAAACTCTTCATCATCAGCTGGCACACCTGGTCATGGACAAGGACAGGGACAGGCACAGGCACAAGCGCAGGGACACAACGAGAACCCACAACAACCCAACCAAGTCCACAACGATGATCTGATTTCTGAAATTTCAGATATTATGAGAAGCTTTGGTGATTGTGATCAACCTAGAGAAGAAAGTGTTAAACTTGTTGAACAAATTCTCCAACAGCAATTGCGTGGAATATTCCATGAAGCAACAATAATTTCTATGCGTCGTAAAAATGCTGCTTGCCCTTCGCAAGCCGACTTTGAATTCTTGATGCGAAACCATCCGGTGAAAATTGCTCGGATGCGTAAACATTTAAAAGATATGAGGATATTGAAAAAATTTCTTAGTATTCGCACTCGTCGGCCACAGGATTCATTGGAGGAGTTCGAGAGTCAAGAATCAGAAGACGAACTAAGCATTGAAATCCCCGAAAAATTCGATGAGGAACGAACGAGACGCTTATTCCGTGCCGACCGTATATCCCAGATTCTAACCGGCCAGCAATATCATGAGTTTAATGAGGCACGTAAGACTTCTTTCTATTGTCGCCATGGAGAAAAGATCAAGAACAAATTCCACAAGTTCTTAGACCTTCCGCAAAATTTAACCATCTCAAATACTTGTATGAATATATTGGCATATTTTTCACATGAAACCATAGCTGTTATCGTTGATTATGCTATCTTAACACGTTTAAATTCGAACAATCGTGTCACCGAACCGTACAGTAGGGTAACTTCAACAGGAGCATCGTCAGCAATGCTTCACATTTGTCCAGAGGTTAGTCAGGGACGTGGACAAGAAGCTGTTAAACCAATAACAGTACAGGAAATCAACGAGGGCATACGAAGACATCGACAGATGACTTCAAAGAAAATTGGCTTTTATAGAAGTACAATTGACTGCGATTTTAAGCGATCTTTTCTAGCCATTTAATAGAAGATTAGTCGTATTTTTATTTATTTAATTATTAAGATTTCAACACAATAAAATAAGTATTGTACCTTATTTTTCTTGTTTTATTTTCGTGGATATGAACATTCGCAAAATTCCTAAATCAGAGTCTCATCTAATTCAAAAGCAGTATTTTATATTATTTGTAAATACATAATTGGTATCAACGAAAATCTATAGTTTGAGATTAAAACTCATATATTTCTTAAAAATAAATTTCTTACTAGATTTTAAACAATTTATTTAAAAGAATAAAATATTTACAATGCAACAAATTAAACCGGATATAACTTTTTAGTTTTAGCACTTTCCGCTACAGCATCCTTATGAATTTGTGTTTCTTCGTGTTGTTTCATATGATGTTGAAGTCGAAATGCCTTATCACAATATTCACATCGATAGAGCTTTTTGTTTTCATGTATAAGCATATGTTTTCGCAGTGAGCCTGTATAAGCAAAGGCTTTGGTACAAATACTACAAACAAATGGTTTATGTCCGCTGTGAACCCTGCAAACAAAATGTAATTCATATATTCTTCCCCATTACAAAGTAGGTATAAAGAAGGCAAATTTCAATTTAAAAAAAAAAAACATAAATATAATTTAGAACTTAACATATTTTTAAATTTTTGAACTTAACTTAGCCGAAATTTAAACTGATAATGATGGAATGCGAGTAGACCCGGATATGACCATGGATTAGAAAATGGAAACGGAGAAAGAAAAGATAGACAAAGAAAGAAGACCTAAGAAGGTGGAAGAGAATGCGCAGCCGTCCGCTGCGAGGGTCGCGGCATGCTTGCAGTGCTAGGCTGAGCTCGCCGGAATGGGGGACCTTGGCCTCGCGAACGGACGTCCTCCTATTTCAAAAACATATATCATGCCTGGGGTGAAATCGGCTAAGGTGATTGTTGATAATCGACAGTCAAAATAATCGAATTTGATCTATGTATGTAAGGTGATAGTCAAATTGATACCTAAAAAGCTGTCACAAGAAAATGTGATAGTCGTTTTCCTACAAATATGTCGTTTCTGAATAGAGCTACCAGACGCTTACAAAAAACGAATGGAAAATTTTTTCAGTTACCTTTTTTAGGTACAAAAACACATTCCTGTGACCGACAAAGCTTATGACATTCGAAAAATTATATTCAAACAGAGCCAATTTCATACTTTTATTTAGATATTTTATAGGAATCAATTTAAAATTTCACCAAGGCAACAATGAATTTTGACAATTTGAATCAGAAATTGTTCAATCGAATTGAATTGAGTTGAATTGAATCATCTTACACAGACGGAATGAAAATGATAGTCAATTTGATTATCAAAAAAATGATAGTCAACTATCACCTTAGCCGATTCCACCCCTGGAGAAATCGAAAAACCTAAAAAGCGATACCACCACTGGTGATCCACCACATTTGAGGGCTGCAGGTGACGGCGCAGCTTGACCTAATATTCCCACCCCTCCGTGGAATCCGACAGGCCGTTGGAAGTCCGGATTCCCCTTGACTGAAAATCCTCTAAATGGTCATCATCAAACCTGAAAATGTCATTTTCGCCACTTCTCCTAGCTTACCACCTGGAACAACGCTTCAAATCTTCATTGAGCTATCGCTCAACCCAAAAATCACAAAAATTCGATTTGTTCGACATAAAAAGTCATCAAAATTATCATTTATTGATGCAGGAATTCCTCACAGCCAAATTTGATTGATATTACATCAACAGACAAATTTAATAAACAAGAATTTTTTGTTATTTAAGTTAAATTAATTGAATACAATAATAATAATCGAAAAATTTAAGAAATTATAATATAAAAATGGTTATTTATACATACAATAATAAAAAAAAAATATCAACAAAAATATTAAAACACCAAAAAAAAATCTGGAAAATCTACCGGTTTTCCCTGGCAGACAAAACCCTCCCCAAAAGTCTCGCAATTACTTGTTTGTTGTATCACTTCACACCTATAAAAACAAGTCGAACACCCTTTGTATCCTACCTACAAATAGAGCTATATGTGTGGTTCGTATCTAGGGGCAAAATCTTGCTTCCCACGAGCGAGATTGGAAAGCATTCCTCCACGGATTCTTATCAACTTGCCGGTTAAAATGATTTTCCACACTCTTTTGTGGCACGCAAAAAATTTTAAAATTAAGACAATAACTTTAAATATTATATAAGAAAAATTTACAAAATGGACGTTAATATTTCGCTTGACGAATGAAATTTTTAACACAAACAAAAATATAAATGCTTCGGACGCTCTTGCGCGTCGCTTCGCTCGACCCCGCGCTCTTGACTGAGGTTCGCATGCTCTTTTGAAGGGAATTTTAAGCTTTTTGCTTGAGTTCAGGAAGATTTGAGCTAGAAGAACTTTTATCTGGAGCGACTTCGGTTTTCGTGCGTGGCAGCACACTGTACGATACGTCGTGCGAATTGGTAAATCTTCGGTCAAAATCGGCTCAGACTTCGAAAAGATTTGGTTTCTCAAAAATTTGTGTTTGGACCACAAAAAAAACTATATGTATAAATAGAACAAAAAAAAGCCCGAAAGGGGTGTCGTTCTGCGGCTTGCCGCCGGCACCTTACTTGGCACCCGGAGACTCCGCGATAATTCTTAAGCCGCCGCAGTTGTTTTAGCCTGTTCGCTGGCTAAAAACATCGCGCCGCTGTTTGCACGTTCAATTTCACCACGGTCGGCGTCGTCCAGGCCAAAACAAACAAAGTTTGTGTAATTTTTACTGTCTTGTTGTCCCCACAATACCTATTTATTCGCGTTCGACACATTTTTTTTTGTTGGTTTACATAAATAATGTATCATTATGTATATTATCATTATGTTACTCATTTTTTTTTGTTGTTGTCACTTATCGTTTTAATTTCCCTATATTTATCGTGCAAAAATTATATACATACATGTAAAACACAAACAAAAACTATAAAAACACTAATAAACTATACTGTATAACATAAAAACAAACACCTCCTAATTGTCGTCATTCTAATTCTTTCATCACTTTCAAACTCACTTTTACATCTCACATTCTCAAACCTTAAAGAAAAACCAAAATCTAATCGTCACGCCAAAGACTATTGCACACCCTTAACATTTTAGTACTCCCTATTCCAGTTAGACTTCCAGGAAGACTTTCCAATGGTTTGTCGTCACTGTTTCTGTTTCCTTTTTCTTACAGCCATTTGTATTTTTTTTAACAATGAGGCCGAACAACAACGACAACGAGGTAAGTGAACAACAAAAAAAACAAAATCGCCTAACGGATTATGTAGTAAGTGTATACAAAATTCTAATTAATATTCTTTTTTGTTTTCTTTTCAGGTAATCCACAAATTTCAGCCACACCAAGATCATCATCGCCAATCTAAGCCAGGCAACTAGTAAAACAAATCGCAAGTAAACCTATGATTGCTTACTTTTTTCATTTAAGTGATTCATTTCTTTTATTTTCATTTTAGATCTTTCCTCAACGCTGAAGACGCCTCAGTTTGCGGATGATGTGCGACGCTCAGGACGTTCTTGGTTCGGCAAGGAGCCAAAATATCGTAAGTACACATTCATATGTGTGTTAATTTTCATACATTGTTTTTTTTTTCTTTTCTTTCAGGTCATTTTTATAGCGCCGACGACGCCTTGTTTGCCGAAGGTTTTATGAGAACCAGTGACGGTGGCGGCTGCCGCTCAGGACTTTTGGGTGGTGGAGAAGAACCCACGCCTCAGCATGGCAACGAGTAAAAAAATATCGTAAGTAAACGATTACTTACTTTTCTCATTCATTTAATTAATTCATTTGTTTTGTTTTCATTTTAGATCTTTCCCCAGCGCTGAAGACGCCTCAGTTTGCCAACCGCTCATCCAGCCGCACCGTCGCCGCCGTCCTAGGCAGCCATAACAAAACTCCAGCGCTGCTTGAGGGTTTCACGAGAGACAGTGACGGTGACGGCTGCCGCTCAGGACTTTTCGGTGGAGAAGAACTCACGCCTCAGCCTGGCAACGAGTAAAAAAATATCGTAAGTAAACGATTACTTACTTTTTTTCATTTAATTCATTCTTTTGTTTTATTTTCATTTTAGATCTCTCCCCAGCGCTGACGACGCCTCCATTTGCCAACCGCACCTCCAGCCGCACCATCGCCGTTCTAGGCAGCCATAACAATTCTAAAGCATTTTTGGTAACATCGAATATGTGATCATTCCATAAAAAGTGACCTGTACCGAGTACTTAAAGCTGATGAGTTTTATCCATACAAGTGCTTCTCGTGGATAGCGACATTAGAAGTTGGTGGGTTTTAACTACAAGAGACAGTATTGGGCATTTAAAGTAAATGAATTGGACAACGCTTGATTCGATTATAATGAACTCATCACTTGCTGAAATATGACAAGGACAAGGGTGTGAACTTAGAAACTAATATGAAAAATTGGAGGCAGTTTAATAGTTTTAAGCAAGTGTTTTACGGTTTTCTGGTAGAACAGTAACTACATATATAATTCAGACGATGCGTTAAATCCGGTAGTTTTGATTTTTTGGTTACTTGTTTATGATGTTGGCCTAACGCAAGATATTCAAAAATCAGAAAAAAACGCAAAAATTTCGCGATTTTTTTGCTTACTTTTATTTTTTACCCCGGCTATGTTTGCAGTACCCGTGGCATGATGGTTAGTGCGTTGGACTGTATTACAGTAAGATGCGCTGGCCTCGTTTCACCAACGCCCTAGCGAGAGAACTTCGCTCGAGTGACAAAGCCCCACCAAACAACAGAAACCTGACAAATACAGAAATTGACCAACATTTACAACAGATGGACGAAACAATAAAACGAACAATGGAACGGACAATACCAAAGTACAAAGAACGGGACCAAATGGACGCTTACAGAAACGCGACTATTGACGCACTACGTAGGCACAAGAGTGGCTTACTGACAAGACTCAAAAACTTGTACAGACGACTCACAGACCCACACGACTTGGAGGTTAGGACACTGAAGTCGTCAATAAAAAATGTCAATCTGTTGATTAAGGAGAACTACAGGCTATCAATTAACAAGTACTGGGACCGCAAGATCCGGTCAGTTAATTCCAGTGACCCTAGTATGTTCCCTAAAATCAACAAGATATTCAGGAAAAAGAACGACAATGACCTTCCGTGTCTGAAACTCCAAAGAACTGAAGAGAACACAGACGTACTCATGACAGCGCAAATAGATCCAGAAGAAGCCATCTTTGACGATGACTTTTATATAATTGAAGATCCGAAGGAAAAAGTGGAGGCGGTGGGAGCTGCTTTCCAGCAAGTGTACAAGGTGAATGTTAGCATTCGCCCCAACCACGACCTGGAAAACAGAGCCCTACTTAATCACTTTTACCTTCGAAATGAGATAACACAATAGCGATCTGAGAACCGCGGTTTCGTGCGGTTCAATGACGATTCCTTGGCAAATGCCATAATCGCCGAGCAAACGGGACCAAGTCCCTTGTTAGTGACGAAGGTTGAGCTTCAGCTCATCTTCAACTCAATAAAAAATAAAAAGTCAGCAGGTGTCGATGGTATATCCAACGTTGTACTAAGACATTTACCGATGGAGGCAATTGACATTTACACCACACTCTTCAATAATGCACTGAATAATGCATATTATCCAGTGCATTGGAAGACCGCTGTGGTTCATCCTCTCCCGAAAAAGGGAAAGGACAACTCCAACCCGTCAAATCTTCGGTCGATAAGTCTTCTTCCGAGCATCAGCAAAGTTTTCGAAAAGATCATCAATAGGGCTCTGACAAAGTGGGCTGCGGACAACAAAATAATTCCGGATAAACAGTTCGGGTTCAAGGCGGGTCATGACACAATTCATGCTGCGTCTAAACTCGTTTCTGATATCCAATGGAATAAATCAAAACAACAATGCACAGGTTCTGTTCTGGTTGATTTGGAAAAGGCCTTTGACACCGTATGGTTAGAGGGTCTTTACCTAAAACTGAGCAGGCTTGGCATAAGCAAGCCATTGTTGTATATGCTTTATGATATGCTTAACGGTAGAAAGTTTGTTGTCAAAAGTGGCAATGTAACTTCTACCACAACATTCTTAATTAAAAATGGTCTTCAACAGGGAGCGGTGAATTCGCCGATTCTCTTCAGCATTTACACCAGCGATCTGATAGGTAGTCTTACAAAGGCAATTGCGTACGCCGACGATCTAATTGCGTACAGAACGGCCCGAAAGGTTGAGGTTATTAGAATTCTCTTGCAGCGTGATTTCGACAAGATTCAGCGATATTGCGACGACTGGAAACTGAAAATAAATGTCCAGAAGTCGGAGACAATTCTGTTCCGGACTCCGTTGGCTAGGGCCACGAGGGATACGTGCAAGAATTGGCGCAAGATGGTTATCGTTGATCTTCACGGGCATCCATTAGCGAGCAAAAGTGTAGTGAAGTACCTCGGTATCTGGTTAGATCAGTATTTATATTTCGACAGACATATAAATGCTGCTCTGACCAGGGCCAGAGGAGCCTTCGCTCTGACGAAACGGCTGTTTTTTAGCAGTCGGCTTGACCCCAGAGTGAAGGTAATTTGCTACATGGCCCTCATACGGCCAATGATCGTTTATGGTTGTCCTGTGTGGTTCAACGTTGCCCCTTCTTAGATGGAGAAGTTTCGGGTGTTCGAGCGGCAGTGTTTACGACGCTGTACCGGCTTGTACAGAACAGCCGAATCTTCTTACGTGCATTACTATTCCAACGAGGTCCTATACAACGGGGCTCGAATCAACAGAATTGACAATTTCGTGATAAAACTCGTTCGGGGTCACATTGCAAGAGCTATGTCTTCGACCAACAATTTAATTTTCGGGGCGTTCTATCCGAACGACGAGTATTTTGAGAGTGCACGCTTGAGCGGCTTCATTCCACCAGAGGCATTCCTCTTTTTAGACAGATGCGGTCTGATACAGGATAGATTGGCAGTTCCGCTAATCTACCACGTCAGACGACGAACCGTGGATAGGCGACTCCTGTACAATCGGGACGTCATGGCACAAGGCGGAGCAGAGCTCCTTCGGTTCAGTAGGGCTGTGTCCGAACGGGACCGAACTGATAGGGCGAAGCAGGAGAACCAGTTTTGGTGGCTTCAATCGGCACTTGATAGTGGGTAGTCGGGATGGGGTTTTAAGCCTTGGCCGGCTTACATACTTGTTTTATAGTTTTAGGGTTTAGTTTTAAGTAGAACAGGCATGGTGGCACAAAAAAAAAAAATACAAACAAAAAATATACACAAAAAATACAGAAAAAAAAAACAAAACAAAACAAAAAAAAATACAAAAAAAAAAACAAAAAAAGAAATAATAAAAACATTAAAAAAAAAAAAAAAAAAAAGACAACAAAATATGATAAACAAAAAACGTTAGATAGTTAGATTTGCTGCTGTGGTTGTTCTAGTTTTAAGTAGTTTATAGGTAGAATAGGTAGTTTTAGTTAGCTTTAAGTTTTATATTAAGGACCTTATTTTAAGTAGTTTTTAAGTAAAAATAAAAAAGGATATTGATATTAGTTTTTTTGAAATTTTCTAATGAATACAAAAATAAATAAAATGAATTAAAGTTAAATAGATCTTAGGGCCGAAAGGCATTAGCATTAAGAATTATTGTTTAACTTAGAGTGTCCGTATGGGACCAGTAAGTTAGTTGTAAGTTATGGTTAATTTAGGCTAGTTTTATGAATTTTTGTCTAGCTTTAAGATAGTCTTAAGAATGAATTAATAAAAATGAATTTACAAAAAAAAAAAAAAGTGCGTTGGACTGTCATGCCAGAGGTCTTGGGTTCGATCTCTGCCTATGCCATCTAAAGTCTTTTTCACGGGTACTGCCTCTTGCAAGGAATTGACAAATTCTCCAAGAGTAATTCTTGTCATGAAAAAGTGCTTTCTCAAATTAGCCGTTCGGATTCGGCATATAAACTGTAGGTCCCCTCCATCCCTGCAATTACTCGCACACAGGAATGGTTGAGAGTTGCAAGTCACTAGGCCATGGTTCTCTATGGACTGTTGCACCACCTAATTTTTTTTATGTTTGCAGTAGTAAAGGTTTTTAGAATACAGTTGTTCAAAAATGAACTAAAATATGTTTTTTACAAATATTTTTTTCTGAAAAGTGAGTTTACAAAAAAATCAACGTTTGAAAATTAATGGCAGCACCTGTTGTTGCTTTTGTCCATAGTATCAGAAAAAAACAATTTTAAATCTTAAAGTTTAAAAAAAAAACAGACAAATAATTATAACGGGGTATCCATTTTGCGGTTTCAAAAGTATAGGGCAGGAATTCGACATCTGTCAAGCTCAGTTGTTCAGTTAAAAGTCTGACATGGAAAATGGATCGCTTTACTATCACACAAAGAATAAAAATTGTTTAAACCTACTACAAAAATGGTGATTCTGCCACAACCACATATCGTGCTTTAGAGGAGATTATGGTTTACCTTTACATAATCGTTTCGCTCGTACTACTAAAAATATCGCTGCTGTAAGTAAAAGTGTTGCTAAAGACACGAATGTGTCGATTCCTTGTCGTTCTCAGAAATTAGGACTGTCTAATTTTATTTGACATTTGGACATTTTATATTTTGCATTTGGATCTACACCTAAATCTATATTAAGTCCAGCTCATACAACAACTGAAGCCAGCTGACCATTCACAACGTCGTAGATACGTCGAATGGGTGCTTGAACAATATGCGGTGGATGACGATTTTTCGAACAAAATTTTCTTAAGCCACGAAGCACATTTCTCACTCGGTGGGCATTTTAATAAAAAAAATCGTATTTGGGGTTCTGAGAATCCTCAAGTAATTGAAAAGAGGCCAAACATCTACAAAAAGTCACTGTGTGGTGCGCTCTTGGGTCTGGAGGTGTGATTGGACCTTACTTCTTCGAAAACGAAGATGGAACGACTGTCACCGTCAATTCGGAGCGTTATGGTCATATGATAACCGATTTGTTTTTGCCTGCTATTAAAGAATACGACTTGTATCACATGCCACGAATATACTACATGGTACCACATGGCGAATATGGCTTTGTTGCAAGAGACATTTCCTAGCCTCGAAATTTCTCGTCGTGGCGATATCAACTGGCCACCAAGATCATGCGATATGGCACTGCTGGTCTTTTGTTTGTGGGGGCTACACGAAAGACCTTGTTTATGCAGTTGAACCTTTAACTCCTGAGCACTTAAAACCCAAAATTCGTCAAGTTATGGCTAAAAATATTTTATTTCTGTTTTATTTACGTTTACTTTTAAAACCGCAAATTGGATAACCCTGTATAAACAAACAAAATAGTTTTTTTTTTTCATTTTTTTCAGTAAGCCAAATCGAAAAATATATTTTAGTTTTTGATGAAATTGGAAACAATTACATTTACTATACTATTTTTTAGTGAAGTACTATTTTCTCTGGACAGAAAGAGCCCTTTCATTATATCCGGTACATCAAATTTGTTTCTATGTGCTCATGACATTGGTCTTCTTAATAATCCAGGGGTGGAATCGGCTAAGGTGATTTTTGATTGTCACCTTTGTGATCATAAAAGTGATCAAACTAATTTTTGCGTCTGTGTAAGGTGATCACCAAATTTTGTTTAGAATTTGGTATCACTTTAAAAGAAATTCACTGACATTTGTTACAATTTCAGTGGTTGTATTCAAAAACCGATCTGAAGCTATCCGGATAAGTTTGTGTTGTTGTAATACTATCGTCGTTTTCAATTGGCAATTTGGAAGTGAAAAAAAGCATTCTGAATGCGTTCAATTGGGCAAAAGTGACAGTTCTGATTCTGAAAAGAAGAGAATTTCCCTTCTGGTTTTAAAAACAGAATCAGAAGCAGAATCACTCACACATTCATAAATTTTAAATGTCACTTCCTCCATGTTTGCAGCACAAAAACAAAATGAAATTTAGCGCGAATACACATATATGTGACACATGTCACACTCAACCAATACATTCTCACCAAACTTCAGATTCTTCGGAATAAAAAAAACTGTTCAATTGGGATTCCGAATCGAAGAACAATTCCAGATTGCCAATTGAAAACGTCGTATGTAAAAACACAGCTGTTGCAATAACAACTCAAATGTATAGCACTTATGCGTACTTACTTTGGACTTGGAAGATCAAGAATGTTTATTTTATTGCGGAGGTTAATCCTCAAGAGCCGGACATTTCTATTATGATTAATATTTTCATTTTCAGAAGGTAAAATCAAAGGCACAAACACATTCATATTAGGCGTGTACCATCAACTGAGCGCTCAGTGAGCGCTCAATGTCAGATTGACGGAGACAGAATCGTTTTGTGGGACAAGAATCTCCGTACAAACATATGCTGTCAAAAACATATGTTGTCAATTGTAGTTTTTGATGTGAATTTATTATTTTTTCTATTGATAATTCTTTGTTACTTTTGGAAAAAAACTATTAAAATGGATAACAAACAAGAACAAGTTTTGCGTCAAATTTTAAGTGGTTCATCAGATAAATTAAGAAATAAAAAAAGGAATGAGCATGAAAAGATTTTGATGGAACTCCTAAAATTAAAATTATTTAAATTACGCGCCACACCAGACAAATGACAACTGAACAGCTGTTTTGGGTGAGCAAGCAAATTGAGAAATGAATCCATGAATTTTTTGTCTCAGAGATCTCCGCAAAAAATCTCAGTGCTCAGCTGAGATTTTTTGTCTCACTTAAAAAAATAGTTGAGCGCTCGGAGCGCTCAGTTGATGGTACACGCCTTTTGTCTTGAAATTTCAGCAACTAAAAATAAAAATCAATTTCCAATGAAAGTGACAACTAAAGAGCTGTCACCAGAAAAAGTCACCAAATCGTGATTGTCACCGGTGACTATCACCTTACACAGACTGAATTTGTTGATTGTGACTGTCTATCTGTGACTATCACAAATCACCTTACCCGATTCCACCCCAGATCTTCGGCCTCGAGGTCTGAACTTAACATTGCAGAACATGGACTAAGCTGCGAAAACGGGTAATTTTTGTCAGGTATTGCCGATTTTAACCCTGATGGTTAAAAAAATAAATTATGTGGCGCAACAGTCCGTTGAGAACTAGGGCCTAGTGACTTACAACTCTTAACCATTCCTGTGTGCGAGTAATGTTATCAGGAATGGAGGGGACCTAATGTTTTAAGCCAAATCCGAACGGCACTTTTCATGACAAGAATTAGGTAGGTAGGTAGAAATGGCGATCTCAGGGCAGACCTAGCCTGAGATCCAATTAGCGCTGTAGTGCGCCGTTTTGATACCAAAACTCGTTTGACCTGTGAAATAAAGGAGAAGATTTATAGCGATTAAGTTAGAGCCATTTTGTCGCATTGAGAAAAGAGATTAGGTCTCTAATCTTTGTCTCAGATAGCTCATTCAGTTCGTGAAAGAATGCTTTCCCAAAGCATTTCATTCTAGTGCTTGCCAAGGCAGGACATTTGCAGAGGAAATGGATTATCGTTTCACTTTCTCTTTGGTCGCAGCAACTACGGCAAAAAGTGTTGTAAGAGATACCCAACTTCTCTGCATGAACTCCAATGGGCCAGTGTCCGGTACAAACCGCAACAATCCTGGCTATGTCTTGCCTTGGCCTGCGTAGAAGATCGTTTGTACGGGTTTTGTAATAGGTGGGCCATATCTTCCTAGATATAATGCAGTTGGGTAAATTGCTCCACCTTCGGTTTGATTCAGTTTGGTATATGGAAAAGATTTTAACCTTCATAGCACCAAGAGGAATGTTAACCATTTCCGCAAGAGAGCTATGAAGGGCCGATCCTTGCCTGGCTAACTCGTCAGCCCGTTCATTTCCCACGATACCACTATGGCCCGGAACCCAGATCAGGGTGACATCGAGGTTAATGTTCAGGCTCGCAAGCTCATCGCGACATTGCTGGACCAATTTAGATGAGGATGTAGCCGAGTTAATGGCTTTGATAGCTGCCTGACTGTCTGTGAAGATAGCCGCATTTCGGTTTTGGTTTGGGCTTTGTTTAAGTATTTTACATGCCTCCCTAATTGCCAGTAGTTCAGCCTGAAAAACGCTAGCAAAGTCAGGAAGCCTAAAGGATTTAGCTACATTTAGGGACTCAGAAAAGATCCCAGAACCAACTCCGCACTCCATCTTTGAGCCGTCAGTAAAGATGTTTGTATCAAAACCTATCGACACGATGTCATCCTCCCAATCTTCTCTGGATGGGAAAAAGACCTTAAAACCCCTACTAAGGCTCAGAGTAGGAGTGCAGTAGTCAGTGTCTACCGAGATAATATCTGAGGGAATCAATTTCGCTGTGTTGCTGTGACCATAAGGTTTTGACAACCAGCTATTTGATTCCTTCAGTCTAATAGCGCTGCAGGAAACTATGTATTTAATAAAAAGGTCGATTGGTAGAAGATCCATAATAAAGTATAATTCGTCCGTTGGGCAAGTACGCATGGCCCCTGTGGTGCCCACGCAAGCTGTTCTCTGAACCTTCTTTAGCTTATCGATATTATAGGCTTTGCTAAGAGCAGGCCACCACACAATCGAACCATAAGTTAAGATTGGACGTACTACGGCTGTGTACGTCCATAAAATCATCTTCGACTGAAGTCCCCACTTTTTGCCGAAAGTTTTGCTGCAGGCGTAGAAGGCAACACAGGCCTTCTTAACCCGCACTTCAATATTTCGTTTCAGTTTAATTTAGGGTCGAGTATAACTCCCAAATATTTTGCACTGGAAGACAATGAAAGGATTTGACCGTTGAGTCGAGGTAGCGTGAAAGGCGGTACTTTAGTTTTGGTGGTAAAGAGCATCAGTTCAGTTTTACTTTGGTTAACTCCTAGACCACAACTAGTGGCCCAGCTGCTAACTTTCTTCAAAGCTGTTCTAGAATACATTTTTTTATAATTAGCGCACACTAAAAGGGTTTTGTATACCTTTAAAATGCCAAAAACACAGTGTGAGCATAAGAAAAAGAGGGAAGAGTTGGACAGGAAGTGTCGGTGTATAATGATTTTAAATTATTAAACATTACAATGACAGTGAAAGATAGAGCTTGGCAAGGCATTCCACATTCGCGTTGTACGGCTAAAAACTGAATCTATGTACTTCATAGTACGGGCGAAGTTGGGCACAAGGATAAACTGATGGGAATTCCTAGAAGCCCAAGTATTACGGTTAAATTGCTTAAGGGGAGGAATGCAATGGCTATTTCACTAGAGCATAGTCCTTTAAAAAAAAGGTAAAAAAGCGTGAGACAAGAAACTTTACGACGATGTTCGAGTGACGTTTTTTTTTCGAGTGCGAGTTCTTGCGCCACCTAATTCATATTATAAATGAGTCATTGAGACCGCTTCAGTTGGCTTTCTCATATTGAGAAACGTCGTCTTAGGAGTGAAAGGAATTTAATTAGTTAAGAAGCTAATAAAATTCAAAATTTTCTAATGTGCCTAGGATAATAAATAATAATAATAACATTATTTAAAAGACGTAAAAGGTTAGTTTCAATTTTCATTCAAACATTTACTCACTTCTCATGTGCTTTTCTTGCACTTGGTGTATAAAAGCATCGTGTGCAATGATTACACTTGTACGGTTTGAGCGCTCCATGCGTTAAAACATGCCTACGTAGTCCTTCAGATACTGCAAAGCGTTTACCACAAATTCTGAAATTGAAAATATATGAATATTATATATTTTGTTTTTGTTAATGGCCGCACTCACTCGCAAGCATATATTTTTTCTGGATTATGACGCCGCATATGTTCGGTCAGTCTATGCTTTTGCCTGTAGGTATTCCCGCAGATATCGCAAATGAAATCTTTTCTAATAATTTTTTCTGCAGGTTCTTTGAGTCGTAATTTGAATGTGGGAACAGCGTTAGAACCATCTTCTTGGTTCCAAGATAAGACTTCGTATTGATTAGATGCCTTTATTTGTTTGGCTATTTCTTCTCCGTTGTATATTGGTTGAGGTTTGGCATTCGATTGAAGGTCTTCTGAAATACATATTGTTTCGTCGTTGTGAATATCTTTGTGGTTATCAAAAGAAGCCTCTCTATTTTCAGTTCTAATGTCTTCTATGTCAATAGTAAAATCTTTACATTGATCCTCGTTATCTTGTACTACAGCATTCTTTTCATCTTCAGGGATATATTCATCATCGTCGTCGTCATCATCATCATCATCATAATCCCCCCCATCAGCATCATCACCATCATCATCGTCATCATGGTTGGCTGCTTCCTCATCAGAATTGATTTCTGCCAAATTTTCCCCCGACGTGCTTAGTGTATTTGACGAAGGAAATTCAGAGGATTCATTCCTTCGAATTACTTTGAGAGTTAGCTCTTTGGAAAGTTTGAATTTACGTCCATTAGCCAGTTCAACGATTATGTTGTCTTGATTCATTTTATTGCAGTAAACGCTCAAAATTTGGTCAGATCTACGAGCCTTTTTGCGCAGATTATACGCCATGTTCACTGAGATTTCACACTGTTTGCAAATGAATTGTGGCAATCCTGGGATGTCCTCTTTTTCAAGCTTATGTTAAAAATAAAAATTCTTAAGGGTTAACTTTTTTTGATTTAATAAACAAATGACTTATAGACAGTTTGCCTGACAAAATACCTAGGTACATAGTTGAAATCAAAAACATTCTTAACTTTTTATAAAATAATGATCTTGTATGTTATTTAAGAGATAATTAAAACGAACTTACAACATTTATTCCAGTAATTAAATTTAATTTTATATTTGGTGCCATATCTCCAACGCCAAGGGGCTTAAAAATAGACCGACAAGTAGAACTTTTTCTTAAACATATTCGACAAGCATCGGAAGTGATGTCGTATTTCATTTTAGTATTACTTATTATATTTATTTAATGCCTGTATTGTATTTTTGGTTTGTTTTGTAAAACTTTAAAAGAAATTTTATAAATTTGTTTACAGAAATAAAAACATAACAATACACGATTCCTTGGACTTTGACGTTTATGTAAAATAAGGTGTGTTCAAAAACAATAACCAGCTAAATCCTTCAATGCAAAAAAAACCGTTTGGAAACTAAAAATTCGTTGGCCAGTTTATATTTCAAAGATTTCTGAGAATTTTCTAAGACGGATTGATAGAGCAGGAGAATGAAATAAATATAACCACAATTTTTGTTTGCTGATGCCATCGGAACAGTAAACAATGGAATACAATTAGTCATTATAATATCGGAATATCAAATATATATGCAATGCATCGAAATACAATTTTGTTGGCATTTTGCAGTCAGCTGTTCAGTAAAAATTAAATTTCATCATTAACTTTTTTAAATGAATTAACGAAATAAAGTTAGGGGTCGGTTATGGCGCCAGTTGTAGCTACCATTTGTTTTCATCATTGAAAACAATCATTGCAATTTTTTGGCAGGTCATTTATAGCTTTCATTAAAAATTTTTGTCATTGAAAAAAATTTCCTGATTAAAAGCCACCGAAAAATGTTTACTGACAGAAATCTGTCATTGGAATTGTGTAAAATTGGAACATAAATCAGTGGAACGATTCGTTTCACTTTTGAACGTAAAAGTATCAGCTGTTCAGGAAAATTAATTTCCGTCCGGAAAATAGAAAAATACATTTTTAGAGAAAAACAAATGCGCAATTACACTTTTTTTCCTCAAAAAAATTCTTTGGGTGATTTCTTAAAGATCAGCATATAATTTTCATTTCTAATCAAAGGGAAACACCATCAAATATCGATCAAAAAAAATGTCCGGATCGATTTCAATGATAGCTATAACTGGCCCCTAAGACGCCAGGTCGTTTATAGCTATCATTAAAAATTTCTGTCATTGACAAAAATTTCCCGATTGAAAGCCACCGACGAATTTTTACTGACAGAAATCTGTCATTGGAATTGTGTGAAATTGGAACACAAATCAGTGGAGCGATTCGTTTCACTTTTGAACATAAAAGTATCAGCTGATCAGGAAAATGAATTTCCGTCCGGAAAAATACATTTTTAGAGAAAAATAAATGCGTAATTACACTTTTTTTCTTAAAAAAAATTCTTTGTGTGATTTCCGATCGATCAATGTACATATAATTTTCATTTCTAATCAAAGGGAAACACCACCAAATATCGACTCAAAAATTTTTCCGGATCGATTTCAATGATAGCTATAACTGGCGCCTAAGGGACTTGAAAGTTAGGCAAGTTTCTATTATCTGATTAGGCAGCTGCCAAAACATTACATTCCAATTAAGGGAACTTTAATGGAAAGTTGACTGGAAAGTTAGTCAAGAAAAATCTCCCTAACTATCAAGTCAAGTCTACTTCTGTCAAAAATGACAATTGATAATGTTTTTTCTTTCAACTCAAAGCTGAACTTTATAACTCTATGATTTATTCATTTTCTGCACAATTTCATTCAATGCTTTCTGTAAAAAGGTTCGTTGTCAATTTGTAAAAGAAATAAGTAATATTTCCTTACAATACAAAATACAAATCGTGATGGACTTGTAGCTTGCCTGAGGAGTGTTTTGTAGATAATAATGTTTTGGGTAATTTTTGTACTGTGAACTTATAGGCTTTTCACACCAAACCCAAAACCGGGTTTTCGGCAAAAAGTTTTCGAAAACCCGAAAATCGTTCACACCGAACATTTACACGTTTTTATTTGATATTTAAATTTGTTTGACACCGGCTATCAAATTTTGTATTGATGAAAAAATTTGTGAGTAAACATAAAAAGAAAGTTGAACAAAATATGAAGTTTTTTGTAAACTTTTTTTATTATATCAAGCCTCTATCATAAAAAAAACGTAGTTTTCTTTTGCAAATCCTGGAGCTTCGAAAGAAAAGCTTTAATTGATACAATTGAAAATCGTAATTGACAAAGAAATATGTAGACAAAGGTTAGCTTGTAATAACAATTCAATTAATAGGAAGCTATGTATATATCTAAATATTTTATGCAGTACCTACCAGCACTTTTTGGGCACGTGAAATGTTAGTAAACGATGATGAGTATTTCAAACAACATTTCAGAACGAGCCGCAGAACTTTCGATATACTCTGTAATGAACTAAAGGATCTGGAAATGCAAGATACAAACTTAAGCCTTATGTAGGTACTTATCAAGTTGATTTTCAGGAAGACAGAGATCTATACGAGCTCCAAAAAAACAAATGGGATCCCGTCATTGAGTGGTTTAACAAACGTTTCAATACGAACATACTGTAATATTCGGCTTGGTCCGCTAATTAAAACTTATTCACACTTGCAAATAAAACACAAATTTACTTTATTTAAAATCGCTTCAACTTCAACAAAAAAACAAATGGGATCCCGTCATTGAGTGGTTTAACAAACGTTTCAATACGAACATACTGTAATATTCGGCTTGGTCCGCTAATTAAAACTTATTCACACTTGCAAATAAAACACAAATTTACTTTATTTAAAATCGCTTCAACTTATTTATTGAACACTCAACTTTTTACGTTCCGAACACAGTCTTTACTTTCAATTATTACTTTTATACACAGTCTTTACTTATCGCAGTTTACAACCAATAATCCATACTAAACCGCTTCGCTTCCAAGCGCCTATTTATATACCTCAAATCGGTTCGAGAATCTACGAGGTTGTTCTCGATGCTTAACGAAGTTCTCCACTTTATCACTAGATGCTTACCCCTTTCGAGGTTCTTATATGCGCTGAATGAGTTCCCCTCTAAGCCACTAGATGTTTCTCGATGCTTAACGAAGTTCTCCACTTTATCACTAGATGCTTACCCCTTTCGAGGTTCTTGTATGCGCTGAATGAGTTCCCCTCTAAGCCACTAGATGTTTCTCGATGCTTAAAGAAGCGAGTTCTCTTATTACTACCACTAGATGTTGCCCCTTATTATTGAAAGAGTGTATACACATTACAATACAAAAAACTCCCAGTATATCACCACCCACCGTCTCGGATGCGGATAAAATGAAAATATCCAAGTACTTCCTTTCACACAGTGAAGATGTTCTATATGGTATGTATTCTCTCATGATTCAATTTTTTGAAAATTCTTGAAGTGCAAACATTCCCCTAAGGATTTTTCTTTGCCGTCGACACCCTTGAGTCGATAATCCTCCTGTGCTGTGATAGAGCAGCATTGCAGCGCAGACAAGGCCGTAACACTAGCTTATCTCGAAGAAGAGTTTCAACTGAAGTTCTGGGGACGGGTGAAATGGGGTCACGACATGAACCAACAAGAACTACAAGCTCGCTTGTGGTCAGAACAATTCATCAAAGAGAAGCTAATTGTGTAGAAAATATACGATCAAATCAATAAAAAACAAAACCTACTTTTTATTAGATTTAATTTACGGACGCAGACATAACAATTTTCAAATAAAAAATATGATTTTGACATATGAAGAAGAAAGTGTTGCACATGCATTTCAACTTTTCATTGACTTTTTGCACGTTATACGGAGACATAGTATTTGCAGTCATAATGATACAATGAATCTTAAGACTGCAAATAGCTTTAAATATCCAACGTTCATTATGTCCACGAACATAAAAATTAGATAAATGTCACACCCCAAGACGAACTCTCCACCGCGACCCCTTTACCCTGGCGGGCGCCCCGTCATGGCGATCATGCAGACATTAAAGTATATGACCAGAATGTCTGAAGACAAAATGTCCATGTATGTACCCTATGTCAATTTGTGAAAGTTTAATGGACACTCCAACCGGGGACATTATGTAACACCAAAGATCTTGGCGCAGTGCATGTACCAAATGACATTGGTGCAAATAAAAATATAAATGAAAATTAACTCAAATCGGCAAATTATTTAATGAAGTGAAATTAATGAAGAAATTGTTAACCGGAAAAGAAAACCTGACAAACATTCAACATTATTTGTTGATAAAATGTCAAAAAATTCTACCGGGTGATATGAAAGTACATTATGTATGTATGTAGTTAGTTATTCGCTTGAACGTAGTTTTATAAAATCGATATTTAACTCTCTTAAACTCAATTATAGATTTACATACATTGAGTTCCAAGAAATTATAGAAAGTGAAGAAATGCTCGAGTTTTATAAATTAAAAACAAAAAAAAAAACATTGTTTCAATAATAAACCGACATACGGTTTTTAGATCGAGTTTTAAATTTATTTTAGAACTTTGTCAAGGAATTGGCTGTAGCTGTAAGTCATTTAGTTTCACCCAGAAAACCTAGGAAACGGAACTTAACTTAACTTAACCCAAACCTTGAAACTCAATTCCTATAGTGTGACACATGCAGGAAGGTTTTCCAATTTTTTTTTTTAAGTTTTCAGTTTTTAAGTTTGAATAAATTAAAACAGCCAACTTAAAAAAAAAATTGTGTATAATTTTACAGTTTTGGAAAATTACTGTTTTCTTTCTTTAATGTTTTTTCTTCTAAGTTTTTGAGTATAAAACCCGTTGTGTTTTAAATACTGTGCATAGGTTTCACTTGATTTAAAAACTATAACTAATAGAATGAAGTATTGGTATTGTAATGTGTACACACTCTTTATCTCTTTCAATAATAAGGGGCAACATCTAGTGGTAGTAATAGGAGAACTCGCTTCTTTAAGCATCGAGAAACATCTAGTGGCTAATAGGAGAACTCGCTTCTTAAGCATCGAGAAACATCTAGTGGCTTAGAGGGGAACTCATTCAGCGCATACAAGAACCTCGAAAGGGGTAAGCATCTAGTGATAAAGTGGAGAACTTCGTTAAGCATCGAGAAACATCTAGTGGCTTAGAGGGGAACTCATTCAGCGCATACAAGAACCTCGAAAGGGATAAGCATCTAGAACAACCTCGTAGATTCTCGAACCGATTTGAGGTATATAAATAGGCGCTTGGAAGCGAAGCGGTTCATTATGGATTGTGAATTGCTATAAAGAAAAGACTGTGTTTGAAAAGTAAAGACTGTGTTTTAAAAGTAATAATTGAAAGTGTTGAATAAAGAATTTTTGTGAGTAATTTAGAAGAAAGTGAATTTGTGTTTTTATTTACGAAGTTTGAATAAGTTTTAACTGTCGGACCAAGCCGAATATTACAGTATTAAGTTCAATAGTATTACCGTTATTAATTTCCGATTGGAGGTATACTAAAATCGGTCTGGTCTGTCGTATTGAAAATTTTGCCATTTTTCGAGGTTTCAAGGTCTCTAGAATCTAATGGGGTTTTCCATAGGTAAATTCAGATTTCCTTCGAATATTGATTTTTTCTTGGCGCATGAAACACAATTGGATTTGTTTTTTTTTTTGTATTGTATTGTAGGTAATTGTCTAGAATAGCTGCTTTTGCTAAAAACAGAAAAAAAAATCGGAAAATAGCCAAATCGGTGTTTTTTTTCGTAAACTTTAATACAAAATCGGGGGAAGAGCGAGGAAACATTTATTTCTATTTTAAATTAATTTTTAAAGTTCACTTTTTTACATACAAAACACGCAAAAATGGTTGATTTTGACATTTCTTCCGTTTTTTGTTCAGTGTTGCCATACTTGCTTTTTTTTTTGTTGGGAATTTCTTCGATTTTAGTGCTCAAATGCAAAAGTTCTTTGCATATACCCAAACTCGCACCCACCCCAAATCCTATAGTGATCCCAAGCAGGTGGGTTACAGGGGGGCAGCATGGCCCCCTTACATACCTAGCTGTTAGTACGCCGTGTAATCAATTCAAAAAAAACTTGTTTTAGGCTCCAATTTTAAAAATTTCAATCGAGCAAAAAGTATCTGTCATTTTTCAACTTTTTTAATTAATAACAAAAATTGTTGCAAAATTGCACTTCCCCCGATTTTTTATACGCCGATTTGGCTATTTTCCGAATTTTTTCAATGTTTTTAGCAAAAGTAGCTAAAGAGAGCTGTCCAGGTGAAAAATCCAGATCTGTAGATTTGATCTTAAATCAAAAATAGGTATTTATATCGCACCATTTAATGAAAAAAGGGGGACATTTTAAGAATAGATCGATTTATTTTGCCCATGGAAAACCCCATTAATCAAAGATTTTTTGAGAGATGTCTGTGTGTGCGTGTGTACGTACGTTCGGGATACCATTTTTGGTAGTCCATATCTTACGAACCAGTAGAGATATCGACTTCAAATAAATTTTGTCAAACTGATAATAATCACAGAAAGATGAAGAAAAAATGTTTGTCACCTCGAATATTTTACGAAAAAAAAAAGATTATATCTCCAAAATAATTGTATACAATTAAGACTAACATTTTTCACATCTGGTAAAACTTTGAGAAAAATCGAAGTAACGGTTTGTTTTACAAAAAAAAAATAAAAACAAAAAAATAAATTACTTAAAGTTGATAAAAATTTATTTATTTATTTCAATATTCAGTAATTTTTTTTAATTCAACAGTCACGATTTTCTTAAAAATTTAAATCTACACAAAATTGGTAAACATTGATGTTCGATTCGCGACATCACGTAAATAATTGACTTCAAAATTATTTCATTCTATGCTAAATTTAGTTGTTAACGCAAGATAATGGTCTTAGAAAAATCAAATCCGTATTTTTGTATACAAGAAATTAAAACTTTCAAAAAATGTTACTAAAATTAGTAAAAACTGTTTTTCGGCTAAAAGACTCGCTTACCTTAACTTTTAGTGATTTTTTTTTAGAAAATTCAATTGACAACTTTTTTTTACAAAACACCTACGAAAGCACCAAAAAAATGATAAATCATGGTTTTCGACTTAACTATTGGGAGAAAAATGAATGATATTAACTTCAAATTTGTTACCTCACTCGAAATATTGTTATTATTATTTTGTTAATTTAAGGCAAACCTACGGTTGGGATGGGAAGTTATCAGTGTAGGTTCCATCCCAGCCTCTTTTTTTTTAATTATTTTTGTTTCCATTTTTAAGAAATTTGAGTTTTTTTAGAAGATTTAAAAGATAGATAGAAAAATTAAAAGTCCTGATATAAAGGTACAATATTTTCATCATAGTGCAGAAGCGTTAAGCCCAAGATAATAAAATAAATAAAAAATAACTAAAAACCAACCCAGGCCCAGGCTTTTCAATACATTTTAATTTCACAGCCTTTTTTTAGTATCTTTCCCAAATTCCAAATTTTTGGTTCTCCAAACAGCGACTTACTATTTTTCTTTGTTTAATGAAATAGGATGCAATGCTAATGATTAAACAATAGTCCGCATTATATTAGGCATGGTTCTTTATTTGGTTTATTAAATATTACAAAGTCAAACGGTCGCAAATGCTTTGAATACTTGAAATGTCATCAAAGTCATTCCTATTTTTTAATTCCAATAAAATGCATTTTCTTCTTTTATTCAATGTTATAGCTTTTTCATTTAGGTTTTCATGGGTGTTTTGTAATAATTCTTTTATGCGTCTTCGCAAGCATATATCTGCTTCATGAATAAAGCTTACTTTTGTTGTTGTATGATCTTTATTTTCGTGTTTGTTCCTTACTGGGTTGAGAAAGCAAGCCTTCAAAAACTCCCAAAACTCTTCGACATCTATAGAATTGTGAATGACAAGTGTATTCCTTTCCCAATGATTTTTTCCTGAGGGCCCTTCTAAACGTTTATTCATTTTGATTAATACATCAGAGTGTATGGCATCTTGTTTCCGCATAGAATTTCGAGCTAGGGCAATATCTATATCAATTGAGAAGTAAATTTGGCCAAACGACACTTGGTGTCTTTTGCAAATTTTATAAAATTCGTATCGCATTCCAGCATAGTAGTTATTGTCATCAATTAATAGAACACTCGAGTTTGAGGAATTCAAAGAAGATTCTTGGTTATCTTGACAAGTATTGGACGATTCTATCTCGTCTATTATTATTTGCTCGATTTTCTGAGCAACTTTTTTCCTTTCGTTTTTAAAGTTATATTCATTACTCTCTGTTTCTGGATCGAAATGGAAGATTTCATCATAGCAAATGTGTATGATGTTATATTTTCCATCACAGAGTTTAGCCATATTTTTGCAAAATGTTGTTTTACCAGCACCTGGAAGCCCGATCAAAGCTATAACACAAATATTGACCATGTCAATTGAAATTGAAATAAACAAATCTAACTTAAAACTTATAAATCTTATTGTAATAGAGCAAAAAATCAAATGTTTGACTAGACTGTGGAGTTTGGAACGCTTCCTATCGTATTGTCAGTAGTTGGAGTTTGTATTGTTATTGATGATGGTGCAGCAGAAGCATTTGCAGCAGCTGCTTCAGCAGCTTGTTTGGTTGCAGCTTCAAGCTCTTGATTTCGACGGTAGTTGATATCGGTTTGTACCTCAACATATACACTCATCATAGATTGGTTAAAGCGGGCAAATTTTGTTACACATTTATCAACACATTCCGACTGAAATGTTTATCAATGCTTCAATTAAGAAATTTGTTTTTTATTTTCTATTTATTATATTTTATCACCTCATTGATCCCAATGTTTCTTGTAAAAAAGTTGTCCACACAACTTGTGAAACATAACTCAGTTACTTTGTTGTATAAGAGAAGGAAATCTTTGAACTAAAAATGAAAAATAATTGATTTGTCATTTGTATATAATAAAAGAAGATAATATTACGTTTCTAATTTGAGAGTCCATTGAATAGAAATTTATTATTTAATAGTGAAAATTTGTTTTTTAAAAAGAAGAAATTATCACTTCCCATTGGCGGTTTATGTTCACCACTTGCAATGCAACTGGATAGATTTTGACGTTTTATTTATGTTCCACAAGTGACATTGGAATGTGTTCCTGTCCTGTATATACATACATACATTATAATGAACGAGTTCAAGCTTATATTGAATATTCCTTCTATTTTCTTTCGAGCGAGATATTGGGCAGGTTCAGCCGACATAAGGGACTTGAAAGTAAGGCAAGTTTCTAGCATCTGATTGGCCAGCTGCCAAAAAATTGCCTTCCAATTAAGGCAACTTTATTGGAAAGTCGACTGGAAAGTTAGTCAAGAAAAATCTCCCTAACTATCTAGTCAAGTCAACTTATGTCAAAATGACAATTGATCATGTTTTTTCATTCAACTGAAAGCTGAACTTTATTAGTCAATGATTTATTTATTTTCTGCACAACTTCATTTAATGCTTTCTGTAAAAAGGTTCCTTGTAAATTTGGAAAAGAAATAAGTAATATTTCTTTAAAATACAAAATACAAACCATGATGGACTTGTAGCTTGCCTGAGGAGTGTTTTGTAGAAAATAATGATTTTGGTAATTTTTGTACTATGAACTTGAAGTAGCGGTTTGTGAAGTAAAGTTCTGAATTTGAAATTCATGACACTTGAAAAACTACTAGTTGCCTTGGTCAAAATTTACGTTCAAAGAATGAAGTTGACTGCAAATGTAGTCCCTTATGTTGTCTGAACCTGCCCATTATTTGCCATTTCTATAATCAAGATCTAAAATAATTGGTTCGTGGTACAGTTGAGGTTAAGTAGTAAAAAATAAAAGTCAATTGTTTTTACATCGTTAAGCCCTCCAAAAATCCTTTGCTTCTTGCCGTCAGTTTTTTTTAATTTCAAACTAAAATTAAACGTCAAAAAGATTATGCGTGGAAGCATGAAAGAGATAAAACTTATAAATTACATAATTATATGCATACAGTTATGTTCCATACAATTTTCAAAGAAATAATATGATTTTTCCGTTAATTTAATTTTAATTTGTTTATTTATTTGGCTCAAGAGCCATTAATTTACAAAATACATAAGTTAACATTTTTAAAAAAATATAAACATTTTAGGTTTGCTCTAGGAATTTTAACAATTAGCTAGTATAAGATTTTGCATATAACATCATTTGATTTTTAAATTGATTGAGTTCATTTATGTTTCTGATGTGTTGTGGTAGGTTGTTGAAAGAGTTTAATCCCATGTAAAGTATGCTAGCCTGCGCTCTAGATGTTCTGGTTCGGATGATATTGAACTCTTCAATATTTCTCAGGTTGTATTGTACCACTCTTCTTTCAGGTATACTTGTTTGTAGATATTCAGGGCACATGTTTTGTTTTATTTTGAAGACAAACACCATAGCCATCATAAAAAGTCTTTGATTAATATTAAGCCAGTTTAAGGATTGAAGCATTCTTGAAATTGATGTATAACGGTCACATTTTAAAATTGTTCGCATGGCTTTGTTTTGAAGTTTTTGAAGTCTTGATTTTTGTGAGTTGTTACAGACATATAGGAGACTTGCACAATATTCAAAATGGGGCTTAACAGTCACATTAAACACTTTTATTGCACTATTTTTTGAAATATTATTACGTGTTCTGCTAAGAACTCCAAGTTTTTTAGACACTTTTTTACATATATTGTCAACGTGATCATTAAGGGACAACTTGTTATCAAGCACTATACCAAGGTATTTAATAGATGTAACTTCTTCTAAGTGGATATTGTTTATACTGATATTTATTTGTTGATGAGTGTATGGTTTATTAATTATCATAAATTTTGTTTTATTAGCATTTAGTATAAGTTTGTTCATATTTAACCAAGAATAAATCGCACTTAGGTCATTTTCAATGTTGTTTTTTAGGGAATTGACATCTTTACCCGCTATATAAACTAAGGCGTCATCTGCAAACAACACAAGTTTAGAGTACTTTATTACTTTTTCAATATCGTTTATATATATCAAAAACAGAAGCACTCCCAATATTGTTCCTTGAGGAACTCCTGTATTAATTGAAGACGAGGAAGATGTTTTGTTGTTAACCGAAGTTCTTTGGGTTCTGTCACTTATAAAAGTTTTAAACCATTTAAGTTCAGAATTTTTTACACCATATTTTTCAAGTTTTTGTATTAGGATTTTATGATTAACAGTCTCAAAAGCTCGTTTTAGGTCTAAGAAAACAGCTATGACACAATTTTTGTTGTCAATTTCCTTCTTCCAATCACTAAACACAAAATTTACACAAGTTTCACACGAATGATTTGAACGAAAGCCTGATTGGTGTTTACTCAAGATGTTATTGTTATTTAGATGTGCTTGTAGTTGTTTTGATGCAATTTTTTCGATGATTTTTTCATAAAGAGGGAGCATGTTGATGGGTCGTAAGTCACTACACTTAATTGAATTTATCACTTTCTTTTTTGGAAGTACAAGTGACTCTTTCCAGGTTTGTGGGAAGAATCCAGAGCTAAATGAGCTGTTAATTATACGCACGAACACAGGACCGGTTATTTCCAGTGAATCTTTAAGTATTTTTGCATTCATAAAGTTGAAGTCATTTTTTTGATTTATCACAGAAAAGGTATTGCTAATTTCTTCGGTGTCAATTAAGCTAAACTTAAACTCTATATTGCACTCATCAACTAGACTAATATAATCAGAAAATATGTTGCGAGCCCCTGACTGCTAAAATTCCTTAATTTATATTGATCGAGTGTAAAGAGCTGGCACGCTCGCGACGCTCGGCTAAGCTCGCCGCTATGGGGGGGATCTTGCTCTTACCTCGACCAGAGCCAGCAACAAAAACATAAATCGTGCCTACAAAAATGACAACACAAATACCACCACCACACACTTATATCCCCGCTTATTTGGTATCACTGGTCTCAACTCACTTGACTTGACCGCTGATGTCGTGCGGATCGTCCATGCCCTCCCTTCCGTGGGTCCGTTTAAACATTCTGGTTGGACCACCCTGGAACTCTATCCTTCTCTACTTATAGTCATCAGCCCATGTCTCCTTTTGGTTCCGGCTCACCTCTTCCCACCCCCTGAAACTTTTACCTTACCACATCATGTTTTCAGTGCGACTCAAGCAAAAACATAAATTGGCGTGATGCACATTTGTTTATTGAATAAAAAAAATTAATGATAACAAAAATAAATCTCTATTAATAAATAAATTCAAAGCAATTATAAATAAATGACCACAAAAAAAAAAGAAACGGAGAAGGATGCCAACAATAAGATATAATAGAATCAATAAAATGTACCAAATAAATTTGATTTGAGATCCTGAATTAATATGACAAAAAAAAATTATTAAATTTTAATTAATGTGTTAAGCACAGCAAGAAAAATCATCAACGTTTAAGAATAACTAATAAATAAATTAATAAATAAATAAATAAAATAATTAATAAATAATAAATAACCAAAATAAATAAATAAATAAATAGATAAATAAATACTAAACAAAATAATAAATAACAAATAAGAAATAAATAATAAATAATAAATAATAAACAAATAATAAATAAATTATGAGAAAATGAAAAATAAATAAATAATAAATTAAAACAAAGTACCTAATAAATAAGCAAACGATAAATAAATAAATAACACTAAGAAAACGAATATGAAAATTAAATTTCAATTGAATTTCAATTTAAAACTTTTTAAAATTTTCCAAAACTTAAACTAAATTAACCTATTCCTTTTTTTTTTAATTTTAGATTTTGTTTTATAATTTTTTTTTTTGTTTTGTTTTTTTGTATTTTATTGTTTTTATTTTACTTTATTTTATTTAAAAAAAAAAAAAAAAAAAAAAAAAAAAAAAAAAAAAAAATTTGTTGCGATCTCAGATATAGTGATGCTAAACCAAAAGGAAAATAAAATTATAACAATAATTACATTTACTGAAATTATAAAAATAAATACATGTTCGGAACACCCGGTGCCCGGCGTCAACAAGCTGTCACAATCCACAGCAAAAGGAATGAGGATACAAAAATATACTAGCAACTAAATAAAATATCCTGAAAGTAACAAACAGACAAACCGACAGAACGCCAAAGAACATATACGATAAAACTACTAACAAATAACATTTAAGACGAAAATCCACGTTAAACGATACTAGAGACGAGAAGACGAACGAAAATAAATAAATAAATAACAACAAACGACGACAAGCTGCTGGTGAGGGATACGAAACTGACAGGACAGAAGTGGGGTTATTGGAAGGCCATTCTGGAATGCGCAAAGGGCTAGATTCACCACAGGAGAAGTTGAGGCATAAAGTCAGGGGTGGCATGAGGCTGAAATAGAAAACAATTCTTTTGGAGCTCAGAGAAATTAGGAGAGTAGCTCGGAGAAAGGAGCCAGCTTTCTCCAGAGTTTAGAGTAGGGTGAGAAAATAAAGAAAACTGGGAAAAATTAAAAGCTTTCCCGAATAGGTAGCCAAGTCGGAAGCCACTGACGACGACGGCGAAAGGAAAGTAAGAGTGAAGAAGTGCGGCCTCTTTTAATCGTGTGTTTTGAAAATTAAAGAAAAAAAAAAGTAAATTTCATATAAGCACAAACCTATATAGTAGAATAAAATATAAACTTATAAAAGTGGTGAAGGATCCAGCAGCCCAGTTTTATATATCGGAAGGAAATATAAGCAAAAGATATCTTTTTTTCTTAAGACGGTAACTAGCGTCTAAAGTCCATACTCGAGCTCCGAATTGAAGGACAGGGTCCAGGCGGTGGATGGAAAAAAATATAAAAGAAAACAGAAGATACTTGTTAAGAAATTTAAATCGAGGAAGTTTAACTCCAGAAATTTAAAGGCCCGAGATTCGGTGAAGTAGGCAACGGCTAGTCACCATAGCATAACGGTTGACCGGTAGGCAGCGGTCAAAACGGTCAAGCCAAACAAAGAGGCCGTACGTGAATCAGAGGAGAAATCTATTTAAATTCGGCAAGAAGCAGCGATTTATGATTTATGATTATTTTTTTTGGCGTGATTAGTAATAAGTTATTTGTAGTTTAGTTATAGTATTGATTCATTTCATGTAAGGAAACTAATTAAATAGGGTGTCCAACTTTAAACAAATGTACAAAAAACAAAACAATCAAAAAAGAGATACACTGGGTCGGGTCGTACACTGTCGCGGCGTCGCGTTGCCGTTGAGGCAGAATTAAAGTTCCGGCAGTAGGCTACTTTAACCGAGCTCGATTAGGGTAGGGCTGTTAGGGAGCTAACCGAGTTGGCCTTAGGCAAAATTGAATTTACAGTGGTGTCCAAAAAAAGTAGTACACCCACACCCAAAAGAAAGTAAATGATAATTTTTGGCGACGGGATCGAACCCGACTACGGTTTTTTTTTTTAATTTGAAATAAAATAAAGTAAAATAAAAACAATAAAATACAAAAAAACAAAACAAAAAAAAAATTATAAAACAAAATCTAAAATTAAAAAAAAAAGGAATAGGTTAATTTAGTTTAAGTTTTGGAAAATTTTAAAAAGTTTTAAATTGAAATTCAATTGAAATTTAATTTTCATATTCGTTTTCTTAGTGTTATTTATTTATTTATCGTTTGCTTATTTATTAGGTACTTTGTTTTAATTTATTATTTATTTATTTTTCATTTTCTCATAATTTATTTATTATTTGTTTATTATTTATTATTTATTATTTATTTCTTATTTGTTATTTATTATTTTGTTTAGTATTTATTTATCTATTTATTTATTTATTTATTTTGGTTATTTATTATTTATTAATTATTTTATTTATTTATTTATTAATTTATTTATTAGTTATTCTTAAACGTTGATGATTTTTCTTGCTGTGCTTAACACATTAATTAAAATTTAATAATTTTTTTTTGTCATATTAATTCAGGATCTCAAATCAAATTTATTTGGTACATTTTATTGATTCTATTATATCTTATTGTTGGCATCCTTCTCCGTTTCTTTTTTTTTTGTGGTCATTTATTTATAATTGCTTTGAATTTATTTATTAATAGAGATTTATTTTTGTTATCATTAATTTTTTTTATTCAATAAACAAATGTGCATCACGCCAATTTATGTTTTTGCTTGAGTCGCACTGAAAACATGATGTGGTAAGGTAAAAGTTTCAGGGGGTGGGAAGAGGTGAGCCGGAACCAAAAGGAGACATGGGCTGATGACTATAAGTAGAGAAGGATAGAGTTCCAGGGTGGTCCAACCAGAATGTTTAAACGGACCCACGGAAGGGAGGGCATGGACGATCCGCACGACATCAGCGGTCAAGTCAAGTGAGTTGAGACCAGTGATACCAAATAAGCGGGGATATAAGTGTGTGGTGGTGGTATTTGTGTTGTCATTTTTGTAGGCACGATTTATGTTTTTGTTGCTGGCTCTGGTCGAGGTAAGAGCAAGATCCCCCCCATAGCGGCGAGCTTAGCCGAGCGTCGCGAGCGTGCCAGCTCTTTACACTCGATCAATATAAATTAAGGAATTTTAGCAGTCAGGGGCTCGCAACAAATGGCGCCCAACGTATCGAAACTTAATTGTAAAGTTTTCTACAACCAGTTTGCAACTTTTTTTCAACAGGTTGTTAAATAGTATTTACAACGCAATGAAACTTATTTGCAATGAAGTTTCAATCAATTTGCAACTAGTTTGCAACGCATTTGCAATCGGTTCGCAATAGTTTCTCTTTGTTTTTGCAACGTTTTTCAAACTTATTTTCAACTTTTGTTCGAAGTTTTCGCAACATTTTGGCAGCGTTTCGCAATCGATTTACAATATCGCTGGAACGGTTTGCCTCATTTTTCCAACTTATTTGCAGAACGCGACGAGATTACTATAATACCGTTGCAACGTTATATCTATTGTTCAATGTTTCCTTTCCCTTTCCTTCCCTCAGTCTTGTCCATCAGTCGGGGCAGCTTGGATGATGGAGTTCGGAGAACGTAAGTCATGATGAGGATTGCTTTTAGAATGCCTTATTATCCGCGACGTTCTACCGATTGTCGTCATCGCAGCCTATCCGAGTTGAACTAAGTGTCGTTTTTTTTTTACTGCCTCCGCGGAGTAGGCGAAGTATCTGCAAGACTTCAGACAGAAAGTCATAACATACTGCTGGATCGCGGCAGATGCATCACCTTACAAAGCAGAGACAGCGTCGGAATTTTCTTAGTCTTCATCAAGGAGTTCGCAATGCATTGTAAGTCTTAGCAAAATGGCTATTCAGAACGTTTGTTTAACCGCGACAATGTATGGCACTTTGAAGATCGAAGGCTGGAAAAAAATAATGTCTATGTCTGCTATAATCCGGTCGAGGTTGGCCAAGGAAAGTCGTAAGTCTTGTCTTGGGTGGCTCTTGAGAATACCAATCAATCGCGACGACTTACTTGACTGATTTCGCCAGGAGAAAAGTAGATCGTCCTGTTTTAAATGTTACCTTTTATGTGTTCCCGCTTATTGGAATCCAGTGTCAATAAAAGCTTACTTGGATAGTCATCAGTCCAGATGGAAAAGAAGTGGTCTCCAGTGGTAGGTGCCTCCAACACCCCCGCACATTATGAATAGAGAAAAATCAACGAACAATAACGTTAGTTAGTTAAAATTTACTTGAAAAGTTTTGAAGGTATATAAAAGGTCAAGAGGATTAATAATCTTTTGGGATAAATATTAGTAATAAAAATTAGAAACAGATAGATAGTGAAGGAGTAAGAACAAAGAAAAGGACGATTAGTTTAGGTAGGAATAAAGTCAAGGCTAGAAGGTCAGTCAATAGGCTATGATACCCAGAGATCGATCTCTTGGGATAAGCAAAAGTCTTGGGATAATAAGAGATCCTATTGTAACGCGTTCTCAGACTAGGCAAGTTTCAAACCGCGAAACCAACATGTCTCCAGTAGTCCACTCCCCTAAGAGTAATGAGGAACAGGGTAACCGAAATTCCCTCACCCCGCACCCTATGAATCAGCAAAGTGAGTCGAGGAACACCGAGTCACTATCAGCGCCGTCCTATAGTAACTTGACAGTGGATTAGCGGTCGCATCGATCGGAAACTCTAGTACCCGGAATGGAGCCAGATAATCGAGAGGAAAGGTTAAGTAATTGGGTAGGTATGCTGGAAAGGGTGACCGATCCTGTCCCTATCGACTGGTCAGCTCCATTAGGAGCATTGGGTGGAGAAGTTGATCCGGAAAGAACGACTCGCGAGTGGGACCGAAATCCTTGGACTAGAAGCCGGCAAGGCGGATCTGGATTGCTGGACAGCCGAAGAGATAGACAAAGCGATCCTAATCCGAGAGGTCTAGCCGAACAGGGGCCGGAAGAGGGAGCCTTCGGAACCGGAACCGGGGCGAAGCCTCGCAGTTGTGAACCGCCTTCGGGAAACACAGTGCAGCCACGATCCGACGACAGAGCGTACCCATCGAACCGAGGAGCCATACCAAAGTCGTCAAACCCTTCGGGAAATACCGTGCAGCAACGATCCGACGACAGAGCGTACCCATCCAACAGAGGAGCCATACCAAAGTCGTCAAACCAAAACGCCTTGGCCAGTAATAGCGTGAGGCCAACCAAACAGCTACGAGACCGATTCGCCGAGGTAGCGTCCGGGACATCGGAGGACCCTAGAGCAGTTCGACCGAGGCCCGAATCAGTTCCAGGAGATCAGGTAAAGGTGTCAGCGGAACTAAAAACTGTCATTAATCTGGCAGTAGTTCAGGCTTATGAGTCGTATGCCGATTCATTGAGGGAGGAGCTGTCAGAATCCTTAAGAGCGGAGGTAAGGAAAAACTTCTTGGAGTTCATGAAGGAGATTAACCATTCGGTTCGAGAGCGTCCGCCTTTGGAGGAGAGAGTGGCGAGTCCAGTTAAGGCTCCTAGTGCGGGACCAGCGGGAGAAGATCACGCTTTAGAAAACGGTCAAAGGAATGCCGTGAGGTTCGAGGAGGGCCGTAGGCATTTTCCTGAATCAAGTAGTCACCGCACACTTGGCTTCCCGAACGGCCCGAACGAAGGGTACAATTGTTACGACCACGCAGGCAAAGCTCAACCGCGGTCGAACCCGTCTGGAGAGTGGAACCGACCCACCGCCCCGCCGTATGCGGGATATAAGATACCGATAAAAATCGATAGGTGGGGGATAAAATTCAACGGGAAAGCAGAGTGTCTTACCGTGGAAGAGTTCATATTTCGAATTGAGACGTTGCAACATCACTATGACTGTTCCTGGTCGCAGATTTTAAAGGATTTCCACCTGTTGCTGTCCGGAGCAGCGTATGACTGGTATTGGCAGTTTCAGCAAACCTGTCGTGGTGCTAGCTGGCCTTACCTTCGGGATGCCATGCTTATGCGCTATCGGAATCCGAAGTCTGACCTGGAAATCATGCGTGACATCATGGATCGTCGACAAGGAACTTGGGAGTCCAGTGAAGATTTTCTGACGGCCATAAATAAGCTGAAGTCACAGCTCAGGATGCCAATGTCGGAAGCGGACCTTGTACGAGCGCTAAAGAGGAATTTAAACGATCGCATCAGACGTTTGGTGTATCCCCAATTACTGTTTACGATGGACCAACTAAGGGTGGCCTGTAAGGACGCAGAAGAAGCATTTCCTGGGCCAGACAAGCAGGAAAAGCAACAGAGACCACCAGTGGGACGGTACAAAGCCAATGAATTAGCGTTCGCTGATGAAGACGCGATAAATCAGGAAGAAGCTATAGCGGCATTTCAGCAGTCAGGAACTCGGCCAAGAAATCGTGACTTTGTCGAACCGAGGAACCTGACGTGCTGGAACTGTCAGTCGCCGGGACATTCTTTTAGAGATTGCCCGTCTACTGTCAGAAATATCTTTTGTTATAGATGCGGGTGTGAAGGTGTCATAACGCCGAAATGCAAGAAGTGCCATCCGGAAAACGTGGTGAGGAGCGGGACATCATTGGGGGAGTCGCGTTCAACGCTAAATCCCCAAGAAAGTCTAGGGAAGAACTAGACTCTAACGATTTAATAAATAAAGTATCAGATACAACTAATTATAAAGCTAATAAGGTAAGGATTCTGCAGAGAAGAGGAGAAAGCGAATTGAATATATATGTAAGTCCAAAACTTAGAGAATTAAAACCGTTACACGTTCGGATTCAAGAATATAAACTAGCACGAGAAAGAATATTTAGAGGAGATAAAAGTAAAGTAAGCAATCGAATTTTAAAAACACGCGAGAGATATAAATGCAGAAAAGAAAATAAGAAAAATATTTTGTCAACGATGGTAAGTGTAAGCACCGACCCCAGGCCGTATGCCAAAGTGGCAATTAAAAACATTGAAGCATTAGGTCTGCTGGACAGTGGGGCCAGCATAAGTATTTTAGGAAAAGGGTGCGAGAATTTTATCAAAACCTTAAACGTTCCGATGACAAATTATAAAGCCGGTGTTAAAACGGCAGACGGTAAGAATCAAAGCATTATAGGTAAAATTCGGGTTCCGGTACGGTATCAAGGACAAAGTCACGAAATGACATTCTTCTTGGTACCGAACTTAGACCAAGAATTGTACCTCGGCGTCGACTTCTGGAAAACGTTTCAGATCGCGCCCATGATAGTTAGTTCAATATCCGCATCAGAATCGAACGGCGAGTCGTCTAACAGCCATCAACTGTCGCCGGAACAACGAGCAAGGTGGAGGCGGTAAGGGATTTTCCCATACCGAAGAATCCGAGGCAGGTCCGGCGGCTACTAGGTTTAGCGGGATGGTATAGACGGTTTATCCGAAATTTTTCCACCTTGACCGCACCTCTGACCGATACGCTCAAGAAGAAGAAAGGAAAGTTCCAAATGACTGAAGAAGCGATGACATCTTTCGAAGCGTTGAAGGAAGCGTTAACCTCAGCACCAGTGTTGTCACGACCGGACTTCTCACGAAGATTTTATGTACAATGTGACGCGTCAGACACGGGGATCGGAGCAGTCCTGTTCCAAAAGAACGATGATGGTGAGGAATGTCCTTTGGGTTACCACTCGCAAAAGTTGAATGCGTGTCAAAAGAATTATAGTGTGACCGAAAAGGAATGCATGGCAGCCGTTTCCGCAGTTAAGAAGTTTCGTCCTTATATTGAGGGGATGGACTTTACAATCATCACCGACCACTCGAGTCTCAAGTGGTTGATGACGATGAAGGACCTCAGTGGCCGGTTGGCGAGGTGGAGTCTAGACCTCCAGGCATTTACCTTCGATATAGAACACCGGAAGGGATCTTTGAACGTCGTGCCAGACACACTTTCTCGGGCACATATTGAAAGCATGGAGTTGACGGATGTAGAACCGATGGTAGATCTCGATTCGGAAGAGTTTTGTTCTGAAGAATACCGGAATTTGATTAAAACAATCCAAAACAACACGAATCAACTGCCGGATTTAAAAATCGAAGATAACTTCGTGTATAAGCGCGCGTTACCAACCGACAACGATGGAGTTATGGTTGATCATAACTGGCTGTTATGGCTACCATCAGGTTTAACTGAGAATGCTATTAAAGTAGCACATGAGCCTCCGCGGGCAGCTCACGGCGGTATCGCAAAAACACTGCACCGAATCAGGCAGTTTTTCTACTGGCCAAACATGGCGGTACAGATAAAATCCTACATCTCGCAGTGTGATGTGTGTAAGCAAAGTAAGCCCTCAAACCAAATTTTACGCCCACCTATAAGCAGCAGTTACGTAGCCGACATCCCTTTTCAGAAGATTTATATCGATTTTTTAGGTCCGTACCCGAGGTCGAAAAGCGGAAATGCTTATGTTTTTGTAGCGTTGGACCATCTATCAAAGTATGTATTTTTGAAGCCATTGCGTTCAGCGAATTGTATGAGCGTAGTTAAGTTTTTGAAAAACGAAATTTTTAATGCGTTTGGTGTGCCCCAAGTCATTCACTCTGACAACGGAAAGCAGTTCACCGCGAAAGAATTCCAAAACTTTCTAGCCGGATACGGAATACGACATTTCAAAACTGCAAATTATTCTCCGCAATCCAACGCTTCAGAACGCGTAAACCGGACACTTTTAGCAGCTATACGGTCATATTTAAAAGACGACCAGCGTGAGTGGGATTCGCACTTGAGCGACATTGCTTGCGCTCTCAGAAGCTCAGTGCATTCATCGATTGGAGTAACGCCGTATTTCGCACTATTTGGTATTAACATGATGACCCATGGAAACCATTATGAGTTAAACCGACAGCTAAACGCTTTAAGCGACGGAGAAATGCATATGCTACCGCGTCAGCAACGACTCCAATGCATTAGAGAACGAATAAGACTTAATCTGAGAAAAGCAAATCAGCCTTATTGTGAGTTTCACACGGAAAACCATTCACAGGGAAAATTTTCGTTCCCACGGACTTTCAAAAGCTATTGGGAGTTTCACTCGAATAAAATTTCACATCGAATCGGAAATGACAGTTCGAAAAATAGACATGTTCAAAAAACTGAGACCTAAATAAATTTCCCTTCTCTATGATGGAAACAGAGACTGAAATCTAAATCATTTCTTCTTATTAATGAAAAAAATTTAAGAAATTAATGTGGTGCTGCAATTACTTTCTAAAACTGTGCCCACTGAGTGCAAAAACACTCTTTAAATTCAACCCTCATCGACTTATATGCAAAAAAAAAGTAACTTACCGACCACGTATACAAAATTTCCCTCTCCGTTTTAAAACATATGTGCACTGATGTTTTTAAAATGAACAGATCTTATTGCATGTTTATTTTTTTTTATGAAGACAAGTGCGAAACAAAATAAATTTAATAATTTGATAAAAACGAAAGTGAAATAATTATGTTTAGCATTGGAATTAGAATTTTATTGGATGAAGAAGGAAAACGCGAAGAACGAGCTGTTCGAAGATCTTTAAGGGATCATTCCAATCCCTTGGAGTTGCGCGATTCCTTGTAAGTATAAAATTCTTATCTACATTTTTGTTTATTAAAACAAAGTTTTCAGATTTCAGCAATACTACAGAATCAACAAACCAACATTTAAATTCCTCCTCGATGTGCTAACCAATGCTTTGCCGTAAACGAAGCAAAAGTTTGCGATATCACCCATCGTCAAATTGCCCGCTTGTTTGCGATTTTTTGCAGAGGGTGCGTATCAAAAAGGAGTAGGTAAAGACTATGAAATTGGTTTGGCGCAAAGCTCTTTCAGTCTTGTTCTTTCGGCTTTATTTAAAGTTTTGCTCCTGAAATATTGGAAAAATTCACTTTTATTTTTGGTCACAAAAAAAAAAAAACAACAAACAACTTACATTTTCCGCTTTGTTCTTCTCTCGTTCCCCACAAAAAAATAAGTGAACATTTCAGCTGTTGAGAACGTAACATTTCACACGGAAAAAATGCTTACAATAAGGGGATTTTTTCGAACATGGGGAATTTTTTCGTCCGAAACTCACAATTAGGGAAAAGGGAAATGGGAATTTTTCCATGTGGAATCTTGTTCCCATGGAACTCACAATAGGGCTGAATGAAAAAGCAACTAAATCGTATAACACTCGTACCCGTAAGGTCAATTTTTCACCCGGACAGGAAGTGTATCGACGCAATTTCGTACTAAGCGATTCATCGAAGTATCTATCGGCAAAACTTTGCCCGAAATTTATAAAATGCCGGATAGTTCAAAGCGTAGGGAAAAATATGTATGAAATTGAAAACTTGTCTGGGAAAAGGATGGGAGTTTTCCACGCGAAAGACCTAAAACAATAAATCTGTGATACGAGTACCTGCTTTAAGATATAGTTATAGCTATGAAACTCTAGTGCAATATTAGCTTGGCTAACCGTCGTTATACCTCACAATGTTACCTGATTATGATATAAAATCAACCTTCTCTAGTGCAATATTAACTTAGTTACCTGATCATAATATAGAACCAACCTCACCTCGTGCAATATTAGATTTAACTTGTTGTACTACTTACGTTCGTGTTTGCTTGTTATTATTTATTACCGTGTCTTCGTATGATGAACTTTTATCGTGTCTTGATAGTCTGTACCTACATATTATGTTCAATGAAAAACCAAAAACAGACAAACAAATATATTCAGTAGTTCCAAAAGTAAATAAATGAACAAGATGTTTGATTCCGGTGGATACATTTGGCTAGGATTCGGAACATCGTGAGCGATTCCCAAAGTTGTTGCCTAGGTCAAGGATAAGGCATACGACCTATTGCCCGGCTTTATGGGTGGGTTTCTTCCCCACGTCCGAAGCCGAGATCGTTGCCACCTGTCCCGCGTCGAGCTAAACTACTCCACCGACCAGGTGTTTTGTTGCGATCTCAGATATAGTGATGCTAAACCAAAAGGAAAATAAAATTATAACAATAATTACATTTACTGAAATTATAAAAATAAATACATGTTCGGAACACCCGGTGCCCGGCGTCAACAAGCTGTCACAATCCACAGCAAAAGGAATGAGGATACAAAAATATACTAGCAACTAAATAAAATATCCTGAAAGTAACAAACAGACAAACCGACAGAACGCCAAAGAACATATACGATAAAACTACTAACAAATAACATTTAAGACGAAAATCCACGTTAAACGATACTAGAGACGAGAAGACGAACGAAAATAAATAAATAAATAACAACAAACGACGACAAGCTGCTGGTGAGGGATACGAAACTGACAGGACAGAAGTGGGGTTATTGGAAGGCCATTCTGGAATGCGCAAAGGGCTAGATTCACCACAGGAGAAGTTGAGGCATAAAGTCAGGGGTGGCATGAGGCTGAAATAGAAAACAATTCTTTTGGAGCTCAGAGAAATTAGGAGAGTAGCTCGGAGAAAGGAGCCAGCTTTCTCCAGAGTTTAGAGTAGGGTGAGAAAATAAAGAAAACTGGGAAAAATTAAAAGCTTTCCCGAATAGGTAGCCAAGTCGGAAGCCACTGACGACGACGGCGAAAGGAAAGTAAGAGTGAAGAAGTGCGGCCTCTTTTAATCGTGTGTTTTGAAAATTAAAGAAAAAAAAAAGTAAATTTCATATAAGCACAAACCTATATAGTAGAATAAAATATAAACTTATAAAAGTGGTGAAGGATCCAGCAGCCCAGTTTTATATATCGGAAGGAAATATAAGCAAAAGATATCTTTTTTTCTTAAGACGGTAACTAGCGTCTAAAGTCCATACTCGAGCTCCGAATTGAAGGACAGGGTCCAGGCGGTGGATGGAAAAAAATATAAAAGAAAACAGAAGATACTTGTTAAGAAATTTAAATCGAGGAAGTTTAACTCCAGAAATTTAAAGGCCCGAGATTCGGTGAAGTAGGCAACGGCTAGTCACCATAGCATAACGGTTGACCGGTAGGCAGCGGTCAAAACGGTCAAGCCAAACAAAGAGGCCGTACGTGAATCAGAGGAGAAATCTATTTAAATTCGGCAAGAAGCAGCGATTTATGATTTATGATTATTTTTTTTGGCGTGATTAGTAATAAGTTATTTGTAGTTTAGTTATAGTATTGATTCATTTCATGTAAGGAAACTAATTAAATAGGGTGTCCAACTTTAAACAAATGTACAAAAAACAAAACAATCAAAAAAGAGATACACTGGGTCGGGTCGTACACTGTCGCGGCGTCGCGTTGCCGTTGAGGCAGAATTAAAGTTCCGGCAGTAGGCTACTTTAACCGAGCTCGATTAGGGTAGGGCTGTTAGGGAGCTAACCGAGTTGGCCTTAGGCAAAATTGAATTTACAGTGGTGTCCAAAAAAAGTAGTACACCCACACCCAAAAGAAAGTAAATGATAATTTTTGGCGACGGGATCGAACCCGACTACGGTTTTTTTTTTGAATTTGAAATAAAATAAAGTAAAATAAAAACAATAAAATACAAAAAAACAAAACAAAAAAAAAAATTATAAAACAAAATCTAAAATTAAAAAAAAAAGGAATAGGTTAATTTAGTTTAAGTTTTGGAAAATTTTAAAAAGTTTTAAATTGAAATTCAATTGAAATTTAATTTTCATATTCGTTTTCTTAGTGTTATTTATTTATTTATCGTTTGCTTATTTATTAGGTACTTTGTTTTAATTTATTATTTATTTATTTTTCATTTTCTCATAATTTATTTATTATTTGTTTATTATTTATTATTTATTATTTATTTCTTATTTGTTATTTATTATTTTGTTTAGTATTTATTTATCTATTTATTTATTTATTTATTTTGGTTATTTATTATTTATTAATTATTTTATTTATTTATTTATTAATTTATTTATTAGTTATTCTTAAACGTTGATGATTTTTCTTGCTGTGCTTAACACATTAATTAAAATTTAATAATTTTTTTTTGTCATATTAATTCAGGATCTCAAATCAAATTTATTTGGTACATTTTATTGATTCTATTATATCTTATTGTTGGCATCCTTCTCCGTTTCTTTTTTTTTTGTGGTCATTTATTTATAATTGCTTTGAATTTATTTATTAATAGAGATTTATTTTTGTTATCATTAATTTTTTTTATTCAATAAACAAATGTGCATCACGCCAATTTATGTTTTTGCTTGAGTCGCACTGAAAACATGATGTGGTAAGGTAAAAGTTTCAGGGGGTGGGAAGAGGTGAGCCGGAACCAAAAGGAGACATGGGCTGATGACTATAAGTAGAGAAGGATAGAGTTCCAGGGTGGTCCAACCAGAATGTTTAAACGGACCCACGGAAGGGAGGGCATGGACGATCCGCACGACATCAGCGGTCAAGTCAAGTGAGTTGAGACCAGTGATACCAAATAAGCGGGGATATAAGTGTGTGGTGGTGGTATTTGTGTTGTCATTTTTGTAGGCACGATTTATGTTTTTGTTGCTGGCTCTGGTCGAGGTAAGAGCAAGATCCCCCCCATAGCGGCGAGCTTAGCCGAGCGTCGCGAGCGTGCCAGCTCTTTACACTCGATCAATATAAATTAAGGAATTTTAGCAGTCAGGGGCTCGCAACAAATATCACAGAATTACTAAGATCATTTATACTTTGAATGAAAAAGTTATTGAGCTTTTCAGCTATTATTGCACTATTATGTTCTTTATCACCGTTATTGAATTGCACTTCAGTTATTTCATCTTTATCAGTCTTCAAAACGTATTTCTTTAATTGCCTCCACATATCTTTTTGATTTTTGGCGTTGTGAATTTTTTGGGATATATATGTCGATTTAGTAATTTGAATTTGTCTTTTGTATTGGTTTCTATGTTCATAGTATGCTTGCCAGTCACTAGGTGTATTTCTTAAAACAGCTGTTTTGTACAAATTTAGCTTAACAGTTTTAGAATTTCTTAGAAAATTATTGAACCATTCACAGTTTTGATAGGGAATAGTTTTTGACACTACCATACTATTTACAACTTTTTTTAATTCAGTTGCAAAATTTTCACTTAAAACATGTAAATTATGTGAGTGTTCAGGATCAAAATCAGCAAAAAAATGGTTTGATCTAAGTTCATTTAATAAGTGCTCTTTGTTGTACTTACAGTATCTGATTGTTTTTGTATTGGGTTTATTTTGTTTTTTGCAATGAATAAAAACTTCTAACGCTTCGTGATCACTTATTTTTAGGTTATGATCCACTTTAGCACTACATATATTTTTGTTATTAGTTAGGACATAGTCAATAAGAGTACTAGCTGTTGGTGTTATTCTAGTTGGTTCTGTGTTAAGCATTGATAGATTGTTGTCAGTCATTATTTGATTTAAGCGTCTTGAATATGTATTGTTTCTATCTAACCAATCAATATTAAAATCACCCATTATTACGAAATCACAGTTACATTGTTGCAGAAAATCTATCCATTGTTCTAGATTATCACAGAAAGTATTTTTAGTCGACAGGTGAGATCTATAAATTGCACATATGTATATCACAGTATTGTTTTCATATTGCACTTTTGTTATAAGACACCAGAAATTCATTGTAATGGCAAATTGTTTGACAAACGAACACTTAAACATTTTTTTGACATATATCACCAAACCACCAGTGTGGCTGGATTCACTATCACAGTTAAAGATATAATAACCATCAAGTTCTGTTTCAGCATAATTATGATTTTTTGTCATATGAGTTTCAGTTAACACTACTATATCACAGTTACATATATTCACTTATAATTATTTGCAGACTAGAAAAATTATTTATCAGTCCTTCAATATTAGTAAATACACATTTTATAGTTTCTAGTTGCTAGTAGCTGTAGTGGGCTTCAGCAGCTTTGAGTTTTCTCAAAAATACTGGGCAATTTTTATCAGACGATGCATGGTTACAGTCAATTTGTTCATTGGTTTGTACACTTAAGGAGACACAATTTGCACATTTATAAATTTCACTTTTACAATCCTTGACATCATGGTTTTCCGAACACTTCAAGCATGTTTTACTTTTGTTACAAAATTTTGCTATATGATTGTAACCACAGCAATTGTAACATTTAAGCACTCTTATATATTGGTATACACGACAACGGTCCCATCCAATATTTAATTTTCCCATATCCATAATTTTGGTGTTGGTAACACTATTTATTTCTATTATTGCATTATATTTCCTCCTTCTGTGCGATAAATATATCTTGATACATTTGATATCACTGTCATCCATTTGGTTTTGACACTTGATTGCTTCAACCAGCTGGTCTTCATTTATCATCTCACTCATACCCACTATATTAATTTGTGGATTACGATGTTCTTGTATTTTTGCATTATAATCACTCATTTTATTTTTAATTTCTGATTCAATTGTTTTAACTGATTGTTTGTCACATTTGATTAAAATACCACCATTTTGCACATTTTTAACCTCTTCTATTTTTAATTTCATTCCCGTGGGATTTATGACATTTTTTAAATCATTCCTAGTTTTTTCATTGTTTTGATCACTTTTGGGTTTTACTACAATAACTTCACTCTTTTCTCTCAAAACGTTTGCATATGAGAGTTTCGATTGCGTTGGTGTTGTTGCATTAGTGTTTTTTATTTCTTCGACACTTTTTTTCATTTCAATGTTGTTTTTTATGATTTCTGCTATTTGTTTACTTAAAGCAGCTAAGATGTTGGGACAGTCCAAACACATAAACTTGATTCTTTGGTTACTTTTTAGCAGATTTAGATCAAATTTACTCAATCCAGCACATTTGATATGAAATTTTTTTCCGCATGTCCCGCTACAAAGCACAAAATCATCATTTCGGTTTATTCTCTTTTCACAGTTTTCACCACTACAACAATAATTGACTTCCATTTTCACTCAAAAAGAAAATCAAAAATAGAAAGTATGCAAATTTATCACTAGTTAATTTTTCGATTTATTCGATATATTTCACAAATTCCAATAATTTGATTAACACTTATGAGAAAGCAAGCATTAATCAACAAGTTTAAAGATCTTTTGGATTTTATTTGTAAGAAACTTATGAAATAGGCACGAATATTCCAGGAGCAAAGACTTGAACGTTCCGTACGATTGACGATTGATTGAGATGATACTCTTACGATGGATTTTCTCTAAAATATAGAAGATCTGTGAAGGGATTAAAGATTTATGTATAAATTAAAAATGCGAAAAACAGATTGAAACAGCAACTGAAACATGACCAGCAACAGAGTCCGCGATTGTTTTAGAACCAATTTCATTCATTCCGCACATATTAGAACAGCAACAACAACGTTAAGAGCGTCGTTAGACCTAAATCCTTATAGCTAAAGCACAACCATGCGTTCGGTCGCTCTGACTTTGACAAATCGAATAAACACAATGGAATAAACACAATGGTATTATTAATTCAAACCTTCGTTTCAGATCGTAAATATTGTAAGCTCGACCACAACCCCTGAGTAGATCTATTCTCTTTTTAGGTGACACTTTGACAGCTGACAACTGTATTCTAATTCTATTTGTTTTATTTTAAAATCTGTGTGCAGCAGCAATGTCTACCATTTTGTTAAATTTATAAAAATATAAAAGAAATAAATTAAAAAAGTGTAAGTTAACTTAAATAAACTTTCTTTTCAACGCCCGAGGTAAGCTACATTACGTTTTGCAAATTTTTAGGTCACGCATTATGATACATGATTCTGTGAAATTTCGTAAACAGACTGTAACAAGCTTGTCAAAAGCTTGATCGATCTAATTGCTTTGCTGGCAGCTTTTTCCTTTTGATATGCAGTGGCGCTAGACTGTTCACTGTTATTTATAAGTCGGAGGTGCTGTTTTCAAAAATATTGGCCAGCGAGCTGTTTGTTGTTGACGGAGCTGTTGCTGTTTTATTGAATACCTAGTTTCTCCGTGTTGAACAAAAAAAGTTTAAAAATGGATAGTGAAAAAAAAAATATTCGAGAATTCGCCATTTTTCACTGAATTCTTTCATCAAAATATGTTTTGACATCCTCTTTCTGCACGTGCATTGTTCATTATAACAACTCTGACTTATTGCATTCCTCAAAATTTAATAAACGCACGTTGTTTACAAATGTCAAAATTTTGTTCGTCTTCTTCAGAGTTTTAAAAATTTTAAATGCAATAAATTGAATTAAAAAAAGAAGTGAAAACAATTTCAAATCATGGGTTTAACTAAGCAATACTTAGCTTATAAACTTGACAATACATTTAATATAATTGCCAGTGGAAGACCAAACATAAATTTCCTTGTATACGACAACATCGAAGGAAGATATGTTGTTGTTGGCGGAGCTGAAAATGCCCTCGTTTGGGATATAAGGTATTATTTATTATATGGTATTTTGCTCTCACGAATACCCCTAATTTTTTTATGTTTATTACAGATTGGGTGAAAAAATTATGTGCCTCCAACGAGACAAACAGGAAGTGACTGCTATCCGGGCTAGTCCAGATCGTGTTCATATTGCTGTTGGCTACTCAGACGGCGTGGTAGAAATATTTGACATAGCTTCTAGATCGTCGGTGTGCTCTTTATCACTCCACAAGACGGCGGTGACTATATTGCGTTACGACGCAATGGGAATTCGTTTGGTATCAGGTGGCTTAGATACTGAATTGGTCGTGTGCGATATTGTCACTCAGACCGGTAAACAACGTTTGATAGGACACAATGGTCCCATCACAGACGCACATTTCTTGGAGAGATTTGGAGTTGATGATATTGTGGTGTCTTGTTCCAAAGATACGCACATCAAGTTCTGGAATCTTGAAACGCAGACATGCTTTAAAACTATCGTTGACAATCGAACCGAAGTATGGGCTCTGACTTTTGTCAAAGACCTCATGATAGCAGGGACTGGGGAAAGTTCAATGAACATCTATAGATTAAAAAGTCGAGATACGATTGCTGACAACGTGCAGTCAGCAGTTGAAGGACTCAGTTTGGATGACGAAGATACCATTAGTCCAATAACTGTTACAAACTGTGGTGTTATACAGAAATCGGGACGTGGAAGGACAGTTAACCTTGTTTCTGATCCAACTGAGCGAGTTATCAGTTGCCACGGGACAGATGATATCATCGAAAATTTCTATATTTGCACCAACGAAGAAGCCAATTCTCGTTTGGCTAAGCGTTTAAAGAAATCTGCTAAATCTGTTACCCAAGGGGGAGCCGATTGTTCCAAGGAACTGACTCTTTCCGACGAAATAAAGCGCTTACCTAACATCAAAGTAAAAAATAAGATTAAGTCCATAGATATTCTGATGGGAGTCAACAATGAACTAAGAATCATAGCAAATCTCTCAAACAACAGCTTGAAAATGTTCTCTCTGAATGTTTTGGAAAAGCAGGGTGAAGCGAAACTATTACGGTCTATCACACAAAATGGTCATCAGTCAGAGGTAAGGACAGTTTGTTTCAGTTCAGATAACTTGGCTATCGCATCAGGCGGTGGTGAGTCAATGAAAATTTGGAACAGGGAATCATCACAATGTTTAAGAACAGTTCCGGCAGGGTATGTTCTCAGTTCCTGCTTTGTACCTGGAGATCGTTATGTTCTTCTCGGGTTGAAATCGGGTGCACTTTTAATTGTCGATGTTGGTACTGGCGAAGTGGTTGAAGAGATTCCTGCCCATGAAAACGAACTCTGGTCGATTTCGTTGCTGCCAGACATGAAGGGTTGTGTGACAGGCAGCAGTGATACCACGGTGAAGAGTTGGTCCTTCGAACTTATTGACAACACAAATACCGACGATGGGGTAATTAGACCTAAAGTTTTGTCATTGTTGCACGTGAATACCCTTAAGCTCGAAGAGACGGTCCTGTGTGTCAAAGTTAGTCCTAATATGAAGTTTCTAGCTGTCGGTTTATTGGATTCTACAGTGAAAATATTCTTTCTGGACAGCTTTAAGTTTTATCTATCCCTCTATGGACACAAATTACCAGTACTTTGTTTGGATATCTCTTACGATTCGGCTATCATTGTAACTGGTTCGGCAGATCGTAATGTCAAAGTGTGGGGCCTGGATTTCGGTGACTGCCATCGTTCGTTGTTTGCACATGATGATTCCGTAATGGCAGTTCAATTTGTCCCCAAAACGCATATGTTCTTTACTTGCGGCAAAGATGGTAAGATTAAACAATGGGATGGAGATTCGTTTGAAAAAATCATCACCCTTCCTGGACACGTTGGGGAGGCGTACAGCTTAGCTGTAAGTCCGAACGGCCGATACCTGGTAAGCTGTGGGTCCGACCGAACACTGCGATTGTACGAACGAACTGAAGAACCAATAGTCTTACAAGACGTACAGGAAGAAGAGCGAGAGGAGATGGAAAATCGGACTCTAGCAACAGGCGAGGATAATTCTGTGCCTATGTTGCCTGGTCTTAAGCTACCGTCTCGTAAGACCGTAGGGGCAGAAAAAGCAGCAGAAAGCATTCTTGAGTGCTTAGAGATCTTAAGAGAATTCGAAGCAGATGAAGCTCCCGAATTGCATCCTCTTATGATAGCTTACGATGCAAAGACACCGGATGACTTCCTTCTTGCTACTTTACAAAGAATTAGGGCCTTTGACATGGAAGAAGCACTGGTACTTCTCCCATTTTCGAGTGTTTGTGACATTCTGGAAAGAGTTCCAAAAATAGCCGATAGCCGAAAGGACCAAACCGAAATCATATGCAAAGTAGTGCTGTTTCTCTTTAGAATCCATCAAAAGCCAATCACAAGTAATCAAACTCTTTTGCCAGTGATTGGAAAGATTATAAGATGCTTGCAACAATTAACGGTTGAATGTCGTGATATGGTGGGAATGAATTACTATGGATTGCAACTGTTGCAACACGACATTGAAGAGCGAGAGGGTGTTGAGTTGTTTCGAGAGGCTACACAATCGAAGAAACAGCGAGACAAAAGAAGGAAACATGTGGCGAAGAGAACGCACATTCAAATGGCTTGAAAAAATTAAGTTTTTTTTTTGTTGAATGTTTAATGAAATAAAATGCATTTTATTTGTAAGTTATTAAAATCTTTTAATTCGCTTTATATCAACCACAAACGGCGGCTTTTGGGTATTGTGTTGTCGTTGTTTTATTGGTATAACCGCAACCTGCAAAAAGATTTAAATGTTAGTCAATTTTTTTTATAATTTTGCGAGAATTAAAAAAATATATAATAAAGTATATTATAAAAGTAAATGGGTATGAGTTTGAGTAAATTAGATATGTTATTTACGGGATACATTTTTGGTTAGGATTTAGGAGGTATGGAACCTTAGGGAATTCGGGAAGATTGCGTGTAAAAGGCTATACAATTCAAACAAAGCAAGAAACTGGATAGAGAGGTACCTATGAATAAGGAAGGATAAGATGAGGAAAGTATTGTACCTTTGGACTGGCAAGCTTGCGGGGCACGGATTAGCTCCACAAATTTGGAGGACCAAAAGTCGAAAGATATATGTAATAAGCCGGCAGAAAAACATACATTGTGAAAAAAGAAAACAAACTCAAAAACGATAGAAAAACGTGTTTTACGAAATTTCTAACTTACTAATCTTTGTAACCCATCTACTTGAGAGTTGAACTTGTCGAGTTGTAGAAGCTGAGTAAGGTCAATGATTTTCGAGAACTTTCTCTAGATCTGTCCTGAAACCAAAAGACGTTCATTACCCTCTCCCACATAAGCATGGCATACAAACCCGCGCTGATGTCACCAAATCTTATCCTACCTCTCACGCTGTAAAGGCGAAAAAGCTATCCATAGTTCCTCTGTCTGGTGTTATTCTCATCCTAGGTAACATAGCCTAATTGCTGTTTACTGATCCTAAATATTATTCCCCTACATATCAGCATAATGTTCATAATATCGTCTGACTCCTTACAATATCTCTTCCTCCCAACTGCCACTTCTTACTATTGGGCTGGATATAAGGTGTTAAACGACCCGTGCCCATGATCAGCCTGGCTGGGGGCCCAATTAAAAAAAAAAATAGTTTAGTCTCTCACGGGTACCTGGCGACCTGATTAACTAGCCTTATCTATACAATGCGAATCTCTGTTAAGACAGACCTCCCTTTCTTCGCAAGTCGTGGGACCAATAATAAATCACAACAAAAAAAGAAGAAAATGGGGGCTAGCAGCTTTTTTAAAAACATAAAGCCACATACACAGAAAAAGATTTGACATATAAAATGCCCATAACAGAAGCTGTTAGAAGGTTTTGCATTCCCAGAAGCAGTCTTCAGGACCGTGTTCGTACCAGATCGGAAACCTTTTGCTCACCACTGGATGGCGTCGGCTCGCGATCAGGATAAATGGAGAGACATGCTAAATGAGAAAAAGACCGGATCCCAGTTGTCGAGCCAAAGAACAAAATAATTAATATGACAAAATAACGAGGTTATCATAAGAGGGACTATTTAAATTCAGCTGAATTTTTCATCCATTGCTTGGAAAAAAATCATATTTCTACTTACCACAATTACCCTTTCGGATGAATTTTCCGGGTGCTCCATAACTTAACTTTTGTATTGTGCACCTTTCAATTGGAGCAGTCGGACGCACACACGACGATTGTCTTGCCCATGGTAACACCTCCTTCGGAGGTATTTGCACAGGCATATAACTTAGTTTATAAGTTGTGCATTTTGCCATTGGTGCATCGATTGTGGCCAATCCATGTCTTGGTAAAATAGGACCCATTTTAACAGGATTTACCTGAGGCAAATATGATAATTTGTTGATGGTGCATTTTTCCATTGGGCAGCTAGGTGTAGACATAGATGTCGGAGGTACAAGAAGACCACGTCGACAATTTGGTTTCTGAACGAAATCATGCTTTTGCGTTGTAATGTCTTGAATGGGAGCATTCGATCTGCATACATTTCCCTTTGGCCGACAGGGTTGTGTACGTTCAGGACAGTTCTGAGGTTGAAATGATAACTGCCAAATGAAAAGTGAGTTTTTTGTTTTTAGTATGCATAAAACGGTTTTCGTTTTTTTCGAAAATTTTACCTTATAAACTGTGCATTTTTCCATTCTTCCAGAAGGCAACTGTATTCCAGGTCTTGGCATAATTGGCCCTGGTTTAGTACCACATGACTTCAAATAGCTTAGCTTGTAGACAGTGTTTTTATCAGGCATTTCCGAACCAAATATTTTAATAGCTTGTTCCGGCGCCAGAGCAGGGATCCTCTTTGGATTACAATTGGGAATAAAACTAAGTTTATATGTAGTACAAAGTGGACCGCATCGAGGTGGTTCCACATGGACCCTTCTTGCCCAAGGCATATCATCTTTGACAGGTAATGGCACAGGCAAATAACTCAACTTTTGAACAGTACAACGTTCACCGGGTGCATCAGGTCGAACATAGTGCCCCGTTTGAATTATAGGTTTGGGTGGAGGATTATTACAGATGTCATACGGCATGTAGGAAAGTTTGTTGACGGTACATTTTTCTAACGGTGCACACAATTTCAAAATTCCATCCGAAACTTTTAAAGGCTGCCTCTTGCTATAGCACTTTGGAACAAAGTCATGCTTTTGGCTGGTTAAATCATAAAATTGCCCATCAAATCGTTGAGTATTTTCCTTTGGTCTTATAGCCTGGGCACGTACAGCTTGACAATGAGGTTGAAAAGAAAGCTTCTGAATTGTATTACCATCCATTTGACCTTGAAATGGTTGCATACTATCCTGGGCATGAATCGGCAAAACTCGTTTGTATCCTGAATTTCCAACATAGGAACACTTATAGATAGTATTCGTATCTATTGGTTGAGTCGGCCGAACATAGCTAACCATAGGCCTACACATTGGTTGCCGGGGAGGCTGTTCATAGCAACAATCCATATCACATGAGCAATTAACAGGATTTTGAGCTTGGCATGATTCATAAGACGTTGGGACTTGACATTGCATTGGAGAGCAATTTTGTTGGACGTAATCTTGCGGAGAGTACGCATTACTAATTGGTTCTTGTAACATTTCGGCATTTGTTTCGCCTGTTACATTTTCTTCAGGAACTTCGAATAAAATTTTTTGATCACACATAGCGATTGGATTTTAACAAAATTCTGGAATTCAGTAATACTTAATTTTGGTTTTTCAAAAATAATTAAAAAAGGAAACAAAAACAAAAGCGAGTTGAAGGGCCAGAAATTTATTTGCCTGAATGAAAAATAAATAAAAGTTTCTATTTTTATTTAAAAATCCTTAAAACTCTAGGCTTATGGGACGGTTTTTTGGTTTTATTTAAAGTGAATGGAGGGAGTAACGTTTTATCAAAATAATCAGATAGAGTAAGTGCGGCAAATGTGGCCTACGTGGTTAATATGGCCTATAGCGGTATTTCCCAAACCGGAAGCCGGAGCGAAAAAAAAAATGTTGCATTACGAACACGTTCAAACCGGTTTAGCCTCAGTCTTTCGTGCTTAATGTGGGGCTGCGGATGTGATAGTTATACAGGCACTTTGTTTTTTTTACTTTTGGTTGTAATTTTTTGGTAAGTTTTCTTAAGTGTTTTAACATTCAATTTTGAGTTAAATTGGTAACTTCTTTTTTAAATTAAATTGTGTTTAATATTTTCTTAACATAATATGTGGTATTATGATTTTAAAAAAAGTTTATAAAGTTTATATATATGGCCCACACTGGGCCATATTTAACACCAGGTAGGCCATATTTGCCACAATTTTTTTTAATATGATTTTTGAAGTTCCTTTAAGTTTTTGTTTTTAACTTTTTGTTATGTTTCTTTTTTTAGTTAAAGTTTTTAAAAGCTGAATTAAAAATGTTTTGTTAGACTGTTTAAAAAAAAAAAATGAATTAGACTTAAATTTATGGTTTTATTTAAAAAAATGTTAAGGGTGGGCCATGTTTGCCGCATATACTCTAATTATGGGGTTTTGCATGTGTAAATTCAGATTTCCTTATAAAATTGATTTTTTTGTGGCGCATGGAACACGATTAGGTTAGGTTGTATTTGGTGATGTATCTTTAAAGTTCGAGAAAACATCTCCCTTGGATCACTTTGGATCCATTGTGCTCCCCAGGAAAGGGATGGAACTAGAAAGAGTATGGGAAGGTTTATGAGGATTTAGGTTGAGTGCGCGTTCCTGAATCATCCTGATTTCTAGGAAAATTTAATAATGGCTCAAGGTGGCAAGGACGACGACACATTGTCGAAAAAGTATTTCCTTATATTGTCATTTTTCTTTTGGCTGGGCTTCACATTGAAAAAGGAAGGTATCTTCCTCCGTCTCTTCGTCCTCACATCCTCTACATAAATCGGATGAGCTGATACATACTTAGTTGCAAAAGGAATTTTGTTTTACCTTTGGAAGTCTTTGGCCATGGATTCCTACATTACATTACATACTTCTCAGCACATAAATGTACAGAGTAGAGAACACAGTGACTTGAGCGACTAGACTATAAGTATAAGGTGATAACAACACAAGACATTAATACAAGACATAAGGACAGAAAAGAAAGAACAACAGACAGACAGAACACATGACAACAGCACGCGGTAGGTTTCGAGACGGTCCCCCATCTGCCTACTAACCGCGGTCACTGATGCTTGATTTTGGTGATCGATGGGAACCGATGCTTTATCAGTGACTAGGCCGTTGCCCATGGATTCCTAGAAACTCTGTAAGTTTCAGGAGCTGCCCACCTGCTGTTTGCGATTTCAAAGAAACTTTGGTGGATTTGTTTATTTACTTGCTCTATTTTGATATGATATGGCTTTGACTAAGTATTGATCTATTTTTGGCCAATTTGTCTGCCATTTCATTACCGTCAGGGACGCAGTGTCCTGGGTGACCAATAAAAGGTAACCGTGTTGGTTTCGCTGAGTAAACGAAGCTCCCTACGGTATTGCTATATCAATCTTGCCTTTGTGGCAGTGCCAGATATGGCCTTGATTGCTGCTTGGCTTCGTTAATATGTCTTTTCTATGTATTTTTCTTCCAAATTGTGGGAAGAAAGGTCCTTAGCGGCTTTAGAAACCGCCAGTACTTCTGCTTGAAAGACATTGCAGTAGCCTGGAAGCTTTATTGATTACAAGAGAAGATGCCATACCCTACCCCCTCCCTCGTTTTGGAACCATACGTAAAGACAGATACGTGATTTATTTGTATGACCCTGTTTTCGGGGAGAGTACGATAACTTAGGCGACAAAGTTTAATGACGGATTTGTATAGAACAGTTAAAAACAAGCATTTTTTACTATGGGAGGGGGGGTCTATCTCCCCCCGTTTAGGCGGTAGGGGCAATTTAAAAAATATGTACATTAAATGGAAAAAAAATAATTAAAAAATAACGGTAATACTTACAATTAAGTATTATACCCTTTTTTAAAGCCAACACTTTTGTCTATTAGCCTGTTTTTAAATCAAGTCAAAACTATGCATAGTTTTTGAAAAAAATAGTTTTTAACTCAAAATTTGGACAAAAAAAAGTTAAAAATAAGGTTTAAAGTGTAATTTTTCAAAACCTTAAGATTATCTACTACTGTTTTTTTTAGAATTCATTGCTCTTATTTGTTTTTGATTAAAAACTGAAAACTAGATGATTTTATGTCTTCTAGTTCTTGAGAAAATTGAAAATTAGCAAGAAAAAAAATCTTTTAATTAAATTATTTTTTCCTTGCTTGAGTATTTGCGTAGTCTTATTTTGATAGTAATTATCGAATATGGATTAAGATATACCAAGGATAAATTAATTTTTCTTAAATCCAGCTTATTTAAATGCAAAAGAAACTTTGCATGCACCCCATCTTGCACCCACCGCACCTTTCACCCTCCCCACCTTGCACCCACTCCACCTCGCACCCACCCCAAATCCTATAGTGTGCCCAAGCAGGGGGGTTGCAGGGGGGCAGCATGCCCCCCCTTACAGATCACACTGTTGCATACACCCAAACTCGCGCACACCTTACTGTTGCATACACCCAAACACGCATTACGCATACGCAAATACCATTATTACTATCAAAATAAGACCACTCAAGCAAAAAAAAAAGAATTAAATTAAAATAGTAGTTGTGGTTATTTTCAATTTTCTCAAAAACTAAAAGACATAAAATCATCTAGTTTTCAGTTTTTGATCAAAAACAAATAAGAGCAATAAATTCTGAAATAAAAACAATGGTAGATAATCTTGAAGTATTGAAAAAGTTACACTTTAAACCTTTTTTTACTCAAATTTTGAGTTTAAAATTAAATTTTTATTTTCAATTTTCTCAAAAACTAAAAGACATAAAATCATCTAGTTTTCAGTTTTTGATCAAAAACAAATAAGAGCAATAAATTCTAAAACAAAACAATGGTAGATAATCTTGAAGTATTGAAAAAGTTACACTTTAAACCTTTTTTTAACTTTTTTTACTCAAATTTTGAGTTTAAAATTAAATTTTTATTTTCAATTTTCTCAAAAACTAAAAGACATAAAATCATCTAGTTTTCAGTTTTTGATCAAAAACAAATAAGAGAAATACATTTTGAAATAAAAACAATGGTAGATATTTTTGAAGTATTGAAAAATTACACTTTGAACCTTTTTTTTAACTTTTTTTACTCAAATTTTGAGTTTAAAATTAAATTTTTCAAAAACTACGCATAGTTTTGACTTGAATTAAAAACTGGCTAATAAAACAGAATGTTGGCTTTAAAAAAAGGTATGATACTTAATTGTAAGTATTACCGTTATTTTTTAATTAATTTTTTTCATTTTAAATAACAATTTTTTTAAATTGCCCCTACCGCCTAAACGGAGGGAGATAGACCCCCCCCTCCCATAGTAAAAAATGCTTGTATTAAGTCCCTCTACGAAAAATCGTTATTATATCTTGTCGCCTAAGTTATCGTACTCGTGCCCTGTTTTCCATCCAGTCCTTCCTTGTGGGAATTTCTGTTTGTGCTACTGGGTTAAAATCTATGTACGGCTTTAAATAGTCTGTCTGAGTGTCTATGTTGATATTGATCTTTATGTTCCTGTGACCAAAGGAAGTCCTTTTCCAGTAGTAACACGTATTAGACGTAATGCGCTTTTGGTCGCCACTTCCTTAAATACTATATCGGGGCTAGCTAGAGCAAAGTTTCTAGGGCTGCAGTTGGTGTAGCCATCATTGCACTTGTAGTACCTATAAAGGCAATTCTTTGAACTTGTGTCATATTTTTAGGATTGGTAACCCTTTCAAGGGCTGGCCACCATACCAAACATGCGTATGTTAATATTGGCCTTATTTTATATCCACAGAATGGTTTTATGGCTTGAACCTATCTTCTACCAAAAATTCTGCTACAGGTATAAAAGGCAACTAAGGCTTTTCTCACTCTTCTTTAATGTTTTCGTTCCAGTTTAATTTACTATCGAGAACCAGTCCAATATATTTTGCCGTACCAATGATGTGTAAAGAAATACCATTAATAGTAGGGCAGTCCATAATTGGAATGTTTCGTTTTCTCGTAAATAGAACCAGTTCCGTCTTAATAGGGTTGACGTAAAGTCCACACTAACTGGCATAATTATTATAACAATGTATAAATTTCTCTGAAGCCATTATAACGAAGTCGTCTGCATATGCATTTACCTTCAATCCACTAACATTTAATTCTTTTAATATTTCGTTGACGACTAATAACCAGAGCATGGTAAATAATAATACCCCACCTTTCGGAGTACCTCTACAACACGATTTTAAATGTTTTTTGTTTGCATTTTCTTAGTGTAACTTCATGTACCTGTTAACGAGTCCGGAAGAGCTGTCAAATTTCCAGCTAAACATTTTATTTAAATTGTATTGGTGCAAGTGCAAAGAGGGGTTAATCTGCCGAAAAATCCAGAACTACAGATTTGATCTTAAATCAATTTAATTAACCCCATGGAATGCAAAAACAGTGGACATAAAAGTTTGACAGATCTAGATCAAAAATAAATTGATTTATTTTACCCATGGAAAACCTCATTAGTAATATACCAGTTATATTCAAATTTTAGACGAATGAAGGCTACAGCCGTATTATACTGCCCATAATCTCGTAAAGGCCCTAACTAACATTTTCACTATTTCGAGATAATGATGAAAACACGACCTGAAGGTAAAAAGTGAAAAATACCAACAAATATTTTTTGTAAAGCTTTTTTATTGCTTTATTTTTTGGAATAGTTTTAAACTCAAAATTTGTATGCATTTGGAAAACAAGGTTGATAGGGCTTTCTAGCTTTGGACGAAAAAAAAGGCCCTATGTACAACAATTTACGTTATGCTTTATTAAAAATCCTTAATAAAACATGAAATAAGAATTCATGATTAATATTTAAAGCTAAATTAACAAGCATTCTTGACCGGTTCATGTTTAATCACTTATTGTAAATAATATATATGTAGATAAATTTTTAAAAAAAACGCGAAGTTACCGCTTCAAAAGTTTCAACAGACAATAAATGCCTAATAAAGCCCTCTGCTAAAAACAAAACTCAACATTCGTTAAAGAGTTAAACAGGACCAAGCTTGAAACGAGGTTACGACCTTTACGTTTCAAAAATTTCATTCAACTGAAGGCCAATAACGCACTCTCCAACGAAATCAAATTCTAAATTCGTAAAAAAAACTCGATAAGTTTCAACACGTTACGAGGTTACAACCTTTGACATAAAAAATTGCAGCCAGAAAAAAAGCCCTAACTACAAAAATTCTTGCATCAAAATTTATAAAAAGCCCTAACTGCCGCATAGGGCTTTTAAAAAAGAACATGAATATGCTTTCTCTATGCAGTGTATTATAAAAGGCCCTATGTGGTAGTTAGGGCTTTTTATAAGTTTTGATGCACATGATTTGTTAAGAAATGAATGTAGAAAAATCGGAGACAATGCCCTAACTCCAAATATACAAAAAACTCAAAATCGGAAATTTTGTAGATAGGGCCTTTACGAGATTATGGGCAGTATAGGTATCAACTATCAACAAGAAAATTAATAAATATCAAAAAATTGAATGAGTTGGTGCTATGGCTATCAACCATAGACATTTGTGATCGACCACATCCACCTAACCCATGAGAACATGGTGAAGATTAAAACTTGGGACTAAAAGGGACTACAACGATCCTTTTTATTCCTGATCCTAAATATAGGTAAAGCGACTGTATTAAATGCAAAAGTGTAAAAAAGAATGTTCTTTTTTAAATAAATACAAACAAAAAAATACTAAAAGTCCAAAAAAGGATATTCATTTTGTAAAGTAAATACAAATAAAAATAATAAAAAGTGAGAAAAATAAGAAATTGTTTTGATTCTCGCATGAAAAAAGCTTTGAAGATAGGAAAATAAGTACCGTAGTTGTCCCATTATGCGGCCCTCTAAATGAGGCTGATTTGAGGGAAATATGTACAAGTAGACTTTCCTAATGCGTGAAGGAGTATTAAGTCTGACGGAAGCCCTACCCAGTATGTCTGCTGGGTCCATAATGTAGAAAGTATATTGAAGGACTTCGACGTTGTGAGGAATAAGACCATTTATAGGCCGATTCTTCACACCCACAACACCGTTGGTATGTACAGCAAGAGACAAAACGATAGGACCATTTATATAGTTCTTAATAAAATGCACAAAACTTAAATGTTTTGTTTTTTTTTTGTCAACAATTTTTTTTGTATTTGATGTCTTTTTATAAGAGTATAAAGTAAATGAAATTATCATTGGGCAGGTTCAGACGACATTAGGGACTTGAAAGTAAGGCAAGTTTCTGGCATCTGATTGGGCAGCTGCCAAAAAATTGGCTTCCAATTAGGCAACTTTATTGGAAAGTTGACTGGAAAATTAGTCAAAAAAAATCTCCCTAACTATCAAGTCGAGTCAACTTATGTCAAAATGACAATTGATCATGTTTTTTTCATTCAACTAAAAGCTGAACTTTATTACTCAATGATTTATTTATTTTCTGCACAACTTCGTTTAATGCTTTCTGTAAAAAGGTTCCTTGTAAATTTGGAAAAGAAATAAGTAATATTTCTTTACAATACAAAATATAAATCGTGATGGACTTTTAGCTTGCTTGAGGAGACAATAATAATTTTGGTAATGTTTGTACTATGAACCTGAAGTTAGAGGTTTGTGAAGTAAAGTTCTGAGTTTGAAATTCATGACACTTGAAAAATTAACTAGTTGCCTTGGTCAAAATTTACGTTCAAAGAATGAAGTTGACTGCAAATGAAGTCCCTTATGTTGTCTGAACCTGCCCATTTTTTTCCAAAACCTATACTCACAAACTAAAACAGAAAATAAAGAAAAAAGGTTATGTTTGAATAGACAAAACAGTAGGACCATTAATCTAATAAATTATTTTGTTTGTATTTTTGACACTTTTCACACTTTACAGTTAGTATTTTGTGCTCTAACCCTTGTTTTGCACCACATCTTGGACTCTTTTTGGCATTGACTCCACAAGTTTGCTGCAGGTACTTGGTGGTATTGCATACCAAGCTTTTTAAAAGTTGTTTCACGAATTCTTCTTGTTCCTTGATTTTTTTTACCAGCAAGTGATTTTTTTTACATTGGCCCATAAGTTTAAATCCATTTCTCTTCTATCTAGCTTTTGACTTTGCGAGATGTATGCTTCGGGTCGTTGTCTTGCATGAACTTCCACCTCAACGGCATTTCATACTCGGCGTGCGGAAGCATTACCTCCTCTAGTAGAAGTAGTAGTAGTAGTAGTAGTGAATTTTATTGTTCTTTTTTTTCTTTCTTAAACATATTACATATTTCACAATAGTGCAATTGGCTTTGTGCCGTCAGCCGAAAAGAGAGTTTTTTTTTTTTTTTTTTTTCTTGAAAATTTGATGATTGATGAATTTAAAAAAAGGTTTTTATTAAAAGTAATCGTTTATTATTTGTTGTCTGTACTTGAGTGCCGTTTTGACGTAATTGTAGAGCAGGTTCCAGTTTTCTCCGTTTAGTATTTCCATAAGTTCATTCGTTTGTAGCATAGATTTCCCCCAGACCTGTATTCTAATTGTTTTCAGCACTGGGCATATTGCGATGAAATGTTGTGTGTCTTCTATTTGTCTGAGGTTGCATAGCGTGCATGTTGGATCAGAGTCAGTTATGTATGGTTTATAGTTTAACGGCAGGAGTTCACTTCTGGTCTTACAGATTGTTGATATCTTATCTACACTTAGATCGTCATGGAAGTAATTTTTAGGTCCTAGGTCATGTTGGAGATGCTTATACGTCAATCTCATTTGGCTGTCTTGGATTTGGTCGCGGAAGCTTGCAAATTGGGCGGAGTCAACTTTTGAAATAAGTTCCTGTATTAACCTCTGTCCATTTGTTTCTTCAATGACATTGTGTTCTCTGCAAAGCTTAGTCTTTTCGTAGAAGCATTGTTTGTTGCAGTTTTGCAGATGCGAAGCAATTATAAATGTGAGGCGATGTGCCGGTTTGTTCATCACCTTCTTCATGTAGTCCAGATGGAGTTTTAGGGTATATGTGAACATTGTAGGTAGTCCGGTTTCTGTGTGCAGTATATAGTTAGGTGTGTTAACTGGAAGCCTGAACATTTTTTTGATAAAGTATCTTTGTAGTTTTTCTACTTCTTCGAATTGCGATATTCCCCATACTTGAGCTGCATAACACATGATTGCACGGAAAACTGCTTCGAATATTCTAAATTTGGCACTTGCCACAATATTATCCTTTTTGAAAATTTTACTCCAGGTGCAGTTAATTGCTCTTTTTGCCTCCTTCAACTTTCCTTCCAAGTGAGACTTGAAAGAAATTCGAGGGGTTAGCAGGACGCCCAGATACTTATACTCTTTAACTTTCTCCAATTCTTCATGTCCCCAGTACCATTTCTCCTTACTCGCATACCGTCCGGTTCCATTACGGAAAATCAAGATTTTTGATTTACTAGTGTTTAATTTTAAGTTCCATGAGTCACAATAAGACTGGAGTTTGTTAATCATTAGTTGCAATGTATTTGTATTATCAGCTAATATGACTAAATCATCTGCCTACATCAGAACTTTGATCTTAGTTTCCGCGTAAGGTATACCTCCTGGTAGGTGTACGCTAAGGTCATCCAGAAAGAGAGAAAAAAGAAGTGGACTAAGGAGACAACCTTGTTTAACTCCTGTTTCTGTATGAAACCATTCTGATAGTATATTACCATCCCAGACAGCTGAACGATTTTCGTGGTAAAGCTGTTTCAGTATTTTAAGCATCTTTGTAGATAGTTCTAGATTTGAGAGTTTGAAGAATAATGCTTTTCTATCAATGGTGTCGAACGCAGCTTTGAAGTCTACAAAGAAGACATAAAGTTTTTTTCCGTTTTCTAGATATGATCGTGCAATGCTTGTCAGGATGAAAATATTGTCTACTGTGGAGTAACCCTTTCGGAATCCGGCTTGGTATTCGCTTAATAGGTTATTTTCATCTACCCACCTGCTGAGTCTTTCCAATAAAACTCCTGTAAAGATCTTCGTAATTGCATTAAGGAAAGATATACCTCGGTAGTTGCTTGGTTCCGTTGGATTTCCTTTCTTCAGTATAGGGATTCTCGAAAAACTGAAAAAAATCATTTTTGAGATTTATGCATCAATTGAAAGGCGGCGCGATGCTCTGTGTTATAGTGAAAACCGCATCATGTTTGGAGGCTTGGTTGAGGAGATAAAGCAATCGAAAGATAATTTGTGATGGGCTGGGTCGAAATTCTGTAATTTTACTTTTTGACTAATTTTTCAGAAACGAGAAACGATTTTCTCGAAAAACTGAAAAAAAATCATTTTTGAGATTTATGCATCAATTGAAAGGTGGCGCGATGCTCTGTGTTATAGTGAAAACCGCATCATGTTTGGAGGCTTGGTTGAGGAGATAAAGCAATCGAAAGATAATTTGTGATGGGCTGGGTCGAAATTCTGTAATTTTACTTTTTGACTAATTTTTCCGAAACGAGAGCTCGTAGAACCTTTTTTTTGCAGTTGTGGGTAGAGCATTTAAATACCTTTCTTTTGATGTGTATTTTGATTGGGTGGGAAATAGTTTTGAAAATACTACTTGTTTTTGGCAAGGGGTTAGCCCACGATTTTCTCGAAAAACTGAAAAAAAATCATTTTTGAGATTTATGCATCAATTGAAAGGCGGCGCGATGCTCTGTGTTATAGTGAAAACCGCATCATGTTTGGAGGCTTGGTTGAGGAGATAAAGCAATCGAAAGATAATTTGTGATGGGCTGGGTCGAAATTCTGTAATTTTACTTTTTGACTAATTTTTCCGAAACGAGAGCTCGTAGAACCTTTTGGTTTGCAGTTGTGGGTAGAGCATTTAAATACCTTTCTTTTGATGTGTATTTTGATTGGGTGGGAAATAGTTTTGAAAATACTACTTTTTTTCGGCAAGTGGTTAGCCCACGATTTTCTCGAAAAACTGAAAAAAAATCATTTTTGAGATTTATGCATCAATTGAAAGGCGGCGCGATGCTCTGTGTTATAGTGAAAACCGCATCATGTTTGGAGGCTTGGTTGAGGAGATTGTAACGACTTTGCTAGGCTTATAAGGTCGGCGCTGGTATGCTAGTACCACTGTAGCTCGTCGGTTGGGGTGGTTCTTTGACCTCCTAATCGTTACAAAAAATCATACCAGTCTAATGTACCTATAGATGTTAAAAGGTACGCGAGTAATATATCCTTACCCTCCCTTCCATTGTCGTCATACTCGCCTAGACGACCCTTAATACTGGTGTCCTTTTTAACCTCTCCTCATCTTTCAAGTTTCCTCACACTCATCTCTTTATGAAAAAAACTTTACCACTTCATTTCGTTTTCAAAATTACACATTAAGCTTTATTAGATTTCATTTCTAGTTTTTTTTGTAAGTTATATTAAGTTCATTTCTTTACTTTAAAATTTAGGAAAAATTATTTCAAAGATTTAAATAAAATTATAGTAAAAGTTTAAAAGAAATTATATAAAAAAAGTTTTATAATATGTCCCGTTTCATTTCCGCAAATTTTTTTTTTTTCTCGGTGCTCAAGCGAAATATTAATGTACTTATTGAAAAAAAAATTCTCACCAAAGTAGAGCTCTTAATATCAATTTTAAGTACTTACAATTTAAAATTGAAGTTTTCCCATATAAAATGCATGTAAAAAAAATGCTTTTTTTTCAAAGTTCTAATGCTCACTCACCTTTTACAATATTGTCAACCGGTTTAATGGACCTTATAGGGAATTTCACGCTATTTAAAATTGCTTTTATGTTTTTTTGTGTAACACGCACTGGTTCGCCAGTAGGAGTCATCAAAGTGCAATTTTTTGAATGAATAGCTTTTTTCCAATTTTTTTGAGCAATTCGCAAAAAGTAGGGAGAAAAAAAGGGCTGATTCGTAAAAAATAGTCCTTTGACCAGTGTTTATTCAATTTACAGCCATTTTTATGCCTCAAAACTTAAGAAATTGATAATAATTGATAATGATAATGAGAGAATATATTTTGAGGTTAAGTATGACATAACGCTAACGCATCAAACCCGTTTACAAAGACAATAGAGTTGCTAACTTCATACTAATTAACTAGAGCAACCATAAAATTGTAACAGTTGCTTTTCCAATCAAATAATTATCATCACTATTTTATGTTGGAATATGCTATCACAAGACTGTTTAGTTCAATTATGTAAATAGCGGTTTCTACTTATATAATATTAGAGCGACTGAAGTTGACAATAAAAACAATTTACATTCTTGTTAATTTAAGAATTTCGCTTACAAAAATGAATAACCTTTATGGGTACATACATATATATTCTTCAATTTGTTGATTAATGTGTTAATTGATGTGTTCTTTTTATATTTATCATAAGCCACAAATCATAATAATTCTAAAAAAGTTGTTGCTATAGAGAATACATTAGTAATCAATAAAAAAGTTCAATTTAAATAGCATGATTGATTAGTATTTATCAATTTCTTAAGTTTTGAGGCATAAAAATGGCTGTAAATTGAAAAAACACTGGTCAAAGGACTATTTTTTACGAATCAGCCCTTTTTTTCTCCCTACTTTTTGCGAATTGCTCAAAAAAATTGGAAAAAAGCTATTCATTCAAAAAATTGCACTTTGATGACTCCTACTGGCGAACCAGTGCGTGTTACACAAAAAAACATAAAAGCAATTTTAAATAGCGTGAAATTCCCTATAAGGTCCATTAAACCGGTTGACAATATTGTAAAAGGTGAGTGAGCATTAGAACTTTGAAAAAAAAGCATTTTTTTTACATGCATTTTATATGGGAAAACTTCAATTTTAAATTGTAAGTACTTAAAATTGATATTAAGAGCTCTACTTTGGTGAGAATTTTTTTTTCAATAAGTACATTAATATTTCGCTTGAGCACCGAGAAAAAAAAAAAAATTTGCGGAAATGAATCACCCTAATGTCCCGTATTTAAATTATTCGAGATGGGATAAAATAGGTATTAAATAAGTATATTCTTAAGCAATCCTGCGTAAGTTTTAAATTTTCTTATATAACATATAATATAGAAAGTAAGACTCACCGGAACAAAGTAGAAGTGGCCACTGCTTCCTGTGTATCGGCGTTGAAGTAGTTGTAGCTATATATTGTGTTTCTTTCTTCTTTTTTTTCACTCCCGCAAGATTACTTCGAACACTCTTTTTTTCTTTATTTTAATACACTTTAAACTTTTCCTTTCTTTTTACGTTCTTTTTAAGCTTTTACTTTAATTTGCACAATTTAAAAAAATTAAAAAAAATTAAACGATCAAAATTAAAAAAAAATATATGTATATATAAAAAAAAACGGAACTGCAGCCAGCTGGGTTCGAACTGGAGACTCCTAGTTCTTTGAACTACTTAATGACGACGTATTAACTGATTCAGCTATCTTCTCTATTGGCTTGTCGATTACCAATTTATTAGATTTCTACCAGGTTACTTAATAACCTGGTAATCCTGTTTAAAGCTAATTATTATCCACCAACTAATTTCCTGAGCGCCTGATATTGCTCGGCCACTTTAAGCCCCTAAGGACTTGTAGAGGAAACCTTAGACTTTCCAAATTCAATAAGGGAAAATGCCTGTTTTTAAAAAATATCATTTTAACAAAAAAACTACAATTTTTCACTTCCGGTTTCTTACCACTATTTCCTTTTTTTTTGTTTTAAAAATTATTCTTCACAGTATAAGATAGTGTGTATGATGCACGTATAGTGTATACTGTCTTTTCTTTTCTCTTTTTTTTTTTTTAAACTTTTTTAAATTCAATTTGAATTTTAGACTTCTATATATGTACAATATGAGTATATGTATAGATTTCAAAATTTTACTTTAAGAACTGACTGTTCGCTTCTATGGTCTAAAAGATAAAAGACTTAACTAAACTTTCAAACAATGGTAGTACTTTCGAAGCCTCGAAAGTTCGCTGGTAGTCCTTTGTTCCTGACCCATACCTACAAAGGTCTTTGTTTCACAAGTTCATAAAAGCCGTATTTTCAGTTAAATCGTTATTTCAACCTAGTATGAGTTTTTTTTTTATTCTTACTTTCTGCTGAGAGAAAGTTTTCTAGTTAACGTCTTCCCAATGACCTATGCTCTGAGCGTGTTAACTTGGCAACATTCTCACAATTTCTCTCAGTGTGTTGCTAAAGTTCCTACTTCAAAATCTACTACATTTTTCTATATTTGCATCCCTATTCCGAATTTCTAATTCCTACACTGTCAACTTGACAGCTCAATTATTTTTGTTGAATGTCAACAAAACAACTGGTTGACTTCGAGTTCGAGTATTTTGTGTATTTTATTTATAAATCGAATAATTTATTTATTTCGATATTAAATATGAAATCGGTTACAAGATAAAGCAATAGAAAGATAATTTGTGATGGGCTGGGTCGAAATTCTGTAATTTTACTTTTTTACTAATTTTTCCGAAACGAGAGCTCGTAGAACCTTTTGGTTTGCAGTTGTGGGTAGAGCATTTAAATACCTTTCTTTTGATGTGTGTTTTGATTGGGTGGGAAATAGTTTTGAAAATACTACTTTTTTTCGGCAAGATGTTAAGCCCACGATTTTCTCGAAAAACTTAAAAAAAATCAGTTTTGAGATTTATGCATCAATTGAAAGGTGGCGCGATATTCTTCCTGAAGCTTTTTGGCACTTCACCGCAGTCGTAAATCCAATTGAAAGTTTTTGTTAGCTCTTCCCGAAAGGAGTTCGTTGCATTTTTGAAGAATTCGTAAGGAATCCGGTCCTCTCCTGGTGCTTTATTTTCGGTACAGCGATCAATGAACCTGGATACTTGTAGCTGGGTTATTTCTTGGTCTAAGATATCGTTGGTTATAAATGGTTCTACGTAATGGATATGGTTGCTATTTAGTTCTCTATTCAAAAGATTTTGAAAGTATTCAGCCAGAATTGGGGCATCTACTTTTATGGTGAACCCGTTATGCTGTTTGTTTAGGGTTTTTGCTATGTTCCAGAAGGCTTTACTATCCTTGGCATTACTAAGGCTCGACGCTAATTGTAGAGTATAGTTTTTTTGTTTCGTCATACATATATTCTTATAGGCTTTGTTTGCTTCTTGGTATTTCAGTTTTAAGTGATTAGTTCCATTTTTTCTAGCTTGTCTGAGACATTGGAACGATTTTGTCCTTGCTGGTACTTTCCTAGGACTTCTTCCAAAAAGATGCTGTTCCTCAAGCCGTCTCCTAACTGTTCTTTCACAGATATGCAAGTCTAGCTCCTTTTTAATATCCCCAAGAGACTTAAACGGGTCCTTCTTAGATTAACGTTTAATTTGAGCATCAAGTTCTAGGGATGTTTTCCGTGGTGTGCCTGTTTTTGCGTTCGTTTTTTTTGGTCTGTAGTACAATATACACAAATGCCTTGGATCCTCCAATTATTTTGGCCCCTTCCCGTTGCGACTATCCATCTTGCACCAGTTCAGGCATAATTTCCCTCATGGTTTGAGTGCAATGCACTCCGCGACCCATTTTGTGTTTCTTCTTGTGATTTCTCGGTTGTTTCGTTAAACTCTAATGAATTTTTGTATGTTTGTTTACTTTTTCACAATAATAAACTGTTTATTCTTTCTTTTGTTTACTTAAATCAAAACTTTACCGTTTATCAACGATGATTTACACAAAGAGAAAAGCATAACTGTCTTCATCTTTAAGAGAGAGAGCTAATTGTCAAGGCATCTCTACTGGTCTTACTGTTTTGTCCGTCACTGTATATTTCATGCAAACAAACAAACAAACAAATAATAATTTATCAGACGCTTTATTTAATTTTTATATGTATATTCGCTGATTTTATGCAAACTCCTTGATTATTATTCTTATTAAATATGCTTACATGTTTCATAGTAGTATATTTTTTTATGTATCTATAACAATGAAAATGGGTACTCACACAAAAGTATACAAATATGAAGAATTTACATAATCATTTCTTTATAAAATATTAAATGTTCTTAAGAATGTCATTAATTTAATGTAATTGAAAAAAAATATTATGAAGTGAAAAAATCAAATAAAATAACAAAAAAGAGAAATACAAAACAAAACATTAAACTCCAAACAAAAACTGAGAAATAAATGATTGTTTTTTTACGTTACTTGTTTATGGCACTTGTTAATGTAGAATTTTTTTGTTTGCTCAATTAAAACAAAACAAAACTTAAATATCTACACAGTAAGATGTTTCCAGTATATCAACTGGTTCTTTTAATAATTTTCCTTATTTTAATTATTCCTAAATTGATTTTTCTAGTTTTAAATTAAAATTAACAAAATAGAAAAAAATTATTTTCTAAGTACAGAGCTTATGAAATATTTATATTTGGTGGCATGAATAAAATTTTATTTGATATTTGATATAATTCATACAATTCTCAATTTGTTGAGATTTTTTAAACCAACAAAAAAAAACATCACTCAGCAAAAAAAATCTGAATCTGCGATAAGTTTATCGAATACCACCCACCAATTTTCAAATTTATATAAACAAGGGATTAAAAAAACAAAATAATAATAAATCGCAGCAAAAACAAAAATGTCCTTAAAAAAAATATGTAACATAAATTAATCAGCGAATACATTTCGCATTCAAATATAAATGACAAAAATGTTTAATGTTTACCATGCAGTTAATGCTTGAGGGTTTGTATGAACTTAAACAAAAATAAATATGAATAATGCAGCAACTTTTTAACAAAATGAAAAACTTGCTTGAACTGAGAAACAAATAAAAGTTTTGAGGGTTTTGTATGAATTAAAAAGAAAAATAAATATCAATATGAATAATCCAGCCATTGTTTTAACAAAAAGAAAAACTTGCTTGAACTGAGAAATAAATAAAGAAAAAAAAACGAACGTACGGTGTCGCCTAACACCCAACAAAAATAAGTTAATAATTGTAAAAACCGACAAATCTAAAATTTGTATATTTTAAGCTTTAAGCCTATTTTCTTTTCCGGTTTCTTTTTTTTTTTAATTAAATGTATATATGTATGAATGTATGTATATGTGGGGTATTACTAATAATTTTTTTTTATATAATAAGTTGTATTTTTATGGATTGACGAATTTTTAGGTTGATATGACCCTAGGAACGGGTCATAACGAGCTGCTTGTATCTTTGGTTAGATGGGTTTCGATATCGACACGGCATATAGGACAATGTTTATTGGTGACCAGCCACTGATCAACACATTCGGTATGGAATAGATGCATGCACGGAAGCCGTCTGAAAGACACAAGAAAAGAGAAATATTAAAAATGTTAATTTTGTTGAAACATTAAATCAAAAACATATTGAATAATAATTATTGTTACATATGTATTCAACTACTCGAACAGAAATTAGTCGAAAACTTACAGAAACCTCGAGAAAGCTTTTGGCCGAGTCATCTCAACACCAGTTCTCCTCCAGTTTAACAATTGGGGAGTTCCAAAACAAATTTTAAGATAAGTACTTTAATGATGGCAATTTGGGTCGTTTCGAGAGAAAAGTTCTTTGCGTGATCTACGGTCCCGTATGCATAGAAGGTAAGTGGAGGAGAAGATGGAATGACGAGTTGTACGGGCTAAAAGGATAAAAGTCCAACGACTGAGATGGCCGGGTCATGTAGAGCGCATGGAAACCAATGCTCCGGCCCGGAAATTCTTCGAATCCACACCCATAGGACAGCGCAGTGAAGGAAGACCGTGGATCAGGTGGCGCTCACAAGTGGAAAGTGACCTCACCCAACTTGGAGTGCGCAACTAGAGATGTCTAGCTAGGGACCGAGCTAGATGTAGAAGTTTGTTGGGTTGGGTTTGTTGGCCCTAGTTCACACAGGACTGTAAGTAAGTAAGTACAGCAGTCTATTAACCTATCTGACACTGATATCCGATTAAAAAATTAGTTGAAAATACTCAGTACCACTTTTAGCAAAACTCTTAATTGGAACATGGAGAGAAAAACCATTGAAAATTCTTTGAAACAACGCGAAAGTAGAAAATAGAAAGAAAAGTCCTCATATATAAAAAGCTCTTTGAATAGCAAAACCACTAGTTGAAGGAACCTTTAAACGTGGTTGAACAACTTACAGTTGTGTTCAAAAAAATAGGAGTGCCTGTTCTTTTTAGATTAAATCATGACTCAAAAGTTGTATAATTTTTTTAAATTTATTTTTTCTTTTGTACAAAATAGGAAATCCGGTCTCTTATTAATTATGCTTAAAGACTACTTTGTTTAAAACAAATAAGGTAGTAAAAACATGAATTTTATCAAAATAAATCAAAAACGAATTGTTCAAAATAATAGGAGTACACAAAATAAAGTATAAAAAACTAAAAAAAATATTCAATATTAAGATTTTTTTCTCAGTATTATGTGGAAAACCCTTTCTTATTTATAATTGCTGCACATCTGCGTGGCATAGAGTTCACAAGGGCGTGACAACGCTCAACTGGAATTTGGTTCCATGTTTCTTCGACTGCGTCCCACAACTGCCTCGAATTCAGGGGTCTTCGTCGAGAAACACCCTTTTTTACATCTGTCCATAAATTTTCTATGGGATTTAGGTCAGGCGACTGAGCTGGCCAGTCCACGACTTCAACCCCATTCACCCGAAACCATTCCTTGGCAGACTTACTGGTGTGTTTCGGGTCGTTGTCTTGTTGAAATACCCATTTAACCGGCATATTCCAACTCGCATAAGGCAGCATCACACTGGACATTATATCCACATAAACGCGCTGGTCCATCGTGCCAATGATTTGATGTATGGGGCCAACACCAGCATATGAGAAACTGCCCCATGCCATCACTTTAGCACCTCCATGCTTTACCGTTTTTATAGTGTACCGAGGCTTAAACTCGGAATTTTCTGGACGTCGGACGTATTGCCTAGAGCCAGTTCCACCGAATAAAACAATTTTGGTCTCGTCAGTCCACACAATGTTTCGCCATTTCTCTGCAGGCCAGCTAACATGGCTTCTTGCAAATTTCAAACGAGCGGTTACATGTTTTTTTGTAAGCATCGGCACTTTCCGTGGACTGCGAGCGGAAAGATTGTGTTCCAACAATCGCCTTCTTATTGTTACGCTACTTACTGCCAGTCCTAGATCTTCCTGGATCATCTTAGAGGACGCAAAAGGATCCTTTCGGCTGTAGCGAACAATACGACGATCGTCATTTTCACTCGTTTCTCGTTTCCGTCCCTGGGTTTCGACTTTTTTTTCATATCTTACAGCATTGGCGATCATTTGGTCAGAGCACCCCAACATCAACTTTATATCCTTGTACGTTTTTCCTTCATTTCGCATCTTTTTTATGATTTCACGTTTTTCGTCGGTGCAGTGCTTTCCTTGGCCCACTAAAGCATCTTGCACATGAGCAACGAACTGCGAACTGCGAACTGTGGATGTTCGCATATTTTGACTTTTCTTTCACATGAGCTTTTATTTCTATTCGCAGGTAGCGACGAATTGTCAACCCTTTTCTCCATATTTTCCTCAGCCATCATCTTTCACACAAAAACAAAACAAGAGTGGTATAATTTTAAGGTAAAGTTGAGCGCGAACAGTTTATTCGTTGCAGTGTGGATGGTATGTGGAACGCGAATAGAGTTTGACAGTTCGCAGCAACCACACTGCGATTCGTTACTACCAAATTGTTTTTACAAAATTCTCTTGTTTTAGAGAACAAAATGCAAATTTTATTATCCTAATATTAGTGTCAATTGGTTTCTTATAATTTAAATGTGTTTTTGTGTGGAATTGACTTTTTGAAATGTGTAAAATCACGTTTGTTCGTCCATTCGCAGTTCGCAGTTCGTTGCTCATGTGCAAGGCACTTAAATAACCAAACTTGTTTAGATATTCGATATTCCAACTATTTTATATTCCTAATTTAATTTAGATACTTACTTAATATAACTCACACTCCTATTATTTTGAATAGCCTGATTGAGAGTGAAGATCATTTGATCTCTGGTTACAAATGTAAACGGTTATTAATTGCAAATCAGTTCATTGTTTTATCATCTTTAATGTCCCGTTATACTTACCGGTAGAGAAATGGACTGATTACCAGTATACACATGGTAAAAAAAACACTTGAGCAAATTTTGTAAAAGCACTCCTATTATTTTGAACACAGCTGTATATGTGATGGACTTAGAACAGAGGCTAGTTTTTTTGTTCGTTCAAAGTGTTTCTAAAAAAACAGAGCAATTTCAAATGCCCTAATAGACACATCACATCCGTACAAACCATCATTAATGGGACTATAAATGAAAATAAAAGTAAATATAATTTAAAATCTGCACTTACATACAAATGTCATCCCTGCATTTTCCCAACTTTTAAACAGACTTGTCAGAAAAACCCAACGAATGAAAATCCGTCTTACCCAGGAAAAGAATTAGAATTTAGCAAAAAGTCACACCAAAATCCCGAGGAGGTTTTCCAGAACCTCCAAAGGATCTTATCGAACAATTAAACCCTCAATTTTTTGTACACAGATGGCAGTTACTCTGAATGCGGTGCAATAATTCAAATGTCAATCACAGGGCAAGCTACGACTTTACATCGAGGACTTATTTCAGAAGCAGCGGGAAGCTATATTGCTGAGCTAGCTGGTATAAACAAAAGCTTTTAACATTGCCAACTCGAAAAATTAAAAAAAAAAAAACAGTGATTTGCTCTGACAATTTGGGTGTCCTCTACAGACTTAAGAAAGCTAACAACAAATGCTCATCGTTGAAATCGCCATTCTGGAATTCCCGATAATGCAAAACAAGCCTCAGTGGACCACGTCTCCAGTTTCGCACTCCACGCTCGTTGAGGTCCTCTCCCACCTGTCATTAGCATATTGGACAGACTTTTGAAAGATAGTGTATCTAGTGTGGACGTGGGAGTACGCATCACATTGTCTAAAGCCTTTTTTGACATCGAAATGTTCTGTTAAGTTGTTTCCAACCCTTATGATGTATCGCGGATTCTCCAAACGGTGGAGTTTGGCAGAAATGCCAAAATTAGACATGGCTCTGTACAGCTCGTCCCTGTAGATGCTGTTACATGCGACCTTGAAATCGATGAACGGTGAGTATCGTTATGAAGTTCCTGGGTTTTTTTTCAAGATCTGGCATAATGTGAATATTAGATCGACTGTGGACTTTCCAGGTCTAAAACCCCACTGATAAAAACCTATGAGGTTCTTGACGACGGGCTTTAGACAGTCACATATTACGACAGAGAAGATTTTTTAAGCGATGTTAAGTAGACTGATTCCTCTATAGTTGTTGCAGTTTAAAGGGTATCTTCTTTTCAGAATCAGACAAACAATACTGAGGTTCCATTCACTGGGCATGTTTTTTTCCGAACATATCTTACAGATAAGTTGGTGCATGCATGTTCGCTTTCGCCGTCTATATTGAATGGATCATCCTGCCAGACAGCGGAATTTGGTTAGTCGTCACCTCTATACAGTCTGCAGAAGTGGTCCTTCCATATCTTCAGCATTGACTGCGGTTCTACTATGGTGTTTCCACATTCGTCTTTGCAGCCTTCGGTTCGAGGTTTATGTACTTGTGAATTTTGTTTCACCTGCTCATAAAACTTTCGAACTTCATTTCTGCTTTTGAACTTCTCAACATCTGGAGCTGGAAGCTTTTGGAGCGTCGATCAATATTGGTTATCTGATTGAAGTTCCTTTGTGGATGTTGAGGTATGGAAAACTCGTACTGGCTACCATGACGTTTTGCCCCGCACCGAAATCGATGAGCCTAAATCCGTTATCAGAAGCGTTGTCTTGCAGGCAGTTTTTCCCGATTATTCCACCAAAGATGTCGTCTCTTCCCAGCTTTGCATTAAAATCCCCAAGAAAAATTTGAATGTCGTGACTAGGACACTGCTCATATGCTTTGTCCAAGAGCTAGAAGAACATGTCCTTGGTGTTGTCATCTTTCTCTTCTGTGGGACCGTGTGCGTATATTAGGCTAATGTTGCCGAATTAAGCCTTAAGGCGGATAGTCATAAGGCGCTCGTTGATGAATCTATAGTTCAAGACTTGTTGTCTATCCAAATTAAGCCTTAATGCGGATAGTCATAAGGCGCTCGTTGATGAACCTATTAGTTCAAAAATTATTGTCTTAGTCTGGCTCCAATGAAAAAACCGCATCCAAATAAGCATTGTTAGTTTTCTCGGCAGCAGTCACCATGATAAATATCGCAGATTTTTATCCTCTAACTAACTGGGACTGTAGATACCACTCTTGATTCCATCTTGGGAATTCCTCCACTGCCGGCTGGATGAAAGGAGAGGTGGCTTAATGGAAACACCTCCCCCCCTTTCTCGGTTGCTACCCCCAAAAATTGTCCACTGGGGTTGGAACCCAATCTCCAGTTGAGGTATTAGTACCCGATGTTGACTGTGGGGAGGTGAGAGTAGGAGTTAGCAGACAGAGGTGGGTATTTGAGAAAAAAAAAACTGTGGACCTTTCTGTCCTCTTCAATGCACATGGCTACCATTTGGACATAATACAATATTATAATATTAGTACAGATTTTTAAAGTTGATGAACCCTTTCATCAAATGGAAATGTTTAAACAATAGATAAACAAAGATTTGGATTTATAAGCAGATTCACAAAAACTTCATACTTCCTTCAAATTCAACTACTTGAATAAAAATATTGTCAAAAAATGTAAAATATCAACTTTTGTCCAAGCATTTTCAAATTCAAATGATACAAACATAAAAAAACTTTATAGTGAGATATCAGCAAGGATAAAATGAAAATTAGTTTCAAAAACTTATACTTAACTTACCTGACTTCATTATCAATTTCGAATAACGATAAACATATTGCGCACTTTTCAGCATCTTCATCGGATTCACTTTCACGTCGAACACGTTTGTATTTGTGCGGTAGGGTGTTGCGTTCGATTATTTCCTGTAATGCAAATTAACACATTACACATCATTTAATTATGCAACACAAATTAAATCAAAATCTTACCAGTGAGGCACCGCGATTGGGTCTCATATTTGGCCCAAAAACAATTCTAGATCCGATATCTTCGATTGATCTTAAACTTGTCAGTGGTGCTCTCAAACCGATTTCCAGGCGTACAGGTGTTGGCAATGTATAATGATGAATCATATGATGATGCACAGCAGGAACATGCCTTTGTCTGGGCTGTGTTGTCGGTGGGGGTTCAAATGAACTTGACAAGCTCACCATTTGGTATGCCTAAACAAATAATAACCCACACAATTACAAACATACAATTATTTGTAAATCTTGTAAAAAACTAACCGGATCCAAACTAGAAACTGGTCCTGTTCTGCTGTGAACACATGGACATATATTTGGTATTTGCCGCGAACGATAATTGGGCATGCTTCGATTCGAAGACAAGTCTATGGGCGTTGGAGTCAAATGTCGTCGATGGATTTCCTGCATGTTTTGTTGGCGACACCAAAGATTTTGGTGTATGAGGTAGGGCGGTGGCAGTCCTACTGGATGGTGTCGATGATGTGTTGACCCGGCACTAAATGTTGGATTGCGACGCGATTGCACTCGTACGCCACTTACATCACGCACAAAATAGGGCGGATAGTTTGAACTCTCCGTTGAATGTGCAGCTGGAGGGGAACAAATGTTTGCACGTCGCGGCGGTGGTGGCTGTTCAGGTGAAGTTTCTGATGTTGATTCAGCTGGTTGAGGAGCTGAGGAAGTTGATGCTGCTGTTGTTGACGATGATGATGATGCTGCCGCAGCTGCAGCCGCAAAAGCTGCTGCTACATCAGGTGCTAAACTGCTATTTTCATGTGCAGGAACAGCAGTATTTGGATGTGGTGCAGTTGTTGTTGTTGATGAAGCTGAACCTCGAAGGCACTGTGGTTCAGGATAACCACAATACTGTACTCGTTGGTAATTTTCAGGAGCAGATGGGTCTGAATAGGCGTATGGATAAACTTCGTCGTGAAAACGATCACGTTGACAAATACCCCGATAGGTATTGATAGGCATTGTAAAGTCTGGTGGGGAAACAGTACGCAGTCTTGGAGTTCGTGGCTGATAGGGGGCTAGTCGTGGCGGGCCGATTATATTTCCGAAGACATTTGGGCGCATACGATTAACATTGTAGCGATAGACGTCGTACGATCGACCACTAGCACTTCCACTTGTCGAACTCGCAGCTGACGTTGAGGTTACTTCATTGTACCGACGTGGGTAGCGATAATCATAGTAAGAACAAGGGTCTGCTGTTGCTGCTGATGATGTTGCAGCCGCTGTAGTTCCAACTGAGGATGCGGTTAGTGGTGTTGAAGATGACACTTCTGTTGGAGTAGGTGTCAACACTGAATTCTGTCGTATATGTGGTAAGAGACCAGATGTCGATGTTTCTCTTTGAGGGGCCTACAAAAATTATTATTTATAACATTTATTTGAGAAAGCAATTTTTGGAAATGACAGAGTATGTAACAGTAGATTGAATAACAAGAAAGTCTACTCACAATTATTGATGGCTTAAACTCTTCACCCATTTCATCATCATTTGTCAAATCAATTGATACGATGGGTTCACGTGTAGAATGAACAAACACTACGTCATCATCATCGCCCGTCGAGTCAGATAACCAATCTAATTGCAAATCAGGAGCAGTTAAAATATCATTTGAACGAGAAGCTGACAGGCACTCGTCTCCATTGCCTGGCAGTTCTGGTGCTACCCCCACACCACTATCCAATTGTTCAGCACTATTTTTTGTGATATTACAAACAAGGTCTTCATTATAGCCCATAATATCATAAGGAACATTTTCTGGTTTGTATTGTTTGCGCAAATTAACAACAACAACATCATCGTCATCATCATCATCATCTGAATCCGATAATGGATTATATTTTGAGGTTGAACCCATGCGAAGACAATTATTATAAATTGCAGACTTTCTCCCTGCAATATTAACATCATATTGCTGCTGAGTTTTTCTTTGTAGACCACTTGGTCCAGGTAACGATGAAAGCTCGTCGTTAAAGTTTTCTGAAGATGACGATGCCGTAGCTTGATCTGTAATAATTGCCGACCCTATAGTAGTTGTGGCATTAGAAGTCTCATTGAGAATATCTCTCATAGTTGCATCCTCTTCCTGTTGCTTTTCCGAATGCAGATTTTCTAAAGTTTTATTAAACGTATTATGTCGTAGATAACTATTAACACAGCTCGTAGAGGGAACATGATTTATTGACATGGAACTGCTTGGGCCATCCATGATTTCTGAAGATGGAACAGAAGACGTTGCTGTTAATGTATTTGGTTTTGTGGACGTGGACGCATAGACTATAGCGGCAGTGGCTGTACTACTGCAATCATTTTTTCTCAAAGCTAGATCACCAACGTTATTTGGGGGGTTAACTATTCCGGTGTTGACTGAAGGAGGAGGTGTTGCATTGCTGCTGCCATTACTGCTGCAACCACTGCTGCTGCTACTACTACTAATGTACATTCCATCGGGATTTATTTCAGTCTTTACTAGATTGCCATTTTCTACATGGGATGGCATTGTTGTGGCTAATCCTGTTAGTTCTGGTTGTGGATTGTGTAAGAGATGAGGTGGAAGCGATGATGGGGGTGGGGCTTGTGTTTGTTGTGTTTGTGGTTCGTGTATTGGTTGTGGCGGCATGTTTGATTGTGAGTGTTGATGTGGATAGAGATGATTGAAATGTGACAGAACTGGCCGGCGATGCGAATATGTATTAACCATTCCACCTAAGCCTTCATAATCATAGGCGGAATATGTTGACCAGCAAGAATGCTGAGGTGGCAGTGTTGGATTTGGATAATCCAGATGGTTTGCCATATCGTCCAGCATAAGATTTCTAGGCGCATCATTTAGTATAGTACTATCGCTATTGTTGGTATTGCTATTATTTACATTTCCACTGAAAGTTTGCAGCTCTGGTTGGTGACTTCTCGAAGTTATTTGGTACGCTGAATCCCTTTAGAAAGTGAAAATAAATTATATGAAGAGAAATGTCCTTAAAAAAAACAAACAAAATTTACCTTGACGGGTCACGAGGACAGTTACATGATTCCGGTTGGCATTTTCTGCACGATAACCAATGATCTTGGCTCATTAAATCTACTTGATAACGTTCCTGAGCACCTCTTCTGGGCGGCATGCGGCGCTGTAAGTGTGGTGATATTATTTGATTATGATGTACTGGATACATTTGTGGCATATATGGATCTGGATGCATTGTATTCTGAGAAAAAAAAAAAACATATAAATAGTATTAATAAAACGTTCTATTTAGACCTAATAATATATATTCTCAAAACTGACGTATTGTAATCTCATTGGCTGCCTTGGTGAATATTGGTTGTATGCAAATAAATCATAGTCTATAAAGAAAAAACATAAGTTGTTATATTTATTGTAAATTATTATTCAAATACAGAAATACTTACTAATCACTTGGGCGTGGTTCATTGTCATAACTATTTGAGAGACTTGAGGCGGAAAAAGCAGCTTCAAAGATTTCACGGAAAGGTAGGTCATGATGCTCTTCATGTTCATTTTCCATTTTACTAATTTCTAGCTTTGTTTTTAATTGTATTAAGGTTATGAACTCTTGAAAGTTCTAGAATATTTTATCTGTAAAACATATTTTTAATTTCTGTTTAGCTACGGACAAAATAAAAAAAAACTCAAAAATATTTCAAAAAAGAAATGGTTGCAAAAAAGTTTAAATTATGTTGACAATTTATTTTACAATAACTCACTGAAGCCTTCGTGTTGTACTATTTCAAGTAATTTGAAAGGTATTTAAACATATACCTTTTAAAATGATGAAAACGGAGAAAATATGGGGTTAAAAATAACGAATTGAAGTGATTTGAATTGTATTTATATAATAGAAAGCAAAGAGTAAAAGTAAATGGTGAATCTTCTGATGCGATTGAAGTAAACTACGATGTCCCTCAAGGTACGGTTTTAGGACTGCTTTTATTTACAATCTATATAAATGATCTTAAAACTGTTATAAAACGAAGCAAATTAACTCCGTTTGCGGATGATGCGGTTGTAAATATGTCAAGTGACAACGATGTTGATATTAGAAATAAATTGCAAGAAGATTTACGCGTAGATCATATTATAATCAGTGACTTATGGAAAATAAACTAAAATTGAACATCGGAAAAAAACTAATGGTTCTGAATGAGAGAAGTGATGGCACCGATATTAAGATTGTTTTTTTTTGTATATTGTACGCGCACTCAAGGGGATGATTAAACCCTTATAATGATTAAACACAGTGCGAGCAATGAAGAAGGGAGGATAGGATTAGAAAGGAATGGTATTTCAATTGAAAAAATAAATGAAATTAAATACTTGTTATATTATTGAATACATTTGTAAGAAAATAGCTAAGAAAATTGGATTTTTAATAAAGAATAAGAAACTAAGTTTCCACTTTTTGTGCAATAAATATTTATGACGTAAATGCAAAACCTCATTTTGAGTATTGTTCAACTGTTTTGTTTATATGTAATGATAGTAATAGAGATTTACAACCATATGCACTAAGAATTAGAAACGATCTCAGACTTCCTAATTTTGTTAGTTTAAATGCACAAAATTCACTTATATATAAAGGATTTCAGTTGTTCAATTTTTTAAATGCTCAAACCAAAAATGAAACTAAATTAAATATATACAAAAGAAATGTAAACGAATTTGTAAAATCACAGTAAAAAAAAAAAAGAAAAGCAAACCCAAAAAATCAATGTAAACAAATGTAACTTATCGAAAATGTAAATATGTAGTTTTAAAATTAAACTTGAACTAAACTAAACAATGAAGATAAATATTTTGTACCTATTCAGTTGAAGTTGAGAACGCAAAGGAAGAGAACTATTGAAAGACTAGCGGTACTTTAAGAGCAATTCTTTCCCATTTATTGTGAAACATACTAACAGATTAGCAAGTAAAAAAAAAAGGCGAAGAAATGCTCAGAGTAACAAGAAAATGGACAAAATACCCTAGAAAAAATGCGTGTGTATTAAGTTGAAGCGGAAAGTATACTGGTCAATAAGTTAATTTAGGTGGCAATCAAATTAGTTTAGTTTGAATTCGACTTCAAAATCAGTCTATCACCTCAAATGTTTGAGATACCACCTTTTATAATTGGAAAACAAACACCTTGTATAGGGTTTTTCAAGAAGGGCGGGTAGATGTTGTGTGTAGATACCGTGGCATTTGCTGTGTGGCACGTAGTGCCGTCCTGCTGGAATTACATGTGTCTGGGTTCATATGGTTCAATTTGGGCCATACGAAATTAGTTATCATCGTTATGTCTCGCTGTTGACGGTGACCGCCTCACTAACGTCGTTTTCAAAAAAGTATGGACCAATTACGCCACTTGGCTCAAAATCCACACCAAACGGTAACTTTTTGAGGATGCATTATCACCTGGTGAACCTCGCGTGGGTTGGTGTAGTCCCATATACGGCAATTTTGCTTGTTAACACAGCCATTCATCCAAAAATGCGCCCCGTCACTAATGATGATTTTTTTGGCCAAAATTGGGGTCCTCTTCCAAACGATTCGAAGCCCAGTCAGCGAACAAACGGCGGCGTTGTCTATGGTCATGAACTTTGAGCCTTGGGCCAGTTGGATCTTGTATGAGTGTAGGGCTAAATCCCAATGCGAAATTCGCTGTGTAAATTCATGAAGTAGTTTTTTTTTCTAATAAAATTCGTGACGATTTTCGAAACCTGCAATTTCCTTACTTTAATATTTCGTTTAAAAATGTTTAGGATCTTACTTGTTTTTCAAAAAAATTCTTCACAAGTTGTTAGCATTCATCCGACAACATTAACCTTATAAGAACAATTTTTAATCTTTTTACGAATTCGTAGTCTTAAAGTTATACAAACATAAAGTTTTTGGAATACATAGACAAATAAAGATGAAAAACAATGTTGAAAACGGGTTTTTCTGAGTTTGAGAATAATACATACATAGCTTAAATTATTGTTTGGATTCGGAATGATTTAAACTGTATGAAGAAGAAAAATTAAAAGGCGAGTTTCAAATTCAGGTCATCTTCATCGTATCGTTTAAAAAGTTTTTTTGTTTGTGCAACAGCAAAAAAAACCTTAATTTTGTGATGCAGTGTTTTTTTTAATATAAAATAAGACATAGCTCAAAGCCCTGGTAGGTAGAGCTTTAACTTTAATTATTGATTATGTAATTTATTTATGTATCAATAAAGTTGTAATAATAATAATAAAAATAAGACAGAATATTCGGAAGGTCACGGGAATAGATTAACTTTCAGAATTCATCTGACGTTTTTTGATCTTTCCTGTCCTTGCAAAAAATGAAACAATTTGGAAAATACCTTACAACTTACGTTGTAAATTATTGTATTGTTATAGTATTGTTTGGAAAGGTGTTTTCATGATGTATGTTTAATATTTTTTTTTAGAAAAGGGAGTTTGAAGTAATATTTATATGGGAAATTATTTAGAAAATCATGTTCATTTAATGATTTCCAATTAACACACTGTAAGGCTCTAAATCTTAATGCGGACAATGTTTGATATCTCATGAAATTGATCTAGTAGCGTGGCCAACCGAATCTACTGCCTGAATTTATATTAAATAATAATAATAAGTATTACTCATAAATCTTCGAGTTCCAGATAATTAAAAGCAACCTGATCGTATCGATCCAAAAAGAAGGCTTGCAGCAGATCCCACCTGTCTTCGTGACAACCATTTTCACGAGGAATTCAATATTTCCTGCCAAAGTCACAAAAGACCGAAATCACTCGCACATAGGAATGGTTGAGAATAATTGTAAGTCACTAGACTCTAGGACTGTTGCACCACCTAATATATTTGTTTATTATGATCCAGTACCGTTGTCAATTAAATAAAAGAAGACATTGCGTTAAATCCGGTATTTCTTCATTTTTGGTTACTTGTTTATGATGTTTGCCTAATTAATAATCCAAGTTTATGACGTCGAACACTGAATGCACGATGTTCAAAAATCAGAAAAACCGCGAAAATTTAGCAATTCTACAATTTTAAGGCAAATATACTAACAACAATTTAAGTCCAAAATTGTGTCTTCAGACGTAACAGTTTTCAGAACACAAACATTAGTTTTTACAAAAAATCCACGAATTAAGATTAAAATAACAAAAATAGACAATTTGCCGCCTAACAGGATGGATATAGCCCGCCCATCCCGTACCATTTTTTATGTTATGGGATGAATTATGGTATAACTTATGGAAAAATGTCTATTTTTGTTGTTTTAGTATTAATTCGTCTCTATATTGTGAAATACATAACGTCTACAGACACAACTCTATGCTCAAATTATGAGCATGAACATGATTGTACTAAAAAATTCTCCTTAAACAAGAATCAAAAAAAGCGCGGTTTTCCTGATTTTTTGACATCTTGCGTTCTGCGCTCGAGATTGGATTATTAACAAAAAATCAGAACTACCACATTAAATGCATGGTCTGATGTACGAGGGGCGTTCAATATATTCTCGGTATCGATATGAAGGAAAATGCGAATTAAATTTAAATTGTTTTTATTTTTCAATGTAATCTCCCCTAACATCAATGCATTTGTTACATCTTGAGATAAGCTTTTTTAAACCCTCAAAAAAATAAATTTCCTCTTTCCCTGCAAAATACCCATTTATTGCCGACTTGAGTTCTTTATCATCCGAAAATCTTTTTCCATGAAGACTTTTTTTCAAATCCGGAAACAGGAAATAATCACTAGGGGCAAGGTCTGGACTATAGGGTGGATGTTGGATTTCTTCGAAACCACAATCTCGCGCAGCAGCCTTTGAAACTCGCGCCGTGTGAACAGGAGCGTTGTCATGAAGAAGCAACACACCCGCTGCGAGTTTACCCCGTCTTTTCTTTTTAATTTTCTCACGCAAATTATGCAAAGTGGAAGCGTAGGATGTGGCGTTGATGGTTTCACCTTTTTTTTTGTACTCAATGAGCAAGATTCCCTTTGAGTCCCAAAAAACTGTGGCCATGAGCTTCCCGGCAGACGGAGTGACTTTGAACTTCTTCGGCGGGTCTGTTACTTTTTTATGCCACTGCATGGACTCTTGTTTGCTTTCAGGGTCATAGTGGTGAACCCATGTTTCGTCCCCAGTAACAATTCGATCCATAACACCCTCCGCGTTCTCACTACACATCTCCAAAAGCTCTCTACAGCATGCGATTCTCACTTTTTTCTGAAGCGCTGTGAGCATTCGTGGCACCCACCTTGCACTGACCTTTGAAAGGTTAAGATGGTCATGAAGAATGGTGTGAATGGTACCAGTTGAAAGCTTGGTGATCTCTGCCATCATTTTCACCTTTATTCGGGCATCCTCGAGAACAAGTTTTTCGACTTCCTTGATGTTTTCTCCCGTACAAGCAGTAGCCGGGGCACCAGAGCGGGGGTCGTCTTCAATGCTCTCTCTGCCTCTCTTGAACTCACTTGACCACTTTTGCACAGTTGATAATGAAGGTGCGGAACCCTGGTAAACAGCCACCATCTCTTCATGAATAGTTTTTTGACTTTTTCCTTGCTTAGTGAGAAATTTAATTACAGCGCGATGCTCAATTTTCACCATCATCGTCTCAGTTGCCATTATGATTCTGTTTAACTAGAGATTAAACGCGAAATAATAATCACATTTATATGAAATTTTACATGAATTCACTAAAATAATAGTATTACTTGATAAATAAGTCAATTTATATACATATATAACCACAGCTTCACCCCGATACCGAAAATATATTGAACGCCCCTCGTATATAGTTACTGGACTATAACCGCACTAAATCTTTTCTAAAGCAATGAAATCTGTTCACAGAACAATATGTTGAAATATATAAGAGATTAGAAAACTAAGTCCTGAGTACTAATTAATATAGGAAAAAGCAGAACAAATAAATATAGAGTGAAACTAACATCTCTTTATAGGTTTTGTATTGAATGAAATCTGAAAAATTGTTAAGCTTATACTCCTATTACCATTGGCGAGTCGAATGAATAAACGTGTGAGTGTGAGAAATTTGTATTATCGTTGGCAAATTGAGAACCTTAGATTCGACTTAAATTTCATACATTTTTCGAAGATTGATCTCACTCTATTGTTGTTATAGAATGTTCGTTGATTTGAACGTCATTCGTGTTACTTCTGTCGAACGTTCATTTGGACCAATTTGCTACAACTCTCAACTCACTTGGGCCATCTACTCGCGATGGAAAAGAATGGCACAAGGTAATGTGAATTTGAAAAAAAACTTTCCAAATAAAACTTTTATTCATTCAACAACAGGTTAAGGGTGCGTTATGTGTACTATTATGTGGAGAAATTTTGAAATATTGAGCACTTAAGATTATAAAAATATTATTGAAAATATTATTTTAGTTTGATAAGAAAGAAATGTCCTTTAAGAGGTTAGGCCACCCAAGAGGCAGAAAAAATAGGACTTTTGTGGCTTTTTTTTCAGAATAACTTCAAAATAAAATGGTTTTTTTATAAGCATATTATCGACGCGATTAATTTTAAAATGACTGCTGTGCAGCGATGACGTTTTTTTTTCAAGGGTCTACGACGAGAATAACAGCTTCCGTAATTTTTAAATTATAATGAGTTAATGGATTTTTTCTGTACATATCAACTGTAGAAAATAACGTAGGATTTTTGCAATTTTGTTTAAATGGCGCATTTTTAAAGTGAAAAATGGAAAGTTTGCCTTCAAAATCGTCATATAATTCTTAATAAAAGAATGAACTACGCAATGGAAAAAAAATATATAAAATATATTTTCCAAACTTCAAGTCAATTGGTTTAAAATTGTCCGAGTTATAAGTGCGGCAAACTTAAAAAAGGTATCATTGAGATCAGCGCGTTTGAAATATTGAAAAGTAGAAAATCATGTGTAATTTTTCAGTACTTAAATTTGAAAATCGGAAGGTTTTTCTTGGCCACAATTTTTTGGTACAACATTTTTGAGATACTAGGGAACAAATTTTCGGAATTTCTAACGTGGCCTATACTTTATAAAAATATGCACTTGAAAATCTCAAGATTTCTAGATTTTTACACACTTTTAAAGAATATGATCCTTTCATTTAAGCCATTTGATGTTTTTATAATTCTCTTGAACGTATCTTAAAAAATCTATTTGGTCTTCTTATTTAAGCGTTCATTTAAAAAAAAAATCTGAAAATACCAAATAGTAACTTAACGCCTAAAATTACACTACTATTTTAGTTTGAATAAACATAACTTTTTAGAAAATGATTGTGATTTACATATTTTGAAAAAGATTTTTTGTTTTATTATATTTTTATTATATTAAGTTTATATTAAGTTTTACGATGTTGTAACAAATTTGGGTTTCAAGATAAATCGATCGCTTTCCGCTGTTGATCATACAAATTACGTGATAAGTAGAATTTATGCAGGCTTACGAAAGCTCTGGCTAACCTCTGACTTCACCCCAGTGAACACTAAGCTTAGGCTTATTAAAACCTTATTTCTTCCCATTTTTGATTATTCAACTACGGTGTACTGCAAACCTGACTCCCACTCTCAGCACAAACTACTTGTAGCGTTTAATGATGCAATAAGGTATGTTTATGGACTGCGTAGATATGATCATATATCGCACTACCATGCTTTGGTGCTCGGTTGTACTTTTCAACAGTTTTTGAATGTCAGATGTTGTCAATTCATGCACAGCCTTATTAATAGTAGATCGCCTAAATACCTCTTCGACAAAATTCAGTTTGCTCAATCTCACAGAACACGCAATTTTATAACACCTCCGTTTAATTACTTAAACTCTTCCCGCCTCTTCTTCATCCATGCTACCAGACTTTGGAACTCTCTTCCCACTACGGTAAAGCAGATAGTTAGCGTAAGCAAATTCAAAATTATTTCATTACAGTATTTATAAAAAAAAAAAATTCAACAACTATTTTCTTTTTCTCAATTCTTTCGTCTTCTATTTTTTTATTTCTCTCATCTTCTACTATTCATAACTTTTTTTATTTTCTTATGTTATATTCTATTTATCTTTTTTATTGTTATTATTTTTTTGGTTTATATAATTTTATATTTAATACTTATTATTGTCTCTTATAATGTACCAATAACTTGTACTATAAAAGACTACGTCTTATTTGTACTCACCTTAACTTAAATAAATTGAATTGAATTGAATTGAATTGTTATAGCATTAATATACATAAGCTGAGTGGAAAAATAAGTCATTAATGTATAGGAAATAACGTGATCTTAAGAAAACCTCTGGCGGGCCGGAATTTCGTCTAGCGTTTTCTGGTAGGAAGGAATGTCCTCAGCTGATTAAAAAATAAGATAGTAGTTGAAAGGGTCTGGGGATATCAAATCAGTTGGGCGGGCAGAAAAAACCCCAGATCAAACACTTTGTCCACCCTCCTTAAAAAAACGGAAATCTCTGAAGAGCTAAGAAATCCGTACAAGACTCCTTCAAGCAGATAGAGCATGATGCAAATTAAGTAAGGAAAAATAAAATTCATGATGGTGTCGAATGCAAGAAAAGTTCGTTAGGATAACTGGAACATGTATTTGAAGAAGTAGCAGCTGACAATATAGAAGAAGAAATACGACAAGCGACTACTAAAATCGAACAAGGTCTATTATAACCTGTCAAAAATCTTAAAAAAGACGACACAATTAGTGAACTCACTCTATTCTATAGTAAGCAACATTCTGACAGTAGTAATTTTGGAGGGGCCAAAACCCCTCCTTAAACACAAGCTAATTCTTAATCTAACTTAAACAAACTAAGAACTTAACCTAAGATTGTTGACGGGAAGGGTGACTTAAAAGGCGGGTTTTTAAGGAAGGAGTACTGAAGTTAAAATCAAAAAAGTCCAAATACGAATTTACACTTCGTAGCATACGAGATATACAGCTGTGGACAGCTAATTAGAAACACAAATTGAATTCACTTTTAAAGCAGTATCTGTATTTTTTTTTTTTTTGCTTAATTACTGGCAAAACATATTTAGGGTGGAACGCTGTTCCTTTTGGCCTTGGGACATATCGTGCACCATCTTGGCTCATCCTATTTATTTTAGTTTCGTCACTCCACACTATGTACTTCCATTCGTTTGTTGTCCAGTTGGCGTGTGATCTTGCGAACTCTATTCTTATTCTACGTTGTCTTGTGGTTACTAATGGTTTCTTTCGAGAAATACGACCATGTAACCCAACTTCCACCAATATTCTTCTGATTGTGCGTGGGCCTATCGGGACATCGAATGCAACCGAGAGTTGCCGTTGTATCTCCGTGGAGCTTATTTTTGGGTCTTTTTTGGCCAGCCTACTAATCGATCCATTTGGCAGCTGGTCTTACGGGTCCGTTTTTTACGAGGTACATTTTCAGCAGTCCCGAAGTTTTGAAAATGCTTAATTGTATTGAAAATTTTCTTTACAGAACAGTTTATTTGAGATGAAATTGCTCTATAGGATATTTTAAGCTTCCAAAGCTCAAGAATCGCTTTCCTTGTAGGAGGATCACAACTCTTTAATTTTCCCATTACAATTACCTCCAAAATTTAAAAATTATTCTTTAAAAACTTTTGCAGACAATTCAGAATTTTCTACTTACCAATGCAAAATAAAAAGATTATTTTTATTTCACCCAAATCAAATCTAATTAAACTGTTTCTAATTAGTTGACCAGTTGAACGAACACTTTTTACACTCTACCTTGATTTTGTTGTGTGCTATGCAAAGACTTATGCACAAATGATGCTTTTTCAAACAATTATCTAATAACGCTTGCATTACACCGTTTAGGATACCGCTATTCTAGTCACACATGACAAAGTGAATGTGGAAATGAGAAGCAAGTAATGTTTCTAATTAGTTGTCCACAGCTGTATGTTCGGTGGGTAGGGACATAAAAGTCAAGGATTTCGTGTGTTACGAGGGTAAGTGTTAAGAGAGATACAGTTGTGGAGGGAAATGTAGTAAATGGAACCGGAAAGGAGTTTAAGTTCAAAGTCAGGCGGTCAACACGGGGAGGAAGGTTAAAAGTTTGTTCCAAGATAAAAAACAAAGAGCAAAACGAAGAAAACGCCATTGGATGCTCTCGATTCTGGAAATATGAAAACTTGAGACGCATATTCGAGGAGTGGGCGAACAAAGGCTTTATATAAGGATTGTGGCACATAGGTGTCAGAACATTTTTTGGACCAACGTTTAACGAAACCAAGAGCTGAGTTGCCTTTGAGAATGATAATACTAGAAAGATGGTGTAGACCAAGACATGCAACATCTAAGCGTGTGCAATTCGATGAAGTCGGCTAAACATAGGGAGAGGTAAAGAGGCTTGTTGAAGGAGGCCAGAACCTTACCACGGTTGTCTAGCCGATGATGACTACGATAATTAAACCAACGTTACAGAACCGTTAAAACAACTTAAAACGCTTACGTTTAAAATTTTTCAACAGTAAAATTCTCCTTCTCAAATCTTAAAATTCAGATTCCAAATCGTTTCGTGTTATCTTAAGAATTTAAAATTATAATTTTCTGTTTTACAAAAGAAACAAACTTTCAATTTAAAACTATTCGAACCGTAGCCTTTCATAAAGATGATCTGGTGATATAAATACGACCAAATAAGTATAAATTTCATCCACTGAAATGAATTCAAAAACTTTAAACTCTGATCAAAATGAAAAAAAAAAAAATAACACAATTTTTTAAGTCTATCTAAACTCTTTTGTGCTCTTAAAACAAACAAAAAACTAAGAAAAGATTTAGGTACCTAGACTTAGAAAATAATATTATTCTTTTAATAAAACTTTGATTCCTTTACATGACACGGTCAATCCAAACCAAAGAAAAAAATATTCATTAAAAAGTAATTTTGTCGGAGAGACCATAGGGAGCAAATAAATTAAATGATTAAATTATCCTACGTGACGTCTAAGTTGTTGTTTTTTTGCTTTACTACTGCTTCAACTGAGCAACGAGAATAACAATATAGGTATACAATACTCAAAAATAATACATCAAACAAACCTACATTTCCAGGCCGAAAGAAAAATGAACAAACAGTGAAGCTAATTTGTTAGGGGTTCTGGTTTTATGTACTACTGCTGAGTTTGAGAGATAATGGGTAATGGAACAGCCCTACCCCAGTGACGGTGGCTAGGCGATATAAAAAGTTTTCCCTATTTGGAAAATGTTTGTATCTATCCCAAACTTGCACGATTTTTTGTGCACTTCGAAATTTAAGTTGTTTTTTTTTTTTGTTTTGTATGAGAAACTGCATCGATTTTGTCATCAGCTGATTACACACAACTGAGACGATAACGACTAAATAGAGAAGACGGAGGGACGTGCTACGAATGAGTGGGGGAATGGATGCAGTTTTTAGTGATTTCAATAATTGAAATTTCAATTCAGCACCGTAGCAAAGCAATCAGAAAAAAAGCACCCCAATGCAGCCCACATTACTCTTTTCAACCAATACAAACTGAAATTTAATTTTCTTTAACATTTTTCATCTTGACTAACGATACTTAATTATTAAAGATGCATTAAATTATTAAACCTAGATTATTATGTACATTACCTTTTAGCCTGCCTGCAATGCTAACTATAAACGCTGCTTATTTTCTTGAATGGAGAAAATTTGTTTTCTCTCATTTGTGCATTTTGTTGATTTAGTTAGTGGTTTCTTCTGTTGAGTTTTTGGTTTCTCATTTCAAAAAAAAACTATATAATTGTTTTCAACAAAAAGAAGAACAAAACATAAAAATGGTAAAAGCAACCACCACACTAATCACAGTACAAAGAAAATTGAATTTTTCTGCAAGAAGTGCAAATGCAAATGTTTTTCCTTTTTCCTTCAAAGAGTCGCAGTCGCCAAACCGAACGGCTGTTTTTGATCTTCTGTCGATGTAGCTGCGCTGTTGGGCAGTGTGGTGACAAATGGAAGTAAATGAAACAATTCAATGTCCTAGACAATGAAGTGCGTTCAGTTGTAAGAATAAGAAACCGAATTCAGAGAAATAAATTAGTAGATTTCCAAAATTAAAGAATGTAACTAAACGTTTCCTAAAATTAAAAAATGTCCTGGGCTTGTCTTGAGTTCATATTTTGTTTTATAGTGAAATTCAAACTATAAACAAATGTCTTTCAAATTTGTTGCAAAAATACTAAATTGTGGAGTTCTCTTAGTACGAATGTTTTCTAGTCCCTTTTGAAATTATTTTTGAGTTTTTATTTTTAAGATCATAAAATTTAAGCATAAACCTAATCTGTGAAAAGAGATCTGTGTTTCATTTTTTAGCTCAGGCTCCAGACATATGTATCAGAGCGCTCGCTTTGTTATTCTTTTTTCAATCAGAGCTAGCTTGGAGCGCGGTCTATGAGCTCTAAATAAAAACATCAAGCTAATGGAGTAAAAAGCTACGCGCTGCTGACGTTACGTTTGTTGCATGGTATGAAAGAGACAGATAGCACATTTAGAGAAAATATTGTTTAACAATTCATGTATATTTAAAAAAATAAAATTTGACAAAGTACTTAAAAAAGACTTTAATCATGTGCAAAAAGTTTCACTAAAATTCCACTGAACCTACAGAATTTCTAGTAGCATTATTATTCCTATGTTCCTTTTTTACGTTTTGTTACACCTTTTTTAAGAATTCATTAAAATTTTGATTGATAGATTGTTTGATTCCTTAATTAGTGAGATATTTTTCAGAATCAAAATGCGTTTTTAAAGTACTTTTTAACTCTCATTATATCACTATGGAAAATTACTGTGTACCTAATTATAACAACTTTTCTTCTTTTAAATCAATGTTTTTTGGTTATCGGGAAATATTATTCAATTTTCTTACAGTTTTAAGCTTTTGTTAGGTTTTTGACTTGCTAAAAATGTAAATAGATCGAAAGAGCCAAACCGAGCCACCTAAGTTTCCCACATACAGTCGATTTTGGATCGGCTTGGGTCCATTTGGCTATTTCGTGGATGACCAGATTAAGACTTGCGGCAACACTGTAGTGTCAAAAAGTTATAGTATTTTCTAGGAAATGAAAAGAATTGTCACTGGTGCATCCTCTCCGATACATGTAAATCCACTTATAATCTACAGTTTTGAAGACGTCGGCATTTTTGATCCTGTTTCTCTAACCAACCAGTGTGATTTCTTTATTTTGCATCCTCTTAGTCTGCAGACTTCGATACATGAAAATCCACCATAAGGAATGTATGACACCAACGTGAAGTTGGCTACTAGCAATCCATAACTAGTAAATTAATGCATTGCAAATTTTCGATGAGCCTCTTCAAAAAGTATGTAGTCAGCATTAAGAAAAAAAAAAAGTATGTGTTCGACCTTATATATTATTAGACCCTGTTTTAGATTGGCACTACACAACGAGAAATATAGTTATCACTGGCAAAGTTTCAGCCATTTTCTTTTGTCTATCTCTCTCTTTGACCCACAAACTTAACTTTTCGATCACTTTCTATCCCTTTCACAGCGAACACTCGAATCGCAAAAGTCTTCACGAAAAGTTCCATAAATTTTGTAAGTAAATTTATTTAAATATATTTCATAAAAAATTATTATAATTCCAATTCAATAAAATACAATTACATAGAAACTCAATAAATCCAAATTCACAGTTCTAAACCAAATATAAGATGCCGAAAAATAAGGGAAAAGGAGGTAAAAATCGTCGTCGTGGAAAGAATGAAAATGAATTCGAAAAACGTGAATTGATTTTCAAGGAGGACCAGCAGGAATATGCTCAAGTCACCAAAATGCTTGGAAATGGTCGACTCGAAGCGATGTGTTTTGATGGCGTCAAACGTCTATGTCACATTCGAGGAAAACTCCGAAAAAAGGTAAACTTAAATAAATAATTTAATTATTTCTTGTCTTGTACTTGCTGAAGTACATAATGAACATGTAGGCTTCAATGTGCAGTACTTAAAATAATATATATTGCTATCTATCTACGTAGGGTTAAAAGACAATTATGAAAATACATAGGCATTCAATAATAATTGAACAAAAAATCCCGATCCATACCATGCGCAGTATTTATAATTGTGTATAGGTACTTTGTTCCTTTGTTAATTTTATTTTTTTGTTAATTTATGATAAATATGACAGAGATTGTATAAAAATGAGGGTCCAGTAATAGTTGTAGAGATTTGCTGCTCTTTTTTTTAACTAATTCTAAAATATAATAGTTAAGTCAACTTCAATTTAACTTCTGTTTCACATTATAACATCTTTCGTTTCTTAAACAATAGTGACTAATCTAATCTTATAACTTATTTGACGAAGGCAAATGCCTTCTACTACTGTAACCAAGAGTGAACTAGGTGCGCTAGGTGAAATACCCTATATCATCTTGATAAACAATTTATGAAAATAACTTAGGCTTGACCGCGTACCGTCAGAAGATACTCGGACAGTCGGAAGAACTTACAAAGAAAAAATTTACTGCGTATTGATGCACGAGGTTGCCTTCAAAATCAACCTCGTCAAAAAAAAATCTTCTTTTTTTTTAAGGATAAAACATAAGTTTTTGTGTAATAGCTGGTCATAAAACACTTAATAAATTTAGCATTAAACAAGGCATTTCGATAAACCCATTTATTTTTTCTACTATCTAATATTTCGTTGAAAAAAGCTCTTTTTTTAACACTGCATCCATTCCACAAACTTCTGACACTTTTCTTTTGGAATCGAAAAACACACTTTGTTGGAATGTCTCTGCTTACTAACCTCAATTTTAAGACCAAGAGTCCAAAGGTTCTCAATAGGATTTGAATCTGGTGATTGAGAACACCACTCCATTACGTTTAATTTATTACAAGCTTTGTGCCTTTGTCATTGTTTTATCTACAGTCATTTGCAGAATTATTTTGACAAGTGAAAAATGTATATATACATAGTTATATATAGTTGAAAATAAAAACAGAAGAAATCGAAAATGTGAAATTGTTATAAGGAAGTTTTTTCCATTGGATAATTTTTTGGATTTTTAAATAACAAACAATAATTCAATTTGCATTAAGGCATAATTATTTTGGAAATACATTTGATACTTACTAAAAAATATTATTGTTAGCACTTCTTAATAAAATGTGTATCCTATCTTAGCTGCTATGACTTTTTGCAAAAAGAAAACTTGGTCAAGTGTTTCTACTCCGATGTCCTGCTAAAAGTTAGTTATTATTCGGCTCTTGTGGTATGGGGCATTCTCCTGCTGAAAAATAAACGAGTCCCCGATGTTGTATTACCAGCTGAAAATGCGTAATCATTTAAGACTGTTAATTGTTCCATCAATTGGGACTAAGTTTCCCTGACCACCCCAAAATATAACTGGACCTTCAACATGACTCACTACTTTCAAAACTGGTACTTTTTTCTTATAAGTTATTCTTTTGGCAATCGAAAAATATTTGTATGGGTGCATGAAACTCAAATAAACTCATCAGTCCATAAAACTCGCTTCCAAAAAGTGTGAGACCTATGGAGATATTGTTTCGCAAATTGTTGTTGCTTTTCTTTGTTTCTGGAGGTTATATACCGTATTTTTTTAACAAAATACGTTCGAAAATTCACCGCTCCAAAGCTCATTCCTTTTCTGTTTCTTGGCCTGAAGTGGGTCGTCTCTTAATTAGTTCATTTTCGCTTCTTGGTGTGTTTTTTTGTTTTAGTAAGTAGTAATTCACCGCTCCAAAGCTCATGCCTTTTTTGTTTCTTGGCCTGAAGTGGGTCGTCTCTTAATTAGTTCATTTTGGCAAAACATTTTCGCTTCTTGGTGTGTTTTTTTGTTTTAGTAAGGGCACCTTCTTTGGAGATCGCGCGCGATGGTCAGTATACTGCAAGATACGATTAACAGTTCTGGAACTGACTGGCGTCCCTATTTTATAGCTGCAGATCTTTTGAGGACATAAACGGATATTTGTTTGAGCTTTTCTTAACAATGAAGCTTTGTCCTTTGCAGTCATTTTGGTTTCTTAAACATTTTTAAATAACATTCTTGAAGAGCGTTCAAGGACTTTTGCTGTTTTTCTCAATGATTCACCATTCTTATGAAGACTTTAAATAGCTTCGAGTAGGTCTTCAGAGCCGTGCTTTGCTCTTCACATTGCTTTTGCCTTATTAAAAAAAATCCCTTATCTTCTCAATTAATCTCAAATACAAAAATCTCACCAAAATCTGACTTTTCAAGTTTTTTTTTCGAATGTCGCTATTTTTTGACGATCGAATCTACTCACAAGATTATGCGTTGAATAGATGGATATAATTAAAACCGTTATAATAACACATCATTTTATTCACATCTTCGCCTAACTAATGCGAAAGTTAAATTATTACTTAAATTTAAGGAGCATTGCTATTGTTTTGGCCGTAATTGCTTAAATAAATACAAATAAATTTATATTTAATATATGAAATAGTCTACGATTTTAAGGCAAATAAATTACAGTTAAATTTGTATATTGTGACTTTGGTTTTAAACGACATTTCGGCTATAACGACGAAACTTAAAGGTCAAGTCTTCTGGTTGCAACAACTTCGGCTATAAAGAACATTTTGGTTATTAACGACCATTAATACGAGTGTTGTTTGTCGTGAGGTTCGGATGTAACGGACAAAAACAAAATACAAGAGAATGTCTAGTCATGATACTGTTAGGTTTATTTTAATGAATCAAGAGTTTGTTAAGCTTATCAGACGCTTTGTTCTACGTGTATGATCTTGTACTTGTCCAAGATTTTCACCACGAGATCTGACCGCAAAATGGCCACAAACGTATAAAATCGCCAAAAACTTTTTTTTTTTAACCCTGATGGGCTAGTTTCTTCGCCATAGGTACACTTTACGTTTTGAACTTAACTGAATGTTATTCATTTTGAACCCAATCCCGTATCTGTACACCTAATACTTTCTCCTTTTTTTTTTTGGATTTTGTATATCAACCGACTTTTCTGAAATAAATTCCATACTATTTTTGTCTTCTTTTGGCCAAGCCAAAGCTTTCACTGCAATATATTCACATTTTGACCATCAAAACATGTAACATTTTCAAGTTGCTATCGTTTCAAAAATATTTTAGTAAATTTTTGCAATTATTTTTATTATAGCAAATTGTTATAATTTAAGCGCATTTCCTTTGAGTGGCATTTCTTTTTTTTTCAGTTCTTTCGAATTATTCTTGATTAGTAAATAAGCTCGAGCTTAGAGCTCCTTTTTACGAGTATGCTGATTTCGTATACAAGAACATCGTGAACAATTGTATGCTCCGAAAATTTGAGATTATCCACTCTTGAAAGGATACTTGAGCAAAGTTTTACGATGTAGCATACTTCAGTAATGATTAAATATAGTTTCAGGTAAAAAATATTGAAGTAATAAAATGGCCAGCGTAGTCTCTTAATTTGAAACACGTGCAGAATCTGTTGAAGATTCTATATCAAAGAGATAATCTCAAAAAACTACAGAAAAATAATATCTTTCTAAAAAAAAGACAAAAAACCACATAGACAAAAAATGAACGTTTATTTTATTGTAGATTAAAAAAATATATATTAAAAACCGTTTCAACCTTACAAATACACCAAAAACACAAACAACCAATTGCTAACACTAAATATTACAAATTTCTTATTTTATCTTCATAGGTATGGATTAATCAAGGTGACATTATTTTAGTTGGTCTCCGTGACTATCAAGACTCAAAGGCCGATGTCATATTGAAGTACACACCAGATGAAGCCAGAAATTTGAAAACATATGGCGAATTCCCAGAATCCGTGCGTATCAATGACACAGTTACATTCGTCGAAGACGGTCTCGATGAAGATATTGAGTTTGGCGATGAAATAAGTTCAGAAGATGATGCTGATTCAGTTGATAACATCTAGAGAACAAAATTTAACTTTAAGTCAACAAAATTATGAAAAAAATCTTACAAAAAAAAACTTTTGTTTTCTTGTATCTATTATATATTTTAAACATAAAACAAAAATAGAAACTTTATTTAATTAAATATTCCCATGTTCATTTTGGACCCGATTGTGTAGAAAATAACACTAAGCCACAAACCTATAAACAAAAACAAACAAAAAATCAAAAAAAAAATTAAAAATAGTTTTATTTTTATTTTTCTCGGAAATATGCGCTGTGAATTGCTTTGAAAAAACTACATTAACTTGTTTATTTTATTATTTTTGTTTTGCTATTGTTTTCTTTAAATTTTTGTTATACATTCTTGTCTAAGAATTTAACGATAGTAAATTCAAATTAAATAATTTATTCAAACTCAATTTAAAAAAAAAAGGAAAAATAAAACAAAAAAAAAAATTGTAAAATCCGAGAAAACCAAAACAGTTGTTTTATTAACTTTCCGTAGGAAGTTCTTATAATCGGTTTAATAAAAATAAAAATGTTGACATTTCTCTACGTTTCAAGGTCCCTAGAATGTAAAAAAAGGTTTTAAGAGAGATGCCTGTGGGTGCGTGTGTACGTCCGTACAAGTTCGGGATACCTTTTTAAGTCCGCCATATCTCAAGAAATAGCAGAGATATCGACTTCAAATAAATTATCTTTTAAGGAGTAGGTGTCCGAAAATCATTCCACTAGGAAGAAATACCCTTTTTCTTTTCCCTTATGAGTTTCACCCGAAAAAAATCGTGTTTGATTTTATCCGGAATTTTTTAAACTGATAATTAATTTAATTTAAATAAACTTTCTATTCTATCTTTTGCAAGTAGCCTTCTCTATAGCGTGTGGGAAATATGACATTAAACCTGTTTGCAATATCAATGTTTTGTGTTCTAAACAATTTCGTGTATCTAAAACAATACATTCCTACTGATGCTTGCTAGTTATAACTCTAATCAATAGATTTTATTATCGTGATGGTATTACAATAACTCGTGCTATGATTAATATTCTTACTTCGCGTACTGAAGGGTTTTAAGTTTGCCATATAAATGCACAAAGCCTTTTCGAAAAAATTGATAAGTTAAGGGATATTTCGAAGTATGGCGCAATTTGTGTAAGCGAAACATGGTACACATCTAAAGATAAGTTACACGATTGGAAGATCTTTCAAAATTGGCAGTTTTTTCGCAAAAAATTTTAACCAATTTTCTATCAACCATGTAAACACCTAATTTTATCTGTCAAGAAAGGTAGCTAGAGATAGCAGGCTCTTGCCGCGCGACTCAATTAGCGCTGGATAGCTCCGTTTTGGTACCATAAACTCGTTGGACTTATGTAATACAAAATAAAATTGTGACGGATTTTAATTGACAAAATTACCGATCCTAGGGTCTTTTCATCTCGAAAAGTTTATCAGGGCGCGACATTTACAGAGAAAGTGAATCACAGTTTCCCTTTCATGATGGTCTCGGCAGCTACGGCACTGAGTAATGTGATGAATACCATGCTTTGTTGCAGGCTTTCCTATCGGCCAATGTCCGGTACATATGACCCTGGGCCTGCATTAAAGTTCGATATAACGGTTTTTGTTATGGGTAGGCGTAGGCAATATATTCCTGGATATGGTAAAGTCCGTTAGACTGTCTCAACTCATCAGCCTGTTTATTACCATCAATGCCACTATGACGTGGAACCCAAATAAGATTGACACGGAGGTTGACGTTGAGGCTGGGTAGTTCATCCCGACATTGTTGGATCAGTATAGAGGATGTTGTGGCCGAATTGATAGCCATAACAGCCGCCTGGTTTACAGTTCAGATAGCCATGTTTCTGTTTTGGTTTGAGTTCTGATTGCTAGTAATTCAGGTTGAAATACACTGTGCACAATCAAGTAACCGAAAAGACTTAGAGACATTTAAGGACTCAGAGAAGTTTAACGACCCAACTCCTCACTATATCTTTGACCCGTCGTCGGTAAAGATAATGGTATCAAAGTCTTTCTTAACCATGCCATCCTCCAAATCCTTTCTGGTAGAAAAGATGGCTTTTAAATCTTTACTGAGGTTCAAGGCAGTGGCGCAGTAGTCGGTGTAAGTCGCAAAAATATCTGCTGGATTCAGTTCGTTGGTGTTGCCATGCACATAGGGTCTGGAAAACCAACAGTTCAATACGTTAAGCCTTAGCGCGCTGCACGATACTAAATATTTAATGTGTAGGTCTACTGGTAGGAGGTGCAGAATAACATTGAAGGCACTGTTTGGCAGGTACGAAGGGCTCCTGTAGTGCCGACACTTGCAATTCTTTGAACCTTCCTTAGTTTCTCGATTTTGTATTTCTTGTTAAAAGCAGCCCACCACACGACGTACGTACGTCCACAAAACCATCTTCGATTGAAAGACTAACTTTTTACCAAAAGTTTTTCTACAGGCATAAAAGGCAAAGCAGACCTTCTTAATCTTAACCCGTTCTTCATTGTTTACCAGTTTACCAGTTTAGCTGGGATCTCGAATGACTCCTAAAAATTTTGCGCTGGAGAATAAATACACAATTTGACCGTTCCAACGTATTAGGTTATAATAATGTAACTTATATTCATGTTGACAATCATACCGATAATTGAATTCTCGGAAAATAATCCACCGTAAAATTTTGTGTAACTACTTATTTTTGGTGAAATGAAAAGCGGAAAACGCACAAAGGATCTGATATGATTTCTTGACAAATCAATAAAATCTCTATTTTTTCTTCTGATAGTTAAATTATAATTTATTTATTTTTCTTTAATATCAGAACATTTTTACAATGACTTTAATTTTCTATAAATGTTCCACTAAATACTTAAAAAATATCATCTCGTATTTTTCTTTTTTTTGTCTATATTTACAATACCATGCATATTATATCTTCAAATGTACATATATACTTTAAATTTTTAACTAATTTCTATTTTAAAATAAAATAATCAGAATATTAAGGTTTTTTGTTTTGAAGTCCATTAGAATGATTTTGGACAAACTTAGGGAATGGAATGGAACATCAATAACACTGATGGGAAAAGTTAGGTTTTTTCGTTTCTGTCCCACAAACTTTAACTTATTACGATTTACTCGCCTTATTGATTTGTTTTATCACCCCAGGTTTTTAAAATATGCCTCTTTAAAAATGTTTAAAAAAACGTTTGGATTTTCTTTTTAAAATCGTTTTAGTGTATCGTTTCTTTAAGGTTTGAAGGTTTATGTAGGACGGCTAAAGACTAAGAAACTTTATGAAATACTGAAAATATTTAAACTAAATATTGAAGACATGGTTAAAAGATAGAAAAAATTAAAAATTGTATTGAAAAAAAACTGAAATAACTCATTCTAAAAAAGCTTTCAAATGTACATAAGTTTTTTTTATTTTTTAAATTTTAAAAGTCGGATTAGAAATAAGGCCATCAAAGCCCTTCAAAATAGTATAATTTGGGTTTCAGTTATAAAACCGTGTCTGTTTGGAAAAAAAATAGTAAAATAATAAATAAATAATTTTGGAAAAGGTTAAAAACTTATACAATGGTGGCCAAAATAATAGAAGAATGAATCAATAAATTTTCTTCACTTTATAAATTCTATCGTAATAAATAACCCTCCAAATTTTTGTTTAAAAAATGTACAATTATTTATAGATTTGCTGTCAAAATTTTCCAAAATCACTGAAAAATGTCCATAAGTATTTATCAAAGCATCGTTATTTTTATTCACGAAACTCATTTTTCAGCGTACAAAATAATAAGAGTGCACTCAAGTTTTTAATATTTCTGTGTAATTATTGTTGGCTCATATTTATTAACTAAAATAATAATTTTGAACTTTAAAACTAAAAAAAAAATGGAAGGTACAAAACATTGTACACTTACGATTCTATTGCAAATGCACTTCATCGTTCTTCGTGTGTTGTGACTGGAGTATTAAAGGACCGAAAAGAGGACGTCCAAAGAAAACTTTACCTATCCTCGAAGGAAAAATAGTTAGAGAATCTCTTAAGGTTCCATAAGCAACATCCACCTTGATAAAAACAAATGTATCGTTGGATTTTAGCTATCTAACGATTCGCCGAAGTTTGCAAGAAAAGCATTTACACGGAAGAATAACTAGGAAAGTTCCATTGCTCAGTAAAATAAACTTAAAGCAGCGCATTGAATTCGCAAACTTCAACCAAGTGTCAGGGAGTCCAAAAAACTGGACAAATATTTTCTACAGAGACAAAACCAAAATAAATGTGTTTGAATCTGATGGCCACATTTATGTATGTTAGAAGAAAAAAGAATAAAGAACTTAATCCTAGAAACACCATAAAGACGGTAGAGCAAAGGTGGTGGTACACGGTAACGACGTTGGTCATTCATTTGTTACCAAATTTGGTCATTATTTTTTCACTTGGTCAAATGTTCATTTTTTATTCCATTTGGTAATTTTTTTCCGAAACGAAAAAAGATATTCGACAATTTGAGTAAAGAATTTCAGTCCGAAAACGTTCGTTTACCATACTCACATGGCCAAATAGAAACAACGGTTAAACTCATTTTAAGCAACTTTGTGTAAATAATAGCTTTCTTAAAAATATAAACTCTTGATCTGAATTTGACTTAGGGAACGCATTTACATTCATACACATGTTTATATTGGAAGCAAAGCCGTAAAAATTCTCAAAATCGAGTCATACTACTTTTAATAAAATTAATGTAAAAACAAACGCTTTAAATTTGCATTCAGAACTTTTAAAACGACTCTTACTAGCTACATACATATTTACATTTGATCTCCGTAATAATGATTTATAAAAAACTATAATAGGTAACTCCAAAAAGTGTTTTGTCCGATTCCTAAATTTCAATATCATATTTAATTGTTTTTCTAATTGGGTTCAGGGTCATCCCGAAGATGAAGTCAAAAAATCCACAATCTTCACGATAAAATGGACATTATGCGAATTTTGGGGAAAAGTCAGTTTTTAAAACATGGTTTAAACGAGTATTGTTTCGGAAATTTAAATATTTTGGTTTATAATTTGATGACTCTTTTACACTGCCCAGCTGCCGCTGAAAGAAATTATTTATTTATTTTATTTATTTATTTTTTATTTTAGAATTAAGTTTGAAAATTAAGAAATTGACTTAATTTTCATAATGTGCTGGCTAAATAGCTTCAAAATAACAAAATAGTCATAGTGTCTGGAGAGCGATAGATTTTCTTAAATTCTTATAAATTGCGATCTCGTGTTAAAACGCTTTATTTTTATGTTTCGTTACCTTTATTTGGTTTAACCTAATATAATTAAGTTTTTTAGGGATTTTGTGATCTGCATAATATGGAAAATATGTTTAGAAAACATGTTTACAAAAATTTGGGAATGTCTTATAATGGAGTAGGCCCTATCTTTTTGAACAAAAATATTATGACCAAAGAAACGTACCTCTAAATATTGAAAAGCGTTATGCTTCCATTTGCAGAAGATAATCTGCCACTCCATCAGGATAATGACCCCAAACACACTGCTAAGGTCGTGACAAGGTGGTTTGAACAAAAGAATGTGTCAGTTTTACAATGGCCTTCGCAATCGCCAGATCTGAAAAAATAGAATATCGTGCAAAGAATACCACAAATACAAAGACACTATGGAAAGAAATCTGAGAAAAATGGTACGCCAAATCTATGGAAACATGTCAAAAACTATGCCAAAAAGAGGCTGGGATGCGACCCACACTGATAACTTCCCATCCCATCTGTCGATTTGTCTTCTTTAAAACTTTAACAAAATATTCATCACAATATTTTATGTGAAATAAATAATTTTAAGTCAAAATATTTCTTTCTTTTTCTAATATACCTACTTTAGTCGAAAATCATTTCTTATCAGTTATTTGTTGTTTTTGTAGGTTTTCTTGTTTTGTTTAAAAAGTTGTCAGTTGAATTATTCTTAAAAATTTTAAAATTCCGAACAATATTTTGTATATGATGAAGTAGTTTGATTTCAAAATCTATTTTTGTTAACGAGATTTTTAGTCGAAAAACAATTTTTACTAGTCTTAGAAGCATCTGCGTACTATTTTATGTAGATTTTAATTCTTCCTGAAAAAACTGACTGTTGGATTTTTATAAAAAATGTACTGAACGTCGAAAACAACATTTTCTGAGAGATAAAATTAGTTTGAAGCCAATACTTTTAATTTTTGAAAAGATATTTGAGTCCAAAGTAAATTTTTACCAAGTTTTAGAATTGTTTTTTTTTTTTTTTTTTATTTTTTGTGAGAAAACTGTCAGTTTGATTGTTTTCAAAATTTATCCGAATTTTGAAAATATTATTCTTTATAAGATAATATTAATTTTTGAAAAGATATTTACATAAGTCGAAAATCAATTTTTACCAACTTTTAGTAATGATTCTTTGTTTATACTGTCAATTCGATTTTTTTTCAAAATCTTACTGAATGTTAAAAACAATGTTATTTAAAAGATAAAATTAGTTTAAAGCCAATATCTATAATTTTTGAAAAGATATTTGAGTCTAAAATTAAATTTTACCAACTTTTAGTAATGTTTTTTTTTTTAGATTTTTATTTCTTGTAAGAAAACAGTAAATTTGATTTTTCTCAAAATTTTACTGAATGTTGGCAATATTTTGTATAAGATAAAATTAATTTGAAACCAATATCTCAAATTTTTTGAAAATATATTTGAGTCAAAAATCAATTTTTACCAACTTTTAGTAATGTTGTTTTTTAGGTTTTTATTTTTTGTAAAAAAAACTGTCTATTCGATTTTGTCAAAAACGTTATTTCTCGTTGCATATTCTAGAGATAAAAACATTTTTTGTTCGTAAAATATTTGAGGTGACAATAATTTTGTTCAGTTTTTTTATTTATAAAAAAACCGTTAGTTGAAGTTTTTTCCAAAAATATATTTATTTTGGATCACGTCACAATACATATAAAATTTAATTCAAGTCGCTAGCGTTATTGGTTCGTGAGATATTTTGGGTTAACCAAATTTTTCACCTGCTTTTTAAAATGCTATGTTAAAAAAAACCACCCACTCAATTTTTTGAGAGTCCTTTCTGCATTATTATCTGTATAACAACATTTATTTGAAGTCGATATCTCTACTGGTTTTTGAGCTATGAACGACGAAAAAACCTTCGCGAACGTACGGACGTACGAACGTACGTACCCACGCACACACATGCATCTTTCTAAAAATCTTTTATTTCGACTCTAGGGACTTTGAAAGGTCGAGAAATGTAAAAATTTTCAATTCGACAAATCGGACCGATTACAATAACTTCCTATGAGAAGTAAACAAAGTATGAAGCGGTTCTTAAGAACAAAGGCCACCCCACCAAGTTCTGACGTCTTGAGGTTATCCATATACTCGTTTTCCTTACAAATTTTAATTTTAACTGATTTTTTGCTTTATCCTTATTGAAAATTTGATTCATTCTTATTTTTGTTTGGTCAGGAAAAAGACTCATGAAAATAGTTTGGGTTACAAACTTCGTTTTTTATTAAAATTCACATTAACAATTAGAAAAAATATTAACTACAATACATGTTATCATTTTTATATTTTTTTTTTTTCAAAAAACCAAGACTTGTGATAAAATTGTAGTAACAGAAAGTCACTCTTTTTATTTTGGCCACCACTGTATGTATATACACACATACATATTTATATTAAAGTCATTTTATTCTTTAGGGTGCTTCAACTTCAAACGGCATATTCTAACTACAATGAATGCATTTACATACAAAATTACACAAAATAAAATAAAATGTTAATCTCACAAGCTATATGTTGTTTTCCTAAGTTTAAAGATAAAGTTGAAAGGTTATTTTAGGAAAGATAGTTTGCATGTTTTTTTTCATTTATATTACGATACGAGCACTAAAGTTTAAATGTTATGAGAGGGTTAACCTGATTATAGATACTTTATTATGTATGTGTAGGTATTTTAGTCGGTGTGCATAATGTAAGATGGATTTTTAAGGTTTATCTAACTACTTAGTAGGAATATTTAAATGTTGATTTGATATGTTGAAAGAAGTATTTTTATGGATGGTAGTCATGTTATTTTAAAATAAAAGAGGCTGGGATACGACCCACACTGATAACTTCCCATCCCGCCTGTAGATTTGTCTTGCTTAAAACTTTAACAAAATATTCACAATCTTTTGCGTGAGATAAATAATATGAAGTCAATATCTTTCTTTGTTTTCCTAAGGCTTGAGTCGAAAACAATTTGTTATCAGTTTTTTGTTAAAAAAGTTGTCGGTCGAATTTATCTAAAAAATCACCTAAAAACAATATTTTCCATATGATGAAACACGACATTTTTAGTCGAAAACCAATTTTAGTAGCATTTCTTGAAAGTTTTTATTTCTTATGTAAACAAATACAGATTTTTTTAAAAGAAAATTAAGCACAGAATGAAAGCATTTTGAAGTCCATACTTTATTCACGATTTATCTACATAGAATCGAACATCAATGGGCTTGGGCAGGTTCAGACAACACAAGGGACTTCATTTGCAGTCAACTTCATTCCTTGAACGTGAATTTTGACCAAGGCAATAGGCGTGTACCATCAACTGAGCGCTCCGAGCGCTCAACTATTTTTTAAGTGAGACAAAAAATCTCAGCTGAGCACTGAGATTTTTTGCGGAGATTTCTGAGACAAAAAATTCATGGATTCATTTCTCAATTTGCTTGCTCACCCAAAACAGCTGTTCAGTTGTCATTTGTCTGGTGTGGCGCGTAATTTAAATAATTTTTAAGAAAAGAAATAAAATTTAAATATTTTTATAAATTAATTAACAAAAATCGAAATCTTTTCATGCTCCTCATTCCTTTTTTTATTTCTTATTTTATCTGATGAACTACTTAAAATTTGACGCAAAACTTGTTCTTGTTTGTTATCCATTTTAATAGTTTTTTTTCCAAAAGTAACAAAGAATTATCAATAGAAAAAAATAATAAATTCACATCAAAAACTACAATTGACAACATATGTTTTTGACAGCTTATGTTTGTACGGAGATTCTTGTCGTTAGTTTTTCAAGTGTCATGAATTTCACATTCAGAACTTTACTTCACAAACTTTTACTTCAAGTTCATAGTACAAACAACTACCAAAAACATTATTGCCTACAAAACACTCCTCAGGCAAGCTACAAGTCCATCACGATCTGTATGTTCTATTCTAAGAAAAAAAAACTTATTTCTTTTCCAAATTGACAAGGAACTCTTTTACAGAAAATATTAAATGAAGTTGTACAGAAAATAAATAAATCATTGAGTAATAAAGTTCAGCTCTCAGCTGAATGAAAAAAAAAATGATCGACTGTCATTTTGACAGAAGTAGACTTGACTTGATAGTTAGGGAGATTTGTCTTGACTAAGTTTCCAGTCACCTTTCCATTAAAGTTGCCTTAATTGGAAGGGAATTTTTTGGCAGCTGGCCAATCAGATACTAGAAACTTGCCTTACTTTCAAGTCCCTTATGTCGTCTGAAATTGCCCAATTTTTACCAATTTTGCGTACGTAAAAATCTGACGGTCGCATTTTTATAAAAATGTTACTGAATGTCGAACACAATATTTTCTATAACATGAAATTAGTTTGAAGCCAATATCTAAAATTTGGTATCACATCACAATAATTTGCTGGTTCTTGAGATATGGACCACGAAAAAAGCGTACACACGCACGCACATCTCTCTAAAAATCTTTTATTTAGACTCTAGGGACCTTGAACCGTCGATAAATGTCAACATTTTCAATTTGACAAATCAGACCGATTACATTAACTTCCTATGGGAAGTTAAAAATATTCACGTTAATTGTTGAAAGTTCTTCAAAAGTTAGAAGTATGATGGTGTATTTATTAAAATGAAAAAACAAAAACTGTAATTTATGTACGCGGGAAATCTTTGCGGATTATTATTCACGAAAAATCTGACGTTGAGCTAAACATAAGGAAGACACTCGGCTAAATCAATAACGTTTAAAAATTAAACTAGGTCAATAGAAATACAACGTATCCACAATTACGAGTATATATTGTTGGAGTTTATGTTTTGAAACCTAAACAGAGAGAAAGTAACAAAAAATAAACAACAAAAGTACTCATGATTGCACTTCAGCGTTGTTACACGCCGTTCAAAGATTGGCAAGAATTGGCTGCCAAATATAATATGACATTGAATTTGTCCTTGAATAACTTTGGTTCATGGAAGGATGAATTCTATGACTGCATCTCAGCAATTGACGAAAAAATATTTCAAAATTCTCTGAACCGTGCTAAAGAGTCCATGTCAAGAACGATATACAGTAAACTGAATCATTGTTTGGCGGAATCTAATTATTTTCGAAAAGAATTCACAGTTAACGAGATGAGTTTAATATTTAAGATCCGAACTGAAATGCTAGAGCTAAATTACAGACCTCATAGGGTTGATATAAATCATAATTGTAATCTTTGCAACCTTAATCAAATTGAAAACGTTTATCACTTCCTAGCAAGATGTCCAATACTCCAAGAAATTCGACGTTTACACTTTAGGAAAAGCTTTCTTTCTGCAGAAGAGAGTTACTCAATTCTAAATGGTGAGTGTGGTTGGAAAGTTCTTATCCGGTTTGTTACTGAAGCTATCGCTTACAGAAATACTTATGTAAATTTGTTTTAGAATCAATCTATTATTTTGTTTTAGCTAAACTAAAAGCCCATCTTTCAGTTAATATTGAATCCCTTAATCTACCATTACTCTTTAATCGATTAATTCATCAATCTTTTAAATTTAAATACACTAGTTTAAATTTGTTCCTTTTTTAAAAAAATGTAACTTTTGCAATATAGTTTCTATTAGTTTTAATTAGATCTGATTAAAATAAAGTCTTTAACTCTAATGATATTTTGTTAAAATATGTCTATGTTAACTGGCAAAATTATATTTAATGTTAAAATACTCTACACTGTCTCATTTTCAATTTTCTTCCTGTGTTTAAAATTTATAAATGTAAATTTTAATGTAATAATTTTAGATATAATCGGCAGACGGCTTTTAAGCCATGCTCGTAAATCTTTATATTAAAATATTTTGTATTTTACATGTTGAAAAAATAAAGATAATAATAATAATAATAAACAACAAAACGAATAGACAAATATGGAGTCAAGGAAGTAAATTTGGGCTTTACGGTGTTAATTTGCGTAGCCGATAACTTAAGGGGGTATTCTAGTGTAGAATTTTGAAAAAATCAAATTTTTTTTTTCATATTTCCAAAGTTTAGACATTCAAGAATATGCGTTTAAAGGATTTTTTTATATTCCTATTATTACACAAGTTAATTGAAGGTCATAGAAACTGGTTTTGAAGGTCATAGAAACTGTTTTGTCCTTTTAGTTTCATTTTAAGTTACTTTTATGGCCACCTTTATACTGAGTGGAAGTGCTAGCTCTGACAACGTGTTTATTTTTGAAGTGATAACTATTTGTATGTACGTATTCTGTATCATTCTATAAGTAAAATTGTCGAAAACTTGTCTCAAAACTCTGAAGATTTTTTTTCTCGAAACTACTTTTTTCGAGCTGGATGGCGGTAAGGATATATCGAGTTCTAATAGACCGATTTACTTCAAATTTGGAGAGGATGTTCTTTATACATCTCTTTATCTTGTGGTTCTTGCCCAAAAATATAACTTCTCATTTAGTATTTTTAAAAAATCCGGAATTGTTGAAAAATATGCAACAAGAACATTTTTTTTTTTCATTTTGTTAAAAAGTTTTTTTTTTTAACTTATCCAAGAGTGAAACAATAGAGACATCTATAATTTTTAAGAATCCGTCTGGTTTTTGTTTTTCAGATCACCAGGAGGGTTGGTAGGATGCATGCCAGGACACCCTCTTTTATTTAGACCCCCACTTTGACTGCTTGTAACTTTGTTACTTTTAATTTTTTTTTTTAATTAATTTTTTTATGTATGAACAACAAATCAATAAACAAATGATAAAAAAATTGAAAATACAAATATTTTTTGTTTCCTTTATACAACGCTTCAAAAACCGGGCGAAATTCATGTCTCTACACTAGAATACCCCCTTAAAACAATTTCTACCACCTAAATTAAATCGAAACTTGAGACTTGCTGTCGCGTTGAGCTAAGGGTTCTTGGCACACAGCACAACTTAAGACTCAGTTGGGTTACTGGTCACAATAGTGTTTCAGCAAACGAAAAACTAATGAATTTTCAAGAATAGATTCAACGCACTTGACCTAAATCAGGCAGCCTCAACAGTTCAGATCCCATCATATAACCTAAAACAGATAATCGGGATTAAAATTCTTGACCTAGATAGAACTCCCTCTCCTTTCTCATGAGTGTTTCCACAGGGCACAACCTATTGGGTTGTCATAAGACGAAAATAAGGCTCAGTACGGACGACTTATGCAGTTGCAGGTTGTGGTGATGAGGATGTACATGAGGATGCTACTCACTACCTGTGCCACTGCCTTGCGCTATACAATTTAAGAAACAGGTTCCTCGGAAGACAATTCTTCAATGACCTGAACGAGCCCTCTGCCATTTCAATCAGATACTTGTTTTAATTCGCCAAAACTTCTTAATGGCATGGAAACTCCTAACACCTATCTATTCAGCTGACCAATAGGCAGGAAATCGCTCCCTTGACTAAACGTCAAAAAGTGGTACAGGAAGACAACATAAGGGACTTCATTTGCAGTCAACTGCATTCTTTGAACCTAAATTTAGACTAAGGCCGCTAGTTAGTTTTCCAAGTGTCATACATTTGAAACTCTTAACTTTACTTTACTGACCTTACTACCTTCAGTTCAGAAAAAAAGTAAAAGACTTTCACCTCACCCAAGTTAATATGCCGATTGACACCAACAAACAATTTCGGGATACAGCTCGCAGAAAATACACCCACAGGGTTTTCACAATCTGCATTGATCTAAAAGTGAGACGGTAACAAGACCAACTGACTTTTTAATTCCAAAAATTAGTGGCTTGTTTTTATGAAAAGCTAAAGGAAATATTTCGAACTCACGAAGATTATAAAAAGCACAAAATCAACCTTTCTAATACTCAAAAATTGTATTAAAATTATAATAATAATTAAGAGCATTTTTTTTTTTTTTATTATCAGCATTTCGATGCACATTTTTAAAAAGTTAGTCGTGTTCCAATTATTTCGTTTAACCGTCACCTCATACAACATCTTTATATGCAAACGCTAAGATTCATTGTCTGGCTAAATAACTTAAATATCTGTTATATTTTTGTCTATCTGCGGTTGCATTATAAGAACGTAATTTAAGACAAGACAAGACGAAACATCAACGCCAACAATAGATAGAATATAGTTTTTTTTTTTTTCTTAGTTATAATACTAATAATATTAAGCTGAGTCATAATGTCGATTTGAAAATCAAGTGCAGTTAGTATGCGAACTCTTTACTCCGCATTTAATTTTTGGGGTGAGGGGAGTGATCACCGAGTCATACTTAAATATTGTTTCGAATTAATTAATTGGGCTAGGTAAACATGGGTATATCCAATCCTGTATATACTGTATAAACACCCCATCCTGTGAACTAAATCAGGACATTGGTATCAAGGTGCCACAGCCAGAAAATAAAGGCCCAAATTCGACATAACTAGATCTCATTGGGTGACTTTAAAAAGAAAATGCGGCTTACTATCGACGAAATGCCAAGCGCTGGCGCTGCAGTGATGAGGAAAAGCAAGGAGGCACTGCCCACTTCATATCTAGTGCTCAGCACTATGTTACAATAGAAATAAACTCGTAGGCAGACGCTTCTTCGATATTCTTGAAGAACTCGAAGACATTCTAAGAAACGGCGTATTAGGCCTAATAAAGGCTATAATAAGGCTATATCTTTGGACATCATAGGTTTTAATTATTTCTTTTTTGATTGTGTTTTGACCAATTCTTTGAACTTGTTTTATTGATCGTGTTAAAAAATGTGCTGTTTTGGTCTTTTTTGATTTAGGTTTCACAATGGATCTACATTGATCTAAGTATGGCGATAACGTCATTAATGGTCAGCCCATCAACCTAACCTAACATAAAGTGCAAAAAATATAATTTTCAGCTCTTTTCGAAAATTGGCTACTACTTTTCAAATATTCACGAAAAATTTAAATGTTTGTTAATTTCTTGTTTTCCAAATTCGTGTTTATCCAATCCATGCGTCCAAAATTATTTTATCTATTATAAAAATTAATATAGATGAATGATACCTCCATCTTCATCTTAAACTTATGTATGTTAATAAAAAATGTTTTGTTTTCTACTTTCACCCTTTCGCCGTTTCTTTTAATTTCCGGTGGTTTCGGTAAGCACTCGTTATTGATTTTATTTTGTTCGTTCAAAAAAATCACAGAGTTAATTCATTTAACTTTTCATATTTTAAGCTTCTTTAAAAAATTATATAATTGCAGAACAAAAAATGTATTCAATTTATCTTCTTTTGAAAAAGATTTCATACAGCCATTTTACAAATGGTTTTATTTTTAATTTTTGTTGTTTTTTTTTTACATTTTTGAAATTCCTATTTTAATAATAATAATCATATTTTACTTTTTTATAAATTAATACATACATATACGTTTTACTCGGAAGAATGAGCATGATGTTATTTGCTCTGATATACATATACATAAGTTATAAGAGAATGTTATTTTGAAGATCCTCTTTAAACATTATTTATTTATCTAAATGTCTTTATTTAAATGTTGCAAGTCCAAACATAATTTAAGAAAATTAGAATAGTAATGTGTTTATAAAATAAAACTAAGAATTATATAATAGTTAACATTTAAATAGATATTATGTATTTATATACTTATATAATGAGTCCCATTATTGATAAGGTAATGTTTTGTTGTATTTTTTTATATCTGAATGATGTTAGAATAAGCTGAAAAATAAAAAAATGTTATTATTTAAATAAAAAATTGTTTTGTTTCAGATATTTATTTATTGGATTATATTTATATTTACATATTAAATATTTTCTTAAGATAAAAACAGTGAAGGTTAAGATGTCACATTTTAAACGGTTTTGTGATTAGAATTTCATTTGTATGATGATTTTTTAAACCTAATTTTTTATCGAATTTAAAAGATTTTTCTGAAGATTTAATTAAAAAACCTTATGACTCAAAAGCGTCATGTAAGAGCGTAGTATTAGGCTGAGTTCGTAATTGGAAAACTTCCGCAGTACTGCCAAAATTGCGTTCATAAATGTAAACAAAAAGCATAAGTTCTGCATGAGCATGGCAATACTTGTGTTCATAAAAGTAAAACGACGTTAAATTCGCAGTCAAGTTGGCATTCGTTTTTATTATGTTGCTTAATTTGCACGAAAATGCCAGAGCAGCAAATATAAGACTTATACAAAAATAAATCCTATACTATATTAATATTATAAATGGGTAAGTCAGTTTGTTTGGCACTTCGCAACGGAGAAAAATTATGACATGATTGTTTTGTGGAGATAATAACGAGGTTGGAGAGTGTTTGAAGATACATTTTTCCGCGGTAAAAGATCTCATTCCTAGCTCATTCGAGAAGATCTGTAGGTAACACTTTTAATTACATATTCGATATATTATTTTTTAGAAGCATATCATTAGGTGCTTCCTGCTGTTGGATACAGAACAGACTACCCCTCTACCTATTTTTCTATTAAAGATAGGAGATGGGCGGTTAAAAATCGATGCCGAGGAGTAAACGACACTACCGGAAAATTTTGTTAATGTAATGCATAGTCATTCTGTACTTATTGCAAGTGATCACAATTATTTACAAAATAACACACATGACGATTAATTTCTCTGTCAAAGGGCGATTCTAGCACCAAGAAACGATGTTTTTTGAAAATAAATTCAGTATTTTTGAATTTGACTTACCTTCAATTCTAAAGTAAGTCTCGCTATGACAATTAATAAGGAGCAAGGCAAACACTAAAAGTGAGGTGAACCTAGAAAAGCCCATGTTTCTCTCATGGAGAGCTATATGTTGCGTGTTCGCTAGTGTTCTATGTCCACAATCTGCTTTCAGGAAAGCATCTGAACACCCTAAAAGAATTCTTACAAAATGCTTTAGACAAAGTAATACTTTGGGCTGATCGGTGAGGACTGGGTGTTTACCCACACAAAACCAAATTAGTCCTATTTTCGAGGAAATACAAAATTCTATTTGTTAACCCTCACAATTTTAAAGGAATCCAATTAGAGTTCTCAGACGAGGCTAAGTACCTAAATCTTATTTTAGACAAAAAAAACTAAATTGGAAACGCAATATACAAGAGAGAATCAAAAAAGCTAGTGTAGCTCTCTTTTCATGCAAAAAAGCTTTTGGTAATAAATGGGGCTTACAACCCCGAATTACGCTTTGGCGTACTCTACCTATTTTATTTAGCAAACAAATGGTTGCAAGCTCTGCTATTCGTCTCAAAGCATTGGCCACTCCGTAATTCTTAAGTACTTAGAATCAATTCCAAAGCACATAGACTACACCATCCCCCAACTGCAATTCGACAGAAACTGGATGGATCAAAAACAAATGAAGGTGTTGGTGGAGGTGTGTACTCTAAACGATTGAAATTAAGTCTCGCATTCCACCTTCCCAATCAAAACCAATAATTCCATTAATAGCTTTTAGTATTAAATTCGGGAGCGGGTCGAAATGCTGTATTTTAAAATACTGTATGGTCAAAATTCTGTATGATACTAAACGAAACTCTATGGTAATAATACTGTATGGTTAATATTCTGTATTTCAAAATACTGTACATTTGAAATTCTGTGTCTCAAAATGCTGTACATATTGTCAAAATACTGTATCTCATAATACTGTATAATACTGGAAATTTTGACAGATCAATTAGTTTGGTGCATTTGTTGATTATGATAGGAACAATTCATGTACAAATGTGAGAGAGGTACAAATAATTAAGAAGAAAATGAGAAAGAGAAAATAAGAAGATGATACCATTTATATTGTTTGTGTTTTTATTATTTCAAAAAAATGAATTATCATAGGTACATACATATGTATGTTATAGTTGAAAAGTACTTTGTTCTAAACAACTTTATATGATCACTTTCAAATTGATCGTACGAACATTGAATAATAATTATTTGCAATGTCATTCAGAATTAGTATAAATAAATGAATCTGTGCTCCTGGAGTTCAATAAAAATTTGGACTGTGAAAGGAGTAAGCCAGAAGGTTGGCACAGAATCTATTGCTCGGAATTTATCATGTATGTATGTTATTGTTCAAAATTATTATTATGTTTTCTTAAAAAAAATAATTCTGTTTTCAAAATTCTGTTTTAAAATGCTGTAAATAAGGCTAAAAAATAAAGTGCGCACTTTTTTACATTGTCAAAACGATTTTTATTTTCAGCCTTATTAACAGCATTTTGATATATAGAATTTTGAAATACAGAATTTTGAGATACAGTATTTTGATCATACAGTATTTTGTACGTGCAGTATTTTGAAATACATTATTTTGAGATACAGTATTTTAAATACAGTATTATGATCCATACAGTATTTCGACCCCAACTCATTAAATTCATTATTTTTCTCTCAAATGACTGAATCTGAGTTAAAATTATTATGAAAACAATGGGGGTTACTTAAAATGTAAATCTGGTCATCTTAAAATGATTTTTAAAAATGTCATCCGCAAATTCTTTGGTCGTTTTAAAGAAATTTTCAATGACATTGTCCTAAAGGTTCTCATATTCAAAAACCAATTCCTTTTTCTTTGTTTTTTTTAAATTTTCTTATTCCTGCCAATTTACAGGCTACAAAAGTGTTTTCTTCCTCAAAGCTAAGAACGTTATGTTTTAAAATATTTTTATTTATAGCCATTTTTTTGTGTATGTAACACAAATTATAACCTTCTAACAAATAATTTATATTTCTCATTATGTCAACGTTATCTATTATGAACTCATTTTGACAAAGTATGACGACTGCACTATGCAGTTGTAATTGTGTTCATAACCGTATCTGAGCATATTTTAGACAGGGCATGTTCAACAAAGCCTGCAATTACGAAATCAGTCACAATTTAACCAAAGTATTTTTTGTCTTTGGACAAGGTTAAAATTAGCCACAATTTTTGGCAAAGTCAAAATGATTTTTGTTGCTATGCACACAAGTAGACTGTTTGTTCACTGTACATGCACAACATCCAATGTATTATTAATCTTTATCAGTAGTAGTAGTAGTAGTAGTAGTAAAATGTGTGATTTTATTAAGCAGAAAATTGATTTACATATTTGTTTTAAAAATTCACAAAGTATAGCATTGGCTTTTGCCGTCAGCCAGAAAAAAGGAGTTTAAATTTATATACAAAAACATAAATGTATTCTAATTACAGTTTTGATGTCAAAAAGAAAATTGAATGAGGTATTCGATCATTTTTAAAAAGCTTGGTTGATAATTTGTTTTCTATAGTTCAGCGCCGTGCGGACGAAATTGGACAATGCTGTCCAGTTTTCACCATTGAGAATTAAAATGATATCATCATTGTTGAGGATATTAATCTTTATCATTACCTAATAATAAGAACAAATCCGACGTAAAGTCTTTGTTGTTAAATGTTATTAAATTTAAGGAAAATTTATACATTTATATTTTTACATACAAGTTGTATATGTTTGTAATATAAAATTTATATTACCTGACTTTGCCTTCTCGTTAGCACCATGAGAAAAATGGGCTTTTATTTTGGAAGCGCTGGGTAAATGAGGATAATCTGCTTTTCGGTTCGCTTCTGTAATTATACATTGTATTTTAAAAGACATATTTATAATAAAAAAAATATTAAGTTTAACTTACTTTTCAATGACCACTGCTGGCATTTGGACTAGTTGAACGGGAGATTTACCGTCCTTTAGGGCTTGGGTTAAATTTAAAATTTGGCCTCTCATCACAGACATTTGACGTTCATATAATTTCCTATCGAATCCTTTATCTTGCTGAAATTACACATAAAAGTTCACAAAATTAAACATATTTATAAATTTTGTTGCAAAAAAGTAAAGTAAAATTTTGAGATATTAGCGTAAAAAATATGTTTGAGCAGAATCGCAGAATCAAATGAAAATCAAAATTTAATTTTTTTTGGGATTGGCAAAGCCAGTGCTCTCATGTTGAATGGCATGGACAATAAGTTAACTTAAAGGAACCACGTTTGTCACTAGATTTAGATGGAGTGGAACCGTATTGAGGTTTTTGTTAAGGAATGTAAAACTGGGGAGGAGGTAAGTTTAAAAGCTTCAGTTAGGGTCTGATCTAGTTATTTGGCTGGAATTAGGCTTAAAGTTTGAGGATAAGGAAACAGGTTTTTTAGGTTTAATGACGTAGAGGATAGAATATGTTTTTTTTTAAAATTATATTCTAGTTTATCCAGCTACTTGCTTAAAGACCATTTTCCTAGTCAGAAAACTTCATCGGGGTAAGAGCAGGAAAGCCATTGATATTTTGCACGCATGTTGATTTCAAAGTTGATGTGGTGTCGGAATCGAGAAAGCAAAATCTCCTAGCATTAGTTGAGGATAATGGAGAGCTTTTGTCTTAATAATCTTTTTATATAAGGGATGTCAGCAGATACTGGCGCATTTTGAACAAAAAAAAATGACACTATCAGCATTACTGTTTAGCTTTTATTTCTGTTGTTCTATTCAGATAACGTCCAGGTAGTACCAAACCGGTATATTATAGGTAATGATGGGGATGTTTTTGGAGGTATTGTTAAAATGGATAATTGTTAACAAGCAGGTTTAAGTGATGATACTGCTCCGATAGCTGGTAAATAAGATGGTTGGAAAATAGATAGTGATGTGCAGGGAGATATATCAAAAATCTCAGCCATTATCGATGTATTGTATATAGGGGAATTAGGTTGATTTTCATCGATTTTACACGACGCCGCCGTCTGGATGTGTTCGGTGAGTTGGGAAATACAAGTACGAGTTTCAATTAATTCTGTACCGCAATTCTAAGTAACGCGAAAGATTGACGGAAACAGAAAATAATATTATTAGATGTACTCTGTAGGTGTATTCAAATTAGCAATAAAATCTTTTTTAAGTGCATAACAACGATTATTAAAATTATTACAACGAGAATCATTAATTATCATTTCGGTTAGAGTAGAGAGTTGCTTTTCGAAAGCAGAGAATTTAGAAACACACTGTTTGTGTCAATAGCGTTGGTAATATAGAGTTCCTAATATCCTCGAAAACTTTCACTAGGAAGTCGTAAATTATAATAAGATTTTTTACACGAATTGCAATAAAACATAAATACACTCAAGTATTCTTAAATTTAAAAGATGGTCCTTTTGGTGATACCGAGACAGAGGGGATGAAATAATTTTTGACAGATGTCACTACAAGCCACCATCTCAGCATTTACAGTAACTCACATATTCGATCGAATGAGTTTCACTATTTCGATTTTTGTCATATTAAGATTAATACTATGTTTGTATACTTTTAAAAAAACAACATTTTTTAGTTCAAAACTTAAGAAATAACATTAAATGGGTTTAGATGTAAATAAAACATTTAAAATACAAAAAATTAAACAAAATGAAGAAATTGGAATTCGATCAGTTTTGTGAGTTTATACAATATGGGAAATCTAAGGCTATTAAATATTTTGTATGCCCTCCTTTTGCAGCTAAAACAGCTTTTATCTGGTTTGGCATACTGTAAATTAGTTTTTGGCATTCTTCTATGCCAATATTTTGCCACTCAGTTTCCACTCTTTGCCATACTTCATCCATAGATCTTGCACAATGATCCCAAGATGAAATCCTGCGTTTAAGGATCCCCCAAAGATGTTAAATGGGGTTCATATCCGGGGACTGGGGTAGCCAGTCTAAAACATTGACTCCTTGAGTTTGAAGCCAATCGCGAGTGATTCTTGCAGTAGGTTTCGGATCATTGTCTTGTTGAAAGACAATGTCCGAAAGTCCCTTACCCCATTTTCTGACCGATGAGACAAGGCTATTATTCAATATTTGAATGTAGGATTGTGCTGTCATTCGACCATCTATCTTAGAGCACGCCCCAACCCCGGAAGAATGCATACATCCCTACATCATAATATTACCGTCCCCAAATTTCACCGTTTCTTTTACCAAACGTTTTGATAGAGGCTCTTTAGGCTTTTTCCAAACCCATTCTCTGCCATCGGAACCCAGACGATTGATCTTAGTTTCGTCGGACCACACGACATTTTCCCAGTCCGTTATGGTGTAGTTTTACCCCATAACGGACTGGGAAAATGTCGTGTGGTCCGACGAAACTAAGATCAATCGTCTGGGTTCCGATGGCAGAGAATGGGTTTGGAAAAAGCCTAAAGAGCCTCTATCAAAACGTTTGGTAAAAGAAACGGTGAAATTTGGGGACGGTAATATTATGATGTAGGGATGTATGCATTCTTCCGGGGTTGGGGCGTGCTCTAAGATAGATGGTCGAATGACAGCACAATCCTACATTCAAATATTGAATAATAGCCTTGTCTCATCGGTCAGAAAATGGGGTAAGGGACTTTCGGACATTGTCTTTCAACAAGACAATGATCCGAAACCTACTGCAAGAATCACTCGCGATTGGCTTCAAACTCAAGGAGTCAATGTTTTAGACTGGCTACCCCAGTCCCCGGATATGAACCCCATTTAACATCTTTGGGGGATCCTTAAACGCAGGATTTCATCTTGGGATCATTGTGCAAGATCTATGGATGAAGTATGGCAAAGAGTGGAAACTGAGTGGCAAAATATTGGCATAGAAGAATGCCAAAAACTAATTTACAGTATGCCAAACCAGATAAAAGCTGTTTTAGCTGCAAAAGGAGGGCATACAAAATATTTAATAGCCTTAGATTTCCCATATTGTATAAACTCACAAAACTGATCGAATTCCAATTTCTTCATTTTGTTTAATTTTTTGTATTTTAAATGTTTTATTTACATCTAAACCCATTTAATGTTATTTCTTAAGTTTTGAACTAAAAAAATATTGTTTTTTTAAAAGTATACAAACATAGTATTAATCTTAATATGACAAAAATCGAAATAGTGAAACTCATTCGATCGAATATGTGAGTTACTGTATATCAAGGTCACAATGGGCAAAACCGAAACGACAGCTTTCAAAAGTTATAAAATAATTGCAAAACAGAAAAAGGTGGTGGATAAGGGCAGTGGTGATGAGCAATTATTTGGGTCGAGAATGAATTTAATAATTGAATATCTGACTTTTATTAACAACTGGGTAGCAAAAAAAGAACAGCTTGAAACTTACCTTAAACAAATGCAATAAATCATTGCACAACTCTTCAACAAAATTCATATCGGATAACGCTGGAAGGACAAGCTGCTTTGTTTCTTCACTAAAAGGCACTTTAGCCTGCGGTAACCATGCCCAATGGTACGGATAAGCACGCCACGAATCTGGATGTTTAAATGGAAAAGCCAATCCGTTATCGATGGCGGCAATTTTAATCTCTGGCAATTGAACCACATTCCAACTATTAGTACTATCCGGATTTAGATCTAGTTGTTGCTGTTGTATATCTGGTATTTGCTGACTAGTACCAGGTATGGGAGTTTCATCTACATTTGTTATGATGTCATCAGTTGTGGTGGATGTAACAATATCGGTGCGCGATAACTCGGTAGGGTTGTTATCAGTAGCAGTTCTCGTTGGTGTAGATGCACCATTCACTTGCTTAACGATTTTTGGTTGATCATATTTTATTAACCAATTATCGTTGCCACGATCCGTGTTTCGTATGATGTAATCTAATACCACCAATCTTTCAAATTGCAATTGAAAAGATTTGGCTAACACAGATGTAAGCGCTTCATTTTCAAAACGTCGCAGCCAATAATCAGCATCCCTATAGCCTTGAACGAATATTTGAAATGATCCTTTCTGTAATTAAAACAAAAAAGAACATTTTTCTATTTTCATCTTGATTGAAAAAAAAGAAAATCAAAAACAACTCACTTTCAGAGGTAAACTCATTCGATTAAATTTAGCTGATGGGAAGTGCTCTTTGATTTGTTTTTTCAATTTAGCTTTCCGTCTATCGATTCGAGCATAGTTAAATGTTTCAGCTACTAATCGAACTATTCGTGTATTAGGAACCACGCCTAATTTTAGTTTTTGGTCCACTAGACTTGCACCAGCTTCTGAGAGATATCTAGTGATAAAAATATAAACATAATGTGAGTATTATTTTACGACTATACGCAGTTAAATGATATTTTACCCTTGATTAGGAATTAAACAAGCACGTCCAAAACAACACGGACAACATAGTTTGTGCATCCATTTTGTCCATTTCGGATTCATTCGTCCATAGGGTTCTTCGTCTTTGGGCTTAAATACCGCAACCACTTTCTGTGAATTATTTATTTCAAATGTTATTAAGATTGAAGTCATTTTTTTTTGCTGAGTGATAAGACATAATTTATAAAATAAAATGTTCGATTCACATCCAAAACTCTTTCAATGTGCTTACATGAAAGAATTCCCCGAATTGGAATCACTATGCAAGCATTTATTATCGCTTCTTAAAAAACTTTCGCTCTTAAATCAATACCTTAAAATTTATAAAGCGGATTTTGGAAGCTTAATATTAAGATAAATACTTTTATTGAAATAAGACTTACCCCCGCTGGATTTTTAACGAAGTAGGAACCGCTGCTTCCCTGGTATATTCTTTCTGGATATATACCATGTTCAATAGCTATTTCAGCCTGTGTTATTATTTCGTGAAATTCTGGATCATCTGTAAAATTTTAAAAAATAAGCAAACACTTATTAATTAATTTTAATGAACATGGAAAAAGTCATTTATTTTAATTTGCAAAGACATTTTTTGGAACATTTATTTAACTCGGAATATTACTTTAAAGAAGAAATACGTTCTTCCGAGCATGCAATAAGGTTTCATAAGCAATATTCGATTAAAATCAAAATGCACAACATTCAAATCATTCTAATTTACCCAATCTTTAAGATATAAGCGTTGATATACAATATTTTTAATAGTTCGGTTTTTATTCATTCAGGTCATAGGCTAGAGTTTTAGCATGTATGCATTTTTAGTCGTTTTTAAAGTTTTATTCAAATTTTAGAAATAAATATCAAAGACGATTTATAAATTAATTAAATAACTAACAAAAATTAAATTAAACTAAACTTAACTATAACTTACTACAAAAATTCGTTCTTAATACAATAATTTTGTGGCGTTTAACGCGAAAGTGTAAAATATCAATAGGAAATATCCGCATCCTTTTATTTCAAAGTGTGTAAACTTTTATTTACTCAAGGATATTCAAATTGAAGCATAAACTCGTAAATCGATAATTGAAAATGTTTTTAATTATTAATGAAAGAATACCAACAAATAATAATCATATGGTTGTTGTACCATTAAACTTTGATAGACTTTTTAATTGGCCAATATATACATTTCATTCAATAAGTCTGTGGGAAATTTCAATAAATCACTATTTAAAATGAAACATATCTATTTTTTGTTGTGGTCTTTTTCTCCTTAAGAAGTTGTCATTTCGATTTTTTAAACAGCAAGAAATAATAAATATGTACTATATTCTTTCTTATCGTTATGACCAAGACTGTGCCTTGCTTGCCTTTGGCTCAGTAACGTCAGGCCAGATTTTTTTAAACTCAAGGGGTTATTACACTTAAAATGTTTACGTTTAAGAACAGTGCGAACGTTAGGAAAATAGGGTCGGATTTTAGAGGAAATATCGGTTCACATAAGTCTTGAAGTTTTAAATATTTAAACGGGAGGGAAAAACATTCCTGAAAGTACGAGTATTATGGCTGAAGTGTTTGAGGGGGGACGGGAATTCTACAGAACATTGTTTGTAAAAATATTGGTAAAACAACGAATGGCATGGCAATACGGGTGAGGTAAGGTGAGGATGGAAAACCTTAATGAGTAACCCGTTGAACTCGCATTGAGTCGGCTCAATTGTTCCTCAAGGTTTAAAAACATTATCTCTCTGGAAGCGAGATACAACCACTACATCTGGCTTTTTAACCACTTTCCTCCACTTGGAGCAAAGAAAAACTCTTTAGTTGATGGTTCTTGCTCAATTGGATGACCATTTCCAATTTCGTCGGGTTCCAGCAAATTTTCTAGTGGATACGTTGCCTCAATCTTTTGATTTGACACTTAGAAGAAGTAACCATTGCTTTACTATTATATGCTAACCATTAATTATACCAAATATAAAAGAGTTTGAAAGGTCTTCACGTATGGGTTATGAAACTATTTGGGGCAAACCGGAAATCCCTTTCGAAGATCTGCCAGAAATTTTAAACTTATGATATTTCATATCAGTTTTGAAGTTATATACATATATACAAAAATATATTTTCGACTGACCTGAAAGGAATTTTCCATTAAAATTTCAACTTTACTAATCTGATAAATGTTCAAAATTTGTTTATAAATAAGAATAGCACAGAAATAAAAAAAAATGTATTGAAACCATTCTGGGGTACAAATAGACCCCATGACATAATTGTACCGATTTTTGCCGGTATGTAAACTTATTTCAGAGGCACCTGCCTAAAAATGCCAGTTATATTCAAGTTTTAGACGAATGAAGGCCGTCGGTCGGAGGAATCCTTAACATCAAGTAGCATTTTTGGCAATATCGAATATGTTATCATCCCATAAGAGGTAATATGTGATACACATACCTAGTACTGAAACCTTATTGATTTCATAGTTGCAAGTACCACTCCTGGATAGCGTCACGGGGTGTGGGTTACGCTTTGATTCTAAACTGTTAATAATTATCCATTTTACAACGCTGCCGTTGAAGTTCTACATCCTAGGCACAAGAATGTGAATCTAGAAACGAATATGACAAGCTGGAAGGTACTGTCGTGATCGAGACAGTTTAGTGGATTAGAAGTGGCAGACAAGAGATTGCCGGGAGCCCTGGAAGACACCAACATTTATTTTATGAATTTCAGACTTCGCTTACTACTTTATTGAACACGGTTAGAAATTTAGTTTAAATCAATAATTAAACTTTCATAAAAAGATGTAAAGATTTGTTTCATCAATCACCGGTGGATTTACTGTTTTTTTGCTTGAGTTTTTTTTTTTAAGAAAGAAGAAGAAAAGCTCACATTAGAATTTGAGCCTTATCAAATTCTTGTAACATTATTTTCTAGGCGAAGCTGTCTGAACGAATCGAAAATTGCCAATGTTAAAAAAAAACCCACAGAAATATTTGTTTGAGCTCATTATCGTATCTTGCCAGTTACTACACCAATTAAAAAATCCTCCTTGAAAAATATCGATTACAAGTTATGTGAAAATTAACTTACATGCATTTATAAGCGGACAATTTATACAACAACACTTGCGAATGTTATAAATTCTTTTTAGCTTGAATTTTTCTTCTGAATTTAGAGACAATCGATCCATAGAATGTTTAGATTGAGTAAGAATAAAATGTGACCATTTGCAATGGCATTCAATTTCGTTACATTCACATTCTTGTAAATTTGACACTGAATTATTATTTGACTCTGATGAATTATCTGACATAATTTATTTACATTACTTTATGATCGGGTAAATTTATTAGTAATTCCTAAGTTCATATAGTGTTTGAAATGTGGAAATATTAATAGAAATGTTTAAGAGTATTGAAAAATATAATTATTTATTATCTTATCACAAATTCACTTGATTTAAACCTATTACCATAAATTACAAAGAAATAAATGACAAATTTGTCAAATAACTATTTAAACTCAATATAATTGATTAAGAAGTGGCAACAAAATAAGTTGAATATCGGTAGCCACAGCACCAAGACTTTATGGATTACCAAAAATCCACAAAATAAACCTTCCTCTGAGACCAATATCGTTATCGACTAAAGTAACTTTCTAATAACTCTCAAATCAAAAAATATTGAGAAACATCATCTCAGACAAATAGAACATTGAAAATTTAGAATTGAAAGACAGAGGCAGAGTTGGGACTTACACTGATAGCTTCCTATTGGTGCTTTTAAAGTTTTCAAATAATATGAAATATTGTAAGCTCTTTTCTGTCGAAATGTCAGAGACATTAAACTAACGACTTCAATGTTTGTAAGAAAAAAACTGTAAATGGAATTATTCTAAAAAAAAATTACCAGAAGGCTATAGTTGGTTCAGACGACTTAAGTGACTTGAAGGTCACGTAAGCTTCTAGTATCTGATTGGCCAGATGTTATCTTTTTCAGTCTTATGTATAGCATTTTTATTTAAGGCCTTCATCATAAAAATTAACTTGTGTGAAGTTTAATCTTTCTCATAACAACATGAAAATTAAGATAAAAAATACAATAAATAATGCAAAAAAACGTATACATATTTGTATGATATTTTGTTAAATCTTTATTAAAGTTTATTAATAGATACTTATTTTAAGTGAACGTCTTATGACAAATTACTAGGTCAGGATGTATAATAAAATATACAAAAATAAATATCTAAGAAGTTTTCGTAAATTTTTTGGATTCGTATGTTTTTTTTTGGCAAAAATAATTATGCCTTATACAAACGTTATTTTCTGTCTTTACGTCATTCCTCTAGAACCTTTATTTTTCGATATAGCCTTTCTGTTTTTGGTATAGAAGGGTTAAAAGAAACGTTTTTAAAAATTACTTTTCTTTGGGACAAAAAATAAAAACTACACATATATTGTTTGTATAAAGGATTTAAATGTATACGTACATCCTTCTCACTCAGGGGGGTTATTAATACCCTTTACATGTTTAAACACAGTGCGAGCCTTAGGAAAATAGGGAAGGATTAAAGAGGAGATACCGATGCACACTGGTCTTAAAGTTTTGAATATCAAAATGAAAGGGAAAAACAGAGTTGGGTAAAGCATTCCACATTCTCGATGTGCGGTTAAAAAAAGAATTTCTATACTTGACAGTACGTCCGAAATTGACCTAAAGGTTAAACTGATGAGCATTCCAAGTGCAATGCAAGTGCCGCTCATGGGTAGCGGCATCGGGGTGGTTTACGCTTTAACGACAGGAGACAGCATTGAGTTTTAGAAGCATTAAATTCTACACGGTTCTTAATTCCCCATTGTACAATGCTGTTGAGATCAGAATTTAATAAGCTTATCATACGCTGCCGTTGAAGTTCCACATCCGAAGGACAAGGATGTGAATCTAGAAACAAATATGAAAAGCTGAGGGTACTGTCGTCAGCGAAACAGTTTAATGGATTAGAAGTGGTAGACAAGAGGTCTATGAATATGAGGAAGAGAGTCGGAGACAAAACGGAGCCCCGGGGAACGCCAGCATTTATTTCATGAATTTCAGACTTGAAACCATCCAATACAACTTGTATTGAACGGTTAGGAAGGTAATTTCTAATCCAACGAAGAAGGGATTCGTCAATACCAAAAGCACGCATTTTCGATAATAGAGCTTAGTGCTAAACTCAATCAAATGCTTGATATCGAGTACAATAATTTAACTTTTTCCAAAACGATGTAAAGATTTATTCCACTGTTCGGTGAGATAAACTATGAGATCACCAGTGGACCTATTGCTACGAAAGCCATACTACCGGTCATTAAGAAGCTTCCGTTCTTCAAATTATTTCTTAAGCTGGTAATTAATCATTGTTTCTATGACCTTGGAAAGAAGGGACGTGAGTGAGGAGGAATCTCCTTTTTTAGGGACAGGACCTAAGCACTTGTTCTTTATTTTTGTATTCTATGCATTGAGCAATGGACCGAAGAAGGGATTTCGGGTTTCTTGTCAGCGAGTATTTTTAGACACATTTTTTATACTCCATTTAACTTGTCAGGTTTCTTGTCAGCGAGTATTTTTAGAGGAAAATTGTTAATACTCAATTTAACTTGTCCTTCTGCCTACCTAGACATGATACATGTAGATCCTATGACTTTGGAAAAAATTCAAAAAAGTTATCATCGTTGAAGCATTGTATCTCGAAACTTTATAATAACTGTTACTTAACTCCTTCTTCCTCTCAACGATTTAATTAAATGATTTATTTAAAAATATACGAATAATCGAATTCCGATGATATACAGTTGTGTTCAAAAAAATAGGAGTGCCTGTTCTTTTAAGATTAAATCATGACTCAAAAGTTGTATAATTTTTTTTAATTTATTTTTTCTTTTGTACAAAATAGGAAATCCAGTCTTTTATTAATTATGCTTAAAGACTACTTTGTTTAAAACAAATAAGGTAGTAAAAACATGACTTCTATCAAAATAAATCAAAAACGAATTGTTCAAAATAATAGGAGTACACAAAATAAAGTATAAAAAACTAAAGAAAATATTCAATATAAACATTTTTTCTCAATATTTTGTGGAAAACCCTTTGTTTTTTATAATTGCTGCACATTTGCGTGACATAGAGTTCACAAGGGCCTGACAACGCTCAACTGGAATCTGGTTCCATGTTTCCTCGACTGCGTCCCACAACTGCCTCGAATTTAAGGGTCTTCGTCGAGAAACACCCTTTTTCACATCTGCCCATACATTTTCTATGGGATTGAGGTCAGGCGACTGAGCTGGCCAGTCCATGACCTCAACCCCATTGACCCGAAACCATTCCTTGGCAGACTTACTGGTGTGTTTCGGGTCGTTGTCTTGTTGAAATACCCATTTAACCGGCATATTCCAACTCGCATAAGGCAGCATCACACTGGACATTATATCCACATAAACGCGCTGGTCCATCGTGCCAATGATTTGATGTATGGGGCCAACACCAGCATATGAGAAACTGTCCCATGCCATCACTTTAGCACCTCCATGCTTTACCGTCTTAATAGTGTACCGAGGCTTAAACTCGGAATTTTCTGGACGTCGGACGTATTGCCTAGAGCCAGTTCCACCGAATAAAACAATTTTGGTCTCGTCAGTCCACAAAATGTTTCGCCATTTCACTGCAGGCCAGTTAACATGGCTTCTTGCAAATTTCAAACGAGCGGTTACATGTTTTTTTGTAAGCATCGGCACTTTTCGTGGACTGCGAGCGGAAAGATTGTGTTCCAACAATCGCCTTCTTATTGTTACGCTACTTACTCTCAGTCCTAGAACTTCCTGGATCATCTTAGAGGACGTAAAAGGATCCTTTCGGCTGTAGCGAACAATACGACGATCGTCATTTTCACTCGTTTCTCGTTTCCGTCCCCGGGTTTCGACTTTTTTTTTATATCTTACAGCATTGGAGATCATTTGGTCAGAGCACCCCAACATCAACTTTATATCCTTATACGTTTTTCCTTCATTTCGCAATTTTTTTTTATGATTTCACGTTTTTCGTCGGTGCAGTGCTTTCCTCGGCCCACTAAATAACCAAACTTGTTTAGATATTCGATATTCTAACTATTTTATATTCCTAATTTAATTTAGATACTTACTGTTTATTTTTTTTAAGTTTTTGATTATTTTTTTTTTTTTTTTACGTACAATATAACTCACACTCCTATTATTTTGAATAGCCTGATTGAGAGTGAAGATCATTTGATCTCTGGTTACAAATGTAAACGGTTATTAATTGCAAACCAGTTCATTGTTTTATCATCTTTAATGTCCCGTTATACTTACCGGTAGAGAAATGGGCTGATTACCAGTATACACATGGTAAAAAAAACACTTGAGCAAATTTTGTAAAAGCACTCCTATTATTTTGAACACAGCTGTAGATATACCATTATTTGCTTCAAAATTTAATATGCCCGGGTAGCTCAGTCGGTAGAGCGTTGGACTTTTAATCCAACGGTCCAGGGTTCAAGTCCCTGCTCGGGCGGCAATATTTTTTTATTTTAAATACATTTGTAATGAAAAATAAACTATTGAAATCGAACATCCTAATAATTTGTTTCAACTTTGTTTTTAAAAATAAATTTTAACGAAGAATGACATATTTTCTAATATACAATAAGATTTGTTCGAAAAAAAAACAGAACCACTTCGATTGACAAAGTACTTTCCTTAAGATTTGATAAGACGGTTAACGTAAACGGTCAATGCGTTGACTCTCTGACGTAAAAATGACGTCAAAATCTGTGTGTCACGTCGTGTAATCGTCAAGGAAAAATGTTGCCAACGCGTTGACGAGAACAACGACGTTGACACACATTCACTCTTTTTTTGTGTAATGTGTAAGTAAATGCTATTGGGACACGATGACTCGTTTTAGGGACGGACGTCCGTGTCGGTCGTACTAATGACTGTGTGCCAACATTGACAGGGCAGAATTTTATACCGAGTCAACGCATATTTTTAATGGAATCGGATAGCAACGTACAACATGGAAATTAAGTTGACAGATTGTTTGATACATTTATTTTAAATTACAGGTGAGTTTTATTTTTGTTTTGCTTTGGTTTCCAATGTTTTGATAATAATTGCTATCAGAACCGTAAGCCTTGAAAGAGCGACTGGGGCGGTGCAGTAACAGACTAACAAAAGAGAAGGGTTTATCTATCTCGTAATGTATGTGTGCAATTGTTGTTTGTATCTGTTAATTGAAAATAATTCGGGAATAATAGCTAAAATAAAATTGCAATGTTTAAATAATTAATTTATGAATCTTACTGATTAGAATCGAGTCAGCAATTAACCCTGTGTGTCTGAAATCCTCTAACTGTTTTTTTATCCAGACGTATGTATTTTAGAATTATTTTTAGGATGCGAGCAAAGATTAATCCAAGAATGATCAGTGCTGAGATTAAAGTCATATTTGCATTAAATAGATGAATACTTGTTTACTCAAATTTGTTTCAAAGGCAAATTATTAGTATCGTTTGTTAGGATATAGTCCTCTTAGAGGTAAATACATTTTCCTACAAAAACCATCCTTTTACCATCAATATATGCGTGACTTCTCTCATTTATTGGTTCTAATAAATTATCAAAAATTCAAACTCGAAAAAACACTCTAGCTCTTCAAGTATGCCTTTTTGATTTTTATTTAATGCGACAGTATTTTAGTTATAACTTGTCTAAGAATTTTCCTATCGTATATATTTTTATTTCATTTGACGTAAAACTAAAAATTACCAACTTATATTGTAGCAATTTAAATATTATTTCACAGTCAAAAGTTAAAAAAAAAATAACGTTGACTCACACAAACATCATTTTGTCAAATGGTGTGATCGTCAATGTTTTGCGAGTCCACTTGTTGACAGGGTCAACGCATTTCTGGACAACAGTGACCGGAGGGTGTCATTCATGTGATATTTAACGTTTTATGCACAGTGAACGTTCACGGTGTGTTAACAGAGAAAATTTGAATCGTTTGATGGCGTCAGAGAATCAACGCGTTGACTCTGTACGTTGACCGTGTAATTGTAGCTTTAAGCTGTTTCAGAACTAATTTGCCGTAGTCCATGGTAGACTGTTGTCCTTAAAACACGAGGAGCAGAGTGAAGTGATCTAATGGACCTTATTAAATGAACACATTTTTTATATGGACACAAATATTATGTGCTAAGAATTTACATATGTACATACGTATGAATACAGATAAACATCAAATCAAAATAATTGCTTTCGAATTCTCATTCCACATAAACGTCTACTTGTAATGTCAATAATGACTTCTATACCCTATGCATTATGGCATTTTGAGCGTAGCTTTAGCGTCGTTCGCGCTTTCCCGTTGCGTTCGTATCAAGTGGATCCTAATGTTGAGAAACGCTCTCTCGCCGCCGCGCCGGTCACATAGACCGTGACATCAACCTTTTTATCTCACCAAACAAAATTCACAAAGTTGCATTACTAAATATGCCATTGACACAGAATTAAAAAAATTATATGAATCATTCTGTTCTGATTATATACATACATACATATGTGCATTGATAGTAAGAATAACAAAAAGGATGCTGATTCACAAACTTGTAAGAGGTTTTTGCAAAATTGACACAAGTATTGTTTTGAAATTAGAGATTATTAAGGAAGTTTCTGCATACAACTAATTTTAAAACGCAGACTTATCTGTGTAAATACAATTGTTATCAAAAATTCTTAAGTAAAGCATGAAACTGTTATATATTGAAAGCCTTCTTTATTGTCGCCTAGTCGGTTATCGGAATCAGCCATTATTATTTTTTTTGATTATCAGTTATTATTAACCGGGACTATGAAGTCCTTCCTTTAAAGCTAGTCAGCCAAATCCACAAGACCAGCTTCTTACTGGGATTCTTATAAAGAACCCCTAAGAAGCTATAAGAAGTCACTAAGGAAATCTTAGCGATGTTCCTGGCGGTCCAAGAAACTTCCAAGGCCTCTAGGCTACGACAAAATCTTTCAACTAATTAAGCGATGTCAAGCTGTCTGAAAAATGCAGATGGGTCCTGGATAATTTCAAGTGAAGAACCACTGAACTTGCTACTGGATACTCTTTTTCCTGGTTGCTATCTAACCGCAACTTGTAACAATCAAATACCTTAAAATACCAATTTAACATATCCACAAAGTCTGATCACAAGGGACAAGCTACAATGGGCTTTCAACAGCTTCGAACCATTTAAATCTACAGAACCAGCCATAATTGTACCAATCCTTGAGCTAGTTTTTAACATCTACCTATATCTGGTCTATATTCCCTCGGCATAAAGAGACGTGAAAGTTGTTTTCATATCCAAAGCAGGAAAATGCTCGCACGTCAAGTCTAAGACCTAAGTACAAGTCTATTTTCATTCCTTTTTAAGACCTTAGAAAGATTGATTAATATCCATTTAAGGGCAAGTATTGATACAAAACCTCTGTCTATGTCTCAACATGCCTTACTATAAAAGCAAATCGGTGGAAACGGCGTTACACACCTTAGAACGCACCATCGAATACTAACGCTATCATAGAGAGTTCGCTATGATTGCTTTTCTTGACATCGAAGGCGCCTTTAACAACGTGGACATTTGCACTAACATCTCTGAACGTAGATTCTTAGCTTGGGGAGTTGTTTTATTTAATGCTGACTATGCAAATAATAATCCTCAAGATTCATGTAGTATCACAATGGGCCATTAAATTGTTTCCTACTCTATTACGGATAGCCACTTTAACCTAACCTTTCTTTATAATTTTTGATTTGCTTTCAATTTATAAGCCAATATTTATTATTTAATGTGTATTGTTTAAACAATTTACAACAATCGAAACATTAACACTGAAATAAGGTAAGTTTAAAAAATATACATATTGAATCTTATTTTCGTTATGAGTAGGTTTTTGTACATAAAACACAAAAAACAATTACAAATAAATATCAAAAACAATGCGTTCAACTTTTGAAATAAAAAAAAAAAACTTTTTCTTTAAGAAAAAATCTAAAATTAATCAAAATTCTCATCTCAAATATAGTTTCGTACTTATTTATATTATTTTGCTTTGATAATCACTATACAATTTAAAACACTGCCTAATCAAGCTTAATTGTATTATTTCACTCAACCTTGTTCTACCATCAATGATATGCGACCGCAGATGAGTCACTCTATTTCCATTTATCATTGAACATGACACTAGAATGCTTCATCAACCGAGCTTACATACATTCATATATGTACAATAATAAACTAATTTTTTTTAAAAACACATTGCGAAATTGTGGGGCTTCTTTTTCTGTTTAATCTCATTTTAATTTGTTCTTATCTTAAACCTCAATGTAAAAATTTAGACATACAACAAACAAAATATTACTTGCCTGGAAATGTATTGCCAGTAAATTCGGCATGATCACCACTGCCACCAGCTATACCGCCTCCACCACTACCGCCACCGCGACCCCCTAAAAGGGGCTGCGATTCGCGGTTATCAAAACCGTTATCCAGACTTATGCCCTCAAAATCTACCTCGGGAACTAAGCAGATTTCTTCCTCGGTATTCGATAGATCACAACACGAGCGCGGTGAACTGTTTTGGGTGCAACTGCTTCTGCTACTAGCCGTACCGCTGTTTGTCAAACTGCTCTCCTCTGCTCCACAATTACTATTCGAAGATAATGAAATTATGCTGCTGTTCTTATCAATGGAATGCACCGTAAGATTTTGTTTACTGTTAACTCCAACGATTCCAAGTGAATTGTTCAGGCTTAGTAAATGTGCAGCACCTGTATTAGCTGGATTATGATTGTTGTGATGCAGGTTACGGTTGTTTGACAAATGAGAGACAATCTTGAAAAACATAAAAGAATATACAAATAATGAGAAAAATAAAACTTATATGATATACAAGTTGAGATTAAGAGACGTACAGAAGTTTGGATATAGAGTTTCGGGTATATAGAATAAATTATATTAGGAGTACAAATATATTCATATCAAATGAAGCACGTTTAATCTTTGAAAGATAAAAAAAAGCTTAAGAGCAAAAAGTTTTTTTTTTAAATGTGTTATGGAAGCTAACTGAATCTGAATTTGAATCTCTCATAGGTATCTGATCAATAAAGTTATAATTAAAATAAAGTTTGTGTTCATCAATGGGAAGTAACATTTAAATCTTAAGGAAACTTTCGCAAGCACACAAATATTTATTAATAATTTATCTATAAATCTTACTAGGCACAAAACCAGAAGCAAAAATGTCTGTTTTTAATCGCAAAGTTTGAATTATGCAAGATATTCATGTTTATTCTATTTAATATGCTTAGTTTTAAACACTTTCTAACAAAAAAAAGACATTCTTAGACACGTCTTAAATTAGTTAGAACATTATAATTCAATGAGTTATACAAAAGGGTACGTATACTTTTTTAGGTAGGGCTCCAAGCCAATACTTTGTGAAGTACTGTTATCGGCTAGTGTAAGAAACTTTTTTTTTCGAAAACAATGAAGACAAAAACATGTATGTATTCGAATATTCAAAAACGAAGTTTGAAGGAAAGCGCTAAAAAGTTAAATATTAGACGATGCTAAGCGTAAGTAAATACAACCGCATCCATAGTTTGGAATTCAATGCCATTGACATTTTGTAAGATAAGATCAAAAGCATACCTAAGAAAAGCTCTTTTGGAAGAATATGGAGTGATTTTTTCGAAAAGAATTGAAAACACAGAAATTGAGAACATTATTTTAGCTCAGATCAACTGTACACATGTGATACAAACAGTATGAAAAAAATGTATCTAATTTTACTATAGATATACTGGCATTTTGGAAGTACACAAGTTAACGAAAGCTTTTACAGTTGTACCTGATATTACAAATTATTTGTGTTTTTAATTTGTAGGGAGGAAATTTCAAAAATTCAATTTTCAGTTTCAGGTTATCACTCCACTGCGAGTAAGTGATTCCAGTCAAACTAAATGCCATTTTATTTATTATTTATTTAAATTATTGTTTTGTATTCACAAAATTCAAGCAATTACGATTAGTTTTGGGACATCAGGCTAGCACATTCACTCCGCTGCAACTCGATACACACAAACATTTTTGAAAATACTTTATAAATGTTTTCCAAATATTAAAATTATTAAAGATATTGAGGGGGCATGTATGTGAAAGCACCTAAAATCAGACTATTTTTCCATCCGACATATCCGACACCTAATTGCAATATCGTAATGAAAATAAAACGCGCGTAAGACTGAAGAAATAAAGGAAAGTGGTGGTAAAGAATTCATCCTAGAAGAAATTTTTACATTTAAAAAAAATGAACAATAACAAAATTGTAAATTTCAACAAGTATGTACATATATATCCACAAGTTTTGGTACAACCTACACAAAGCTGCCGCTTGGAAAGATTTGTCTGCACCTGGAACACATACATACAGTCTCAAACTCCAAAAAAACAAAAAGCAAAAAAATATTGTTTTATAAGTGTGTTTCAGGGGTAGTGTTAAGGCTAAAGTAAAATTACTTGAGTTTGAGGTGTGTTTGATCGTATTAACAATCATGCAAAATTTATCTTGAACGATTTGAATTGTAGAGGTACCTGAAGGTTTGAAAATTGGAGTTTTCAGGAAAAGGACCAAACGCTTATCAAAAATGTCTAACTTACCATGCGCCTGAGCAACTTAAAAGGCAATCTAAGGCATTCAATCTGGTTCGAAGAATTATATTCTTTACATCATTGGAAAACGGAAATTGCGGGTTTTCAAATGAGCCAAAACAAAAAATCGAAAATTTGTCCCTTTAAGAACAAAATATAAAAAAAAAATATCTGAATAAAACTACGAGTCAACTAAAGAGATGCAACCATAATTTTGTAGTTTTTTATGAGCGTTTTCAAGTGCTGGACAGTTTAAATCAACGCTTTTAGTGTTTTCAGTGAAATACAATTCCTGACCATAAATTTAAGAAAATTGATAGATCTACAATACTACATGCCTTAGCAGTGTTTAAAAAGCTAAAATCGATTAAAAGATACAGCTGTACAGAAAAACATGAAGGGAGGTAAAAATAAACAGTTTTAAGCGTTATCAAAAAATGTAAGCCATTGTAAATAAATTAAACTTAAGAAAAAAAAGCTACTTGACGTACAACGGAAAGCTGTGCAATTAAGGTTTTTCACGTAGTTTTTTCAGACGAAAAACAATTAAATTTCGATTTTCACGATTTGTGAAGGTGTTTACAGCTTCATCACGGCCGTAAAGGAGCAGTTGAGCTTGAAGTCGTTATATCAAAACTTACTCCATCTTTGTATAAGGGAATCGTGGAAAGAAATTTTACTGAATATTTTAAAATTTGTTGACCCATAAGTTTGACCTACCATCATGATAACGCGCTTTTTCACTCAGTGCGCAAAATAAAATCTTAGACAGAGGAGCAAAATGGGCACTTCTTTCAATGGCTGATGTACTCATTTGATTTAAAAATTATTAAATATACTTGGGGATGGTTAGTACCCATAGTTGTTTACTTGCAATTTCCAAGTATTGAAGAAGAAACTAGAAAACTGACATAGAAATATTGATTTCTTTTTATTTATTTTGATATAAATATACTATAATTTTTTCTAAAAGTTCCGAGGTAAAGTTCAAATTTTGGTATTTTGATTGGTTAAATTGTTGAACCTCTACTTTTCCCAAGTCCGATGTCGACGGTTAAAACCAAGAATCTACTAATATATTGAATGAAACTTGAGATTTTGGCTAAGTTCGTCTTTGTAAAACTTTCGCAGTACTACCAAAATTACGTTCATAAATGTAAGCAAACAGTATTTGTGTTCATAAAATTAAAACGATAGTCAGTTTGCGGTCAAGTTGGCATTTGTTTTTTTTTATTTTACTGAATTTACATGAAAGTGGCGGAGGATCGTTTTAAGGAAATTTTTATTTCTTGGATTATGTCTTATTAACATTGTTTTAAAGGTTTTCATATTCAAAAACATTTGTCTTCTTTTTTTTGGTTTTTCGATCTTCTCATTTATTCTAATTTGTGTCCCATTTTTTCAAGGCTTTTAACACCAAGTTTTAATATATTTCTGTTGATAGCAGTTTTTTAAAACTATGAACTACAAATCAAATATCTAACCATTCTAACAAATAATTAACCATTCTAACAATAATAATTAAATAATTTCTAATTTTGTCAACTGTTGTAGATGCTGTAGTACTAAGAAAAGTGACATTTTATTTTAAAACAAAATAACTTAACCTTTACCAAGTTTGTTGCACTTTGAACTGAAGATAAAAATGGGATTCTGAAAATGGATGGTGTCCAAAATGTTGAAACAAAAAAACAAGTTTAACAAACAAAATTATAAAACGAAGTAAAGATTCATGAACATTTTCGAAATGCTACGCATTTTTTATTGTAAACAATATTTAATATGACGTGTTGTGACTGCCAAAATGTCTAGAATAGTGACGATAATGATAAGATCACATATGAGTTCTCTGTAACTTTTTCTAATCACTTCAGTTTTTAATTAGTCTATGGGAACGTCTTGGCCGTAGTTGAACCGCATATTGTCTACAATCCATCATTATCCCTAAATCATCAAAATTGTACACGCTAGTTTTTGGACACGATATTTTCGATTCATAAATACTTAATCTTAACAACAACACGCTTTATTAACACAAATTTAATCATGAAGCTGACAGTTGTTGCTAAATTTTCAAATGGGGAGTTAAAAAACAAACTGCGCTTTAACTCTACAGTTGTAATCAACTCTCAAGCTGATCAAGTTGAAAGTTTTCCTAAAGTTTAGTAAAAGAAATTGTTTTAACAAACTTGAAATAATTGACTTCATAGATCCGATTGGGAAGTTACTCGTACAAATTTTATAAAGTAACTCAAAAATTGGTTGACATATTAGTTTTGAATTCTTGAATATTACAATGACTGGGAAAGACAGAGTGTGTTAGGGCATTTCACATTCGCGTAGTACGGCTAAAGAACGAATAACTGTTTAAGAGGCTTAATTAAGTAGCAGGAGCATCAGCCCAGAGTGGGAGATATAAACAAGATTTATAAGTCTTATACACAACAGCCAGATCAGAAAGGGAGACAAACTTCTTGCATTGCCTTAGCAAACCCAAACATCTTGCGGCATTTTTGGCGACATCGCGTTAACAAACGCGTTCCATAAGAGGTGTACCGAGATATTCAGTCTCATTGATGCAAATACCATCCATGGATAATGGCAAGGGGGTATATGACGCTTTAACGATACAAGACATCATTTAGTTTTCGAAGCATTAAATTCCATTTCGTTTTTATAATTCCCGTTGTACCTATAACATGCTGTTTAAAGAGATCATATTTTGTCGTTTGAGATCCACGTCCGAAGAAGAAGGATGTAAGTGTAAAAACGAATATGAAAAACAATGAAACAATGTATTTAACTAATAGTTACTTACAGGAGGTGATTGATAAAAATGAGAAAGAGTGTTGGAGACAGATCAGAGCCTTGAGGCACACCAGCAGACCCGAGAGGTATTTACTGATCCAATGATAGAGGGATTCATTAAAATAGACACATTTTGTTCCCATACGCGGTAAACATTTGGAAGAACCCTAAAACATTATTTTATATGCTATCCTGATGGCTCAGAAATATTTTATACTTTTTTATCGAAATTTTAAGAAAGTTGTAAAAACTGCATCTTCTAAAGTTGCTGCAGCATATGACAAGGTCCTACCTCTTAGCTTCATTGGAAAAAAAAAATATAAAACATATGAAATCACATAGAAGCGGCCACGCAATGAGCGAGCGGCGAAACAAAATTCTGGGCGGCTAAGCGGCGCCGCTCGCAACCAAACCAGTTTTAATTTTTAGTAATGTTCTGACCGGCAAGAAGAAAAAATGGCGAAAGTAAACATTGAGTTGTTAATTTCGTGTGTGCAATCTCTGCAAAAACTACTAATCGCTCAAAAGCAGTCGCTCAGTGCCTGGCCATACGTCGCTTAGAGTTGCCTCTCAGCCGCTTGCCACTCAGCCGCTTGCCACTCAGCCGCTTACTGCGTGGCCGAGGCCTTACAGAGCATAATTGGCCTGTTAGAATCGAAGAAGAAGAACGATTCTTGACAGATATTGCGACGGAATTAAATAAACCGGCACGGAATTTCGACCTAGAAATTCAACGCATTGGGCTGCGCGACTGGATGACTTCGGTTGGCTCGCAATCGGGATAGGTGGAAATACTTGTTGAAAAAGGCCACGACAGAACACCGGTTGTCGAGCCGGTGATTATGAAGAAGCTTTAAGATATCGAACGAACTAAAAGCCACTTGTTAATTGAAACCTTAACATAAATTGGAATCAAGCATCACCTGAATTAAGTTAGAGACAATGAAATAAGCGAGCTATGTACAATTTATAATTAAAAAAAAAGAAAAAACAAAACACCCTTAAGTATAAAACCGAAATGATAATGAAATTAAGACAAATATTGCTAATTGTATTTTTTTAAATTGAATAACTTTTTGTTAGGAATGACTGCACAATATGAGCGTGCATATGCACGTAAGCAGTATATTTTTGGTTCAGTTAAAATTCTAAGAATTTGTGAGGAATATAAAACAAAAGAATTTGACGATTTTTCAAGGTTAACATTCTCTTAAAACTTATAAGACCATATACTTCTAATTGAATACTTTATAAACTTGGTTTTGAAAAAAGAAAGAAAAAAAAACTTACTTCCGACTGTTTTGGTGCTGCACTGAAGGAACTGATTAGATCGTCGTCCAATTGCAGGAGCGGGGGATCGGCTGTAGTCATTAGGACTAATTTCCACTTGACAAAATTCCAAACTCCCTATCACTTTCAGCAGTTTCGAACAAATTAGCTTTTGCTATTGTTCCTACAATTTAAAAAAGTAATGTTCACACAAAGGGGGTTAAAGTTATAAAAGATAAGGGCTGTTCTTTTATTTTTTGGTTCTCGTTGCGTAGAGAGAGAGAGGTACGCCCTTGTAAGTCTTTACAATATGCTAATTTTCTTTTTGTTTGATACTGCAGCTGTCTTATGTTTTAAACATTTTTATTTTTTATTTTTCGTTGAAAAGATAATAGCTTATCAGTATTAGTATAAATTACAAAATGCGTTTTTCGTTTCTTATCGCAAGTACTTAGCGCGTTATTGTAACTTTTTAGGGATTTTATTTGTCGTCAAATGCATAATCCGATTATGTATTTTCATTGTAGGGTTAATATACTGAAAATATATTTTATAACACTTTTATTATAAAATTAATTTATTGGATTTACTTTTGGTGAAAATTTGATATTTTTTCTTTTTCTTTTAAACAAAAACACTGGAGTTTAAATTAATGAAAATTTATTGATGAATCAATACAACAACAACAAATGATTTGACGTTAGACGGCCATGATTTTTTGTTGTTGTCAAAAGTGACGAATGAATTTTTGGCTTCAAATTGAAAGAGTTCAGCGAAATAAAAGTTTATAAGCCGCATATCTGGTTTTACACTCTGACTTCTGCGTCATTCTTTTATTAAATCTAAATACGCAAATATAACAGTAACAGTTCTTATTGACTTATAGGCTTTTCACACCAATTCCAAAACAAGTTTTTGGGAAATAATTGTTTTTTGTCGAAAACCTACATCAACAATTCAAGTTTTAATATACATTATTCGTAAAAACAATCAGTTTTATAAGAAACATGCCGAAAACTAGTAGCAATTTAAAGATGAACTAAACAAAGGAACGTTCGAAACATTCAGCTTTTAATTTAGTGTCAACAAAACAGCTGATAGCTGCTGTCAAAACAAATATACATATTTCACTTGAATATTTTGAAATTTTGTTCAAAACAACCATAACTGCAATTTTAATTTAAATAAAATAGTACAATAATTAATTGAACTTACAATTTGGCTGTGTTAAGTAATATTATTTATAAAGATTTCTTATAATTAGAATTATTATTTTTGTTTGTTTTTTATTTACAGAACATAAAAGAGAAAAAACAAAATAAGAAAAGAAAACTGTGGGGTTACGAGGACGAGTGGTATATCCTTGAACTCTGGGCCGAAAAGGAACCAGAAAAACGTGGCCACAATTATAAGGAACAATCGGCTGCTTCCGGAGGTTCACCATCAGAATGATCTTTGTTTAACAGAGTTCATACGATTGTTGGTGAGCGTTAGATCAACAAACTTGATTTTGTTGTGAAGGACAGACGTCCCTCAGATAAAGTTTTAAATATGTGAATTACAACAAACATAATGTATAATTTTTTCATATATATTTTACATTTTCAGTTCTGGTAACTCCAGCAGGTATTTTTCGACCCAGTACGAAAATGATAGTGATACTCCCTCCATAGAGTTCGCATCCTGTTCTTCACGTGCTACTTCGTCGAGGCCTCGGGCTGCAAGAAAAAGAAAAATAAGAAGATGAGTTAAGAAATTCAAGACTGCAAAGAAACAGACCAAAAAGTATTTTAATAAGATCAACAAAAGGTTTCTCTGTTGAAGGAATTTGTGGAAGACACAATAGTGTTTAACGAATATACTCGACAAAAAAAAATCAAAAAATGTTTAATGTAACCATAATGTTTGTTAAGTGTTTTTTTTTTAACATTGAAAATGTGTTCAGCTTTCTTTTTATATATACAAATCCATTTCAATTTCTTAGAAAACATTTTATTTTCACAAATAATAATTGAAGGACTAAACTTTTAGTTACAAAACGATAACAGTCAATGATGCAAAAATTGAAATGTCAACCGAAAACGTGTAAGTATTCAGTGTAAACGATTTTCAGGTTTTCGAAAACTTTTTGCCGACAACTCGGTTTTGTGTTTGGTTTAAAATGCCTATTATTATCTGAAGTAGATCATTGATAAATCATATATTAAACCACTTATTAAAAATTTTCCTGGTCGACCTTTCATTACCGAATACGCGTATACTTTTGATTATTTTTGTATAGTCAGGTGGGGGTGTCGCAAATAGAACAGCTTTAAAATATTAATGCCCAATTTCATAAACAGCTTTTATACATTTAACAGGATTTTAAACTGTAAAATGGGATATTTTGGTTTCACCAAGCGTTTTTAAAGTAAACAAGCTTTTAAACACCTTTTAAAACTAAATGCCCATTTTTGGCTCATTAAATTTTAAAAGTGTCATTTAAAAATTAATATGATAGATTGACAGCTGATGTTTTGTTTTGTAAAATTTTTGTTCTCAATAATTGGAGATACAGAATGATTAGGTAAACAAATTCAACATTGCATTTATAATATCATTTTTATATAATTTTAATTAGAATATTAGATTGGTCATCTTCATCTGAAAAAGATTTTCATATTTTATTTTTGAACGACACTTGATTTTTGATTTTGAAGAAGTTTACATTGTTGTATTTTGCGATTCTTGTCATTTATTTCAACATATAATGCTTTCTCTTTTTTTCTCACACAATTCGCTTAATAGAAAGAAAAAAGGGGTTTTATTTTTACAGGGTTGTGAGGAGAACTCTATTTTAACAAAAATATCCCTGAATTTTCCCATTTCAAGCTTGGTGAAACTGAAAAAATTTAAAGGCCTGATAAAATTTAAAAACCTTTTAGATAAAAGTGCTTTTAGTGTTTGTTTATGAAATCGGACATAAGGCGAGGAAATGCAAATTGCCATTTAATCATAAGAACACATTTTTTAGTCCAGTATTAAACCTACTTAGCACATAAAATAATATCTTCAGAAATTAGTTAATAAAGAAACATTTTAAATAAAATCCCCAAAAGAAATCATGTATGGCATCAATAAAACAAAAAAAGGGAAGAATATATAATATATAAATAAACTATTTGTGTATGTACGTTTTACGACACTTTTGAATATAGAATCCATAGTAGGTACTATCATGGAGTTATTTTTTTTATATTCGCCATAGCCTCAAGGTGGCGTTGGTGTCATATTATTCGTTAACGGTACTAGCCCTTCTCTTACTTGATTTTTGTATGTAATCAAGTAATAGATCCCACCAATTTATTCGATCTCTAGCTTGCTGTCTACAGTTTCATACCAACCAGGCGTGTTTCGGTCTCAACTTGATAACTCCACTGGAGATGAGGTCTGCCTCTGCTTCTGGTTCCCTCAGGCTTGCCGTTTAATACCCTACGGGTTGGAGCTATGATATTCATTCGCTCTACATGCCCTAGCCATCTTAATTGTTGAACGCGTAGTTTTTTGACCAGTGACAAGTCCCTGTACAGTTCGCATAATTCGTGATTGTATCTTCTCCGCCGGATATTATTTTGCCTGTTGACACAAACCGGTCCATATATCTATCGTAGAACCTTCTTCTTGAAGATACCAAGGGATCTTCACCCACCTGAGAAATAGTCCGTGCTTCTGCACCATATAGTGAGACTGGGATGATTAAGGTTTTGTAAAATGTCTCCTTAGTACTTCGTGATAGGGCCGTATTCCTCAATTGCTTACTTTGGTGACAGTGCTCGTTAATCACAAGACCCATTTTGTTCGCTTCAGACTCGATACCGGAAAAGGCATCCGTAACTGCTAGTTTGGTTCTTCCCATAATGTTGAAGTCATCTGCATATCCAAGATATTGTGTTTATTTTTGAAAGATGGTGCTATTGGTGTTTCGCACCACTCTCTCAAGAACAATATTGAAGATACATGGCAGCACATCTCCTTGTTGAAGTCCTCTGGTGGTTTCGAAGGTTTCGGTTGAGTATCTACCAATTTTGAGGCAGCAACGAGAATTTTCCAACGTCATCCTGATAAGTCGTATCAGTTTGGCGGGGATACCAAAACTCGTATAGTTCGTTCCTGCTTTGAAATTGATGAAAAGATGATGCGTATCGATGTTAAATTCTAAAGTCTTCTCCAGGATCTGGCATAGAGTGAAAATTTGGTCGATGGTAGATTTTACTTATCTTTGCAGGCAGCAGAATATGCAGCGGAAGCAGCTGGGTCCTTGTTCAGAACAACTTACATTAGGCTCAACCATAATCTCGCAGAAAGGAACTACTTCCATGATGCAAATAATGTAAACGTCATTGCTACAATGGTCAAGTTAAGAAGCGAACTACTCTACCTGAACTTCATACCGCACAGACCCGATTTACCACTGGAATGTACTATTTGTAATTTAGCAGAAAGAGAGAACGTTATACATTTCGTCGGAACGTGTCCAACTTCAAGGGAAACTAGAAGAAATATTCTTGGAAGTGACTTTTTATCAGAGGAACAAGTTCTTAGTATGCTGAATGAGATGGATGTCTCCAAGCTCTATAACTATTGCAAAGTTGCGTTACGATATAGATCCAGAATTATGAACGAAGACTTCTGACGCTTAAAATTTGCTAGTCATTTGTTTTATTTCTTTTTTTTTCCTCTGTTTTTTTAAATTGGCCTTTTTAAAATGTTTTTTTTTCTTTTTATTGTTTTTTGTTGTTGTTAATTACAGTAATTTAATTTATTAAAGTTGTCAATCTGGCAGACGGCAAATGCCATGCTATTATGATTTTTGTAATATAATATTTATGAAATAATTGTAAAATAATCTTTAAATCAATAAAAATCAATTATCTATCTATCTATCTATCTAATTTTAAAATTAAACACGATCTTTGTAAGCTTGAAAGATAGATGTCGCTTTTAATGTGTGTATTTTTTCACTTTTTAAATTAAGTTAGGCCTTAATCCTCGATAGTTGGATAAAACAAACCCTTGTTGGCCTAATTTTGGAGTTGAGAAGAAAACAACCTTTAATCGATGTCGATAAATCTATGTATTATCATTTAGCAGTTTTTACGTTTTTTACGTTCACCGTAACCACAATGTTGTGTTGGAAGTTTTGTATACAAAAGGTGAAGTAAAAAACTACACAAACTAATGTCACCGTAGCCACTAATTGTGGCTCCTGTATAGCCAGGCAATGGTAGTACTATACATTTTATATACAAATATGCCGTGTAGATCTCATTGAGGTATTTTGATGCTGTTCCTAAAAATGGAACGTTACATACTTCAACAGCGCATTCAAATTAATAAAGTTCATTATAAAAATGTTCAACACCCCACACAAGCAACGAAACAATCAATATTTTACAAGAAAACTCACCGTCTTATTTCTCAAGAGGTTCCGTGATATCTTGTGATGCTTCGTATATTGAATACGAAAATTTAGTTGATTTCATACATAAAAAACCACAAGCTACGTCGAAATTTAAGTGATATATATTGACGGTCACTACAAAAAATAGATGTCCCATATAAGTGATTATTACCCATGGCCATAATCCATCTTAAAGTCGCCATTAAAATTACCCCTTGGTTAGCAGGCCTAAATTATTCGCGATGTGGACATAACTTTAACTTTGTGTGATAGAATCCTCTTTACAACCCTGCTTTGTGGTTTTCGATGTCGACTTTGTATATAAAACGTCATAAATGATAAATGTCACTAAAATCAAAACGAAACCAAAAACATCTGTTTATTTCCAACCTTTCATCTTCATCTCTTGCTTCGGATTGTTTTGTTATTGGGTTTAATATTTTTTTTAAATTCTGTTTATAATCATAAAATTTGTACTCCAAAATAACATCAACAAGATGAATGATCCAAATAAAAAAATTGATGTAAATCTATCTTCTCTGATGAGCCTCAAAGCAGAACTTCTTCGTAAACAGGCTGAAGTGAGTAAAGTAAAAGCAACCCGATCTACTGAACCCACAATTCCCAACAAAGCTAAAATTTACAAAAAGGACACAATCACTGAGTTACCCAGTAACACAAGTGAAATGAAATCCTCGAAAATCTATGAAGTAGAAGATTCCGCATTGCTTGAAAAATCAAAAAAGGTCCTAGAAGCCAAATCGAAATATTACGACCGAATGACAGCAATGGGCGGTCAATTAAATTCAGATGACAACTGTCTTGTTCTTTTTAATCGCAAAAAGCAAGAAGACCCAAGACCTTATTTACCAGAGAAAAGATACTCATCTTCATCTGATAATTCTGATAGTGAAGGGGAGCCTGAAGACGAGCCAGTTAATCCAGAAGATGAGTGGGTTGAATATACAGATTGTCTGGGGAGGACTCGAAAATGTTTGCGCGGTGATCTGGAGTTAATTAAGAAAAAGGATAGCGATTTAGCATCGAGTATTCCTGAGCGTCTGGATCAAAGTCGGCCCAATTGGATGATCGATGTTGTCGGCAAGGAGGCACCGCCTGAATCTCAGGCACCGCCGGCGTCTGTTATGGGCGAAGATGGCGTATCGATAATTTCCAAGCACGACGAGATGCGCAACAACTGGGAAAAGAAGGAAATTGAAAATTTCACAAAAGAAAATGTTCATTACCAGGATGTGTTTTTCGATGAAGCGCGCCAGCATGGTGTTGGCTACTATGCATTTTCCACGGACGAAGAAGAAAGAGCCCGTCAACAAAAAGAATTGGAAGAAACACGCAAAAGAACCCTTAACGAACAGGCAAACAAGGAAGCCCAGCGTATTCACCGAGAGAAGATAATCGCAGAACGAGTTAAGGCAGCAAAGAATAGACAAAGAGCTCGCCTAGGTCTTCCTCCACTCGAAGATGAAGAAATCAAAAAAGATGAAGAACCAAAGGAAACAAAAGAGGAGCGAAAGTTACGGAAAAAAGCTGAAAAGCAGAAACGCCGACAAGAGAAGGAAGAAAAAATTCGCGAAGAAGAGCGTCAAAATCATGTGCGACCTTGGGATAAGAAGAAGACTGGTGTGCACTCAGAGCCAGATACTGAAGAATCCACTCCTGAACAACCGTGGGCCTACAGGCCTGATCGTAATCCGATGTCACAGGAACAATGGAATGAACAAAAACGAACAGAAAGAAATCCTGAATTCGCACCGCAGGCCGAAGAACCTTCCAGAAAATACAAACACAAAGATGGACCGGGACCCGAAACAAGACATCTGCCGCCTCCGCCTAAGATTTCAAGGACCAGTTTTAAAGGGGATAACCTTAAATACCCCATGGCACCACCACAGAACCCATTTACCTCAGTAAGTTGTGACGATGCGGGTTTCGATAGTTTTTCGGCCTTTCAATCTACAAAAAGGACTAACACTTTCCAAAAAAGGAATTCGAACGCTTTGGTGGATGCAGAAAATGAAGAAGTTTTTCAAAATCGACGAGGTGCTGAAATACCACCTCCGATGAACTTGGATCCCGAACCATATGTAAGATCACGTCAAGCAGAACAAAGCCTTGAAAGTTCCATAGAAGCTGGTCTTAAATTCTTACGCAACAACTTTGATAAAAATACATTGGCCAACAAGTCCAGCTGGACTGCAAAGTCCGATTATTAGATTGAAATAAAATTAGTTTAACACACAATTGATTTGTTTCTCTTTTCCTGATTTTATTTATGTATATTTTGGAGATAAAAAAAGAGAAATCCAACCGGATAAACTAGGAATTTGACAAATATACATTCTCAGACCCTTCTCTTTTGCCCTCATTATGAGTAGCGAATCGAACGTTCGCTTTAGTTCGAATGTTAAAGCGAATTTCTTTTTTGATAATATTATCGTTATCGAGTTTAGCCATTCGCTTAAAATATCAATGGTCAAATAATGACTTTCCATTAGTATTGTATTTCTCATTTATCTTCTGATTTATTTATTAAAAAAAAACAATGTTAAGCAACATTGATTTGTTTTTTGAAGATAACGATTGTGACAGAAAGAGGGAAGAAAGGATAAAGATACACCTAAAATATCTGCCTGGGTCCCAGTCTGTGTTTGCAACAACTTGAATCGTTCAGATTGCCTTGCATTGGAATTGTTGATTCCTGTTGATCTATTCCGACCTGGAAAGGAACTTTGTTGTGCAGATGATTATTAGACATGGTCAATGAGTTTTGTTTAAAAGATCCTTCAACCTGTTCAGATGTCTCAAGGTTGATACTAATCTCTTGTTGAAGTCCTACAGAATTAGTCGTCACATCGGTTGAAAGTAAAGCCTTTGAATATATGCCAAATCAATTGCCTTGTGGATTAACTGCCTGGCTCAGACTACGAAGTCTGTCTATAGCTTGCTCTAAAGGATGCAAAGAAACCTGTCAGTATGGTCCTCCAACAGTAGCTGTGGTATTTCTTTTTTTTTGAGCAATTTTTTGCTTGAGTTTTACATTGTAGTCCAACCAAACCTATATTTGCAAATAAAAATTTCTTTAATGGAAACTAAAAATTTTTATCAACAAACCTTATGCCAATCTTTTTCTTCACGAAACAGAGGTCCAAGTGTGTTTTTACTTTTTCTGCAAAACTCTTCTAATAATATTTTTGGTTCCTTTTTGATGAACAGAATACTCCTATGCCGCTAGCCATATCGTTTCCATCAATTGGACCAGCTTAGCAAATTCATTTACATTTGTCGTTAAAAATATTATTTTTATTTTCTTTTTTGTTATAATAATATAAACATTATTTCCAAATACCTTTTTCTTTTATCACTCATTTCAACAAACAAACGAAATTCTGAATTCGCTAGGGTTATTTTTATCACTGAATAATGAATATTTTGATTCGATAGAATTTGACGTTTTGAGCCGTCAATTTAGCGAGCATTTGCTAATGATAATTTAGCGATAACCAAGTTCGATAATGTTTTGACATTTAAAGTTACAAAGTTATCGAATTCGTTTTTAAGCTCGCTTCGCTATCGCTACTCATAATGAGTGCCTTTATCTTGTCCCGAAAACCAATCGTATTTTTTAGAAAAGTGAGTTGATATACAAAATCAAAGATTGGAAAACAACGGTACCTACAATATTGTGATATAACTTTTTTTCGCAGCCAGAAATCCACCCTCTACTTTTATCCGTCGCATAAAAAAAAAATAGTTTTTAGTCTCAAAGTTAAAAACCATAGAAAAATGATTTAAACAAAAAAATTAACAAATGTCAAAAATAAATTGTACTGTTGATTTTTAAATCTCATATTGATGAAATAGATAAATAAAAAAATCCATATATGGCGTTGTATGCAGTAGAGGGTTAACACTAGCAATTTAGATTCTACCGCTCTTGATATTTGATTTTGAAATGATTGGTTTTTCATACCTACTTTTTTTTTTCTTGCAGACAGATAATATCCTCTAAAATGCATAAGTTATCAAATTCCCCTCCTTCCAGGATTATTTAACTATAGTGGAACATTGGGTAAGGTCAGGCATCATAAGGGACTTCTTTTGCAGTCAACTTCATTCTTTGAACGTAAATTTTGACCAAAGCAACTAGTTAGTTTTTCAAGTGTCATGAATTTCAAATTTAGAACTCCACTTCGCAAACCTCTACTTACTTGGTTCATAGTACAAAAAGTACCAACAAAATGATTGTCTACAAAACACTCCTCAGGCAAGCTACAAGTCCATTACGATTTTTATTTTGTATTGTAAGGAAATATTAGTTATTTCTTTTCCAAATTGACAAGGAACCCTTTTACAGAAAGCATTAAATGAAGCTGTGCAGAAACTAAAAAAATCATAGAGTAATAAAGTTCAGCTTTTAATTGAATGAACAAATATGATCAACTTTCATTTTCATAGAAGAAGACTTGACTTAATAGTTAGGGAGATATTTCTTGACTAACTTTCGAGTAAAGTTGCCTTAATTGGAAGGTAAGTTCTTGGCAGCTGGCCAATCAGATATTAGAAACTTGCCTTACTTTTAAGTCCCTTATGTGGTCTGAACCTGTCCATTGCCTTTATTTTGAGGATTTCTTGAGTCTCCTCACAAGCTTATTAAACAATACCACAACAACAATAACACATGGACATGTATCAATCACAATTTGTTTTTTTTTTCTAATCAGCCCTATCAGGGGTTTCACCTTTTTCTTTTCCCTTACTTTGAGTTTCATTCCTCCTCTTTTTACGGACTGCAAGAGCCTACGAGCAAACAAAATTTAATAACTGGTTCGTCGTAATCGAAAGCTTTTTATGAAGATGGAAATGGACGTGAAGAGTTGCAGATGGAAGAAATCAAGGAGATCGCCACTGTATGAGCTCCACCACCACCTCTTGTTCTTTCTTCTTCAAGCAATAGGACATGCATTGTTATGCTTAGCATTTTAATGTTATATTTATTCATATTTAATGTTATTTTGTGTACTTTTTTGCAACACTTAAAAAATTTGTTTGTTTGTTAACAACAACTCTCGAAACAAAAATTCAGATAAAAAGGTTTGTTAATTTTCCGAACACGAATAGTCAACCTGCTTAAAAACGTAGAGGGAAATTTAATATACCCGCTTACTTATTTTTTTTTTTTTTTTCAATAAATCGATTTTAGAAGGATTAATTAAAAGTCTCATCACGGCACTCAATGGCCATAATTTTAACAGAAAATTGCAACATTTAATTTGTGTGAACCGTAGGTTCAGATTCATTTCTCTGTTTCCTTCACAGACAAACACACCTATTTTTCTTATTCGGGCGAAACTCCTAATAGCTTATTCAAATTCGGGGAAAAATCCTGATAGGGCTGATTGTGTTACCTGATATGCCCACAGTCTTGAAAAATTGTTTTTCATTCTGTGCTACATTGAAAAATACCAATTCTGAAATTCAATAAAAATTACAGCATTTAATTTTATTTTATATTTATATTTATTTTGAATATCTTTTGCTCTCCTTCATTATAAATGTAATTTATTTTTTATATATATAATATATTTTAAACATCTATAATTAAAATAAAAACATGTATACATTTTTCGAATTTAAATTTTTCATTCCATTACATGTACGATAATATACTATATACCTATACGGTAATCATAATAATTTCATAAACTATTTACAATTTCATTTTACTTTAGTTTTTTTTTTCTTAGAAAAATAATAAGATATTTATTTTTTGTTTATAAATGTACAATATTATATATGTAACAATATAATCGTATATCACAAACAAAATATTAGTCCTAAACTCGATTTTAGTGAATAGTGAACATGTATTATTTGTTTGATTTATTTTATATAATTTATATATAGAAATCTGAGAATCGAAAAATACAGTGTTTTTTTGTTTTTGTTTTTTAATATTTAAATATATTATGTATGTATGTGTTTTTGCTTAAAAAATAAATGATAGAAAGCTTTGAAAAAAGTAGTATCTGTATTGAATTTCTTAGAAGAACAACAATAATTTATTGATTCGTTTCCATTTGCAATTCCAAATTTTGCACTGGCTATTGTTTATTTGTTTTTAAGTATAATTACATGTTATTACATAATGTATAGGATATTATTATTATTGTTATTATTAATCTAAATAATAAATACACATTTCATTATGATTTTTTTAATTTTTAGTTTGTAGGCTTATTTTTTTTTTCTTTTCATACATTTTCTATACTTTTTGATATTTATAATGTTTAGTTGGCATAGTTTTATGTCTGTGTTTGATTCTATAAGTATATTTGTGTAAATAATTGTTTAAATAAACTTTAATTATTCAGTTAATAGAACAAAATATAACCGTTAAGAGTCAACTCATAAATAAAAATATTCAAAAAATAATATAAACAATTTGATGAAATAAGAAAGAAGTGAATGCACTGTAATCGAAAAGGTGTTTAAATTTCAAGCGAACGCATGGGAAAGGTTTTGTTACGAATTGCATTCGCGACGGAATATACAAAAAAAAATATACAAAAGGCATAACAATATAAAAATGAAATGAAACCTACGACGACGACCAATGAAAAACTTTATTCTGATTCTTGACGTGTCAAAATGACATAAGCCGTGATCGAGATATACGATATTGCAGGTCGGTAGGGTAGGTTGACATTTTTGCAAAGAATAGGTTCAGCGAATAGGAACTCCGGTCAATTCAGTCATAGTTTTTATTTTGTATCTTTACTTTTTACCAATTTTTTTTTTTTGAATCAGAAATTCAAATTAACCGAAACCGAGCATCCTTAAAATATACCTCGAAAAGAAGGCAAACCCTACAATCTGAAAATAATCGTTGTAGATACGGAAGCGGTAATGTGGAAATGTTGCTTAAGAATCTTAGGTTGAGTAGAGTTTTTAAGACGCAACATTTCCACTTTACAAGAAGAGATCAATCCGCGCTAGATTCAGAAGTGTGAGATGGGGATTGGGATTCGTGTGTTGGTGAGTTAGAGAACCATCAACGGGATAGTAGTTTTGCTGGATTAGCTAAGAAGTCTAGACTCTTTTTAAAAACCGAAAGCGTAAGAGAAACATCCACAGCTAATGTTCACAGTCGGTCATATGAATAAAATTAAATTTCAAATTTCAAGAATTTTTGTCTAGCTTTTAAGATAGTTTTAAGAATGAATTAAAAAAAATTTAGGCGCCGACAGAAAGCATCGGAGGAACGCCTGCTTCTGTTTGGCCCCCATCATCTAAATGTTTTTTTTTTTTTAATTCTAAATTTTAACTATTTTGTTCTAACATTAAAGGGCCTATTATGGATCAATTTGAAGACAACTATAAAAAAAAATTCGTATTATGGGAGACAACTTTTTTCAGTTGAGTAGACCAAATACATTGCCTACTTTTATGTGCTTGTTTTTGTCAAAATCAGCTGTGTAAATCAAAAAAATGTTTGTAAAAAAGACAAAATAATAGGAAATAGAGAGTTCTATTGATTTCTTTCTTGTAAATTCGGAAGAAGAAAATCCCCTCAATGTTGCGCTGATGAGAAAAAATATTCGAGATCACTCCAATCCATTGGAACTTCCAAACAAAAAGTACTATTTGTAAACAAATTCTTTGATGAGAAGTGTTGATTTAATGTCATCGTTTTGTTGCAGATTTATAAGTTATTTTAGACTCAACAAAGACGCATTTGTTTATGTGCTAAACGAAATCAAAAATTATTTGAAACAACCACGTGTTGCTCCGCAATCCCACCAATTCTCAAACTCTTCACTGTCCTACATTTCATGGCGGAAGGAAGTTACCAAAAGTGCAGTGGTAATGATTTTAATTTAGACCTTGCTCAGCCAACAGTTTCTAGACGTACTAGAAGAACGTATCTGTCCACAATGGATTAAGGCTCATATGACAAATGACGAGATGAATAATGCAGCTGGAAACTCTGTACGCTCCGGAATTTGTATTTCCAAGAGCATTATTCCACGATCATATGCTTAAAGGAGCACCAAACAGTTCGATAGGACTAGAAAATAGTCCCATAAGCGGATTGATGATAAGCCAGTTATTTATGAAAGTCCTTGACCACCTTCAAAAATATTCGAGGTCTACAACGAATGATCCAATTTTTCTACTTCTCGATAGCCATTGTTCTATAGACGCTATCAAGTTCTGCCGGGAAAATGGCATTGTTTTGCTCACTTTTCCCACCCCCCTGCACCCACAAGTTACAGCCGTTAGACATTTTAGTCATGGGACCGTTTAAAAAGAAACTATCACTTTTACAAAATGATTGGCTACTCAAAAATCCAGTGAAGACCATTACCATTCATGACCTACCTTCAATAGTGACGGCATACAACAATTTATTCACACCAAACAAAATATTATCAGGTTTCAGAGCAACAGGGATCTTTCCCTTCTCATTTACCATTCATGACCTACCTTCAATAGTGACGGCATACAACAATTTATTCACACCAAACAAAATATTATCAGGTTTCAGAGCAACAGGGATCTTTCCCTTCTCACGAAATGTTTTTAGTGATGCAAGACTTCGATTGTAGCGAAGTTACTAACAGGATCTTCAATTCCCCAGAAGTGTCTCAACCATCAATACTGGGAAACACTGTAACAACTCCTGAACAGTTGCAGACACCAACATCAAGTCAAGTTAGAGAAATTTTGTCTCCAGAAATGGTGAAGCCTTTTCCAAAAGCTGCACGAAAAGAAGGCTCGCGAGGAAGAAATAAAGGAAGGATCCTAACTGAAAGATAAAAAAAATTAACAAAATCGGCACTAAAAATAAACCGGATGCACAAAACCAAACCAAAACGAACAACGAAGAGGACCAACGATTCCAGCTCGGAAAACACGGATGAAGAAGTCATTTACGCTGAATCAGATTTCGGAAACGCAGAGGACGAAAAATATGAGGAAGAAAATTTGGACCGTTTGGGATCATCTTCTCTAAATTCGGGAGAATTTTGTTTAGTTCAATGTTCTTCGGAAAACAAAAACTTCTCTTCCCATTTTGTCGCAAAAATTCTTGATAAAAATGAAAATCATTTTGACGTTTCATTCTTAAAAAAGAAGGCCGGGTGTAACCAATTTTATTCCTCCGAGAGAGAAGATAAGTGGTCAGTTGCAGTTCTTGATATCATATCTAAACTTTCAATGCCAAATAATGCAGAAAGTACTTCTCGCACAGCTGGTATGTTCACGTGCAATTATGACTTTTCTGCATTTAAACTTGGGTGAAGAGAGAATTGATTTTATTTAGTTTTTAATTCAGTTAATTATGAATTATATTGATTTTTTTCTGTTTTTTTCTGTGCTATAGTTTTGAGACTGATAAGTTAATATCAAAAACTCAGAGTCCTCGGTAGAATTAATTTTTTATTTGATAAAATGTTTCAAGTCCCTATGCATTTATAAAATAAAAAAAAACATCGAACTGTTTTCATGTTTTTTTTCTATTGAAGGGAAAATTGGAAGCATACATAAATCATTGTGCCGATTAATACTATTGTAGTAGTTATATATATATATATATATATGTTAAGATATCGCATGCTATCAGTGTCTATCGTTATATTGTTACATTGTTATTCATTTACTATCAATGTTGAAAACACACACATTGTCATTATATAAAATACCTTAAACCGAACGTTATTCTTGCTTTATATAATTTCCCCTTCCGATCGTTATTTCTGTTATTATATAATATACTATTCTCTTTTCCTCTTTGCTTAAAATATTGTTCACACTAGACTTAAGAATAAAGTTTGAATAAAGTTCAGTTGTAATTTGTGCCCAAAACGATCAAGACGTGTTTTATTGTTGGAAGGAAGACTGTTCGAATAAAAGCAACTACAATTAAAATTAAATAAAAGCAACTAAACTATGGACTTACGACCAAGTGTGTTCGAAAATTGGCATACCACATGGCAAACTATTATAAACTACAAATGTTAGCTAACTGGAATTTGAATCAAATGGCAGATGAAGAATGGCTCAAATCTTTTCTAAAACGCAATAAGACTCTTGCCATTCGAAAACCTGAACCAACTAGTTTAGCACGATCAATGAACTTCAACAAACCTAATGTGTCACAGTTCTTCAATAATTTGCTTGATGTTATGGATCGTTTCAAATTTCAGCTACAAGGTATATTTAATATCGATGAAACCGGCCTTACAACTCTCCATAAACTATCAAATGTTATTGCAAAAAAGAAAGTGGAGAAAATTGTATGCAAACCAAGAAAAAATAAAACAAAAACGATATTGACGCCAGAAAAGAATTGAGGATGAAACGTAAAATTGACAAACTTGCCATACAAAAAAACAAACAAAGAAAGAAATTTGAACATTAAACAAGACGGAAGCAGTCTTGCGGTTTATGTGAAGATGAGCTCGATACAGACGCTGAAGAAGATGGCCTAAAAAATATCGGCTGTGATGCTTGTAGCAAATGGTTCCATCTAGCATGCACTCATCTTTGCACCATGAAATTTGAAGAGGCCCAAAACGAAGATTTCTTGTGTAATTTTTAAATTAAATCCCTCTTGAAGACCGATAATATTTATTTAATTCATATTTATTTATATAATTTATTTTTTAATGAATTAACTGATTTATTTATGTTTATATGTTTTTTAATTATTTTTATGTTCTGTATGTACTAGTTTCAATCAAATTGAATTAAAGGGCCTATTATGGATCACAGCTCAACTTAGTTGAGCTATAATCAAGACAACTCAATTTGAAGAAAACTGCAAAAAAAAATCGTTGAGAGGACCAAATACATAAGGCGTGTACCATCAACTATTTTTTAAGTGAGACAAAAAATCTCAGCTGAGCACTGAGATTTTTTTCTCAATTTGCTTGCTCACCCAAAACAGCTGTTCAGTTGGCATTTTTTTGGTGTGGCGCGTAATTTAAATTATTTTGTGTGGCGAAAAGAAAATTATATTTTAAAGAAAAGAAATAAAATTTAAACATTTTTATAACTTAATTAACATGAGTGACAAAGTTGAGCAAATTATTGAGGTCGACGGGGTGCAATATCTTTTGATCGATACAGCCGAAAATATAGATGCATTGAGAACTGGTAAGCACAACTAGCACTACCGAAAAGCAAATGTTTTTTTTAACTAACTATCTATCTAATACTTTTTTCTTTCTATTTAAGACCCCGTAAGACTACATCGGCTCATCAATGAAAATGTCAACTCCAATATGCGACACCACCAACCATCAACCAGTTCACCACAACCTCTCTCCAATCTGCGACACCACCAACCATCAACCAGTTCACCACAACCCAACTCCAATCTGCGACACCACTACCCATCAACCACTTCACCACAACCCTATGAGAAATATTCTCAAGAAGAAAATATATCTCCACCTCCACATTCGCCCGCAGCATCTGTAGACGATGATTTTTGTGGATTTGCGTGGACAAATGAAACAGAAAAGTTTTTCATGAGTTTACTTCTTGAGCGGGAAAAGCAATACAGAAGTCCCTGCGTTAAAAGAAAGGCATTTTGGGAATCCATTCGAGTTAAATTTAGTGCCAAGTATGACCCAAATATAACTTGTGAAATTTTAAGCAAAAAACTAGCAAATATTAAGCGGAAGTATCGTGGGATTTTAAAAAATAATAAGACAAGTGGAGCAGGAGCTCTAAGACATTGGCACATTCAAGAAGACGTGGCTGATTTTTTCAAAAAAGACGAAACAGTTCAGCGCGATCGTAAAAACATCTTGTCCATGCCTACTTTTGTGTCAAAATCAGCTGTGTAAAGTAAAATACGTAGGTATTTCAAAGTTTTGAATTCAGTGCAAAATTTTATTAAAAAGACAAAATAATACGAAATGGAGAGTTGTATTGATTTGTTTCTTGTAAATTCGGAAAAAGAAAATCCCCTCAATGTTGCGCTGATGAGAAAAAATATTCGAGATCGGTCCAATCCAATGGAACTTCCAAACAAAAAGTATTATTTTTGAACAAATTCTTTGGTGAGAAGTGTTGATTTAATGACTCCGTTTTGTTGCAGATTTATAAGTTATTTTAGACTCGACAAAGACACATTTGTTTATGTGCTAAACGAAATCAAAGATTATTTGAAACAACCATAGCGTTCCTCCGCAGTCCCACCAATTCTCAAACTCTGCACTGCCCTACATTTCATGGCAGAAGGATGTTGCCAAAAGTGCAGTGGTAATGATTTTAATTTAGGCCTTGCTCAACCAACAGTTTTGGTAGTATTAAAAAAAAGTGCAAGACGTAGTAGAAGAACATACATATCTGACCAATTTGAATTTATCGAAGGTTCATTTTTACCAGAAAACCAGATTTCCTGGAGTAATAGGATGCATCGATGGAACTCATGTTCGAATCATAGCACCAAAAAAAAATCTTCAACATCTCTATATAAATAGAAAAGGTTACTAAAGTCTGAATGCCATAATTCTAAGTGTATGTTTCTGCTGATGAACCTCAATCAACCTCTCGAAGTGGGCAGGTTTTTGTGATTTTTGTCTAGGTTTTGTTGAATTTTGATAACAATCACAACTGAGAGACAACTCAACTGGCTTACATGATCCCCCAAATACACTTAAAAAGTCAACCATTTCTTAGTTGACTACTGGTTGACTTGTGACAGTCAACTAGTTGTGATCGGTAATACCGATTTCCGGATTACAACTCAACTTTGTTCTTAGTCGTCTTGCATAATAGGCCCTTTAAATCAATTATAATTTTTCACTTAAAGTATACTAAAAGAAATAGATGCGAGTCATGTAAAATTATTTTTGATTTAGTTTATTTTTATTTTATGGATAGCTAATTTTTTTTTTAATAAAAAGAGGATGGGAGTGATGAGACAAGGAGAATGAAGCAAAGAGGACGTTTGAAGAAGACAGATAAAAGGGTTGTCCTAGCGAGGGAGACAACCACGGTAGGGTGGATCGAGGCGACATTCTCGCGCGAGTTAACACACCCTATAAAATACCCTTACAAATTTAAGATAATATAAAAATATCCCTAAATCCCCTTTTATAAGTCCGATGTTGGAGAAACAAAGCCAAATACTAAGCAGAGCAAACTTTTTTCTTCAAAAAACTTAAAAATATTTTTTTCAAATAATATTTAATAAAAAGTTTTAACCAAATTGTATCTGTTTCATTTTCAAAAACCATCTATTCCGAAAATAGAATTTCAAAATGCATTTATTCCAGTTACTGACTTTCAAAACAACAGTATTCCAAAATGCATTGTGTATCGAACTGAAAGAGAATAGAGCTTTCAGGTTCGATGAGAGACGCTTTTTGCTTTCTTGCGAGAAAGCAAAAAGCTATTTATTTAGTCAGTTGCACGAAAGAACTCGGCCGAGTTGGGCCGACGAGAGGAAACGGTTTCGTTTTAGTATTTAATTTAATTTAATAAAAGGAAAGATCGTGGTTTTTTGGGCATTGCCTTTTTCCACGTTAAATGATTGTGTTTTAATTTTATTCTTGTTTCGGGTTCATTAATACAGTCCACTGATCTAATGCCGTCGAAAACATTGGTCATTCGAGTAGGATATGTAACAGTGTCGGGAATCGAAAAAAAATAAATAATAGAATTCCATGGAAAGAAATATACATACATATGTATATGGGTAAGAGGCTACGCAAAATCACGTACGCCGCAAAACAGCGATAGCATTCGGAGCATTCTATGGAAAGAAACATACATACATATATGTACATGGGTAAGAGGCTACGTAAAATCACGTACGCCACAAAATATCACATCGATAGCATTTGGAGAGAATCGGTAAGTCCGTTTTTTATTCTTTTCTATTTAATGGACGAAAAAATGTTCGAGACGACGCGACAGCTCATTGGAAAAAACCCAATGATGCAGCTGCAAAACAAACCCCGTTAGGGATCTTTTTTCCTTTTATATTTTTCCCCTTTAGCATATAGAACAACAAACTTGTGTGCGGTCACATGACATAAGCCACACCCCGAACGAGAGATACACAAAATATATAGTACTCGTATACGAGACTATAAATACACAAACATACGATAGATACATAAAAGGTACAGGGCTCGTACGCGAGACTAAAAACACACAGAGAGATACACATAATGTATAGCGCAGACGGTTTACGCAGTGATGAAGGAGAATATTCATTCAATGTGCGTCGTTCTGCGGAGTAAGTTGGGTTTTTTTGTGTGTTCCGAAATTTAAAGACGAATAATTAAAGGGTTATATTTACATAAAATATTTTGATCAAAAGAGAATAATAATTGGAAAGATTTAATCTCAGCAATTCAGCTGAATAAATACGAAAGACGAAAGAAAATAAAATAAGTTTTTTGAGAAAATTAAAGGAGAGGTAAGAAAAAATATTTTTTTTTTTGGGTACAGTTTCGGGTGTGTTGTTGCCGGTCGATAGAGGAGAGTGTTTTTCGGTTCGGAAAAAGAAAATAACGAATAGATAACGGAAAGAAAATGTGAAAACGCATTAAATTATTTAAAACAACGTTCTCAAAGCATGTTTATGCGAGGCGTTCGTGCGAGAGAGGAGAGAACAACGTTTTCAAAGCATGTTTATGCGAAACGTTTGTGCGAGAGAGGAAAGAGCAACGTTCTCAAAGCATGGTTATGCGAGACGTTTGTGTGTGAGAGAGCTTGCAAGCAGGAAAGAACAAAACTAAAACAACACGAGCAACAGCACACCCCAGGAGCGGATTGAGTCGTGACTTTTTTATTTATAGTTTATTTTTATTTTGGATTGAGTCGGGTCCTTTTCGTTTTATCTTTGAAAAATATTTTTATATTTATTTTTATGTTTTCGCTTTTTTTTGTTTTATATATATTATTTTTAAACAAGAAAAGTCCGACCCGATTCTCCATATATATTATTTTCAGCATTTATTCTTTTCAGCAATTGATATGTCCATACAATATAATGACATATGTTTTTTTTATAATTAAAGGAAAGAACGAGAGATGGAGCCAGTAGAAGAGAATTATGGCTACCTTTTCCAGGCGGCTGTTAACGCCATCGAGAGAATGGTATCATTCTGCCGTTCCGAGAGGTTGGGCGTCTGCCCAAAGGAAGGAGTTGCCGTAAGACTGGAGGCCTTGAAAGAGTCCTGGTCCCAGCTAAAGGCAATGGAAAGAAGGCTGGTAGCAGGAGACGATCCGCTTATAACAGCCGAGGTGGAGAGGAAGGTGGCGGAGGCCGAGGAGTCTTACTTTAACGCATCAGCCATCCTTAAGGAGAGGGTCAAGGAATTGACGCCGAGAGAGGAGGTGGACGCAACGCAGATCGCCGTACAGGTATCAATGCCATTTTCGCAACATGACGTGAAAAACACCTGGGGCGAGTTCGATGGAGTCATCACGAAGTGGCAGGGATTCCGAGACAGATTTCTTGCGGCCGTCCACGAGAATCAAAACATCGCGCCTGCGTACAAATTCGCATATCTGAAAGGTTCCTTAACTGGAAAGGCAGCTCGGACGCTGGGAGAGTGGCAGCTAACGGAAAGTAATTACGCTGAGGCATGGCAGCGCCTCAATGAGGTATATAGTCGCCAATACGCCACCTGTAGGGAGCTGCTTCGGCAGTTCTTCAGGCTACCATCGTTAATGGAGCACCCGCGAGCTGCAGATTTGGAAAGAATGTCGAATGTGACGCATGAGACAATGCGGCAGCTGAAGGCACAGGGCATCCCCACAGAAAGCTGGGATATGATTGTGGTCCACATGCTCCACGAAAGGATGGATGGAGAGACGGCCTGCAAGTGGGAAGAGAGCAGGACTTCAGAGCAGCCGACTGTACGTGAAATATGTACCTTCATAGAGAAGAGGGCAACAGCCTTGGAAAGTGCCCAAAGTGTCCGACGGAGAGAACCGCTGATGCCATCAACATCGGCTCAGGCCCTAACAAGGGCATGGAAAGAGGAAAGAGCCAACAAAGGAGGGAAGAAGAAGCCATGCCAAGCTTGCGCTTCCATGGACCATCCGATATGGACCTGTCCAGATTTTTTAGCCTTGAGTTTGGCTGGACGACACAAATTTGTCCAATCGAGAGGGGTTTGTGCCAACTGTCTGAAAACAGGCCACATGCCGAAGGACTGTTTCTAGGGACCGTGCACTAGGTGCCCTGGAAGGCAGATGCACAATAGCGAACTTTGTCCCATCAAAGGCGGAAAGAAGAGCGAGGCAGCGCTTCCAATTCAGCTGCAGTCAAGGAAACGGCAAACTGCCGCTCAGAGAGAGAGAAAGGAGAGAGTGGATTGACTAGAGGTCATCATAGTTAAGCGCCCGAGGACAGACGAGAGGGTCAGTAGAAAAGAAAGGAGAGAGAGGAGAGAAGATAGTAAAACTGAAGAATCCTGTGATTCGAGCGAAAGAATGTCGTGGGCAGACTTTAAAAGAAATAATAAAAATACAATGTCATGTTATTCCGAGAGTTTTATTGATAGGGAAAGAGAAGGTCAGACACTTGTGCCGACGGCACAAGTTATGATCAGGACAGAAGGGAGAGATTATGGTCCCGTTCGGGCCCTGTTAGATACTGGGGCTCAACCAAATTTGGTGAGTTACCAGCTAATGGAGAGATTGGCCCTTGACAAAAGGCAAGCGGCAAGAGAGGTCGTAGGTATCAGAGGGGAGCCGCTTCACATCAAGTATTATACTAGGCTCAGGGTTGGGCCATGGTTCAATTCACAGATCACGATTGAACAAGAATTTTGGGTATTGCCACAGCAGGAGGGATGGCAGCCGATGACTTTAGCGCTGGAAAGGAGATGCCCGGTTGAATCAATACAACAGGGTTCTCCATTGGCTGATCCCGAATACTGGATAGGTGCGCAAATTGATTTGATACTTGGATGTAAATTCATAGCAGAAATGTTTGCTTCAACCATGGAAAGACAGGCAGCTGGTATGCTGTGCATGGAAACTATATTTGGCAAAATAGTTCTTGGACAGACGAAAGAGTCAAAGGATATGACAAGAGCCCAGCAGGCATACGTTGTATCGCCGAGCAATGAGGAGCTGCACGCAGCACTGAAACAATTGTGGACTCTCGACGAAGTTGGCAACACAATTTCGAGATCAAGAGAAGAAGAGTTGGTAGAGAAAAACTTTATTGACACGTTTAGGAGAGACAACTCTGGAAGATTTATTGTCACGATTCCCCTCAAGGAATCAGGAAAGAATATTGGCACTACTGAGCTCGCAGCCAAGCGTAGGTTCTTTGCTCTGGAAAGAAAATTAGGAAGAGATGCAGATTTGAAAGAGAAGTATGTAAACTTCATGAGAGAGTACGAGAGAATGGGGCACATGACACAAGTTAGTGGTATGTCCCGTGGAGAGATCGTCTATCACATACCGCATCATTGTGTGACGAAGAAATTCCGAGTCGTCTTTGACGCAAGCTGCAAGACCGACAAGGGGATCTCACTCAATGAAGTGCAAATGATAGGAGAGAAGTTACAAAAGGATCTCTACGAGATTCTGATGCGATTCAGAAGGCACAGGGTGGCGATTAGTGCAGACATCAAGATGATGTTCCGCATGGTAAGGATTGCGAAAGAACAGTGGGATCTTCAGCGTATATTCTGGAGAGAGAGCCCACAGGAAAGACTGAGAGAATACTGGCTCACTGTAGTCACGTATGGAATGGCATCGTCGGCGCACAATTCAGTACGAGCGCTGATGCAGTGTGCCAAGGAGGCGGAAAGAGTGTTTCCCAAAGCATCCAAGGCAATCATAGAAGATTTTTACATGGATGATTGTGCGACAGGAGCAGATTCAGAGAGAGAAGCGATAGAACTGTCAAAAGAAATTGACTCTGTGTTAAAAGGTGCAGGGTTTGAACTAAGAAAATGGAAATCAAACTCGAGAGCACTAGTGAAAGATATGGAATTCGAAGATGTTCTGTTCCAGGAAGAGGATAGGACATCGATACTTGGGTTAAAATGGCTATTGCGTGAAGACCAATTCACCTTTGTGGTCAAAACCCCCAATACACAACAAGAGCTCATGACGAAGAGAAAAATCGTAAGCTGTATTGCTCAGTTATACGATCCTAATGGCTTCATCTCGCCAGTCACAATTAGCGGCAAGATCCTCATTCAAGACATATGGCGTCTGAAGACTGATTGGGATGAAGAACTTCCGAAAGAGATATTGGAAAGATGGACAGAATTCTGGAAAGAGATTGTCTTCTTGGAAGACATAAGGATAGATCGATGGATTGGAGCAACGTCTAGAGTACGGAAAGAGATCCATGGATTTTCAGACGCGTCCGAGAAGGCGTACGGAGCGGTTATTTATGTTAGAACCGAACAGCCAAATGGAGAGACATGGTCCACGCTATTGACAGCAAAAACGCGTGTGGCACCATTAAAGACAGTGACAATACCACGTCTCGAGCTTGCTGCGGCGGAATTGCTAGGAAGACTGGTTGTCGATGTAATGAAGACGATGGAATGGAGAGGGGTGGAGTATCACCTATGGACAGATTCTCTCGTGGCATTACACTGGATCAATAAAATGCCATGTGAGTTGAAGACATTCGTCGCAAACAGAGTTGCATCCATACAAGCAAATACCGAGATCGAAAGATGGAGACATGTTGGGACGGAAGACAACCCAGCAGACCTTCTAAGTAGAGGAGTGAAGCCGTCGGCGTTAATCAAGAGTCGATTATGGCTGCACGGACCAGAGTGGCTCATACAACCCAAATCGAGTTGGACATCTGAAAATTTTGTGCCAAATGTTTCAGATGGGGGGAGGGATGAGATGAAAGTGCTTACGATAATAAAGTTCTCAGAACCATTATCGATGCGTACGAAAGATGGAAAGAGTGTGTCTATAATTGAATATTCACACACGCTCGAGAAAGCGATAGGTATAATAGGGTTTATTTTTCGGTATGTCAATTCACTAAGAGCAAGGGTGAAGCGACGGATAGAGGAGGAAAGAAAATATGGAAAGAATTATAGGCGCTCTAAGCGTCTGAGGGAGAGAAGCGAAAGAACATGTATTCAGCTGAAATCTGTTGAAAAGAGTCAGGCAATGGATCATGTGTTACGGAGAGAACAGGAAAGATATTTTGGGAAAGACATTTCATGTTTAAAGAAAGACAGGTGTTTACCGGAGAGAAGCAATATAGAATCCTTGAAACCCATACTGGATGAGAAAAGCATTCTAAGGGTTGGAGGACGTTTGGACAGAGCAAATATGAGATACGAGAGGCGACATCCAGCAATCGTACCTAGTGGTTCACGGTTGGCATGGCTGATCATGGATAGCGCTCATACAGCGACAAAGCATGGAGCTGTGCAGGTCATGATGCAACATATACGCGAAAGATTCTGGATCCCAAGACTCAGAAGTGAATTGAGAAGATTTTTACACAAATGTGTGGTGTGTGTCCGATACAACCATCGTTTCAAACCGCAACTGATGGCGGACTTGCCGAGAGAGAGGGTAACACCAGGAAAGCCATTTTTGCATTCAGGGGTAGACTATGCAGGACCCTTTGAAATCAAAACGATAGACAGAGCAGGCGAGCAGATCGTAAGGCAGAAGTGTTGGGTATCCGTTTTCGTATGCCTGAAGACGAGAGCCATACATATCGATGTGGTGTCAGATCTAACATCAGTAGCATTTATCGCTTGTTACGAAAGATTTATCGCCCGGAGAGGAAGATGCGAGAGAATTTATAGCGACAATGGCACTGCCTTTGTTGGGGCAGCGAAAGAGTTGCGAAAAGCAAAAGAGCTCTGGCATGGAAAGGAGACGCTCGACTTGGTCGGTGCGAAGGGGACAGAATGGAGGTTCATGACTCCTGCGGCACCGCATCAAGGAGGGATCTATGAAGCAGCAGTCAAATCGATGAAGTTTCATCTCAAGAGAGTAGTGGGCCTGCGGGTCCTAGGGTATGAGCAATTCCTGACTCTTTTGGTAGGAATTGAGGCCATTTTGAACTCAAGGCCGCTGCAAGCGTTAAGCGACGATCCAGGCGATTTGCAGGCGCTAACGCCGGGACATTTTTTGGTTGGTGAACCATTAGTCCTTCCACTGCCGTTTCTGACCGGCGAATTACCGAATTCTCATGGGGTAAGACTTTGGAAAGAACGGAAGACAATGCTTGCACATTTCTGGGCAAGATGGAGAGAGGAGTACTTAGTAACTCTGTTGGAAAGAAAGAAATGGCGAAGAGAGAAGCACGGTGTGAAGGAGGGACAACTATGCGTAATCAAAAGTGAGAACTTCCCACCATCAGCTTGGGCTTTAGGACGAATCCTGAGGGTAATAAAAGGGAAAGATGGTCTTGTCCGGAACGTAGTGATCCAGACTGCAACAAATCAGCTAACGAGGCCAGTACAGAAGATCTGCATATTGCCAACGGGGAGAGATGACGAAAGATAAACATAATTATAATATGTAATCATGTAATATTTAATTTAGTTATAAGAAATTATAAATAATATACAGAGTGGTAGAAAACCTTAGGTTTTCGCCGGGACTGTATCGAACTGAAAGAGAATAGAGCTTTCAGGTTCGATGAGAGACGCTTTTTGCTTTCTTGCGAGAAAGCAAAAAGCTATTTATTTAGTCAGTTGCACGAAAGAACTCGGCCGAGTTGGGCCGACGAGAGGAAACGGTTTCGTTTTAGTATTTAATTTAATTTAATAAAAGGAAAGATCGTGGTTTTTTGGGCATTGCCTTTTTCCACGTTAAATGATTGTGTTTTTATTTTATTCTTGTTTCGGGTTCATTAAAACAGTCCACTGATCTAATGCCGTCGAAAACACATTGTTTAATATTTCAAGAAATCTGGCAAGAAATTTTCAGTGCATGAACTAACATTTGAGTCATTTTTGGACTTAAAAAAAACTTCAAGAAGATTGGGGTATTAACTTTAATAAAACTAAAGACGGGAGAACTAACATTTATTAAATGTTTGGCGCCAGCGGCAGAACCCAGAGCAAGGAATACGAAAGTAATACTTAATACTTTAATATTAAAATTTGAATTATAATTATTTCATTTAGGATTTTTTTTTAAATAAAACCATATTGAACTAGAATCGATATCTTTTCCTTGACAACAGAGCTTTTATCAAAAAAAAAAAATTATCCCAAATTTGTATGCGGACTTTTATAAATCTATTTTTTAATAGTATATCTACATGAACTTTAATTTATTACTTATTTTATTACACATAAAAGTTAATTAAAAAAGAAGGTTCCTTAAGTTTATAAAACAGCAACATTGTATTTGTTTCAAAGTTAGATTTAACTAAAGTTCAGTTATATCTTTTTTTTTAATAAGTTGAATTATCAAAGTGGATTTATTTTTCAAAAGTAATAATTTATTTATTATTTTGATCTCATACTTGTTAAGGTGGCAATAAAAGATTAAAGATTATATGTACATATGTCTTTTAATTACCCAAAAAAAGCCAATATTAGGTTTATCACGGTCTGCCAATATGAATAAAGAGACTCTATCTCAAAATTAGTTTTCCTTTCTTAATCATATACAGACTAAATAATAAAAAAGTCATTATAAATAATAAACTGTTTAATCAGAGAAAGGCTTAAAATTTAATAGTACAATTGCATTTTAAAATTTTGCTTCATTCTTTATCAAAAAATGACCTACATTTTTTTTTTAAATAAATAGAAATTATTTTCGGATTTTTTTAAAATCAAGCTGATCTCATGAATAAATTATCATACTTTAACAATACCAGTATTCATGATTTATTCATGAACTAGTTTTAATTTTATCAACGAGTAGGGTAAATCCTCATACCAAGATATTTTCTTGCAGTTTCTCAAATATCATCTTTTTCGAGTTAGGTCAGAATTCCATTAAGCATGCGAGTTGTTCAGGTCCGTTATATGTATAAGTCGATTGAATTGATTTGTTTGCATTTTTTAACACGCATTTTCTGCAGTATGGGACGAAGAGGCAAAAATACTTCTTTCGACAAGAGGCAACTTCTTATTTTTCATGATGCCAAAGGGAAAACGCAAAGAGAAATCGCTGATTTGTTGAAAATTCCAAAGAATGAAAAACCTTTTACTAACCGTAAAACATGGTGGAGGTTCGGTGTCGGTGATGGTATGGGGCTGTATGTCGCATGCGGGGGTTGGTAATTTGGTATTTCCGATTTCAACATCAAGGTGAAATAAATATAACGCTTGTCGCTGGAAAAATAAGATACGCACCAAAGAAAATACTTTCCGTCGCACGTTTAGAACTGCAAGCAGCAGTGCTTGGAAGCTGTCTACAACAGCCGATGGTTAACTGGACCTGAGTTTTTGCATTTTCCTGAAGAGCAATGACCGTATTTATCTGAATCAATTGCTCCCGAGACATTTGACGTGGAAGTTTGTTCAAAAATATTTCATATTCAAAAGGCAAGTTACTTTATTGATATTACTAAATTTTCCTCGTTAAACAGGCTAAGAAGAACAGTTGCTTATCAACTATAAGCAAAAGATGGTTAGAAAGAGCAAGGGTGACTATTGCAACACAAAGAAAAAATCCAGTAGTTAAATTAAAGAAAAAAACCTTCATCCAAAAACACAAAAACATGAACATTAATGGCTAGTGAAGTTTTGGAGGCCGAAAGATTTCTTCTTTAGCTTGCTTAAAAGGATATACTGAACGATGAGATTCAATGCCTATAGCGAAGGGCTTACTTATACCAGCCAACATACAGCGCGATATTTCAACTTACGCCTTACCTAGATGAAATTGGCTTGGAACGGGCGGACGTGTTAATGCCGCTTATTATCTTCCTATTGATGCCAGATGCCCCATAATCCTGCCGAAGTCATTATTTAAGTACACTAATCGTACAACACTACCACGATTCATCATCAGAACCAAGACCTTATGAGGTTCGTCAACGATTTTTGGTACCACAAAGAATCGTTTATTTTCAAAACATGACATGTCCACATTTCTCTGAAAATTGTTTTTTATTTTTATATTTTTTTTGAGAAGAAGCACGTTGACTTCTGAAATATGACATGTATAGCGTCGGTAAATATTTGTTTATTGTTAAAACATGACATGTCCAGGACATCCTTTCCCTAAAAAGAGCGCTGGAAGAACAAGTGTGGCAGACGAACGAAGCATTAATTACTACCACGAGAAATGCATTCTGGCCAATAAACTGAACTTGACTGAGGAGGAGGTAGTGGATCATCTTGTAGACGGCATCCCAGATCTACGGCTACTACATCAAGCCCGGATGCAATGCTTCACGAAGAGACAGCAGTTGGCCGAATCGCAAAAACACTATGCCAATGAGTTTCTCAAGCCGAGGAGGGAGTTCGGAGCATGCCATGTTTGTGCAAGGAAGGGGCATCTGGCAGCCGCGTGCCCTGAACGCAAAGCCGTAGCCGTTCATCACATTGATGATGAAGACGAGGATGCCTACGTAAGAACCTTATATTGTAGTTTCGCAAATAATTATTTAAATTTTAAATTATTACTAGGAATATTATTAGATACCGGCAGCCCAGTAAGCATCATAAAAAGAGTGTTTGTGCCTTCGGGCCTAATAAATAAAAATGAGTGTTACAAAAAAAATTTGTATGGTATAAATAAAAGCAAGATAAAAATCTATGGAAAAGTAGAATGTATTTTATTATTTGAAAACGAAGAGATTAAAATAAGATTGTATGTTTAAAATGTATCGTTTTTTCCGCCAAAATGGGTAAGCATGAGGGTTTTGTCCACAGCATACCCAAAGGAGATAAACCATTCAATACTGTGCATATCGATCATTTCGGTCCAGTGAGTCTTAAGAACTCAAAGAAAAAGTATGTGTTCTTAGTAGTAGATGCTTTTACTAAATTTACTAGACTATTTGCGTTACGGTCCACGGGAACAAATGAGGTGATTTCATGTTTAAAATCTTATTTCAACGCGTATAGTAGGCCCAAAATAATATTGTCAGATCGGGGAAGTGCGTTCACCTCTGGGGAATTTAGAGGAGAGGAATATAAAACATACAAAGGAGATTTAGTCCCTGCAAGAATGGCCAAGGACTCATGTGGGTGGGTTTCCTTACTTAGGTATTTATTTGGATGCTGCATCACTATCCTTTTTTGTTGTAGATGCAAACGGCTCAAATGTTTTCAACAAATTGACGCAAGCGCAAGGGAGGAAATGCGTAAAAGATTTCGCAGTCACAGTACAAAAAATGAGCAAGACCTTTTCGCCCAATCATTTGTTGAAGCAAGGCCAGTTCAACGAAGTCGGTCACGAGTAGGCTTGGACAACGAAAAAACCAAACCAAAGTCAGTAACTTATAAATACTTTCCTTTGAGTGGATCTCGTCGGGTAGAAGTGTGTAGAAATGCTTTTTGCCAGATTTTGACTATAACGCGTGCGGAGGTGGCTCGTCTTGCTTTTTTGCAGTCACATGGTAAGTCTCCTTATGATCGTCGTGGATTCAATCCCAAGCGCATTCTAAGACGCAGGCGATTGTTGACAAGATGTTTGATTTTGTCAAATCTTTACCTAAAAAGGAAACTCATTATGGAAAAGAGTGTATCTATATTGATTCTCGCCTTAATATTAAAATTCTGCATCAGATGTTTTCGAAGCAGCATGAAGCTGAACAAGAAACAATAAGCTATTATGATTTTTATACATTTTACCGACAAAACTTTGGTTATCGATTTGGACGCCCACAGATAGATGTTTGTTCCAAATGCGAGCTATCTGTGAAAATAAAATCAACTGCGTTGTGCGAAAATGTTAAGAGAGTTGCAACAGCTGAGAAAATTGTTCATCTTCGTCGAGCTAAGAAGTTCCATCAAAAAATACAAGATGTTAGAAAAGTTATTAAAGACGACGATTATTCATATGGAATTATTTTTGACTATATGCAGAACCTTCCACTGCCTCATATTCCAGTTCAGGAAATATTTTATTATAGGCAGTTATGGGTAAATGTTTTCGGAATTTACGATATAAAAACAAAGAAAAGTACCTTTTATCTATACCACGAAGGCATAGCCAAAAAATCTCCTAATGAAGTACGCAGTTTTGTTTGGCATTATATTCAAAACAATATTCCAAGCAATGCCAAGAATTTGTATGTGTTTTCTGATGGTTGTGGAGGACAGAATCGAAACCATACAGAGGTGCGAGGTCACAGCTTTTTACCATGCGACAGTGCTTTTGGTGTAATCAAACGAAATCTTAAAAGATATAACAGAATCTATACTCCGGAGCAATACGCGGAGTATATTGAAAATTCTAGCAACCTATTCACCGTTCGTTATGTTAAAACAGAAGATATATTAAATTTCTCAGCCTGGTGGCCCCTTCATTTCAAAAAACGGAGGAACCTGTTGGAAAAAAAAGTACCAAGGAACTTGAAAGTATCTTTTAATATATCGAACTTTGGAATGTTTGTTTACCACCAATACAAGATTACATCGACGAACTTGTGAAGCACACATTTAAACTCAAAAAGTTCAATGGCCCAATCACGTTTCCAACAACTCAAGTTTATGATATCAGTAACACCATCGATGAAAAAAAAAATCGAGGACATTCGAAAAGTTGTCCAGTATATCCCGGAAGAGTTTCAAGAGTTTTACCATTCAACACTCGCCTGGAAGACTACTAGTTCTTCTAAAAGTAGCAACTCAGTAAACAATGTTGAAACTACTTCTGATATTGGAGAATAAAATAAAAAACATGTTCAACAAAAATTTTGGCTAGCATTTTTATTTGGTTTCACTTTTTTTTTCTTTTCTGACGAAATTTCAAAAATATAATGGAATTAAGATAAGTTTATCTACTTCAAAAACATATTTGAGGGTGTTTATTTTCAAAACATGACATGTCCAAAACGGTTTTTGAATTTTATCTTTTTTTATTGGCATTTTTAAAATCCGTAACGAACGGAATCCAGCAAGATGTCTTAAGGCCTAGGCTTTTCTGTTTTTGTTGAAGTTAAAATCCCACACAAACATAAAATAATTAGTTTTTTTCGTTTCCTGAAAAATTTTAAAATGTGGACATGTCATGTTTTGAAAATAAACGATTCAATTCGATCAACACTCAAGAGAATAAAGAAAAAATGTCAGACCTGTAAACTTAACAAAGCCAAACCGATAACCCCGCTGATGGAACAACTGCCTTCAGTTTCCGTAACACCCTTTGTCCGACCCCTTACTTATACGGGCCTGGATTATTTTGGCCCAGTGAATGTTACAGTGGGTCGCCGCAGGGAAATAAGATGGGTAGCACTTTTCACCTGCCTTACCACAAGGGCTATATGCTTAGAACTGTCTGCGGACTAGTCTACTGATTCGTTTATCCTATGCTTGAGAAACTTTATAAACCAAAGGGGGTTCCAGTAAGAATAAGATACGATAACGGGACAAACTTTATCGGAGCGCACCGCGAGCTTTGCAGGAAGGCGCAGTTTTTTTTACTTCGAAAGCATTCAGGACGAAATGACGAAGAAAGGAATTGTCAATCAATTCAACAGAAGACCAAACCTTAACGCCGAACCACTTATTGATAGGATGCACAAACTCGACGCAAACTCCTAACCTTGATGATTCTCCAATATGTAGCCGTCAACATTGGAAAAATGCACAACAACTAAAGGACAGATTTTGGAAAAGGTGGATTTTGGAATACTTACCATTTTTAACAAAGCGGAACAAGTGGCATGATAAAGGCAAACCCCTATTGCGGAAAACACAAAGCTACTTTCGTGTTAGCGTTGAGTGACGTCTAAGGTTGAACCATAGGAATCGCTAACAAGCTATCACAAACCAGCTTTGTGCTTCAACCTTTAAATTGACATACGCAAAACGGAACGTAACGTACGTAACGTGGCAACAGCAGATGTGAAAAAGTTGAAATATTTTCAACTTTTGAAGTTGTTGCGTGCATTGTTTTAAATTTTCTAGAATAAAACTGAAGTTGTGCCAAAAAAATAACAAATTTAAAATAAAAAAAACTGCATTTTCCTGATTTTTGTGTGAAAGAAAGATGTCTTTCGAAGAACATTTTATCGTATTCGTCAAAGAACACGAATATCTATATAACACCAAATCAAGAAGCTATAAAAATTCAATTAAAAGAGCGGTCGCATGGGATCTAATAAGCAAAAGTCTAAACAGGCCAGGTAATGCATAAATAAAGCATATCTAAGCAAATAAATTAAATTAAATTTTCTTTTCTAGTTCAAGACTGTAAGCAGCGATGGAGGAGTCTCCGCGACCGCTTCTCAAGAGAACATAAGAACATGACTTCTCTTCCATCTGGCAGTGGAGCTGTTTTTGATATAAATGACAAATGGGAGTACTATGACTGCCTGGATTTTCTCATTCCATCGCTTATAACAAGAAAGTATGTACATACATAAATATGAGTTAACACGGGGCATTTCCCACGTATATGCTGAGGTAGCATATTAGTGCATACGACTACGAGGTAAATGCACTGTGTTGTATCAAGGCCAAATTGGAATACGATCTCCATCCGCTGTTCCCATTGGCGGGAAATGCTTATGTTGCAATTTACCCTTGCATAGGCGGAGTATCATTATACTTAAATTTATTATTAGAGTTTAGTGTTAATTTGGACTCGACATAGAACGGTCAATTAAATATACACAGATCCTTAAGATATCAAACTTGTTTCATTTAATCTGTAAGTCGAACTGTTGGGCCGGCCCTCTGGGCTGGCGTTCGCGTTTTTTTTTAATATCCTCGCGAAGGATATCTTTAACTTATGTAAATTTATTTTGCATATTTTCTTATTTACATTATTTTTTTTAGACAAATCGGGAATTGCGAAACAGAAAACAACATACCGGTTGTTATAGAAGAGAGCGAGAACGTTCCTATTCCTATAACACCAGAAAACAACGACATCTCTCCGACTCCGAAAAACTCCCGGGCCACTAAGCGAAAGGTCGCAGAGGAAACATTCAAAGATTTCATGGATGGTTTAAACGCTACCGTTGCTGCTCATCTAAACGAGCCTTCTGTGGAAGTAGATGTGGACATGGAATTCATGCAGAACATGGCAAAAAAAAATGAAAACACTACCCGGATCAGTCAAGATTAGTCTACATGCAACAATACTGGGTATTATAAACGAGGAGCTGCTGAAATCCTTAAATAATGACATAAATTAATATTTTTATACTTAATAAATGCTATTATCTTTTTTACTAGAGACTGTGATTCTGATTCGTAAATTCATGTTCCTATAATTTAATAAATTAATTTAAATTAAATAATTTCGATTTTTGTTTAAATCATTGAGAAAGGTTAGTTCCTTGTTAGTTACAGTGCATCACAAAAGTCATGGGACAAGAGCAATTACATAATGTATTTAGCAATCTAATTAAAAATTAATACAAAAGCAAAGGCTATAGGCAATCGATATACTGCTAAGTAGTAGCTAAGAAAGGCAAACAAAGAAAATTGGCAATTTATTAACTAACGGGAAAGTTTCAGCATATAATATACCTAAACAAGTACAAAATCTTATCTCACAAAAGTCATGGGACAAGACTAGAAATAGCGGCATTTTTTGTTTGTCTTAAATTGTTCATTATGGTTATTGCATTTTGCTGCACCCATATTGGCTAGCTAGTCGTAAAAGAATAATCCGGTGCTCAAAAATCAGTTTAATAGTGCAGTTTTTAATAAGCAACATGTCGCGAAAAGAAACATCGGAAGAAATTCGAAAAATAATTGTTTTAAATTACGAGGAACATAAAACTGTAAGAGAAATAGCAAGTTTAGTGAAAAAAGTCATTCGACAGTTTTCAATAAGTTAAGGTCAACGTAGCCATACCAATCCCAACGGAAGCATACGTAATCCCAACTGTAAATAAGACCAACTGATCGTAAAGTATCAGAACAATGGAAATGAACAATGTTCTCAAATTTCAATTAAGAAGAAGTCGTAAAAGTATTTTAATTAAAAGTAGATAACTAATTGTAAAGAACTCTTTGTTCTCATCTAATATAAATAGTACTCCAACAAGGGAGATAAATTTATGTCTTGTTTGAAACTGAAAGTGATCGGTTGTGTTTGTTAGATCTAAGCTGAAATAAAAATTTTTTAAAACTTACTTAATGTAAGAAGAATATTAATTCAATATAATAAAAAGATATAGGGAAGAAAATAGATTTGAAAACAAACCGCGTAGTGGCCGACCAAAACTGTTAGATGTTCGAGATGAAAGAAAGATTCTAAGAGAAATTAGACAAAACCCAAGAATTAGTGCACCGAAACTGGCAGCGAACTTAGAGGAAACAACGGGAAAAATAGTGAATCCGGAAACTACTACCCAAACGCAAAATAGTTGGCCTACTCATCAATTAACACTTTCATTCTATTTCTATAACTAATTTTTCGAGTCCCAAACTGTTTCATTATTTTTTTTTTACCCATGTAATAATATTCGTTTAGTAATTTAATAAGACCCAACATAACTTTATTTTAAAAAGTGCATAGCTCCAGTTTGCCTCCTTTTCAAACAAAGATGAGAGAATATTGGACTATCTCTCTTTTGAATGCAAAATAGTTGTATACTATGACTATTTAAGTGAGTTGTACTTAACCGTTGTTCGGTCAATCACCATTGACCTCGAGATTTGGTGGTCAACGTACGCGCTGATGCAGCAGAAAGTACTTGGTACCTCACTACACCCACCACCACTATCAGCCGGGCAGCATCATATCACACATTCCATACTGCCTCGATATATGAGCAGTCGATTGACATCAAAATGTGTCGAATTAAATGTGCCATTGATTTGTGCTTCATTTCTGTGCCAGCCAAAGCAGATACCTACCCACAGCACAGGCACAATGCACATATCTAAGTATACATAGAGCTATAGGTGGTGTCGTCACCCACCGTATAGCAGATACACAGCGCATACCATGGGTATGCAATAGTAGAGCGGACACAGCGCACACCATGGGTATGCATTAGCATGGCAGATACCTACAACATATGCTATGGTTATGGATAGGATGAAGCGGCTCGTAGTGTCGCTCACTCAACGACTGGACTGTGACATTCGACTCTTCTTGTCGCCAGTCAATCATCGCTGCCCTATAGTTATCTTGGATAAATACAGCAGAGTGCTGAGGGTTGCAAGACAGTTCTAGGAAGAACAAATAAACAACACCACGACGATGGCTTACCCTCAGATGACGCTCCCACGGATCTTCGCTATTGTTGCTGGCGTTGGCACATTCTTGGTTGTGTGTCGTTGGGTATCCAAGGCATGGGCCTGGTACCAGATTCTGGACTCAATTAACCTGTGGGAGTTTTGGTGACGCTGCATTTTTGGACAACGGACTGGTGGTGGCTTGGTGACTGACTTGGTCAGTCTGAGTCTGTTCTCTTGGAGTCTTCAACACAGACGGTCGACTGCTTCGCGATTAATTATCTATCACATACAACTAGATTATAATTGTAAATTAAATAAAGAATTATTTTAAGCAAATAAGCAAAACTTGTGTTCGGCAAAGTGCCCTTTTAAAACGAAACATTAAATCAAGTATCTCTCCCCCTTGTCGTTGGAAGTTTAATTCCCAACAACCGTTATTAAAGCAATGACATGCAATTGATTTGTTATCTATTAATCTCTTGTTAAATGCAAGAGAGTAACAGTTTAGAGTCAACCATGGCGTTGCTTTATCAAGAGATCTGAGGCAATCAATCGTTGATGCCTTCAAAACTGGACTATCAAGCTATAAATTAGCAACAAATTTGAATTTACCTCGTTCATTGGTTCGGAACATTTTATCAAAATTCAAAAACAGTGGAAATATTGAAATTGGTAAAAAAAACTGGACGCCCACCGATTACAACTCCTCGAGATTGTTGGGTTTTAAAAAAAATAATAAAAGAAAATCGAAGCCAAACTGCCGCTGCAATAACTGTGGAATGGAGGGAAAAAATCCAAAAAAGTGTTTCGGTCGACACTTGTAAACGGGCAATGAATAAATTTGGATACAAGTTTTATAAGGTTTGTTAAAGTTTAATTAAAATTAGAGCTGTATAATTAGTGAAAACCATAGGCCAAAGAAAAGCCTCTGTTAACACCGGTCGGTTATTTGGAGTGATGAGTCCAGATTTGAAGTTTGTGTGGGCGATGAACGAAAACGAGTGATAAGAATCGCCAAAGAAGCTTTTCACAAGGACTGCCGCAAGAAAACTGTCAAGTTGCCAGGGTCTTTGATGATATGGGGGTGCATGTCTGGGCGTGGTTTGGGCAATTTACATTTTGTGAATGGAATTGTGAATGCAGTGAAGTACCGAGATATCCTGGAAAATGAACTTATCCCATCAATACCACGACTTCAATCAACTAACGGTGACTTCATTTTTCAACAAGATGGTGCTTATTGCAATACGGCTAGGTCTACGTTATTATCTGCTGAAGCAATTCCTTTATTGGAATGACCTTCTAGCAGCCCTGACCTTTCACCGATTGAAACCGTGTGGCATAAAATGAAGCAACAACTGCGAAAAGTGCCATGTCGGAATCTTCAAGACCTACGAACTCAAATAAGAAACATTTGGGAATCTCTTGGTGCCGAAGAATGTCAAAAACTAGTTGACACCATGCCACAACTCGTAGAAGCCGTTATCAAGGCCAAAGGTGACGTAACACTATGGTAAAATTAAAAAAAAAAAAACTCGTAGGCCAACTATTCTGCGTAAAAAAGTGTATTAATACATATTTTGTTTTTGTTTATTGTTATATAACTGAATTACATTTGTTTTTGTTACTTTTTTACATTTAAAATTAATAAATCTTTATAAACATATAAAATTATGAGTATTTTTTCGATGGAATTCAAGCATCAGCAGATGTTTGATTTGTATCATAGGTAGTCCAACTATTTTGCGTTTGGGTAGTATAAGGAGAACTATACGAAAGGCAGGTTACAACGGTAGAGCAGCAAGAAAGAAATTTTATGTCAGCGAAATAAATAGGAAGAAAAGATTGCATTTCGCTCAAACGCATACAAATTTCGATTTTACCTATTGGCAGAATGTCATATACGCAGACGAAAGTAAATTTAATATTTTCGGCAGTGATGGGCGCATTACAGTATGGAGAAAGCCAAATGAAGAATTTAAAAAGAAGAACCTAGTTCCAACAGTCAAACATGGAGGAGGTGGAGTTATGGTCTGGGGGTGTATGTCGGCTGGTGGTGTTGGCGATTTGGTTTTTATTGAAGAGACAATGACTCAGTGGGTATATCTAAACATAATGAAAAACCATTTGCACCAAAGCGCTGAAAAAATGGGACTTCGTAACACATTTAGTTATTACCAGGATAACGATCCTAAACACAAATCGTTTACTGTTCGGTCCTGGCTTCAATTGTCTACAATTGTCCTAAGGTCATCGAAACACCACCTCAATCCCCAGATCTTAACCCCATTGAACATCTCTGGGATATTCTTGAGCGAAAGGTAAGGAAACATACGATTAATTCTAAGGCCGAGTTGAAGAGAATTTTAATGGAGGAATGGTCCCTTATTACTAGAGATGCCACGAATAGTGAATTGGCCGAATACCGAATATTCGGCAACGCTGTCGGCCGAAGCGCCGAATATTCGGCCGCCGAATATTCGGCGCGAAGTACATGCTTGGCGGGGCGCGTTAGTTGGAAAAGACAAGTCACAACCTGTTTTTCTCGTTGCGTTCGCGCGGCAGGCGACGACAATATTGTTTGTATTTGTTTCAATCGCGTCACGGAGCGCTTTGTTAGTATATAAATAATACGTAAAGTGAAACTTAAGTACTATTTTGCTAAGAAGTTTGTTCCTTAGTTCATTTTCAATTGTTTTTTCGTCAAAAGGCTTATAAAATGACACCGGTTAATAAAAAATCGCCCATATGGGAATATTATGAGATTTGTAGTGAAAATAATAAACTGGCCCAGTGTTTGTTATGTAGCATCAAGATCTCAAGAGGCGGAGAAGGAAAAAAAGCAAGTAAGTAAAACGTTAGATTAATTTAATAGTTTCGAAATAGTTTTAATCACTTAATACGTTTACGTATAGGTAGGTGGTTGTTTGTTAAGTTAACTGGTTATGTCAAACTACGTACCTACTTACTTACCTTGTTGTTGTACTGTACCTATTTGTAAATACCTACTTACAAAAGAAAGGAGATCGATTTGCCCTAGTTGTTTCGGAATAAAGTTTTATAAGAAATTATTTATTTATATACCTATATTTATTTGATTTTCTATATGATAGATAAGGGAAATAAAATAACTTATTTAATTATAATTAATTTCAGTTTTTTTTTATTTACAGCTACAACCTCTTTAAAAAACCATCTTAAAACCAAATTAATGTTCCATCGACAAGTGGCAGCAACATGGGCGGTACTTCTACTTCTACCGATGCCAAGATGCCAGCAGAACCTGGAACGTCCAGATCAAAAGATCGGCAGCTCACCCTGAAGGAAACATCAGAAAGGAAATTGCTCTGGGACATTAATGATCCGAAATCAATAAAATATCATTACTTGATTGGCGAAATGATTGCTTTGGACAACGAACCATTGTCACTTGTGGAACGAGTTGGATTTCAGAGACTTATGGCAAATGCTTTGCCCCATTATAAAGTACCTGGTCGCACTTACATGACCGAGAAAATTGTTCCGGATATATACAACAGAATTTGTGCTAAAATAGAAGCCAGTATTTCACAGGCAGCAGCATTATCAGTGACATCTGATATATGGACATGCCAGCACAATAACGAGAGCTTTCTGAGCTTCACTGCGCACTGGATATCTCCGGAGTTCATTCTGGAACATGGCGTTTTAGCTATGAAATCATTTCCTGGCTCACATTCTGGTATCAATATTGCAAAAGAACTCAATGCTATTACAGAAAGATGGAATATTCCTCAATCCAAGCTCCATTTACTTGTCCATGATAGTGGCTCTAATATGATAAAAGGTGTGCGGGATGCAGGATATGATTCAGGTAGGTGCTTTATTCATTCACTACAACGAGCTATAGATCAGTCGCTACAATCTCAACCAGAAGTACAACAGATGATAGCTGCTGCGAGACGAATTGTTACCCATTTTAATCATTCCGGCTTAGCAGAGCAGAAACTTAAATCTATTCAAGAAGAACTTAACTTGCCAAACCACCAACTAGTACAAGATGTGAGCACACGCTGGAATTCTACGTATTATTTAATGGAGCGATTATTAGAACAAAAGCGAGTTGTTTCCTTGTACATAACAGATCATGAAATTTTAATAAATCTGACACATGCTCAATGGGAACTATTGGAACAATGTATCAAACTCCTCAAACCATTCGAAGAAATAACAAAAATAACTAGCTCAGGTATCTCTTGCATCTCTGAAGTAATTCCACATTCAGTAACTTTATTAAAATATCTGGGAAAGGTAGAGACAGCCGAGAAAGTACCTAATTTAGTCACGATGAGATCCTCACTGCAGGCCGAGCTAGAAAGGCGATTCAGCTTCGATGATAAAAACAAATATCTGGTTGCTACTTTTCTGGATCCTCGCTTTAAAAGTTTTCTAGGATTGGTTCAAACAGAAAGAGCAAAACAAAAAATTCTTCTAGAAGCTCTAAAAAAAAGTTGTGATGAACCAAGTAGTACCGATGACGATTCTTCTCCAGCGCGTAAGAAAAGAAACTTGAATGAAAATGATAAGACTGTTGAAAATGTTGAAATACACGACAGTTTCTGGAACTGCTTTGAAGAAGTCGCTACAGATAATATGCGAAATGCTCATGATGTGGAGGACGTGGAGAAGAATGCTGTGGCAAACGAGTTGGATTTTTATTTGAAAACAGTTCGCCTAGATCGGAAGGCCGATCCTTACAAGTGGTGGTCAGCAAACGAAAAACAATACCCAAACCTTTCGAAATTTGCTAAAGTTTATCTTTCTTCGCCTGGAAGTAGCGTTTATAGTGAGAGGTTATTTTCCGAGGCTGGTAACGTTTACGATGAAAAGCGCAATCGTTTGCTACCAAAAAATGCTGAAAAGCTAGTTTTTATTCATCACAACTTACCACTGATTAATTTTAACTACTAAAATGTTGTAATTTGGAAATAAATACATAATTTTGAGTAATAAATAACGTGTATTTTTTTACATGACTTGCTATTCGGTATTCGGCCGAATAGTACGTACTATTCGGCCGAATACCGAATAGCAAAAAAATGGCCGAATAGGCCGAATACCGAATAGTTGCCGAATATTCGTGGCATCTCTACTTATTACCATCGAAGATGGTAAAATCGGTTCCAAGAAGACTACAAAAGGTTATCGAAGCCAAGGGAAACCCCACGAAGTATTAAATAAAAGCATTAATCATAATAAAAAATCTAAGACAAACAAAAAATGCCGCTATTTCTAGTCTTGTCCCATGACTTTTGTGAGATAAGATTTTGTACTTGTTTAGGTATATTATATGCTGAAACTTTCCCGTTAGTTAATAAATTGCCAATTTTCTTTGTTTGCCTTTCTTAGCTACTAGCTACTTAGCAGTAAATCGATTGCCTATAGTCTTTGCTTTTGTACTAATTTTTAATAAGATTGCTAGATACATAATGTAATTGAGGACCGTTTTCGAAAAACTCAACAAGCGCCAAAAATCGAAAAATGAGATATGGGTATCGAAATTTTTTGTATCTCAAGGCGCATCGACTGAACCAAAAAAAAATTCACAAAACTCAACTAGTTCCATACAAAAAAACTTTGAAATCTAAGAGGTTTCGCAAAACTCAACAAAGTACTAAGAGTTTTCGCAAAATTCAACAAAAATTAATTTGGTTGCTAGGTGTTTTTTACGTAGTTGACTGATTACTTTCCAGTTGCAAAACTAACGGTTTGCCCTCTAAGTTCCGTTTTTATGGGGAAAAAGATAAAAATGCGAGCTTGATTTTGTTGATTTTGTAGAATATTACTCCAGTTTATGAAGCGCGTTTGACTTATCAAGTAGTAAGCTTATATTAGATTTAGTGTTCTGAAGTGTTTTAGGCTATATATTGAAAATGCAGGAAGGTAGTGAATATGTTTCGTCGGTTGTTCCTACCAAAAAGGTAGGAAAAATAGAAAGCCAAAGAAAGAACCGTGTAAAAACTCATCGCAAGTGTATGTTGCTAAGTGCGTTCATTTAAAGAATGACAAAATACAAAAAAGAGTGAATCTTTAATTTTGTCTTTTGATGACCTAAGTCGTAGAGTAAGGACGGCATATATGGACTACGAGTCTAATATGGACCACCAGCTTTTCTCCACACACACAAATGCAATCGAGATGAGAATCGTTTGCATTTATGCGCAAGCTCTCTTAGCTTACATCAGTGTAATCTCAGCAGTCAAAGAGGACGTGTCGACGCGTAGTGCGGAAAAAAGTAAAATCAAGTGTGGTGATTATTTTTTTTTTGGTAAGTGTTTTTATTTTTTTCGGCAGCAAGCCATGTGTTATTAAGCCATTTTTTTTTTAAATATAAAAAGTGAATATGTTCTATTAATGTGCAGTAAGACAATTATTCTAAGCATTATTGGTTCCTTTTAAAATAGTTTTATTTTTAAACATTGTGCTGTGGGAAATATGGACCACCATGGGCGAGGGCAATATGGACTAGTGGTCCATACTACCCGCAGTTATATTTAATACCATTTTATCTGTTTGACTTCAGGCAATGAATTCGACAAAGAAAGAAAAAACGTCGAAACGGAAGACTTGGGATCCGGAGGCTATGAAAAGAGCGATTGAGATGGTGAGGTCTAAATGTTGTGGCTTTTTAAAAGCAGCAAAAGAAAACAATGTGCCAAAAACTACGCTTATAAGACTATGCAAAATTGAAAACACTGATACTGGAGCTTTAGTAAACTCTAAGTTAGGTCGAAGACCAGTTTTCCCACCTTCCTTTGAGAAAATGCTTGTGGAATATGTTTTAACAATGGAGAGCAAATTTTTTGGACTGACTAGAAAGGACATTCAAAACATAGCATGAAAGTCACTATTCCCGCAACACAAAGAAAATGTTTGATATGTTTGTTGAGTGCCAGAAACAAAATGGAAGACCAAAATGTTCGCTTGCGAAATACAAAAAAATCTTCTACTCCAATTGCAATATTGGATTTGGAAATCCGCATACTGACACATGCTCAACTTGCAAAACTTTCGATGTGCAGTTCATGAAATTTAAAAACTACTCAACTCGGCTTCAAGAAGAACTGACCAAAAAGAAACTACATATACTTCGTGCCAAAAAGTTCCATACGATTATGAACAAACCAAAAGAAGGCACAGTCGATATAATTTTCGATTTACAACAGAATCAGCCGCTTCCGAAACTTTCCGTTGGCGAGGTTTTTTATTCGCGTCAGGTTTGGCTATACAATATGGGTATAGTAAACCACAAGTCAAAGCAATCTAAGGAGAACATAACATTTTACACCTGGCTCGAAACAGATGGCCCTCGTGGTGCCAACGAAGTCGCATTCATTGTAATTAATTTTTTGGAAAATTTGGAAAATGATCTGAAGCAATCAGCTGCCGAAAACGGTACCGCAGAAGTGCCATCGAAACTGCGCCTTTTTTCTGATTCGTGGGCTTCACAAAACAAGAACACCATAATGATGACAGCCTTAATGTATTTTTTGGAAAAAAGTATCATTTTTTCAGACATAAAGCATTTTTTTCCCATAAGAGGTCATAGTTATATGCCACCGGATCGGGTATTTGGACGCATAGAAAAATGTTACCGTAAAAAGGAAAATATTGTTTCGCCGAATGAGTACTTCGAAATACTCCAAAAGCACGGAAATTTACGTCAAATAGGTGTGCACTGGAAAGTGTTCGATTTTAAAAAAGTATCAAAGCAACTTTTCAAGACGAAGCTGCCTTTTAAAATAAGTTCCCCTAGAGTTATCACTTACAATAAAGAGGACAACAAAAAAGTAGTTATTGGCGTGAGTAACACTTATATTGGCCTACCGATCATTGTCGAGCCACCACTTAAAAGAAACATTTCTTCTGTGTATGATGAATGCTGCCATCTCGATATTGTCCCAAAGGCGAATAAAGTGTCGGAAAAAAAAAGATAGACGTGAAGAAACTTATGCAGTTTTTCGTCATACCGGATGATGCCCAAGAATTTTATCGCGATATTCTTTCTGGAGTCGCTGGTGACTCCATTGAAGACCAGGAAAAGTTTTACGATGAGCAAGAAAACTGCGTCTAAAAATAAAACATTTCTATTATTTCAGTTTTTTTGTTTTGTAAAAAAGAAATCAATAAAAGCTTTTTCAAAACGCAAAAAGTGTGTACTTGTTTTATTTTGAAAAAAATGTTGATTTTTATCACTCAATATTTGGTAAGTTTGATACTTCATTATTGTGATTCTTCCGGTTTACTGTGACAAAGTTACCTTTAAGGGGAAATGCGTTTTTGCATTTTCAATAATTTCTTTATTTTTTGATTCACACACAAAAAACCTTCTCCTGAAAAATTTGCAAAATGGACTTGTTGAGTTTTGCGAAAACGGTCCTCAATTGCTCTTACTGTACATCCATAGCTACATACACTGAAAAAATTATTATTCTTAAAAACTGTGAATCTCGTTCTTAAAACGAAATTCTTTAATTTTTCAAATCAACAAAAGTGTTTTAACCCAAATTATAGCACTGAAATTATAAAGTTTTAAACACATAAATGACACAACTCAAAATAAGGCACTTTTGATTTTATCTTGGCACAGCAGTTGGCTAAGAAGATCAGGCAACAACTTAAAATGTGTCACTTTTGTCAAATGTAGTTTGACCTCATTTCAAACGACATAGTGTCCGACATAGTGTCATCTGGCCGAAAAAATATTGAATATAGTTAAATGAACTTTTAATAATTATGTATTATGTTTTTTTGATAATAACTCAAAATTTGCGTTTTTTGAGTTGTGTCACTTTTGAACTACAGGTGCGAGTACCTACATTATATAAATTTTGTTTACAGATGCTGTAGATTTTTAATTATGATCATTCATTAACTTGTTCAATTTTGTAATGTTTATTTCAGCTTCAGAACCTGATGCTGCTGAATATGTTAACACAATAAAGAATGAGAATTTGTCAATACCCGAGTTTGACAGCTGCTTGCAAGCCTGTAGTCAATTTCGGCTACAGGGAATACAAAACTCAACTTCCTTAACGGAGGTTTTTAAGAATTGGCCAGAATACAAAAAACCAATTGGCTACCGACTCGTAAGTTGTGTATTTTACATTATTAGAAAAAATGATTTTTGAAATGAATACCAATATTTTTTTTCAGATAAACAAGGATTTTGAGGTGATGTTCGGCAAACGACCAGGGGTGGTCACGAGATGGCCCGAACAGGTCCTTAAACTGACACTTTTTCCTTCAAGAAAAAAATATCAAGGAGAAAGCTGTACGGTCGCTGCTTCAAAGCATCTCAGAAGAAGATGTGGCAAATGGTAAATGTAACTTTAGTTAACATCTTTAAAAAAAAAAACATTTTCATCGATATTTAAGGAAGATTTAAAACAAAAAATAATTCGTAAAAATCTCCTTCTATTTCGATTTTTTAAATCTTACTTCTTTTTTTCTACCTTTTCAGATGATGCATCCATAAAAATAATAAGGTGCCTCCACGCCTACCTCTTACCAACGCAAAAAAGTGTCAAAAGAAACCTTGATGGGAAAGCGAATGTTCTCAAGTTTACGGTGAAGAGCTCTCAGGAGGCATTTTTATATCAAGCCAAAACCACACAGGAACTGGACGACCACATCAACTTCCTATTAAGTAAACATCAGAGCATCCAGCCGTTTATAATCGGAATAGGTGAAGAACATTTTTAATTTAACAATATTTTAGTATATATAGATGGTATTAAATACCAGTTTAAAAGTTTTTTAAATGCGGTAGATATATGTATACTTTAAGGCATTTCATCTCTTTAATTTGGAATATCCAGCTGCATGCTCGCAGTTTTGGACATTTGTAGAATATCACTTCTTTGATATTAATATATTTAAAAAAATAAAACTTCAAAAATGTTCATATTATCCGAGGAATTAAAAAATATTTAAAAGAATTTAATTTTAATTTATTTTTATGTAAATATGTATGTACATTGTACATAGTTTATTTAGTAGAAACTCGTTGTTTATTTTAAGTTTAATAATAAAACATTTTTATAACGTTTAAACTAAAGCATTTCTTTTATTTAACTACTAAGAATTTCAGATTTTGTTGCTGTTTTTCAAATTGGGTTGTTTATTTTTTGTTGGTTTCCTGTTTGGAATCAATTTTATTTTTCAGGAACGATCTGAAGGATTGAAATGGTAATCAAATGGTAAGTGGCAACGGAAGCTGGGATGTTGACGTCTTCAACGTTTTAGAAGGGGCAGCATTTATTTCTCCAAATAAAAAAAAACAGATAAAAACTCTTCAACCAAAAGAAAACGTCGTTGTATCGGCAACGGCTTATATGTTTTTTTTAGTAAGACACAGAGATAAATAAAAAGCTTACTATTGTACGAAAATCCGTACAATTGCATTTTAGAATGTACACAAGTACATCTTTTCAATATTTCGTTAAATTTATACTACTCATTTACATTTATCTAGATATTCACATATCACATTTTAATATTTGTATGAGCAAGCAAAAATACTGAACGCAGTAAATTTTTTCTATTTCGAATGCATTCATTTCTTTCGTCAGATTTTTTTTTTTGACATTTGTGATGCTTCTTTTTTCCTCTCCTTCTATTCTCTTGTTTCACTAAAGTAACCGGAAAACGGTTTAACGGATTTGCATCGCAATGTTGAATTGAAATTATTTTTGGATGCTCATTTCAACAAAGCACTGTCGTACAATAATTTTCTTTGTTTTTTTCCGATAAACAGAATGGAAAAGTAAGTACATGTACGTGAAATAATGATTACGTAACTTAATAAAAAATCTTTATTCGATGCAGGTGGCTTTTGAGGAAGGAGATCATCGGCGATGTTGGTACGTTGGACATGGACAGCATTACAATTGACCAGCCAACGACGAGCGGCACGACCGACCGACAGCCAGTTGAAAAACCACAGCATTTTCAGAAGGAACAACCAGCAATCGCAGTGAAAAATTTCAATCAGTGTGGAAAGAAAGATAAGAATGGGAGCAAAACCAAAAAGTGCATTTTGTGTACTTCGAAAATATCCGGTGGAAATTTTCACATTGAAAGACACAATAATTCGCTGAGCCACATAAATGCTGTAAAAACAGCAAAACAGTCCGTCAGAATCGATAAAATTGTTTCGAAAACAAATAAAGTGCCCGAAAATGCAAAAAACTTGGAAGTGTCATTGTGTCTCTTCACCTTAATTTACTATTAAAAAAAATACCTGTCTCGGAAGTTATTAAAAAATTTATCATTTACAGACAAAAATGGAAACAAATAATAAGGGAACTAACTGCCTCGGAAAATTCCCAAATAATTTCGGAATTGACAAACAAACAATACACTGCTCGTCATCAGGTTAGCACATCCCCCATAAGCTTAATAGAACTGATCTGGTCGTTGTTGTTTTCAACATGCAGCTCACATTGTCTATCCTATTTTTCTTATCTTTGTATACTCTCTCACTGGCAAAGAGAACACGCAATGGAACGATCACGTTATACGGTTTTTACTGTTTATGTTATTTTTTATGGAAAAGTGACCTTTATTTTTGTGTCATCAGGTTAGCACATGCAAATTGTTTTTAGTTTATCTTCAAGAGTTAAACGCGTAGGCTAACCGCACTTTTGTTGCTGCTTAAGTGGTGTATTAAAATTAATATTGGTAGGGGAAAATCGTTATCTGTGCAAGAGAAAGCTAAAATTGAAGCCTACAAGGATTCAAGGCTGTCAATAAGTGAAATATCGAAAAAAATCGGTAGAAGTCAAAAAGTAATATCCGCATTCTTGAGTAATAAGTCAGGATATGCAAAAAATAATAAAGGCGGTAATAATAGAGTGATTTCTAAGACTGATAAAAGAGCAATTTTGAGAGAAGCATCCAACTCTCACAACTCGGCAGCAAAGATCAGAGCAAATGTAGGTGTTCAAGCGAGTTTATCAACAATCCAAAGAGTGATAAGGAATGCTCCTCACTTAAAACGACTGAAGAAGAAACCCCCACTTAACGTGTCTCGAAAGGCAATGCGATTGGATTTTGCACGAGTGCACATGTCATGGAGTTCTGATTGGCGCTACGTTGTCTTTTCTGATGAAAAGAAATTCAATTTGGAAGGTACAATTTCTACTTTCACGATCTTCGCATGTTATAAAAAAAAAAAACAGAAAATAAAATCTAAAAGGTACACTTCTGTTTACCAAAAGAAACAATATTCTTTTATTTTAGCACTAGAAACAAAAATATAACACGAATAAACAGGAAAAACCCAACTGAGAATCGTGCTTCTCAGAAAACTAAAAGCTTTAAAAAATTAAAAAAGTGATATGTGCTCACTTGATGACTCAAATTGAATTGTTATTTTTTGTGTTATTTTCTAAAAAAAAATTAAAACAATATTAAAAAACGGAAAAACAAAAATGTTTGTTTTATTTAACTAAAAATTGAATCGGCCATAAATACAAAATAATATAAAAATCTTAGCTCGTTTAGTTTGGTTGGAATCAGTTACGCGAGAGTGTGTGCTAACCTGATGACGCGCAGTGTACTTCTCTTTAATTATCGATTAAAAAACACGGACAACACCATAAAACAAAATCTTGTCGTCGTCACAAGATATTTTGACAGAAAGTGCCACGACATGTTTTTGACCCTCGTCGAAGTGGAGGGTGGAACAGCTTGCCAAATTTAAAAAAAATATTGAAGACATTTTAAGGAGAAAAAATCTCTTTCAAAAACTTTAACGACAGCAAGAATTGTATTCCTTTTGGAAATCCAGGACACGACAAGATTTTTAAAGTGCGACCACTTTTGGACGGCGCGCGGCTTCGAGCAGCAACTATTACTCGTTCTAAAAGAAGAATTTTTGGATTCAGTTATGATTTAATAATAATAATAATAATAATAATAATATTTTTGTAGGTGATCAAAGTAACACTCGTCATTTTGTTTTTATGAGAGGAAATGTGGTTACTCCTCTTACGGAAACTGTACCGAAAAATGTAAATCATAAAGTGTTATTTCTTTGACAATTGGTTCAATAATCATAAACTCCAGATTCGTCTAACGAAAATCTGTCTATTGCTCAGTGGCCAACTTAAATAGTGACGATTCATATCGCATTACTTGACCCTTTTCAAGTGTAATGGCACATCAGGTAATATGTGAAGCACTGGAGGTCGAGTCTTCTTGCTATGTTTGTCAGTAACAAGTACATTGCTATTGAAGTCAACGAACTTCAAGTTCAAGTTGCTCTGAAAGAATCCACCGGTTGTGAAAAACTTCATGAAGGTAAAAGTTTTACGACTTTTGAATATTCTTATGGAAAACTAAATTTTTAATTTTGATTTTAGATATAGTTATCGAAGAGGATCTAAATATGTTTGCAGAAGCGATGATAATGATTAAAATATTATCATCTTTGATGCCCAGATTAGTGCAGGTTCATAATTCTGAAATTGTTTTATTTTGTCTTCTAAATTTTTTCGATAAAATTTAGAAATTATCAACGAAACGATTTTGATGAATCATTAGATAAGATGACTGAAAATGTCGATTTAAATGAAGGGATGCAAACTCGATGGTACAGCAAAACACACTATTTTAGAAGTATTGGAGTTTTAGGGATGGGGTTCTTCAAAAAGATGTTTGTGTTCCCTCATTGAAGAAACCCGCATAGAAAAAGAGGAAAAGATCATTGGATTCGGGTATTAATAAAATTGTGAGCCGTTTTACAAGCTACCCAATGGAAATTCTGAAAATAATGTTCGTGTGGGAATGTTTAATATGATCAGTTTAGTAGAGCCTTTCATAAGGGCTTGTGTTGCATAGCTTAAACGCACATCATACACAATGGGGTAGCAGAACCATTTATAATGGTTGTTGATGAAAAGAATGACAAACGCACATCATACTCAATGGGGAAGTAGATTCTTTTACTAGGAGTTGTTTTTGTATAGTACAAACGCACATCATACACAACTGGGTATCAGAACCATTTCTATGGGTTGGTGATGATAAAGAATGACAAACGCACATCATACTCAATGGGGCAGTAGATTCTTTTACTAGGAGTTGTTTTTGTATAGTACAAACGCACATCATACACTATGGGGTAGCAGAACCATTTATAATGGTTGTTGATGAAAAGAATGACAAACGCACATCATACTCAATGGGGAAGTAGATTCTTTTACTAGGAGTTGTTTTTGTATAGTACAAACGCACATCATACACTATGGGGTAGCAGAACCATTTATAATGGTTGTTGATGAAAAGAATGACAAACGCACATCATACTCAATGGGGAAGTAGATTCTTTTACTAGGAGTTGTTTTTGTATAGTACAAACGCACATCATACACTATGGGGTAGCAGAACCATTTATAATGGTTGTTGATGAAAAGAATGACAAACGCACATCATACTCAATGGGGAAGTAGATTCTTTTACTAGGAGTTGTTTTTGTATAGTACAAACGCACATCATACACTATGGGGTAGCAGAACCATTTATAATGGTTGTTGATGAAAAGAATGACAAACGCACATCATACTCAATGGGGAAGTAGATTCTTTTACTAGGAGTTGTTATTGTATAGTACAAACGCACATCATACACAACGGGGTAGCAGAACCATTTCTATGGGTTAGTGATGATAAAGAATGACAAACGCACATCATACTTAATGGGGCAGTAGATTCTTTTACTAGGAGTTGTTTTTGTATAGTACAAACGCACATCATACACTATGGGGTAGCAGAACCATTTATAATGGTTGTTGACGAAAAGAATGACAAACGCACATCATACTCAATGGGGAAGTAGATTCTTTTACTAGGAGTTGTTTTTGTATAGTACAAACGCACATCATACACAACGGGGTAGCAGAACCATTTCTATGGGTTAGTGATGATAAAGAATGACAAACGCACATCATACTCAATGGGGCAGTAGATTCTTTTACTAGGAGTTGTTTTTGTATAGTACAAACGCACATCATACACTATGGGGTAGCAGAACCATTTATAATGGTTGTTGATGAAAAGAATGACAAACGCACATCATACTCAATGGGGAAGTAGATTCTTTTACTAGGAGTTGTTTTTGTATAGTACAAACGCACATCATACACAACGGGGTAGCAGAACCATTTCTATGGGTTAGTGATGATAAAGAATGACAAACGCACATCATACTTAATGGGGCAGTAGATTCTTTTACTAGGAGTTGTTTTTGTATAGTACAAACGCACATCATACACTATGGGGTAGCAGAACCATTTATAATGGTTGTTGACGAAAAGAATGACAAACGCACATCATACTCAATGGGGAAGTAGATTCTTTTACTAGGAGTTGTTTTTGTATAGTACAAACGCACATCATACACAACGGGGTAGCAGAACCATTTCTATGGGTTAGTGATGATAAAGAATGACAAACGCACATCATACTCAATGGGGCAGTAGATTCTTTTACTAGGAGTTGTTTTTGTATAGTACAAACGCACATCATACACTATGGGGTAGCAGAACCATTTATAATGGTTGTTGATGAAAAGAATGACAAACGCACATCATACTCAATGGGGAAGTAGATTCTTTTACTAGGAGTTGTTTTTGTATAGTACAAACGCACATCATACACAACGGGGTAGCAGAACCATTTCTATGGGTTGGTGATGTGATGATAAAGAATGACAAACGCACATCATACCCAATGGGGCAGTAGATTCTTTTACTAGGAGTTGTTTTTGTATAGTACAAACGCACATCATACACTATGGGGTAGCAGAACCATTTATAATGGTTGTTGATGAAAAGAATGACAAACGCACATCATACTCAATGGGGAAGTAGATTCTTTTACTAGGAGTTGTTTTTGTATAGTACAAACGCACATCATACACTATGGGGTAGCAGAACCATTTATAATGGTTGTTGATGAAAAGAATGACAAACGCACATCATACTCAATGGGGCAGTAGATTCTTTTACTAGGAGTTGTTTTTGTATAGTACAAACGCACATCATACACAACGGGGTAGCAGAACCATTTCTATGGGTTAGTGATGATAAAGAATGACAAACGCACATCATACTTAATGGGGCAGTAGATTCTTTTACTAGGAGTTGTTTTTGTATAGTACAAACGCACATCATACACTATGGGGTAGCAGAACCATTTATAATGGTTGTTGACGAAAAGAATGACAAACGCACATCATACTCAATGGGGAAGTAGATTCTTTTACTAGGAGTTGTTTTTGTATAGTACAAACGCACATCATACACAACGGGGTAGCAGAACCATTTCTATGGGTTAGTGATGATAAAGAATGACAAACGCACATCATACTCAATGGGGAAGTAGATTCTTTTACTAGGAGTTGTTTTTGTATAGTACAAACGCACATCATACACAACGGGGTAGCAGAACCATTTCTATGGGTTAGTGATGATAAAGAATGACAAACGCACATCATACTTAATGGGGCAGTAGATTCTTTTACTAGGAGTTGTTTTTGTATAGTACAAACGCACATCATACACTATGGGGTAGCAGAACCATTTATAATGGTTGTTGACGAAAAGAATGACAAACGCACATCATACTCAATGGGGAAGTAGATTCTTTTACTAGGAGTTGTTTTTGTATAGTACAAACGCACATCATACACAACGGGGTAGCAGAACCATTTCTATGGGTTAGTGATGATAAAGAATGACAAACGCACATCATACTCAATGGGGCAGTAGATTCTTTTACTAGGAGTTGTTTTTGTATAGTACAAACGCACATCATACACTATGGGGTAGCAGAACCATTTATAATGGTTGTTGATGAAAAGAATGACAAACGCACATCATACTCAATGGGGAAGTAGATTCTTTTACTAGGAGTTGTTTTTGTATAGTACAAACGCACATCATACACAACGGGGTAGCAGAACCATTTCTATGGGTTGGTGATGATAAAGAATGACAAACGCACATCATACCCAATGGGGCAGTAGATTCTTTTACTAGGAGTTGTTTTTGTATAGTACAAACGCACATCATACACTATGGGGTAGCAGAACCATTTATAATGGTTGTTGATGAAAAGAATGACAAACGCACATCATACTCAATGGGGAAGTAGATTCTTTTACTAGGAGTTGTTTTTGTATAGTACAAACGCACATCATACACTGTTGTGTGTAACACCCAAAACCAAAACAAAATAATAAACAAAGATAAACAATAACAATGAAATATGAAATGTAAACATTTATGAACTCGCCGCATATCGACCTACATGTGTTTATGTTGAGAATGGTCAGCCGTCACCAAGCGATACCATCGTGCATTGAACTGATCATGTTACACATAGTCATAGTCGGTCGCTATGCGCCGAATGCAATTAAATATTGATTTTTGTTTATGACTGCAATTATATATGCATCACATTGACTGAGCATTCGGAATGCCTTTGAGGAAATATAACCGAAAGTATATTTTGTCAAGTGGACATTTGAGTATTACGTCATGTGGGGTAATATATTGTAGGTCATAAGTAGAATAAATAAAATATAGAACTAGGTTAAGAATATCTATGTACATATGAAAATTAATTTTGTATAGAACTAGTTGTAAGTATAAATAGAAGAAAATTTCGAAAATAAAATTAGTCTAGATTCAAACTTAGAACAAGACTCATCTACTTATTATCGGCTGGAGAGCTTAGATTCATACTCAATCCAAATCGTGCATTTTGATGCTCGGATTAATAAGCGGCTTTGCATAAAGCTAAGAAATATATTTCTGTTCTTTTGAACCAGGGCTTCCTCGTCAAACATTACATGGCGATCCTGCCCAACCGAAACTGACGAAACCAAACCAAACGAAACTAATGACATCGATACCGTCCAAGCCCAATCTGATGAGCAAATTTGACGACAGCGATCCTTCTCAACAATCCTACCGAATTGATGTCTAAATGTCTACACTAGAAGAAATCAACTGCATCTTCAAAAAGTGGGAAAAATTTTTGGAATACGCTCCTGAGGAAGTGCCAGCAGACACACCGAAATACGTGCCAACTCCTAAAACCGCTGGACCGAAACCACTTTCCATAGAGGAATACAGAAGTCGGCAAGAAAAAAAGAAGAAAGAAGAAAAGAAACTAGAAGAAAATAAACAAAAGAAAAAACGAGGAGGCCGCAAAAGACAGTTCCAGAGGAAGTGTGCAGACCTTCAGAGAATAATCAACCTAAGCAGTGGAGACCAGAAGCGAAGACTCATTGGTGAGCTGAAGGATCTAAAGAAAAATGGGTGGCAAGACTTCCAAGGAGGAGATTATAAACAATGTAGCAGCAGCATCTGCAGCATCAACATCATCGACAACAACAACAACACCTCTAGGCGATAAAGTAGTATATCTTAATTTCTTTCTTTTGTTAATTATAATTTTATGCAAATTAAATGCATATTACAAAAATTATCTTAGAAAACATACTCTGAAAACACTTAATGTTTAAATAAATATATATATAAAATTTATGGAGTTCAATATTCTAGAAAATATTTTAAAAAACTTAAAAAAAGCACCTAACAGAACTTACACCACAGAACACATACAAAGAATTAACTTACAAATAGACAATGTATGGTTAGAAATAACCAAAAACGCAGACTTAACCGACATACAAGACTTAAAAATCAAATTTGACAAGTTAGTAGAACAAATTCAAACATTTTTTAAACATAAAGAAGAAATTGAAATCAACGACAAAAAAATTGAAATCAACGACAAAATGGCAAATTTTGATATAGTAACTGCTATTAAAGTTATCCCTGAATTTCAAGGTGACTTTAAAGATCTTAATAATTTTTTGGGTTTAATTGAGTTTTACTCCAATACTCTTAATAACGATGTACAAAAGGAACTTTTAGTAAAATTCATTTTGGCCACCAAACTCTCAGAAAAAGTTAAAAACAAAATTCAAACTGAGAAAATACCAACAAACTTAAATGATTTCAAAAATATTTTAAAATCTGTATACAAATCCAACAAAACTGCGTCTAGATTGCATAATGACATTGCAAAATGTTATCAAGGCAATCAAACAATTCTGACGTTTGCTGCACGCATAGAAACATTACTAGCTTCATTGAATGAGCTACAAATCTCTGAGCAAGGGGCTGAACACAGAGAACTTATAGTAAAATTGAATGATCAGATTGGAATGACAGCCTTTAAAAATGGTTTATCAGAACCATATAAGTCATTAGTAATGGCTGCAAGACCAACCAAGCTTGCAGAAGCAGTCCAAATTGCTTTAGAAGTTAGTCCTCAACATTCTAACAACATAATGTTTTTCAATAGGGAACAAAGAGGTAGAAATAATTTCAGAGGTAATTATAATAGAAGAATTAATGATTTCAATCGTGATAGGCATCAAAATCATGGAAATAACAATAGATATGAGAATCAGAATAGAAGTTATAATAACAACAGAGGAGGACATAATAACCAAAATAATAACAGGCAAAATTTTCAGGGAAACGGGTACGTCCCCGGCCGACAAAACCCGGGGCACACATCCAGAAGAAGATAATTTCTATAAGAAATTCAGACAAAAATACAAATTTTATAAAATTAAAAATAAAAGGCAGAAATCAACCAATAAGCCTATTAATAGATACAGGAGCCGATATCTCAATAATTAAGAATAGCATAGTCAATAGTAATCATAACATAGAATATGGTGAAAATTGTCAGATAAATGGGATAGCTAAAGAGTACATAACAACTACAGGAATCACTAAACTAAATCTATGTTTTGAAGATAAAAATGTTGAACAAAAATTTAGTGTAATAGATAATAAGATAAATTTAACCACTGATGGAATATTAGGTAGAGACTTTTTAATAGATCATAATTGTAAAATTGACTATGAGACATGTGCATTAACAATTTTTCTAGATGGGGAAGAGATAATATTGCCAATGAACATGAATACAAAAGATATTTATGGTAATATAAAACTACCGCCAAGAACAGAGATAATTCAAATGATAGATATAGATTTAAAAGAAGATAGTTTAATATATGGAAAAGAAATTAAGAAAGGAATATTTTTAGCAAACACAATTATTCCAAAAGAAGGAAATAAGCATATAAAAATACTTAATACGACAGAGAATGAGGTCATTTTAAAACAAATTTCGTTAGGACTAGAACCAATCTCTAGCTACCAAGTACTAAATTTTAGAAACAGTTTAGAAGATGAAGATAGATTTGAACGAATACAAAATGAAATAAAAGTAGATAACTTAGATAATAATGCAAAAGAAGACGTTTTTAGAATATGTAAGCAATTTCAAAATATATTCCATTTAGAAGGAGAAAAATTAAGTAAAAACAACTTTTATGAGCAAAAAATAGCAACTAATGACAAAACACCAGTTTACATAAAGAACTACAGGCTACCGCATGCAAATCTACAAGAAATAGAAGAGCAGGTTGAAAAATTATTAGATGAAGATATCATTGAACCATCAACAAGTCCATACAATTCACCATTATTAATTGTACCCAAGAAAAGCACAGGAGAATTAAAAAAGTGGAGATTAGTTGTAGATTTTAGATCTCTCAATAAAAAAATAGTTGATGACAAATTTCCATTAACTAGACTAGAAGATGTGCTTGATAAATTAGGAAAGGCTAAATATTTTTCAACTCTAGACATGACAAGTTCATTTCATCAGATACCACTTCATCCCAGATCAAGACCACTAACAGCTTTTTCAACTGATTCGGGACATTTTCAATTCAAAAGATTACCTTTTGGATTAAAAATATCAACAAATAGCTTTCAAAGGATGTTATCAATTGCATTAAGTGGTTTGCAAGCATCCGCATTCTTGTATGTAGATGATATAATTGTGTTTGGTTCAAACCTTAAGGAACATAATAACAACCTAACAGAAGTTTTTAAGAGGTTACGTAAATATAATTTGAAATTAAACCCAAGCAAATGTAATTTCCTTCGACCAGAAGTAGTTTATCTTGGACATCTTATAACTTCACAAGGAGTAACCACAGACCCGAGTAAATATAATGTCATAAAAGAATACCCAAAACCAGATAATGCAGATGAAGTTCGAAGATTTGTAGCTTTCTGTAACTATTACAGACGTTTTATTCAAAATTTCGCTGAAATTGCAAAACCTTTGAATCAATTATTAAAGAAAGACCAAATCTTCAGCTGGACACAAAGTTGTCAAAATGCTTTTGAGAACCTTAAAAGAAAATTAATGACACCTCCAATACTAAGCTATCCAGATTTCTCAAAACCGTTCATATTAACAACAGATGCATCAAACTATGCATTAGGAGCTATTTTGTCTCAAGGAGAAGTAGGTAAGGACAAACCCATTGCATATGCAAGTAAATCATTAAACAAACATGAGCTTAATAAAGCAGTGATAGAAAAAGAACTACTTGGTATACATTGGGGAATAAACCATTTCAGACCATATTTATACGGTAGGCGATTTGTTGTTTATACAGATCACAGGCCATTAGTTAGTCTTTTTACTCATAAGAATCCTTCATCCAAATTAACTAGAATTAGAGTAGATTTAATGGATTACGATTTTGATATAATTTTTAAGCAAGGAAAGATGAATACAAATGCTGATGCATTATCTAGAATAAAGTTAAGTTCAGAAGAATTAAAAGAAATGATACCAGTAAACAATATAAATGTCCTAACAAGAGCAATGAAGTTGAAAGATAAGGAAGATATTAGTGAAAGAGAAGAAAATCCGGAAATTATGCCTCCTGTGGAGACTGTACACCTCCACATATGGGAATGCATATCTATCTCAGACACTAGAAACGTTAAAAAGATTCAATTTGAAAATATAAAGAATTTAATGGGGCCACCAAAAGAAACAATATATGCAGTCAAAGATACAATACATGTTGGATACAATGATAATTCTCTATCAGAGTTAAAATTGATCTTGAAGAAATTGTTATCCTATACAAAGCATGTGAAAATAGAAAAGCTAGCGTTAGCAATGAACAATGAAATATTTAAAACAATATCAGTGCACAAATTTAAAAAGATATTTAATGAACTGCAAAAGAATAAGAATGAAAATTGTCTAGACATTATATTATATAATTCACCAAGAAGAATAGAGCATGCGAATGAGATGAATAATTTAATAAAAGAATATCACGATGACAGGTTAGGAGGACATATTGGTATTAGAAGATGTATAGCGAAACTAAAGCAAAAGTACGTATGGAAAAATATGAATAAGATGGTCAAAAAGTATATTAATAGTTGTAAGATTTGTAACGAAGTTAAAATTAATAAATACACTAAAGAACAATTCATAAGGACAGAAACACCTAGCACATCATTTGATGTAATTACAATAGACACAGTAGGACCACTCAGACCATCAAATGGATACAGGTATATTCTAACCATTCAATGTGAACTCACAAAGTTCATAGAAGCTTTTCCACTAGTCACTAAAGACGCTATTTCAGTAGCAAAAACTATTGTAGAAAAATTCATTTTGAAATATGGTTGTTTTAGAAAATTAAAAACAGATAAGGGCACAGAATTCACTAATGAACTACTAGTAAATATCTGTAAAATACTAAAAATAGAAAAAACTACATCAACACCATTTCATCATGAAACCTTAGGAACAGTAGAAAGAAATCATAGAGTTTTAAATGATTATTTAATGACCACGGACGGAAAAGACGACTGGGAAGAATTACTACCTTACTACACTTACACATACAATACTACACCACACAGTACAACCAATTATTCACCTTTTGAATTAGTATACGGAAAACTATGTGCTTTACCTTGTGAAATCATAAAAAGTAGAGAAAAAATATACAATATTGATAATTATGTTAATGAATTCAAATTAAAATTAAAATATGCTCATGAAAAAGCTAAAGAGAACTTAGAGCAAAGTAAAAATAAAACATGTACAAATCAATCTAATGTAAATAATTCAAATTTTAAAATTGGAGATTATGTATATTTAAAAGTTGGAAATAGAAAAAAGTTAGATAAACCATTCAAAGGTCCTTATAAAATAATTGAACAAAAAGGTCCAAATAGCATTATAAAAACTGAAAAAGAAAATAAAGAAGTACATAACAATAATTTAATAAGAGCCAGAAATAAATAAAAACAAAAAGAAACTATAGATGTATATATGTAATTATAAATTCTTTTCTTTACTAAAAAAAAAAATCATTTAACCTTTAAAAAAAAAAAAAGGAGAAAAAACATACTATCAAAATAATTTTTTTTTCATTTAAAAATACAAAAAAAAAATCATTTTTTTAAAAGGGTGAGGGTGTTGTGTGTAACACCCAAAACCAAAACAAAATAATAAACAAAGATAAACAATAACAATGAAATATGAAATGTAAACATTTATGAACTCGCCGCATATCGACCTACATGTGTTTATGTTGAGAATGGTCAGCCGTCACCAAGCGATACCATCGTGCATTGAACTGATCATGTTACACATAGTCATAGTCGGTCGCTATGCGCCGAATGCAATTAAATATTGATTTTTGTTTATGACTGCAATTATATATGCATCACATTGACTGAGCATTCGGAATGCCTTTGAGGAAATATAACCGAAAGTATATTTTGTCAAGTGGACATTTGAGTATTACGTCATGTGGGGTAATATATTGTAGGTCATAAGTAGAATAAATAAAATATAGAACTAGGTTAAGAATATCTATGTACATATGAAAATTAATTTTGTATAGAACTAGTTGTAAGTATAAATAGAAGAAAATTTCGAAAATAAAATTAGTCTAGATTCAAACTTAGAACAAGACTCATCTACTTATTATCGGCTGGAGAGCTTAGATTCATACTCAATCCAAATCGTGCATTTTGATGCTCGGATTAATAAGCGGCTTTGCATAAAGCTAAGAAATATATTTCTGTTCTTTTGAACCAGGGCTTCCTCGTCAAACATTACAACACTATGGGGTAGCAGAACCATTTATAATGGTTGTTGATGAAAAGAATGACAAACGCACATCATACTCAATGGGGAAGTAGATTCTTTTACTAGGAGTTGTTATTGTATAGTACAAACGCACATCATACACAACGGGGTAGCAGAACCATTTATAATGGTTGTTGATGAAAAGAATGACAAACGCACATCATACTCAATGGGGAAGTAGATTCTTTTACTAGGAGTTGTTTTTGTATAGTACAAACGCACATCATACACTATGGGGTAGCAGAACCATTTATAATGGTTGTTGATGAAAAGAATGACAAACGCACATCATACTCAATGGGGAAGTAGATTCTTTTACTAGGAGTTGTTTTTGTATAGTACAAACGCACATCATACACAACTGGGTATCAGAACCATTTCTATGGGTTGGTGATGATAAAGAATGACAAACGCACATCATACTCAATGGGGCAGTAGATTCTTTTACTAGGAGTTGTTTTTGTATAGTACAAACGCACATCATACACTATGGGGTAGCAGAACCATTTATAATGGTTGTTGATGAAAAGAATGACAAACGCACATCATACTCAATGGGGAAGTAGATTCTTTTACTAGGAGTTGTTTTTGTATAGTACAAACGCACATCATACACTATGGGGTAGCAGAACCATTTATAATGGTTGTTGATGAAAAGAATGACAAACGCACATCATACTCAATGGGGAAGTAGATTCTTTTACTAGGAGTTGTTATTGTATAGTACAAACGCACATCATACACAACGGGGTAGCAGAACCATTTCTATGGGTTGGTGATGATAAAGAATGACAAACGCACATCATACTCAATGGGGAAGTAGATTCTTTTACTAGGAGTTGTTTTTGTATAGTACAAACGCACATCATACACAACGGGGTAGCAGAACCATTTCTATGGGTTGGTGATGATAAAGAATGACAAACGCACATCATACTCAATGGGGCAGTAGATTCTTTTACTAGGAGTTGTTTTTGTATAGTACAAACGCACATCATACACTATGGGGTAGCAGAACCATTTATAATGGTTGTTGATGAAAAGAATGACAAACGCACATCATACTCAATGGGGAAGTAGATTCTTTTACTAGGAGTTGTTATTGTATAGTACAAACGCACATCATACACAACGGGGTAGCAGAACCATTTCTATGGGTTGGTGATGATAAGAATGACAAACGCACATCATACTCAATGGGGCAGTAGATTCTTTTACTAGGAGTTGTTTTTGTATAGTACAAACGCACATCATACACAACGGGGTAGCAGAACCATTTCTATGGGTTGGTGATGATAAAGAATGACAAACGCACATCATACTCAATGGGGCAGTAGATTCTTTTACTAGGAGTTGTTTTTGTATAGTACAAACGCACATCATACACTATGGGGTAGCAGAACCATTTATAATGGTTGTTGATGAAAAGAATGACAAACGCACAACATACTCAATGGGGAAGTAGATTCTTTTACTAGGAGTTGTTATTGTATAGTACAAACGCACATCATACACAACGGGGTAGCAGAACCATTTCTATGGGTTGGTGATGATAAGAATGACAAACGCACATCATACTCAATGGGGCAGTAGATTCTTTTACTAGGAGTTGTTTTTGTATAGTACAAACGCACATCATACACAACGGGGTAGCAGAACCATTTCTATGGGTTGGTGATGATAAAGAATGACAAACGCACATCATACTCAATGGGGCAGTAGATTCTTTTACTAGGAGTTGTTATTGTATAGTACAAACGCACATCATACACAACGGGGTAGCAGAACCATTTCTATGGGTTGGTGATGATAAGAATGACAAACGCACATCATACTCAATGGGGCAGTAGATTCTTTTACTAGGAGTTGTTTTTGTATAGTACAAACGCACATCATACACAACGGGGTAGCAGAACCATTTCTATGGGTTGGTGATGATAAAGAATGACAAACGCACATCATACTCAATGGGGCAGTAGATTCTTTTACTAGGAGTTGTTTTTGTATAGTACAAACGCACATCATACACTATGGGGTAGCAGAACCATTTATAATGGTTGTTGATGAAAAGAATGACAAACGCACAACATACTCAATGGGGAAGTAGATTCTTTTACTAGGAGTTGTTTTTGTATAGTACAAACGCACATCATACACAACGGGGTAGCAGAACCATTTCTATGGGTTGGTGATGATAAAGAATGACAAACGCACATCATACTCAATGGGGCAGTAGATTCTTTTACTAGGAGTTGTTTTTGTATAGTACAAACGCACATCATACACTATGGGGTAGCAGAACAATTTATAATGGTTGTTGATGAAAAAAATGACAAACGCACAACATACTCAATGGGGAAGTAGATTCTTTTACTAGGAGTTGTTTTTGTATAGTACAAACGCACATCATACACAACGGGGTAGCAGAACCATTTCTATGGGTTGGTGATGATAAGAATGACAAACGCACATCATACTCAATGGGGCAGTAGATTCTTTTACTAGGAGTTGTTTTTGTATAGTACAAACGCACATCATACACAACGGGGTAGCAGAACCATTTCTATGGGTTGGTGATGATAAAGAATGACAAACGCACATCATACTCAATGGGACAGTAGATTCTTTTACTAGGAGTTGTTTTTGTATAGTACAAACGCACATCATACACTATGGGGTAGCAGAACCATTTATAATGGTTGTTGATGAAAAGAATGACAAACGCACAACATACTCAATGGGGAAGTAGATTCTTTTACTAGGAGTTGTTTTTGTATAGTACAAACGCACATCATACACAACGGGGTAGCAGAACCATTTCTATGGGTTGGTGATGATAAAGAATGACAAACGCACATCATACTCAATGGGGCAGTAGATTCTTTTACTAGGAGTTGTTTTTGTATAGTACAAACGCACATCATACACTATGGGGTAGCAGAACCATTTATAATGGTTGTTGATGAAAAGAATGACAAACGCACATCATACTCAATGGGGAAGTGATTCTTTTACTAGGAGTTGTTTTTGTATAGTACAAACGCACATCATACACTATGGGGTAGCAGAACCATTTATAATGGTTGTTGATGAAAAGAATGACAAACGCACATCATACTCAATGGGGAAGTAGATTCTTTTACTAGGAGTTGTTTTTGTATAGTACAAACGCACATCATACACTATGGAGTAGCAGAACCATTTATAATGGTTGTTGATGAAAAGAATGACAAACGCACATCATACTCAATGGGGAAGTAGATTCTTTTACTAGGAGTTGTTTTTGTATAGTACAAACGCACATCATACACAACTGGGTATCAGAACCATTTCTATGGGTTGGTGATGATAAAGAATGACAAACGCACATCATACTCAATGGGGCAGTAGATTCTTTTACTAGGAGTTGTTTTTGTATAGTACAAACGCACATCATACACACCGGGGTAGCAGAACCATTTCTATGGGTTAGTGATGATAAAGAATGACAAACGCACATCATACTCAATGGGGCAGTAGATTCTTTTACTAGGAGTTGTTTTTGTATAGTACAAACGCACATCATACACTATGGGGTAGCAGAACCATTTATAATGGTTGTTGATGAAAAGAATGACAAACGCACATCATACTCAATGGGGAAGTAGATTCTTTTACTAGGAGTTGTTTTTGTATAGTACAAACGCACATCATACACTATGGGGTAGCAGAACCATTTATAATGGTTGTTGATGAAAAGAATGACAAACGCACATCATACTCAATGGGGCAGTAGATTATTTTACTAGGAGTTGTTTTTGTATAGTACAAACGCACATCATACACAACGGGGTAGCAGAACCATTTCTATGGGTTGGTGATGATAAAGAATGACAAACGCACATCATACTCAATGGGGCAGTAGATTCTTTTACTAGGAGTTGTTTTTGTATAGTACAAACGCACATCATACACACCGGGGTAGCAGAACCATTTCTATGGGTTAGTGATGATAAAGAATGACAAACGCACATCATACTCAATGGGGCAGTAGATTCTTTTACTAGGAGTTGTTTTTGTATAGTACAAACGCACATCATACACTATGGGGTAGCAGAACCATTTATAATGGTTGTTGATGAAAAGAATGACAAACGCACATCATACTCAATGGGGAAGTAGATTCTTTTACTAGGAGTTGTTTTTGTATAGTACAAACGCACATCATACACAACTGGGTATCAGAACCATTTCTATGGGTTGGTGATGATAAAGAATGACAAACGCACATCATACTCAATGGGGCAGTAGATTCTTTTACTAGGAGTTGTTTTTGTATAGTACAAACGCACATCATACACTATGGGGTAGCAGAACCATTTATAATGGTTGTTGATGAAAAGAATGACAAACGCACATCATACTCAATGGGGAAGTAGATTCTTTTACTAGGAGTTGTTTTTGTATAGTACAAACGCACATCATACACAACGGGGTAGCAGAGCCATTTCTATGGGTTGGTGATGATAAAGAATGACAAACGCACATCATACTCAATGGGGCAGTAGATTCTTTTACTAGGAGTTGTTTTTGTATAGTACAAACGCACATCATACACTATGGGGTAGCAGAACCATTTATAATGGTTGTTGATGAAAAGATTGACAAACGCACATCATACTCAATGGGGAAGTAGATTCTTTTACTAGGAGTTGTTTTTGTATAGTACAAACGCACATCATACACTATGGGGTAGCAGAACCATTTATAATGGTTGTTGACGAAAAGAATGACAAACGCACATCATACTCAATGGGGAAGTAGATTCTTTTACTAGGAGTTGTTTTTGTATAGTACAAACGCACATCATACACAACGGGGTAGCAGAACCATTTCTATGGGTTGGTGATGTGATGATAAAGAATGACAAACGCACATCATACTCAATGGGGCAGTAGATTCTTTTACTAGGAGTTGTTTTTGTATAGTACAAACGCACATCATACACTATGGGGTAGCAGAACCATTTATAATGGTTATTGATGAAAAGAATGACAAACGCACATCATACTCAATGGGGCAGTAGATTCTTTTACTAGGAGTTGTTTTTGTATAGTACAAACGCACATCATACACTATGGGGTAGCAGAACCATTTATAATGGTTGTTGATGAAAAGAATGACAAACGCACATCATACTCAATGGGGAAGTAGATTCTTTTCCTAGGAGTTGTTTTTGTATAATACAAACGCACATCATACACTATGGGGTAGCAGAACCATTTATAATGGTTGTTGATGAAAAGAATGACAAACGCACATCATACTCAATGGGGCAGTAGATTATTTTACTAGGAGTTGTTTTTGTATAGTACAAACGCACATCATACACAATGGGGTAGCAGAACCATTTATAATGGTTGTTGATGAAAAGAATGACAAACGCACATCATACTCAATGGGGAAGTAGATTCTTTTACTAGGAGTTGTTTTTGTATAGTACAAACGCACATCATACACAACGGGGTAGCAGAGCCATTTCTATGGGTTGGTGATGATAAAGAATGACAAACGCACATCATACTCAATGGGGCAGTAGATTCTTTTACTAGGAGTTGTTTTTGTATAGTACAAACGCACATCATACACTATGGGGTAGCAGAACCATTTATAATGGTTGTTGATGAAAAGATTGACAAACGCACATCATACTCAATGGGGAAGTAGATTCTTTTACTAGGAGTTGTTTTTGTATAGTACAAACGCACATCATACACTATGGGGTAGCAGAACCATTTATAATGGTTGTTGACGAAAAGAATGACAAACGCACATCATACTCAATGGGGAAGTAGATTCTTTTACTAGGAGTTGTTTTTGTATAGTACAAACGCACATCATACACAACGGGGTAGCAGAACCATTTCTATGGGTTGGTGATGTGATGATAAAGAATGACAAACGCACATCATACTCAATGGGGCAGTAGATTCTTTTACTAGGAGTTGTTTTTGTATAGTACAAACGCACATCATACACTATGGGGTAGCAGAACCATTTATAATGGTTGTTGATGAAAAGAATGACAAACGCACATCATACACAATGGGGAAGTAGATTCTTTTACTAGGAGTTGTTTTTGTATAGTACAAACGCACATCATACACAACGGGGTAGCAGAACCATTTCTATGGGTTGGTGATGATAAAGAATGACAAACGCACATCATACTCAATGGGGCAGTAGATTCTTTTACTAGGAGTTGTTTTTGTATAGTACAAACGCACATCATACACTATGGGGTAGCAGAACCATTTATAATGGTTGTTGATGAAAAGAATGACAAACGCACATCATACTCAATGGGGAAGTAGATTCTTTTACTAGGAGTTGTTTTTGTATAGTACAAACGCACATCATACACTATGGGGTAGCAGAACCATTTATAATGGTTGTTGACGAAAAGAATGACAAACGCACATCATACTCAATGGGGAAGTAGATTCTTTTACTAGGAGTTGTTTTTGTATAGTACAAACGCACATCATACACAACGGGGTAGCAGAACCATTTCTATGGATTGGTGATGATAAAGAATGACAAACGCACATCATACTCAATGGGGCAGTAGATTCTTTTACTAGGAGTTGTTTTTGTATAGTACAAACGCACATCATACACAACGGGGTAGCAGAACCATTTCTATGGGTTGGTGATGTGATGATAAAGAATGACAAACGCACATCATACTCAATGGGGCAGTAGATTCTTTTACTAGGAGTTGTTTTTGTATAGTACAAACGCACATCATGCACTATGGGGTAGAGAACCATTTATAATGGTTGTTGACGAAAAGAATGACAAACGCACATCATACTCAATGGGGAAGTAGATTCTTTTACTAGGAGTTGTTTTTGTATAGTACAAACGCACATCATACACTATGGGGTAGCAGAACCATTTATAATGGTTGTTGACGAAAAGAATGACAAACGCACATCATACTCAATGGGGAAGTAGATTCTTTTACTAGGAGTTGTTTTTGTATAGTACAAACGCACATCATACACAACGGGGTAGCAGAACCATTTCTATGGATTGGTGATGATAAAGAATGACAAACGCACATCATACTCAATGGGGAAGTAGATTCTTTTACTAGGAGTTGTTTTTGTATAGTACAAACGCACATCATACACTATGGGGTAGCAGAACCATTTATAATGGTTGTTGATGAAAAGAATGACAAACGCACATCATACTCAATGGGGAAGTAGATTCTTTTACTAGGAGTTGTTTTTGTATAGTACAAACGCACATCATACACAACTGGGTATCAGAACCATTTCTATGGGTTGGTGATGATAAAGAATGACAAACGCACATCATACTCAATGGGGCAGTAGATTCTTTTACTAGGAGTTGTTTTTGTATGGTACAAACGCACATCATACACACCGGGGTAGCAGAACCATTTCTATGGGTTAGTGATGATAAAGAATGACAAACGCACATCATACTCAATGGGGCAGTAGATTCTTTTACTAGGAGTTGTTTTTGTATAGTACAAACGCACATCATACACTATGGGGTAGCAGAACCATTTATAATGGTTGTTGATGAAAAGAATGACAAACGCACATCATACTCAATGGGGAAGTAGATTCTTTTACTATACGGCTTTAGTTTATGTTGGTTTATCACGAGCAACGAGTATAGAAAATTTATATTTGACAAATAAAGAAAATGACCATACGTTTTATCATTGTAAAGAAAATTTAGGTTATAAAGATTTAGGAATTGAGTTCGAACGTTTGCGTGAGGTACAGTTAACGACAGTTGTAGAAAAGGTGGAAAAAACCATGGAGGATACCAATTGCGAAGCAACGATGTGCTATATGAATGTGCAAAGTTTAAACGCCCGCCCATTGTGATGACATTGTAACGGACATCAATATAAAAAAAAACGATATTTTGGCAGTGTCGGAGACTTGGTCGTCCATTACCGAACATGTCAAAATAGAAGGTTACGAGTGTATCACAAAGAGTAAGAGAGATAACCAAACAGCGGGTGGTGTTGCTATATACGAATCGAAAAAATCAAGGCTACTGGAATGTTTACCATTGAATTGTGATGAATATCACAGCGTTAATGGAGATGTTTGTTGTGCTCGTGTCATAACTAATAATAACACTCAATTTTGTATTGTGACTGTGTACGCGAATTGTGGTACAACTTTCGACGATTTAAAAGAATTATTGGATGTTGCTTTATGGCGATTTGGCGACAATGTAAAACATTTATCTATATCCAAAAAATACAATTTGTCAACGTGTCCGGTTATTGTGTGTGGTGATTTGAATTTAAATATCAATACATCGAAAGGAAATGACTTGGTAGAATATGCACGTTCCGCTCATGGTGTGGCCTTGATGACAAATAATATCTTGACAACGAGAAATAATACATCGATAGATTATATATTTACGAAAGGTATCACTGTGGATGTAATGCCATATGTGTCATATTTTAGTGTTCATAGGCCGATGCTATGTTCTATAAGAAAGTAATGAAGCAAATTCAGTTCGCTTCGGACAGTTCAAGTGTGCAGATTTATTGTATTAACAAAATTTATAAAAATATATTATTGTATTAACCAAATTTATAAAAATATAATATTGTAATAACAAAATTTATAAGAATATATTATTGTATTAACGAAATTTATAAGAATATATAAGAGTAAGAATGGCGTCGACATCTAAAAACATTGCTTTATCTGCTAGTAGCGACGACGAAGATTATGATGTATCCATTGATACTGAAAATTTGTATCTACTTCAGCCAAAGGATGGTGAATTAGAAAACGAGGTTGTGGAGAAATTTATATCAGAGGTGAAGGAAAGTGAAGGAATTATAACAAAGGAGTTGGAATATGTTGCCTTAAAACGGAAGTTTCATCCGAATGTTGTCAACCGGTTCAATTATACTCAGTATAATTATAAAAATCCCATAAAGTTTGCTGTAATTGGAAACTCATATGGCGTATGCGTGAGTAATTCGGAGGATTTTTCTACAAAAACTGTCATGGAAAGTTTGAATTCGTTAGAAGCGAAACATCGTGTGTCGGTATTGGTGCCCACTGCTTCGTTTGCCTGGCATGCGGAAACCAAAAAATTGATGACCAGCGTTATTGAAGGTTTCATAACCGATTTGCGGAAACTTTCAACAAAATCAAAGGATTTGGAGAACAATTTAAAAAAAACATAATATAAAGTTTAGTGATATGCCTGATATATTGAACAAATTAAAAACTAGATATATCACTGGTTCCAGTATACGACAAGGAAAAACATCACCCGGTGTATTTGGCGTACGCCTATTCACATCACAAACACCACCAGCAAAAATTTTGTCACCGGTTCTTGAGCTTAAGGGGGACAGTATAGTTGAAAGCAAGTGGGAAAAATTGTCTACTCCAAATTATATGTATTCGGTTATAATCGTCAAATTTACTGGGTTTAAGATAACAAAATCTGGGTTATCTTTAGATCTAGCTGTCGATTGTTTGCTGTACAAGAAAATGCAACGCGCACATGAGAAACCTGAGTCATCATATTTACGAGCAAGCGTTGTCGTTAAAAGGAGAGCAACTGAAAGCAACAGCAGTGACGAACACTGCCATCAAATTAAAAAATATAAATTCTAATTTATACAAAAAAAATTGAGAAAAAAAAATAAAAATATATTTAAAAATAAAAAATAAAAAAAATAAATTTTGTGTTAATTTTTTTTTTTGTCAAAAATGAAAAAAAAGGTTTGTATAGCGTAATATATCGCAAGGTCATTTTCAATGATCACGTCGTTTGCGAATTTGCAAAGACTGTTAATTTTTATTATGTATATTAGGTATTTCGATTTTAAGTAGTACCTTTATAATTAACAAGTTATATCTATGTATTTATTTATTTATTTCCTATTATTATTTACCATTTTATTTTATTAATTATTTGTTTCAATTTTAATTTCAGATACAACAGCAGCAAAAATGATGTGGTGCTTGCACTTCTTTTTAATACCAACTCAAAAAGCTGTAAAAAAGGACAACACAGGAAAAAAGAGAGTGGTTAAATTTACAGTTCACAGCTCACAGCAAGCGTTCCTGTTTCTAGCCCCTTCTGTTCAAGAAATGGACAATCACCTTGAATTTTTAAAATCAAAAGGCGAAAATATTCAGCCGTTTATTCTTGGTCTAGGTGACAATAATTTTAATACAATTTCAAACTTTTATGTATATTTAGAAGGCGTTAAGTTTATTTTCAATAGCTTCCTAAGTGCTGTTGATATTTGTTTTAAAGCTTTCCATCTATTTAATTTGGAATATCCTCTAGCCTGTTCTCAATTTTGGTCATTTATAGAGAATCACTTTTATGATATGAAAAGTTCAAAAAATATATCTTCCAAAATGTTTGTTCTTTCAGAAGAGTTAAGGGGCTCTTCTTCCTAAATATTATTTAATTTTACTTTAATATCATTTACATTAAATTTAAAGCCATAAATGTATTAATTTTATTCTGGGAAATAATAACAAGTTTAAAACTCATACAAAAGTCTTTAGTTTTTAATAAAGGATTTAAGATTTTCGGAAAAACAATTCCCAGAAAAGGACAGAAATAAAACTTATAAAAGAGAGACGATACAATCATTCATTTCCAAGAAAAAATTAATAGGTAAGCTAAGAACTATACATACATTTTATGTAATATTAATTTTCCATATAAGAATGTATTTATATCGTATTTTAATGTTTTCATGCTATTTATGTTTCTTTTTAGAATTCATGCAATTAGTCATATTTTGTAGGTAAAACTACATAAAAATGATATCAATTTTCATAAAAATTTATCTAGCTTTCATAAAATTTGTATGAATACATTCATACTGACTGTGAATGTTTTCATACGATTCATATATTGTTGATATAATTTTTGCATAAAAGCTCATAAAATTAATGAAACTATTCATATATTTTATGACATTTATGCATCAATTCTATGAAAAAAAAACATGAATCGTATGAAAACATTCATAATCAGTGTGAATGTATTCATACATTTTTTATGAAAGCTTACATAAATTTTTATGAAATTTTACATAATTTGTATGTAGCCTTACATAAAAAAAGATGAATATTGCATCAATTCCATGAAAGAAAAAATAAATCGCATGAAAGCATTCATAATCGGTATATTCATAAAATTTATGGAAAATTACATCAGTGGATGAAAGATTACATCATTTGTATGTAGTTTTACATAAAAAAGATGATCAGGAACATAAATTCTATGAAAGAAATCATCAATCGGATGACCACCGTCATCAATTTTATGCAAGGTTACATCACTTGATGAAATAATTACATCATTTGTATGAAGGCTTACATAAAGAAGATGATCAGCGTCATCAATTTGATGACAGAATCATCAATCGGATGACCGCCGTCATCAATTTTATGCAAGGTTACATCACTTGATGAAATAATTACATCATTTGTATGAAGGCTTACATAAAAAAGATGATCAGTGGCATCAATTTGATGACAGAATCATCAATCGGATGACCGCCGTCATCAATTTTATGCAAGGTTACATCACTTGATGAAATAATTACATCATTTGTATGAAGGCTTACATAAAGAAGATGATCAGCGTCATCAATTTGATGACAGAATCATCAGTCGGATGACCGCCGTCATCAATTTTATGCAAGGTTACATCACTTGATGAAATAATTACATCATTTGTATGAAGGCTTACATAAAAAAGATGATCAGGAACATAAATTCTATGAAAGAAATCATCAATCGGATGACCGCCGTCATCAATTTTATGCAAGGTTACATCACTTGATGAAATAATTACATCATGTGTATGAAGGCTTACATAAAGAAGATGATCAGGAACATACATTCTATGAAAGAAATCATCAATCGGATGACCGCCGTCATCAATTTTATGCAAGGTTACATCACTTAATGAAATAATTACATCATTTGTATGAAGGCTTACATAAAAAAGATGATCAGTGGCATCAATTTGATGACAGAATCATCAATTGGATGACAAATTCATACATTTTATTTAAACAGCAGGATGATCATTGATCAGATTACATCAAATGGATGTAAAAATTTCCTCAGAAGGCTTGGCATATGTATGAATAATCTTTATCATTAGTATGCAACAAGGCATAAATAATATGAAAGCTGCATAACTCGAAGGGGAAATAGAATTCTCTCACTTTATGAAACTTTCATCAATTTGATGATTTTTCATCCAAGTATGATTTGAATCATCCATTGATGAATGAGATTTCATAATCCGTATGAAACGTTACAATGGCGCGAAACACATGATTTTTTCATACGGATTCTGCCATATTTCATTTATATTATGTACATTTTTGGTTCAGTGTAGGAGTTGTTTTTGTATAGTACAAACGCACATCATACACAATGGGGTAGCAGAACCATTTATAATGGTTGTTGATGAAGAGAATGACAAACGCACATCATACTCAATGGGGCAGTAGATTCTTCCACTGGAAGTTGTTTTTGTATATTGCAAACGTACATCATACACAACGGGGTAGCAGAACCATTTATAATGGCTGTTGATGAAAAGAATGACAAACGCACATCATACTCAATGGGGCAGTAGATTCTTTTACTAGGAGTTGTTTTTGTATAGTACAAACGCACATCATACACTATGGGGTAGCAGAACCATTTATAATGGTTGTTGATGAAAAGAATGACAAACGCACATCATACTCAATGGGGAAGTAGATTCTTTTACTAGGAGTTGTTTTTGTATAGTACAAACGCACATCATACACAACGGGGTAGCAGAACCATTTCTATGGGTTGGTGATGAAAAAGAATGACAAACGCACATCATACTCAATGGGGAAGTAGATTCTTTTACTAGGAGTTGTTTTTGTATAGTACAAACGCACATCATACACTATGGGGTAGCAGAACCATTTATAATGGTTGTTGATGAAAAGAATGACAAACGCACATCATACTCAATGGGGCAGTAGATTCTTTCACTGGAAGTTGTTTTTGTATATTGCAAACGTACATCATACACAACGGGGTAGTAGAACCATTGTTACCAAGACCAGAATGAATTCAAATTAACCGAAACCGAGCATCCTTAAAATATGCCTCGAAAAGAAGGCAAACCATACAATCTGAAAATAATCGATGTAGAGACGGAGGCGGTAATGTGGAAATGTTGGTTAAGAATCTTAGGTTGAGTAGAGTTTTTAAGACGCAACATTTCCACTTTAGGAGAAGAGATCAATCCGCTCTAGATTCAGAAGCGTAAAATGGGGATTGGGATTCGTGCGTTGATGAGTTAGAGAACCATCAACGGGATAGGAACTTTGCTGGATTCTCTAAAATATCTAGGAAGTCTAGTCTTTTTAAAACAGAAAGCGTTAGAGTAGCCATCCGCAGCTAAAATCATAGTCGGTCATATGACCAAAAGTCAATTTTAAATATAAATCTAAACACTTTGTGCAATTTAATAAAGTTTTAAAGTTTTTTTTTAACGGAAACATTTTTAAAAATTTCATTATCTGCCCGGTGAAAACGCAGAGTCGCTGTTGAAGAAGCTATTGTGTATTCGCCCTAAGATCTTACGTGTTCAGACTAAATCTCTAACAAAGTTTCTCGATTTGTCACCCAGAGGGCAGTTCTGTTGCTGTCAAACACTGCAAGCGCCAACCAGGTGTAAAATTCTTCATAGCGTTGTGTATTTCGTCGCCGTTAGGTCGCAAATCAAGTTTGATCACGTTCAGAAAAGATTTTTTATTATAAAAAGTGAAACATTAAGATTTTTATTTTTAATAAACATTTAAAATGAGTTCATCGCCGTGTAAATCGAAAAAAAGAGATAAGAGCCCTCGCCATTCTAAAAGGAGTTCATCGTCTTCGAGTTCTTCATCCTCACGCAGTGAGATGATTGCTTCACCACCACCAAACAAACGAAAGAGGGAATCTAGATCTCGTGAGCCGACATCAATTGATCAGCGGCTGGGTGAACTAGCACATCAGGTCAGTTATTTGTCCCAATGTATGGGCATGTTTGTTCCACAGGAGGAGGAGGCGAGCATCGGACTGCACATGCCAACATCAGATGATTGTCTCAGTCATCCAGAATGTTCCAACAGATCACTAGATCTGGATCAGTTGCAGACTGAGAGCGATGCAAGAGTGGTCCAGCCAGCGACGAAAGAACATCTTGAAGCGCTTATCAGGTTGCAACATTTTGGACTACCAACATGGAAGAATGTGAGATATCTCGAAAATGATCGAAATTCCCAACGGGATCACGTGGACAAGCTGAAATTGAACATCCAACACCTCTAAGCTATAGAAGCCCGGTAGCCTAGTGTGTCTAGGCAAAAGTACCGGAGGAATGCCTGCTTCTGTTCGACTCCCATCATCCAAGTATAATTTGTTTTATCTAAATTATAATATTTTGTTTTTACATAAACTTTACTTTGCTTTAAACTTTAAATTTTGTATAATAAAGAGGTGAGAAAAACGTCCTTTCAAAACCAAAAGTCTTTTTGACGAGATACGTTTCGGGAAACGTTAGATAAAATCAATTTAGTTTTTTTGTTTGAAGTTAAAATTCAATCAATGAATCTCGGATATTCCCGACAGAGGAAACCTGAGTCAAAATAAAATATTAAATTCAAAGGTCACCAGAAGGTTAACCACAACCACTATTCCTCCATCTACCTAAATCAATTAGGTTCAGTGTTTTTTTTTATTCAGGCTGATTCTAAATAACTATTCCCCGGGAATTTGTTCCCCTTTTCCCACTCTCTTATTGCAAACAAAAAATCCCCGGGAATTTTGTTCCTCTTTCCATTCCATTCTCGGGGAAAAAAGTAGGCATTCTAAATGTCAAAAAAGGGAAAGTTTTTACTCGTCTCCCGCCGAATTGTTCTCCAAAAATTTGTTGGAGAAATAGAAACAAAAAATGTAAGTTTTTGTTTATTGCATCGGAAATAAATTAAAGTTTTAATAATTTTATAGGTCCAAAACAACTAATAAGTCGCAGCTGCAAATGTTGCTGAATTTAATGGAGGAATGTCTGGATATCGCCTGTGTATTCCAGAGCAGGCCAAAGGCAGAAGTGTTACAGTTTTGGGAGAAGACAGAGAGGGAATTAAATTCATGTGGGCCGCCAATAAAAACAATTCCAGAATGGAAAAAAGTAAGCATTAACAACAATTTTTGTACACTTATTTGTTTATTACCTTATTATCAAAGGTGTGGAGTGATCAAAAAAAATATGTCCGAGCAAAGGCGGCTGAAAATTTAAAATCGAAAAATGCCACTGGTGGTGGGCCTAACAAAGAATACAAATTTTCCGATTTTGAACAGGCCATATATGATTTAGTTGGCATGAAAGAGTCTGTGGAAGGTGTCGCTATAGCAACGTTTGGTTTGGATGCCGTTCCAAAGAGGAAAAAAAATAAAGAAAATATAGGGCCACCGAAAAAGTTTTGATTTCATCACCAGTTGAGTTTCTTGAGGGATACCCATACAGAAATACAAAATCTTTTTCAAGAAGCCTCGCCCTCCCCAAAGAATATTCCTCAAAAAAAAAAACCTTATTCTCGCCCGCAAGGAAGTTCTCACAAAAGTTCTGCCTCCGAAGCTTTCCAAAATGAATTGGAACTTAAAAAAGATTTATGTCACACAATGAAGGATTTGGCTGACGGAGTTAAAGAGAACTTTACAGTACAAAAGGAACTTTGTAAAGCTCTCAAAGCTGTATCAGAAGAAGCAAAAGAAATCCGTCGGCACACTTCGAAAATTTACCATGCACTTGATCTGGGAAATAAAAACAGCCAAGAACTTCTTAACGTAAAAAAGGAAAAATTAAAAGAAACTAAACGACACAACTTGGTTTTTGAGGAGTTACGAAAGCGGGAGCTCGAAGACAAAATTGAGTACAATCGTCGTGCTCTTGAAATTGAAGAGCTCAAAAAACAATGTTTTGAATAGACACCGTTTCCAGCTGTACAATACATATATTTATTTTCATTTATAGTAACATATTGTGATATGTATGTTTTAAAGTGACCATGGTGTGTGAATTTAATTTAGTTTATTTACTTTGTTTATTTTTTTAATAGGTATATTAACTGTGATTCTCGAATTAAGAATTTTTATGTTTTTTGTTAACTTTTTTATTAAAAATACCTTTTCATTTCTTTTTGAATATATGTGTTTTCTAATTTTAACAAAAAATTTCTTGTGCCATTCAAATATTCCTGCTCGAAGTGCACTCTTAGTGCGCTTACATTCCAAATGAAGGAATCATGGCACGCTCCTGAATGGGAAGCATCTACGTATCGAATTCTTAATTCATTATCACAAACTAGCATTACATTAAGGCTATATATTCCTTTTATATTGTAAAACAAATGTTTGTTTACAGAAGGGGCAGCAATCCGTACATGAGTTCAGTCAACACATCCAATAATGCCCGGAAAGTTGTGTTTTGTGTAAAACGCCAACGCAACTTTTCTTTTATCCGCGGTTGTTTGACATGTTTCTATCCATTGTGGACATAACTGCTCTTCTAGGACTTCCAGGACTTCTCTAAGCACTTTACTGAAGCAAGGCTGGGATAAACCAAGAATAAAGTCTTTTCCAACCCCCGTTTGGTATGATCCCTCAGCGAAGAAACGCAAGCAAGCGTTCAATTTTATAATTGGAGGAACTGAAAAACACTTTTAACCTGGTTTACAAGATCTAATGAAGACATCCAACAAGTACTTAAAAGCAATTTTGTTGACTCTAAAATATTTTTGAAACCTAAAAACCAAAAGCAAATGTACACACAGCCATTGTGGCAACTCCAAACGATTGAATGCATCCCTTAAAGATCTTCTGATAGCTATTGGCTGTCGATATCGGCTTTCTTCAACCTCCTCTTCATGTAAAATTCTGCGTGCAATGCTGAACATTGTTGTTGAGTTTTACTTTATTTGTTAATAAAATTATAAAAGAATTTTAAGGACAACTGTTCACATTCAATAAAAGTTTTTTTTTTCTTTAAAATTTGTTTCATATGTCAAATATTGCAAAACAGCTGTTTCGAACATTCATAATTTTCTTTCCCGCTTTCGAAGGGAAAAATAATCTCCCGGGGAATTCAGAATAAGAGAATTCTATTCCTGGGAGAACACATCTCCCGGAGAGAACTTTTCCCGGGGGAATATTTAGAATTGGGCTGATTGTTTCTTTCGTAGATAATTGTTAATCTAATTTGTAAAACTCCTGGTTTTGAGGAATTGGTTAAAATTTAAATAATTACGTCCAACGAGTTTGGGGTGAAAAAAAGTTTATTTCCCTTTTATAATATATTCTTAAAATATACATATATAAATATATATACATAACATATATATGTATATATAAAGAGAATATTTTTGTTGTGAACGTTGTTGATTCTTATGACAACTAGTTATAATTCCTCGCCACTAGGCGTTATTAATTGTTCACTATTATTTATGTTTAAAAATTTATAATTCAAAATAAAAAAAAACTATGAATGAACCTAATTTTGAAACCATACTTTAATAAAGTTTATTTGTAAACATTGTAATGAAACGAGTTAGTAAGGGGAATATGAAGAGCAGGACAGGTGGATGAGAGAGGAGATTGCATACCTTTACTAAGAAGAGAAGAGCAATTATTACTATGCTGGTTCTGATAGTAGGCAGACGTGTTTTAAGAAAGAAATAAGATTTTTGTTTTAATAGACTTAAAAGTTGATTTTGATTAAAGTAATAAATAAGTGAATAAAGCTTTTATATTTATTTCAACAGTAAAATGAATAAGACTTTCTGTATTACCACCCTCTAGTGATAATGTCCGTCCGATTTATTACTTTTCTTTTTTTTTGATGAAATCTTATTTTGGCATGATATATGTTTAAATGTGATGAGTTGCTAGCGGCCGTGCATAGACTAGCATGCCAACCCGCAGGTATAGAACAAAAAAAAAGATAAAAATCTTTCTTAATAGAAAAATCATCTCGTTACAAATGGGGGTCTCCCCAGAAAATTACTCGGTTTCCCTTTGTTCAGAAACGCTGGTTTTCTTCCGCTTATACCTTTTTTTTTTCATTTCTCCCCAGTTCCGTTTATTTGCCAAAGCGGTTAAATCATCCTATGAAATCTTCGAATCACCGAAGTACATAATTCTTATTTCTACCGCTCAAACACCAGACATTGAACGCGCTCAGGCACAATAACCATATTCATCGACCCTAGCCTTCCAGCAGCAGTGGCCACTACAGCAGAAGAAACGGGTAAGTCGATTGTATTTTCAAGAAAAATAAAAAGAAAAAAGAAAATTTATAATTATTTCAGTCACAGTTCACAAAGACAATGTGATTTTAATACATTCCAAAAGTCTTTTAATATCCAAGAGCATAAGATTTTAAAACATTGTCCAACTCGGTGGCTTTCGCTGTTACATTCCATAGACCGAATACTAGAGCAATACCAGGCTCTAGTTCACTATTTCACTCTTGCTTCTTTTGAACGAAAATCACTCGATGGCGATACAATTTTAGAATTTCTAATAAATACTGAAAATCGTCTATATCTTTTCTTTCTTTCTTTTATTTAAAAAAAAAACTCAATAACTTAAATAACATTTTTCAAAGTGAAGGTACTAAAGTACATTTGATATATAAAAGCTTAAAAGCTTTTTTGCTAGAAATTTACAAATACTTTTGTAAACCAGATATGATTTCAATTGACTTAGACTTTAGAAGTGAAATTCATCACTTGCCATATTCATCTATGTATGTATTTCGGATTTAGTTTTGAAGAATTTTGCTCAAGTAAAACTATTGAAAACAATATCTTAGAAAAAGTCAAACGTCAACTATGCCAATACTATGTACAATTGTGTGAACAACTTCATGAGAGATTTGACTTTCAAAAAAACAACAAGACTAGATATTTAATTTTGTTAGACTGAAAAATTTCCCATTTTATTGTGAAAAACTAAAATTGTATTAAATGATGAATTAAGATCAGTTATTGGTTCAAAAGAAATTTTAGAGGAATTCTATCATGAAGATATTGTGCAATTGTGGATTAATTTAAAGAAAGCCAAAAATTTTGAGGGAAAGGCAGCATTTGCAAATTTATGCACTTACATGCTAACACTATGTAGTTTGCCTCATAGCAGTGCAACTGCAGAAAGGTGCTTTTCGAGCCTCAACATTATTAAAGACGATTTGAGAAACAATCTTAATGTCTCCACTATAGATGCAATACTGCAACACTGCTCCTCTGCAAGCACTTAAGATGTTTGTTGAAGCTGATCTTACGAGACGACAGTATGAGATAGTAAGGGCAACAAATCCAAAACATTTCCCTTGCTATTATCTTGTTTTGAAAGCAAAACAAGAGTGCTATCCACCGAAAGAATCCCTAAGAATTACGGCTACATGCGCGGAAAGTAATCTACAGTGCCTAATGGATCTAACCGTAACACGATTATCAAAATACCTAGAAGATGTAATAATCTGGCTTAACGAGCAAGAAAGGAAGTCGTTAATGATAATCTGCAAATGGGGTTGTGACGGTTCTCAGCAATCACAATTTAAACAAAGTTACGATAATGAGACTGATTCCGATGCCAACATTTGTATGAGTTACTTTGTGCCTTTGCGCATTGTTTGTGGAAAAAAAGGCAGTAAAATTGTTTGGCAGAATCCAACTCCTTCTTCGTCAAGGTTTTGCCCTCCGATTCAATTCCGATTTGTAAAAGAAACAACAGACATAACTAAAGAAGAGATAAAATATGTGCAGGAGTCCATTAAGCAACTAAACAAAACAGTTGTTACGTTGAATGAAGAGGAGTTTTCGTATGATTGACGGAAAGGTGTGCAACGCAGCCACAGACACAAAGTCAACATCTCAGTGCTACATCTGTGGAGCTACTTCGAAAACCTTTAATGATCTATCGAAGAAAAATAGTGTAATCCCTCAAGCTTTGGAATTCGGCTCGTCAGTACTACACGCCCGGATCCGAATTTTCGAAAGCATTATACACCTTTCGTATAAACTGCCAGTAAAAAAATACAGGGAAAGAAAAACTGAAGAAGACAAGGCATTAGAAGTCCAAAAGAAGTTGGAAATTCAGGAGAGGTTTCGAAATGAAATCGGTTTGCTCATTGACTTTAGCAACACCAATGATGGCAACACAAGTCGGAGGTTTTTTGAAAACCCCGAATTGGCTTCAGACACCGCAGGTATTAACTTTGAACTGATTTACAGATTCAAGGTTAATTTAGAAACTATTTCTAGTGGCCATAAAATTGATGCTGACAAATATGATATGTATGCATTCGACACAGCAAAATTGTATGTAGAACAGTATAGTTGGCACCCAATGACGCCTACTATCCACAAGATATTGGTACATGGAAGCCAAATCATAAAAAGTTCACTGCTTCCAGTTGGACAGCTATCGGAAGAAGCTGCAGAAGCCCGGAACAAGCATTTCCGATCGTGCCGGCTAAACTTTGCCAGAAAGTTTTCTAGGGAAGAATGTAACTTAGATGTATATTATAGGCTTTTGTTGAGTTCAGATCCCTTTATTAGTTGCTTAAGACAAAATAAGAAAACCTTCTCGTAACGCATTTCTACCTGAAACGGTTAAACTTTTATTACCTGCTGACCCAAACACAGAGTCAGTAGAGACATCTGAACCTGAAGATGCCGATTTTTAATGTAATTTTATATTTAAAGAAAACTTTTAAATTCTGTTTCCACTCATTTGTATTTTTTAGTGAATATAGCTGTGTTATATATTACTGTTCTTTATAACCTGACAAATATATGTATGTTTTTATAAATATGTATCTTTTCTTTATTGTAATTTAACTTAGAACTAAAATAACCCCAAAAATAATTTTGGCTGCCTAAATCATTAAAATCTATGTACAGTATTGTGAAAAACCTAAGCAACCATTTTGTTTTTACAATTCAAAATTGGTTTTTCGATTCTTTCGATATTAAATAAATTACGCAATTTATGTCATATTATAGGTTTATGTTCATATATTGTATTTTTATCTTTTTTATAAAAATATACTTTCTCAAATTAAAAAAAAAATTAAAATTAAAAAAAATTGTTAAATTTTAATGTGCAACTTCGTTTCCACTGTAAGAGAATTTTTGATAACGGGGCTTTAACAGTAAAATTTGGCATAGAATGCAATCAACAAGAGTGTAACAAATATCATTTATTAGTTTGGATCGATTAAGGCCCAGCTTCGGTTTGTTTTTCGATATGTCCCGAAATAAGTACGATTCCAACTTTAAAATCAAAATAATTAATGAGTATAATCGTGGGGCATCACAAATTTCACTTTCCAAGAAATATAACATTAATAAGTCAATTATTTCACGGTTGATTACAAAATTTGAAACTACGGGAAGCGTCGAAAATCAAAATTTTGGAGGTCGACAGCGTAAAACAACAAGAAGAACCGATAGACAAATTTGTAACATAATACAAAAAAAACCGTTCATCAGCTCAAAGGAAGTAGTACACTCATTAAATCTTAATATTGATGCAAGCACTGTGCGAAGACGTGCCCTAGAAAATGACCTTCGAAGTTACAGGCCATGCAAAAAACCGTTGCTTACAAAAAAAACATTTGAAAAAAAGGTTGTGTTTCAGTCTTATGATATTAACTCAATTTAAGTATTAAATTAAACTTTTAACTTATTTAAAATAATTAGATTACATTTTGCAAAAAAGTATCACCAATGGTCCGTTGAGAAATGGAAAACGGTACTTTTAAGCGATGAATCAAAGTTTAATTTGATACAGTCAGATGGAATATGTGACGTGCGAAGAGGTAAGTGTCAACGGCTCAATCCAAGATACTGCAATGTCACAGTAAAACATGAAGGTGGCAGTGTGATGATTTGGACCTGTTTCTCAGGATATGGACAAGGTCCTTTCCATCAAATTGAAGGAATAATGGACAAATTTGAATATAAACGTATCCTGGAAACGTAGATGTTACCATATTCCGATTGGAATATGCCGCTTCGATAGGTGTTTCAACACGACAACGACCCGAAACACACATCGAAGCTGGTTAAAAAGTGGATTGAAGACAATGGGATTCAAGTTCTTGATTGGCTGGCACAATCACCAGACTTGAATCCCATTGAAAATCTTTTTGGGATTCTCAAAAATCGAGTCGCTGGGCAACGCTTCCAATCCAAGGCGGTGCTCTTTAAATCTTTACAAGAACAATGGAAAAACATACCACGAGATGTCATCTATAATTTAATAGCTTCCCTGCCGAGAAGATGTGCTGAAGTCCTAAGAAATAAGGGAAACTATACAAAGTATTGAAAAGTTGCTTATGTTTTGCACATACGAAATCGTTGAATTTTTTGTTATTTTATTTTTAGAAAATGTTTATAATGTTATTATTTTTATATAAAGATAAAAACACGATACATAAAAATAAAACTATAATTCCACCTAAATTGCTTTTTTCTTTTATTATCCAAAGCATGGAAAAAACAATATTGAAATGCAAAGTTGAAATGGTTGCTTAGGTTTTGAACAATACTGTATGTGCGCTGTAGTTTATCTATTGAAGCATAAGTCAGAGACACCGGAACGAATCGAGGAATATGTTCGTCAAGTACAAAACAGATTCGGAAAGAAGCCCACAGTCATTCGCTGTGATGGAGAAGGAGAGTATGATAACAAAAGGTTACGTGATTTTTACCGTTCACAAGGCATTAAGGCGCAGTTTACAACTCCATACTCGCCTCAAAAAAATGGTGTTGCTGAACGCAAAAATAGATCTCTTATCGAGATGGTCACCTGTATGCTGCTAGATGCTGGTTTGAAGCTGTACTAACAGCAACTTACGTACAAAATCGAATGCCATCGAAATCCATTTCAAAGACTCCATGTGAGTTATGGAATAACACCAAACCATCATTGCAACATCTACGAGTCTTTGGATGTGAAGCGTATGTGTACGTCCCCGATGTCAAACGTAAAAAGTTTGATAGTAAATCAAAGAAGCTGACGTTCGTCGGGTACTCTGATGAGCATAAATGGTGTCGTTTTTTAAATTGTGAAACTGACAAGATAACGATAAGTCGTGATGCTCGCTTTTTGGAACTGAAGGAGAAGATTAATGTCAGAGTTCCAAGTACAGAAGCTAAACAATTATTTGACGAAGTGCTAGTAAGCATTGCTCCTGTTTCAATCAAACCTAATGAAAACCAACAAACTGAAGAACGAAAATAATGAGATATCAAGACACAAAGCCCGCATCGTTGCGCAAGGATAAGCACAGAAATACGGCGTTGATTATGATGAGGTGTTTGCTTCAGTAACGAAAATCACAACTTTAAGGACGTTTTTGGCAGTAGCTGCAAAACAAAAAATGTTAAGAAATGAAGAAATTTGGGAATCAGATTTTATATCTTCTCGTATATGTTGATGACCTTTTTGCTGGATGTGTCGATGAAGGGAAGATAGACCAATTGTATTCTGATATAAAAACACACTTCCAGATAACTTGTTTCTGACATGTTCGTCATTTTCTTGGGATGGAAATTGAAAGATCAGCTACTTCATTTTATGTCTCGCTGAAGAATTATAGCAAACAAAATAATAACGAAATTTGGTATGAGCTGCGCTAAACCCGCAAAGACGCCAATGGACTCCGGTTACATGAAGATAGGTGATAACAGCGCATCATTTTCCGATCCAACATTGTATCAAAGTCTTGTTGGAGCCTTACTTTATTAAGCAGTAAATGTCAAGCCATTGCAGTTAGCACTGCTATTTTAGGCAGAAAGTTCAAAATTCCCTCGGAAGCAGATTGGATAGCTACAAAAAGAGTTTTGCGTTACCTTAAAGGCACTATCGAATATATACTTTGTCTTGGCGAAGCCTGTGAGTGGAAGATTCTTAGATACTCAGATGCAGGCTGGGCAGGAGACCAAGAAAGCCGAAAGTCAACATCCGGCAACGTTTTTGTGTTTGGAAGGCCTATTTCATAAACGAGTCGACGAAAAGATTGCGTTTCTCTTTCATCGATGGAGGCCGAGTATGTGGCACTCAGATTCAATGCTAGCAGATATTTTTACAAAGTCGCTGGAACTTGTAAGGCAATTAGGTTTTTGCAAACAGTTAAACCTTTTCTAATTATGATGGTTCATCGAGGAGGATTGTTGAACGAACCTATGAGCTGCATAGCGATGAACACAGCTAAATACTTTTATAAAGGACCGCCAACTTCACAATGGTTTTTTGTGTATAACTGTTTCTTCTCTCGAAACCAAGCCACCAACCATTTAGCTACTCAGATATTTTTTCTTCTAATAAAATTAAAATAACTTTGTAAAACCTTTTTTACATCCAATAAAACATAACTTTTGCTAACAATCATAACAGGACAAATCTGTGAGAGGTCTTTCAGTTCCTTTAAAGCGCTATTGAGGGACAAATGTTTTTTTTTTTGCCTATTTAGATGCTTTAATTTGCTTTTTTTTAATTTTTAGGTCAACAAATTCCCATCGCTGGTTATCATACTTCTTTTTAATGTTCTTATTTTGTATTCCATTTTATATTTCAATGAGACATTTCTGCCATTTTTTTTGTATCTTTGTTTATATAATATTTCTGTCAACACTGTGCGGCAGATTTAAAATGTCTACTCAAATAGAAGTTAATCAAAATTGTTTATTTTAATTTTGAATATGCTCAACGAAAGCCTGAATATAGTAAACTATTAAAATTAAAATCTCTCTAAATTTAGAACCAGGCAAATTTTTAGTATTCAATAAGTAGGTAGCTTTTTTCATTATTTGTTTGTTAAGTGATTAATTTGTATACAATTCATTAGAACAGACTTTCGTGAGATATGAATATTTTTTAAGTTTTGAAAAAAAAAAAAAAAAAAATTACTCATTATTATCTTTGATTTAAATTGATTACACAAATATTTATATTAAATTAAACTCAGTTCGTTTTCAGGTGAACGGTTAATAATTCTGAACACTCAAAAATATCCGTACCAAATTGAATTGAAAAAAAAATATTACATTAACAGCCGTATCTATTAGATTTTCTTAAAATGTCTATTCAAAGCCATTTAGTCAAATGCCATATGTGGCTGTCTATGCAGTTACGAAAATATAGCTTCTTATGCAGTAACGGGAAGATCACAATTATGGTTTTGTCAAATAGGTGACCTTATAATGGCAGCAGCGAGCTCTGTTTTCCCAACAAAAAGCTTTAAGGGGGTCATCCCATGTGATGGGTTCAAAAATCGATTTTTTTTTCATAAATTGCTAGTTTAGTATGTCTAGAATACGATAGTAAAAGGATTTTTCAAAATTCGAAGTCGTTTTAAAGATACAGCAGGTCCATGGAAAAATATGGGGTAAAGTATCTTACATATGTACATCGGCGATGGTGACAGTAAAACTTACAAAGGGATCCTAGATGCTAAACCGTAAGGTAATTTGAAAGTAATGTCGGTTATGGGCTGCCTTATAGGCCGCGAAACCCATACTTATGTTGAGAAACGTGATGAAAAGCGAATCTCACGTTCTGAGCGGCGCGTAAGTGATGCCGTTAAACAAGCCAGAATTGATTCAAGAGCTGAACAATCTGCTTTGAAAGAGTTTCAAGAAGAAGAGGAAGGAATACTCTATGGACCAGGCATCGCCGATTGAAAGGTAAGTTGATATTTTCATAGTTAAGAGGACTTGAAACTTTAAACGATTTTTTCTCAAAACTGTGTTTTTCAAACTTTCCTGGAATATGAACAAACCGGCCAATATAACGGTAAAAGAAATAGAGACATTTGTTGGTATTTATTTGTCTGTTTATGTCCTTTATAAAATTACCTTCAACAAGAGGATAGTGAAGTTTGGAAATTGGTAAAAGTTTTGTTTATGAGACAATGACATGCAACCGATGGAAAGACATAAAGCGGCATCTCTACTTTGAGATAACGATGTGTTAATAAGGCGCGGTTTGCCCGGAAATGTAGTAAACAAGCTGTAAAATTTTTCGGATGCAATCCAACAACAATCTGGACTCAATTATTGGGCGTTCCCGGATTGCAATCCGATAAAAGAAATGGCCCAAATAAATTTCCTTTCACTTCTTGGACTCGTGCATAGTAAATGCATGGATTTTATGGTTTATAAAAAACGACGTGTACATAGCTCTATTTGAATTCAAGATGGCATTATCCGAGCATTTCTGCAAAGTTGCGAAAACGTTCAACAAAAAGTAGGATCGATCAGCTTCCTAAGCTAAAAAGTCTTTGGCGTGTCCTACCCGCCTTAATGAAGTCCGTAAAGATTCAGTGGATACTCTTCCATCATGGAAAAGCAGCAGGCAGCAATGCCATAAATCATTGAAAATTTCGAAGTTTCTTATTTTGTCTCAAATTCATTGTTTTATGTCTTTTCATTACATTTTTTAATGATTTTCGTAAATATTGAAAGTAAAAAATTCGTAACTGAATGAGGCGCCATAAATGACAATAATTTTTTTTATAATTTACAGGCACTAAAGGAGTTACAGTATTAGTAGTAAAGCATTCTAAATTCTCGATGTGCGGTTTAAGAAAGTATCTATATGCTTGACAGTAAATCCGAAAGTTAGCTCAAGGGTAAACTGATGAGCATTCCTGGAATTCCGTGTATTACGGCTGAATTAATTGAGGGGTAAAAAGTAAAACCGGCAAAACAATTATTTTTTAAGTTGGTCATAACTCATAATGCATATAGTAGAAAGTTAAGTGACCTTTAAACGCCGTGGGTGGTGTTTAACTGAGAGGTTTTTAAGTAACGTTACTTGATTATAGATATTTTAAAGTAACGATGGCTTTGAAATTTCTTTACAGATACGGCTGTAAATTAATTATATTTTTTTAAACATATTTTAATTAATAGGAATACGGAGATTTCTGAGATCCTATACATACATATAAATCGTTCACTAGTTTTATGTTTAGGTTTATAGCAGTATAGAAATATGCAATTATGGATGTTGTTTTTTTTTTTTTTTTTTTTTTTTACTTATGCACTTTACACAAACATAATATATATATATCAAATGGCACTTTATCTTAAGTTTTAATCTAGTACCTGTTACTTGTAGATGTTCCTTGTGTTGGTTAAGTTAATTTTTTTTCTATACAAAACTATATTGGTTGTCTACTGCTCGACCAATTTCAACTTCATTATTTGCCCCACCTGATGTCTGTGACTGTTGTTGGGATGGTGGGGCTGATGGTGTTGTTGGAACATGGTGTTGATGATGTTGGTTTTGTTGCTGTTGTTGTTGCTGCTGCTGTTGTTGTGGCTGCTGTTGATGAAGATGATGATGATGATGGAGTTGTTGAAGATGTGATGAATTTTGCTGATGACCATGCACTTGCAGGATATTCACATGAAAACTTGGTGAATTTCTATTGTTGTTATTTGTGTTGTTGTTATTTGTGTGTTGATGATTATTATAATTATTGTTATTATTAAAATTATTAGGCAAATGATGTGCCAAGGGCAGTTCAATATCACATGTCTTTAGGCGAACACTTCCATTCATTGTGATAACTTGTTGATCCTGTAGTAATAGAGTTAAGAAATGTAACAAACAATGAGTAAAATTATATTAAATATATTTACGAAAATAAAGTTTAATTTTCATTTGTCTACAAGTGTATCAACAAAGTGTAAGAACAGATTAAACAAATAATAATTTAAAAAAGAGAAAACAGTTTTTCGAGAATATCACGTGCAAGGATCGAGGCTTAGATGCCACATGTCAAAAATCATATTCAAAAAATAAAATCCATACAGTTTCTAACCTAACAAAAAAAAACTTTTGAATGTATACAAATTTTAAAGCAATACAATTTTGTGACTATTTGTAGTGAAACCAATAAAATAACTTGTACTGTAGTTCATAAGAACAGAAACCTGTGACAGATACAACTCTTAATCGGATTTGATAAAAACTATTTCATGATAAAAGTTACTGGAGGATTAAGAAATAAATTCCTTTTCATCAAAAATAAGATCAAATGGGAGAAACTTCAAACTATGTAGAAATAAGGGTAAGTTAAGGTTAATAACTCTTCACATGTCAATGCAAACTTGATAGCCAACTCAAAAACAGACAATTTAAAAACAGTAAATGTAAATGCTAAAAAGAGAACTGTTTACTAGGTAAAAGATTTTGTCAAATTCAATACAAATTAGTTCGAAGGATCTTGAATTCCATATATAGGGTTTTTCAATAAGGGCGGGTAGATGTGTGTAGATGTAGTGGCTTCGTCCTGCTGGAACCACATGTCGTTTAGGTCCATATGGTTCAATTAAGGCCATACGAAATTAGTTATCATCGGTATGTAGCGCTCGCTGTTAACGGTGACCGTTTAAAAGTACGGACCAACTACGCCGCCGCCGGCCCAAAATCCACACCAAACGGTAACTTTTTGAGGATGCATTATCACCTGGTGAACCTCACGTGGCTTGGTGTTGTCCCATATACGGCAATTTTGCTCGTTAACATAGCCATTCATCCAAAAATGCGCGTCGTCACTAAATATGATTTTTCAGCCAAAATTGGAGTCCTCTTCCAAACGGTTTGAAGCCCAGTCAGCGAACAAACGGCGTTGTCTATGGTCATGAACTTCGAGCTATTGGGTCTGTTGGATTTTGAAATTCGCCAAGTTGAAAGGCCGAGTTCTTGTGCACGGCGAGGAATAGACTGCCTCGGGTTCTGCTGTACACTTTCACGGACCGCGGCGATGTTCTTGGCCTATCTTGCGTTCCTTAAACATATTGTTTACTGAACCGGTCGTCTCAAATTTGACCACCAAACGTTGAAGAGTCGACTGTGAAGGGCCACCACGTCTACCGTAAAGTGGGCGCATTGGGCGCAACGTTTGCCTTAACGAACACTCATTTTGATAATAAAGTTTTATCATTTGAACGTGCTGTTCAATCGTGTAACTTGCCATGATGATTTGACATAAACAACTGGGGTGGAATCTTGACAGTCAAAATAATCGAATTTTATCTGAGTAAGGTGATAGTCAAATTGATACCTAAAAAGCTGTCACTAGAAAAATTTGATAGTCATTTTCCTACAAATATGTCGTTTCTGAATAGAGCTACCAGACGCTTACAAAAAAACGAATGGAAAATTTTTGTCAGTTACCCTTTTTAGGGACAAAAACACATTCTTGTGACCGACAAAGCTTACGTAATTCGAAAAAACACAAGATAAATAAGAATGTTATCTAAACACAGCCAATTTGATACTTTTATTGACATATTTTATAGGAATCATTTTAAAATTTCACACCAGCAACAATAAATTATGACAATTATAATCAGAAATTGTTCCATAGAATTGAATTGAGTTGAATCATATTACACAGACGGAATGAAAATGATAGTTAAATTTGACTATCAAAAATATGATAGTCAATTATCAGCTTAGCCGATTCCACCCCTGAATAATAAATAAAAGATTTGACAGATGCCACCAAAACAAAATGGCCACCACGGGACGCCAAAATCTACCCGCGCCAAAAAAAAAAAACCATATATTTGGTTTATTATTACAACTTCTATCTTTAGAAACAATTATTCGTTGCATAAGCTCTCTTACTTATCTTGAAAATAAAAAATAAATTATGTGGCTCAACAGTCCATTGAGAACTAGGACCTTGCGACTTACAACTCTCAACCATGCCTGTGTGCTAGTAATGTTGTCAGGAATGGCGGGGACCTACAATTTTTAAGCCGAATCCGAACGAAAGTATTTGTCAATTGCCGTGAAAGAAACTTTAGATGGCACAGGCAGGGATTGAACCCAAGACCTCTGGCATAACAGTCAATTTTTTCTTAGATAATGAAGCTTAATTTAATTCGAGAAACTTGAACAGTTATTTTTTGTATCGAAGATAATAAACAAAGAAATAAAAATTTAAATTAAAGTAAAAAAATAAAACAATAAAAGCATCACTGACACTGAATTGACTCCAAAATTTTGGCTATCTCACATGTCTGGGGGATGGATGTTGCTGTGGATGACTGCTTGACCCTGCATCTGAAACAAAACTGTCTCCACTATATGGCACGCCTCTATTATACACCCAGTCGGTTAGAGTAACATCTGAAGTTCCGCCCGATTCCAAGGGAATTGGATTGTGTCGGAAATGTTCCAGCATTTCTTGTATTGATGGAAACCACAAATGCTGCACTCGACATTGACCAGACTCAGTGAGTGTCATTCTTAAATGTTTGGCTCTGCCTTGAAAATTAAACGTGAGCACAAATTCACCCTTCCTGGTCTCACTTTGACGCACAAGGAAGAAACCATGTCCAGCCGCCTCAGAGTGAAGAACCATTCGTGCTGCTTCTGATCGTGGCAGAGTACCATGGAACCAAGGATATTGACGCATTTCAGCTGTCAAATCGGCCACATTCAATTCGGAACCTTCTAAATCACCTTCGGTTAATTCGAAATTGCTCGATGCCGATAGACGTTGTTCGCCCTGACGTCGAGGCGGTATTTCAGGTACTGGACTGCTAGCACCACCTTCACTAACCGAATTCAGAGTATCACTTGTGGCTGATGTCGTTGGAACATTAATGTTAATAGGTTGCGAAGATGTATTATTGGTGTTGCTAAACGTCGTTGATTGCTGATGCTGATGCGCTGTAGGATTATTAATGGTGTTCGATGTATTGGCATTAGTTGCATTTTGTAATCCTGGTGTAGCTGCTCCTGCGTCTGAAGACATTTCAAGCGTTGGTTGTTGTGTTGGTGGACTGCGCATACAATAGCGAATCGTCGCTAACCAACTGCGCATATCATCTGTATCATGCGCTTCAATAACATACTCCATATTATTGTCTGCTTTGAGTACAAATGTATTCTCATGATCGGGCATTTCAAGTGCGGTCGTCTCTCGGGCTTCGGATATTAGGAAACAGAAAACGCCACTCTTTGGCTAAAAAAATAAAGAAAACAATGCAAATAGTTAAAACTTATTACAAAGAAGGTTTAAAAAGCATAACATTTTTTTTTTATGATTTCCTAGCTTCAATTTGATTTGCGTTTTATTTGTTTAAAAAATTCACGCTCAACACAAAAAACAAACAATATTCAGAATTGAGATGATTATTTAAAATATTTTTTTTTTATTTCAAACGAACATTTGTATTATTATACGAAGTATATATATGAATACATTTTCTAGGAGAATGATAACATTGACGGGTTACCTTTAGTAAGAGTTTCGTTTTGATCGGATTCTCAATGTATCACATTTCAAAAATATTATCCTGAAATTGAATGTAGGTCCGTTGAAAATTGAGGGAGTAACGTCCATTTTTACTGTTTAAGGTCTGTGGAAAACGCAACTAAAGGAAAGCAGATTCGCACTTAGAAGGGCAACTTAACATTGTTTCTGTATTCTGTATGGACCGGACCGGAAATCCATGATTAAATTTTGAAGTAATAAATTACACTTTGTCTATGTTTATTCGGTAAATAAGATTTTTAAAAAAAAGTGTGTGCCGATTTACTTGAAATTTTGCTTACTTTTGTTTTATTTCAGAAAGCAGTCTTTGATACTTTTCTATATATTTTATAAGAAAATTAACTAATTTTTAATTTATTTGGTATTTTGATTTCGGATGGTGGAATAATTTTTCTGGTCACCGTGGAACGCCTTTTTTAAAAGAGGCCCGCGGTATATTGTTACGGTAAATTTTTACCGCAACAAAAACCAGCCTTTGGCTGTTTTCTTTTTCCTTAGTTGTGGCTGCAAAATATCGGCAAAGTTGAGGGCAACCATGGTCTCATCAACCACAGGTGTACCTAGCCTTTATTTTGCAAAAGCAACGAAAGCAGGTGATCGAGAACGAGTTTGAAAATGCCTGCGGATGAGCCGAAGAAGTATGAGGTCAGGCGACCCTTACTTAAGCAACAACAACAACAGATTTTATTGTAACATTTTAACTTTTAACGTAGATTCATTAAATTAATATTTAATTGTTTATGTATGAACGAAATGTGTTTTTAACGCCGCGTTTTAAAGTAGCTTAATTTAATGTTTGGTACAAAATTCACACCTCGAACCTCGCGCGTAATAATATTAATAAGAAAATGCCTAGTTGAGACTTCTTCTCGATTTTTGTTTTTCTTTGAACTTTCTCGAAAAATAAGAATAGTTGGGAAGGGGTCTAAACTCGCCATTATGTTTCGGCAAGTTTTGGAAACTCATCCAACAACTTGTCGAAACCGTGATTGTGTGTGTGAAAGCAAAGTTTCACTGAGAGTCAACAACGGTGGCTTTCCTGATGAGCGTTAAGCTTCCAGGAAGCCGTGATGCTGTGACCGACAATCACGAAAACGAATGCTTTTGTTGGATGAATGTGTGTGTGACTGAAATGGTCAAAATGGTTGAAAATACGATTAGGAAGGCTTTTCCAAACTGCAACAATGCAGTTAAAAGGTCGAAACGCAAAGATAAATGGTTTGACGAAGATTGCGAACAAGAACGTACAGAATCTTTTGGATTACTTTAAATTTTTAGAAAATAAGTCAGTAATTATTTAAAATGTAAATACAGTCGACTTCCTCTGAGTCAAACTCTCTTTAAGTCAAATTAAATTTTTCTCTAACTCGAACGTTTTCGCCATATTTTTGCATTCCCCTCAATTTTCCATACAAGAACCATCCTCTAAGTCGAATTCCCTCTAAGTCGAAATTCTGTCTAACTCTAACAAATTCTTTAGATTCTTGGACTATTTTCAATCCCTTTAAGTCCAACTTTTGTTTTATGTGCAAACTTTAACAGAAAGTTATAAAAATTAAATCTTACAAAACTTAACTTTAAAAGAAGTAGCGTGCTTATGAAACTTAAGGATTGGAAGGCTGCAGGCCCATACTGAATATCAATTGAATTTATTAACTTAATTAACAGACAAGCTAATTGAATATTTATTAACGTTGTTTAATACCATCTTAAATACTGGAGACATACCGGAACAGTTACAAAAAAAGTTAATTATTTTCAATTCATAAAATGGGTAACATAGCAGATCCTGCCAAATATCGTGGATTCCCGTTTCTTAATGCATCATATAAAATCTTCACAACAATTTTGAACAATCGTCCGACGGAATTGATACATAAATATATTATAATGATAGTTATTCAACAATCGATAACACTTTTGTCCTGCAAAATATTGCTTACAACTTTATTGGACCAAAAAAGGGACTATACGTCCTTTTTGTTGATTTTAAGTGACCTTCGGCAAATTCAACCAAGGTATTCTAGTCTTCAAGCTGTACAATGTTGGAATGACAGCAAAGTTTAGAAGAGTGCTTAAGGCGCCAGTTATAGCTATCATTGAAATCAATCCGGAAAAATTTTTGAATCGATATTTGACGGTGTTTCTCTTTGATTAGAAATGAAAATTATATACTGATCGATCGGAAATCACACAAAGAATTTTTTTGAGAAAAAAAAAGTTTAGTTGCACATTTATTTTTTTCTAAAAATGTATTTTTCTTTTTTCCGGACGGAAATTCATTTTCCTGAACAGCTGATTCTTTTATGACCAAAAATGGAACAAATCGTTCCAATGATTTGTGTTTCAATTTCACTCAATTCCAATGACAGATTTCTGTCAGAAAAAGTTTTTCGGCTGCATTTCAATCAGGAAATTTTTTCCAATGACAGAGAATTTTAATGAAAGCTATAAACGACCTGCCAAAAAAATTCCAATGTTTGTTTTCAATGATGAAAACCAATGATAGCTATAACTGGCGCCTAAAAATGAAAATATTTACAGTGAACAGCTGTTTGGAATGGAATGGAGTGAAACATGTGTGTTCCTTTAATCTAAATCTCTTTGCCTTTTTTAAAAGAACAAAATCGAATTATTATCTGATAGGGTCAAAGTTTTACGAACACTCACTTTAATTCGCCGACGAATTAAAGTGAGTTGATGATAAACCGTCTGGAAATGTGTTGCGAGAAATAATCTAATCTAAATAAATTCAAATTTATGATTTTTCGAAAAGGATACGGACGAAATGAGAATTAGTAGTTGTAGCAGAACACATTTATCTAAAATCACGCATAACTACGTGATTCCAATTGAGACAGGACTGCCACTTCTTTTTACAAAAACTCTAAGTTATCACGCTGAGAACATTGCAAAAGTAATTGATATGTCAGCAGCAAAAGCAATTTTAACCTTCTGGAAGAAGATGGAAGTTTCCAAAAAGCTGATCATTTTGATATTAACTGGAAATCGTACGTTGTAGAAGAGATCTTAAAGTGGAAAGATCAGAATGAGTGACGTTGAAGCTTGCGCGCTAATTGTAATCGCTTCTTGTATAGATGAAAATAAAAATAAAAGATTGGTTGTTAATTTTTATTGTTTACTTTATTTGCCAGATTTCTTGAAGATTCCTGTATAAATCTATGAAAGATCGCCAGAATTCGCAATCTCGAATTGACATTTTCTTCGACGCACCTCACTCAAAAACGATTGACGCTCATCCCCAAACACATCACATCCATTTAGACACTGATTCAGAAAAATCAAACACTTTTGATATTACTCGCTCCGTGTCTGACACCATGTGTCCACCACACACAGCACACATTTCTGCACACAGACACTAGTGTAGTGTCTATAATCCGCTTAACGATTTGTGTTAAATTTATTTAGTTAACTGTATATTTATACCGAATAATAAATCGAATTTATTTAAATCCATTTGCAGGTTATTACACATCATTGGAAACTTTGAAATGTCGTACAAACATTATAAATATATTTGATGTTTCAGGAGAGAGTAGGCAGGTGATTAGAGAATAAGTAAATATAAGACATCTCTAAAACTAAAACAACATACAGTTACACTCAAAATTAGGAGTACATCAGCAAAAAAAGTGTTTTGCTGTTTTAAATTATTAAAATGTTATGTTTTTGGTATTTTGTTTTCAATTTTCTTTTATTTAATATTTTATGTTAAATAAACAAGAGGTAAAACAACAAAAAATAATAAAAATTAAAAAACTAACAAAATCATCGAATGCATGGCACAAAATTAAGCATACACTTGGAACTCAAAGCATACAAAAATGTTAATTAGTAGTCAAATCTAAATTTTAATATTTTGTAGGGTCGCCTTTAGCCGTAATCACAGCTTACAGTCGCCGCGGCATTGATTTAACAATTTTTTAGTAAAAGACGGGGTATATTTTCCCAGAATTCCGTGATCTTCGCTTTCAATTGACTTTTGTTGGTTGGGTTGCAATTCTGCAACCTTCGCTTTATTTTTTCCTACAAATTCTCGATGGGTCTTGAGCTGGTTTCTGGCATTATGCAGCAACCATTTCTTCACAACAAATGATGTGTGTTTTAAATGGTTATCTTGTTGGAAGTTGCCAAGTTAAGTACACTCGTTTAGGGGTTTACTTTGAATTTTCTTAAAATTACTCGTTGTCTTTTTTTCGTCCTCTTTCAGGTTTGTTTAGGGTCGTACCTTCATACCGATATTTGTTAAGTATTTTTTGGAAATTCGAAAGTGTTCGGCCGACGATTTCGCCAATTTCACGTAAAGATTTATTGTTTAAATGTAGTTTTAAAATTAATTGTCTTGTTGCAATGTCGGTTTCTTTTCTTTTCTCTGCCATTTCCACAAAAAATGAGGAAGTGAATATTGAAGCGAAAATTATTTCTGCGACGAACATTGGTTTCAAATTCAATTTAAAAAACAAATATAGCAGCACATTTTTTGAAAAGTAATGTTTTGTATGTATTCGTAAGAAAAAAAAATAATAAAAAATAGAAATTAAAAAGAATTTTCCAAAAACATTGCATCTTAAATATGAAAAGTAACAAATAACTAACTCTTAATTGAGTGAACGCTCATTGGGAGCAACTTTACAGTCCCTGGCCATATTATTAGACGCACTGCAGAATTTTTATAATTATTAGAATATACGCAATATTTTTAACGTTCAAGAATGGATGTATGGTTACATTTTTATGCAAGATGGAGCTGATATGAACCTTATTGAAAACGTGTGGGAGCTGATGAAGAGGGAAGTAGCTAAAGATGCGGCCACTTATTGAAAGAGTAATTCACGTGGGGAATCACCACCTACAAATGCAGGAAACAGTCAAATCATGCATTTAAAGTATGCCGCGCAGAATTGAGGCTCTTATTAAAGCAACAGGAGGTTCAACAAAATATTGAAAAAAAATTACAAAAATAACAACAACAAAACTGAAAATATTAATTTAAAAAAAAAATCTTTAAATCTGTTGCTTTATTTCTAGGAAGTAGTTTATATTCTGCATACAAAATAATTTAAATGCATTACAATATTCGAAAACCTGATTAAAATAGCTAGAAATTAAGATTTTGCATAAAATCTAAAGTGCGTCTAATAATATGGCCAGGGACTGTATATGTAATAAATATCAAATAAAGCAGACTAGGGAAAAGAATTAAATACCATTAAGAGTTGATCTTCTTGAAATCTTAAGAGATATCTCCCCCTTCTGAACTTTCTTTCACGATCAACTCAAACTGATTTCTGGTTTAAATATTTTAAATTTTATACGAAATAATTTTATAAAAAAAGTTTACCTTTTGTGACTTTGGTGGAGAATAAAATTCCAACATATAACCACCAACAGCCTTGACTAATGCCAGTCGACATTTTTCCCATTTTTGCGCGCCTGCTGACGGTTGGTCTAAGCTTTCTGGTGTTAAAAAACTAACAATACCTTCTTTACGACATTCAACAACTATTTTAGCTAATTTAGTTTTATTCGATCGACTACTACTGCTTGTTGTGGCATCCAGATCATCGGAATTCCTATGAAACAATGCCTGTAAAAAGAGAAAATTCTATATTTCAATTGCGTTAAAAAACGGCCCTTGTTGAGGATATTTTTTTTTTTGTTTATATAAAACCATATTCTCACCTTTCCTTTACGCAATCCCTTAAATGAAAGTCGACGAAAAAATGCTTTGGGAAAAATTTTTGGCGAAGATTGTTCTTCAGATACATCGCTTTCTTCTGGAACGACAGCAGTTCCATTGCCAGCCTAGTAATTAAAATAATAAAATATTTGAGTGTATACAAAAGAAAAAGAATAATTGTTCTTTAAGAATGGAAATTAAAAAATTAACCAATAAAACCGTAAGTAAAAAATGCAAGTTACTGTCAAACTTCTTTATAACGAACTTCCTTACAACGTCATTTTCTCTACAGCGAATTTCATTCTGTCCTCCTTTTCCCCTTAAGAAATAATTCAATTAAAAAAATTGTGTTTAAATTCTTGTTTTTGTTTAATTTTAAGTTTTAAGTGACAAGCTATTTTTTGTGGAGCAGCAGTGACGTCGAAGAAGGGAAAAATAGAAATAGAAAGAAAGAAGAAAGATTTATTGCTTTTTCAGAAGAGATGAATTCGATCCAAAGCCAATCCATTAGATTTACCGGACTTAAAGTACATTATAATTATTTGAACAATAATTTAAAATTTAAGTTCATTATTAAGCCTAGTACATACTTGTGAACCATCTCGTGAACCCATACAAATTTCGGTTTTTGGTTCACCCGTGAACGTGCTCGTGAAGCTGAGTGGAGAACAAAGTGGAGAGTTTTCGTTCACGGGCAATTCACGTGCAAAATGTACGGGAACTGTTGGTGAAGCTTTGACATTTGGTTACAAAAAAAAGGACAGTTTTCAATTTGTACTGAATACTGATACTGATTCCTCATTTAAAGTTTGTGGCTGCTTTGCGTGTGTTTTTAAAAAAAAAGTTAAAATGCATTTATATGAAATAGAATACAAATGTTCACAACGTGTATTTACAAGTGTGTACCAGGGAGCAATTTCAAAAGTTCACTTTCTCCACTGGCGAACGTTCACTTCACGAAGAAGTATGTACTAGGCTTTAGATTTAAAATGTACTTTCGTCTGAACAAAGAAGCCTTCGAGTATATCCTAAGTTTGATCGAAAGTGACTTTTCTCAGCAACGTTTTTTCGCAGTTTCATAGATCCTGAAGTTAGCTGCCACCCTTATATTTTTGGCGGAAGGAAGCTACCAAAGAAGACTCAACCCGAATGGATTTTTTGTATGGGTCAAAGAGAGAGTTTACAGCAACAACTCCCGAACTCTTATGAACCTAAACGAAAACATTTGTCCATAAATCAGCCCAATTGAATCAAGTTCACTGCAGCGGGTGGCGCGTAATACGAGGCTCAGTGCGTGCAACTCGACGGAAGACATTTGGATGACATAATGTTCAAAAATTGAAATCTGCATTATTAGCCTGTCGTTAAATATTTCAAATTTTATTTTTTTAAATTTAATTATGAAAATATAAATCTGCCACCAAACACCCTGTATTTTAGTTTAATTTTTAAACAACATCTAAATTTTATTAAGTCTTTTTCATTTATTCTATTTGTAATCCAAAAATTTTATTTAGTTTATTAATCTTCGTTATATTGTAAATAAAATAAAATAATGTGTAGGCCTTATCAGAATTATACAAACACCACAGATAAAATTAACATTTAAAAAAAAATTCGTCACAATAATTATAAGAGAATAACAAACAAAAAAAGAACTAAAGAATTTATATATTTCTTTAAATAAACAAAAACAATACCTACCTTTAAATGATTCTTTCGCCGGGTGAACTCTACTTCAAAGCATTCTCCAAATGAATCCAAAAACTTTTGCATGAAATTTCGATGAGAAATAATGCGTGCATCGTCAATTAGATTAGTGTTAATGTAATTAATGCAGGATTTGGCAAAATCTGTTGCTGCCGCTCGGGCATGCCGTTCACAGAATTCCTCCCATCCTGTTCCAATTTGATAGGAACTTCCACCAAGTCCACTGCCAACTATACCACCAGCTGTAGCACTTCCACTAACACCAATACTATTTTGCATTGTTGTTGTGCTACTATTACTATCTCCGCTTGTTGGCGCCATAAAGCTGCTGCTGCTGCCACCCCCAATACTACTACTATTTAATAACCCACCAGCAGAATTATTGATAGTCGTTGCTGCTCTCGAAGTAGTGCCTCCTCTGCACTCTGTTGTATTACTGTTGCTAAAGCCACCTACTGAGGCGCCTGATTCTTCACTTGTATTTATATTGCCTCGTACTAAATTTATATTTGAAATTGTGGGCTCGCCCATTGCTGAGTAGTCTTGTTGTTGAATTTGATGGTTATGTTGTTGTTGTTGTTGTTGTTGTTGTTGTTGTGGCTGTTGATTGTTATAGTATATTGATTCTCCATCGTTTGGCGATGCAACAGCCATAACAATTTATCAAAAATCACAACTAAATAATACTTAATACAAAAATATATTTTGTAATTACTGCTATTTCTCTCTTTATAATCTTTCTTATCTTTTGGCTCTGTTTATCTGTTTTGGTTTTATTTATTTGCAGAATATTCGCGATTTCTGTAAAACAAAATAACAAGAAAAAAACATAAATAAATATTATCAGTCGCCGGGCATTGATAAAAATACATCTACTCATGCATAAAACACTATTATCTGTTATTCTTTTCTACCCACATATTTATTTAAAATTATTGTTTATTTGCCATTTTCTATTTAAAAGAAAAGAAGAAAACTTTTAATTTAGAACTAAAAAGATAACAACAACAAATTTGAAAGTGTTTTTCTTCGAGTTTTTTAGAATTTTGCAACTGTACTTTTAGTATTAATTTGAATGGAACTTTCCTCCAAGTTTTTTGGTATTATTTAGGATTTAATATTTTTAGTACTTGTGGCGTGATGGTTAGTTCGTTGTACTGTCATGCCAGAGGTCTTGGGTTCAATCCCTGGTTGCGTCATGACATCAAAAAGGAAATCAACAAAAAACCCTGAGGAAGTGCATTCGCGACCATGGTTTTAACAGTCGAGTTGCCCCGAAAAAATTGTTCATAAGTACTTTAAAAAGAGTTAAGCGGCTCAACTTTGCAAAAGGGCATCAATCCAAGGATTTTGACTTCTGGAAAAAAGTAATTTTTGGAGACGAAACAAAATATAATCACCCCTATCGAGGTAATCGATCGAAGAGGAATTCTCTAAGACAAAAATGTAGGAATTTGTATCATCGTAACCGTTCGGATACAGAAATCGGAGAAATCTCCGAAACATATTTTGATGTACGTTGAAAAAGACAAACTCGTGGGATGTATGCCCCAGGAGTATGTAAGTAGGTTTAGTAATTTCATGCGATGCGTATGTATAGACACCATGTCTATACACAATAATTTTTGTTCCGATTTTCTCCAACAGCAAAACACTGCTGTTGGAGAAATGTCCGTAAACAAATGACAATGGGCATTTGGGTCCCCGCTCCAATAGGACTAAGTGTGGTAAAATGTAAAAGGGTACATTTTTACATTTTTAATAGGAAATTTTTGTTCTATGGCAACAAGTCTGTTATCTCTTTTATTTTAATCTCTGACCCCTGCGACCCTACTCGAAATGGAACAGCAAACTCGCGACCAGAGTTTGTGGCGTGTATACAAGAACATGATGGTTTAGAGCAGCGGTTCACAATCTTTTTTAGTCGCGGAGCACTTTTTGCGTGAGAAATTTCACGCGGAGCACTTCGTTGCGCATATGCCATTTTTTGCAGTTACACGTAGCAAATAATATAACTTTTTTTTTCAAATTTTGTTTAATTTAATGAATTCAGGAAACAGTTTTTACAACGAAAACACAAGAATAATGTTAACTTAACTTAATAAGGAATTAGATAATTATCTTATATGAATTATAATTATATGGAGTTTCTTTTTAGTGGAAATAATGTGCCTGCTTATTTTTGCATAAAGCTGCAACCGTATATCAGGTTCTTCATCGAGACGGGATCTATATTTTGTTTTGGTTCCAACATTATGCAGAGAACCCTGATTCGCACATGTATATTGTTGCAAACAGCAGAAGAATTATTTTAGCTTTTTTTGACAGTAAACTGAACTCGTCTTTCAACATACACCAGAATTCTGATAAAGACTTCTTTGTTGCGAAAATTTCTTTTATCGAAGAATCTGATGTCAGGTCAATCAAGCACTCAAACTGCAGCGATGCCAGTGTAGGTGGCTTTTCCAACGCGGCAGAGTACGGGTTTATTACCCATACGTTTTCCTTAATGTTCAGGTGAAATTCGTCTGGAAAATAGTAGAGAAAGCTATCCAGCAAACTTACTAGGTGGATATGAAAATCATTTAAAATATCATCGGGAATGTCCAAATCTATTTCTTCTTTAAATTCTTTGAGCATTGGGAAGCTGTTTAGGTTTCGATTTTTTATAGATTCAGCCCAAAACTTGATTTTATTTTTAAATGCTTCTATTTTGTCAATGGCATCGAAAACAGTTATTGCCTTTCCCTGAAGTGATACACTCAAATCATTTATTTTTTTAAATATATCTGACAGATATGCCAATTTCAATAACCAACGTTTATTACACAACATGTCCCCCAAAACAAAGTTGTCGTCAATGAGGAAGTTCTAACTTCAGCACTTATTTCGAAAAGCCGCGTGAGCGTTTTTCCGCGAGAAAGTCACCTTACTTCTGCGTGAAGAATTAGTAAAGACGTATGTAGACTACCCATGTCATCACACAATACTTTAAAAAGCCTTGGATTCTTTGGCCGTGATTTAATAAAGTTAATTATTTTCACGCTTTCGTACAACACCTCTTTAAGGGAGGCCGGCATTTTTTCATTGCTAGGGAATGGCCCAACAAACATTAAACAATGTCTTTAAAACATGGCTTTATTAAGTTTTCAGCAATAGTATGGGCTTCGGAAACTTGCAAAGTAGGACGTCATCAACACATTTTCGTTCACTGTCTTTGGGTGAAAAGTAATAACGGTTTGAGATTTGTAAGTTCAGCATACTTTCTTTTGAAGAAATCTGGATGAATCCTTGCAAAGTGACGTTTCATTTTTGCTGGAAACATTGCAAAAACTGTTTCTATTTCAATCGTCACTCTCACTAGTCTTCGTGGTATTGTATGAAAATGTATACGAGTAAGATAGAATAAAAAATAGAATTTGTCCATGAATGTGTTTTTACAGTTTCAAGTGGATGAAAAAGTGTTCCTTACAACTACGAAATAATACTCTTCTTTTTGTCTTTTCTCGGTATTCGACTTCGACTGATTGTGATTGCCTGCAGGCCTAGTATGGCTGCCGTTTAAAAAACAAAAAATTATTTGAAATTTTTTTGTAGTTACATGCTGACTTTTTTTAAATATGAATTTCAATTCAACTGCTGCAATCAAAATTACAAGATCAGAAGCCCAAAACTAACTAGTTACTAGTCCGACTGGGATTTTTTTTTATTTTTTTCAAATATTTCCGCGGAGCACTTGGATATTCTTCGCGGAGCACCAAGTGCTCCGCGGAGCACACTTTGGGAAACCTGGGTTTAGAGGTTTGTGTAGCAATATTATTTTTTATAAGTACGTCGTATCGTAACATATTCATAAACGAAGCTTTGTATATAATGTCTCTTTATAGCTTTGAATCATTGGGATGAGTATGATTGTATCGAGATAAGTCTATTTTGTATTCCACAATAAAAAAAACTGTAGACACAACGCAGTAGAATAAGACCACAACGAGCTCCTGGACAAGACATATGAGCAGTGCCCTGGCTATTTTATTCAAATTGTCATCATGCCGGTTCTGCTATATGGCGCTGAGGATTGGACCTTGTCAAGGTATTTTGAGAACGTCTTAGAGTACTTTGAGAGAAAAATTCTCGGACAGATTTTTGGTTTCGTCTACATAGATAGACAGCTTTGAACACAAAGACAAAGTGTGTTCTGACAAACAAAAAAGAAACATAGTAATTATATATAGTATATTGAGTATAATAATTTTCTTTTTATATCAATATAAAATAACTTCACTCTTAAAACGTTATTGTATTCAACTAAATTAACAAATATTTGCTAACTTTTGAATTCGTGATTATTGTGTGTCATTCATTTTTTTCTTGTCTTTGACTAACATAACACTGCTAATACAATTGCACATAATATAGTTTCTCTTTTGTTGCAAATGTGTTTTTTAACCACTTAGTCATGTTATGTTGCAGAGGAAGAAATTGAATTTTAAATAATTATTTGATTCGTTAACGTTTAAATAGCACATTTTAAGGTATTAACAGAAAGATCATTTCGTTTTAAGCGTAAGACACAATAGTTCTGTTCAACGAGTTTTTTTCTAGATCAGAACAGCACAGGACAGCACAGTTTCGTGAGAAACGTCAGATCAAGTTAGAACAGTCAGTTAAACGTCAGTTGTCAAAAAAAAAAAAAAAAAAAACAAATTGCAAATTGTGTGAATTTTTCGTTTCTCGCTTATTTTTTTTCATTTTTTGTGTTTTTACTGTGAAAAATATTATTAAAAATTATTGAAATGGAAAATCAAGTGATTGCTAAGATAATACTAAATGAAAATGTTAGTGGTTCAGACACCGATAGTGATTTTTCGTCGGATTCCTCTACAGATGATTGGAATGAAAGTGTGACGAATGTTATTACCTTTTCTTTGATGAAATGTAAAATGTATTTTATATAAATGTATTTTATAATTATTTAATTAAACAAATTCAACAAATTGGCAAAATAACTTTATTTTAATTTTTTTAAATCACGAGAAAAAAAACACAAAGCACAGCCAAATCAAAACGTAAACAAAAAAAATGACAACTTCGATTTTGACATTTCTCACGATTCTGTTCTAACCTGATCTGACTCAAAAGCAAGAACAGAAAATCCTGTTCTAAACTGTTCTAGGTTTGTCAATGAACAGGAAAGTAGAACAGTTCAGCACAGAAAAAACTTCAATGAACATCAAAAAGCTGTACTTTTTTTAAGCCCAACAAAATGTGTTTAACGGACATTTTTATTAATATACTAAAATCAATAAAAATTAAGTTGCATCCGTAGATATAAAACTAGGCGAACACTTGAAAGACTATATTTAAATGCAAATATTCAGAATGTTATTTGAAATAAACCACTTTTCCCAAGAATGATTACATTTTTATTAACAATTTTTTTATGTTTTATATTATTCCGTTTTTATAAGGAATTTTTTTAAACAAATTCTATACATCCAAATAGAAGACAATGCACTTTTTATTAGACTATTGAATTATAAATTCGAAATAGCTTTGCGGCCTAAAAGTCCTTCAAAAATTGGTATATTGGCATTTCGTCCCAGAATTCTCACGTGGACTCATCAGTTAACCAGTGAACCAAATCCAACTAGATTAAAATGTTTAATCATTAAAGCTGGAAAAAGATTAGCCTAGGGTTAAGCTGATTTGTTTATAATTAAAATCTGTTGAAATATTTACAGACATTTTTTTTAAGTTATCTGTTGGCAAACAGCATACTTCGTTTTAGTCAAATCAAATCAGGACATATTATACACACAGTGGTGGACAAAAATTTAGCACACTTGAAGAAAATAAGAAATATCGTTATTTTACTTGTATCAGTTTTGTTCTAAGCAACTTTAAATTTCATGTAGTCATTCACAACCATATTAAAAACTAAAAACTGTACTCTAAATAAATAAATTTGTTTGCGTTTTGAGAAAACTGTATAAGTTTGTAATTCAAACTATTTTTAACTGGACATACATTTAGCACATTTTAGTCCTAATACATTTTTTAATCCGTTTAGTTGAACAAAAGTGCACTTTTGGAGGTAATCCGGCATTTGCTAATATCAACTTATTAAATAAATCAAAATGTACTTAAATAGTCATGGCAAAAGGACAATGGTGCTCAGTAGATAAACGAAAAATAATATTGCGGATCAAAGACAAGAAAAGGACAGTTTCTGACATATCCAAGCTGTTGGAGTGCTCCAGAAAAATGCTTTACAACGTGCTTCGGCATTATTAAAATGGATGCTTTCTTAGAAGCGTGGTTTTAAGAAGAAATAAACGCATGCAATTTAATGTTATTGCCAATCATTAAGCTTTACTAGAAAGATAAGGGTTTTCCATTATCTTTAAAAATAACTTCGGGCAAGTGGCCACCGCAGCTAACCCACTCGAATAAATTCCAGTCAAGAGGCCCAATTTTCGGCCACTATGGGGCCGTATGTCAGCAACAAATGCGCCAAATATTCTTTCCGAAGGCGTCAATCGTTTTGGGCTTATCAGCAGAGACAAGCGACTTAACCCTGCCAAAAAAAATCCAGCGGTGTTAAATAGCAATATTTTAGAGGCCACGCCACAGGCCCACGACAGGCGAGATAATGCCCTCACCAATTGATTGAACCATTAGTTTTTTTTTTAATTTTGTTCAATTTTTGCACACTTTGTTCATTATGATGCATTTGTACATTATGATGCCAAACCAAAATGAGCATAAATCAAGTGACAGCCGTTAAAATCCCAAGAAAGGCATATCATGTTCAAAATTGAATCCTCTACAAGCGTTCATTGCTGTTTATCCTTAACTCAATAACGGTTTATTAGGAGTCCCTAAAAATGAAAATGAAGGGACCCACCGAAGAAATGGTGTGGATCATGGGCTGGCGGATTCATTGGCCTATATTCTTCAAAGGTGATACGAATCGTAACGTTTTACTGTGAATAATGAGTGCTGCCGTGCGATCATACTTTTTATTTGCGAAAAATGGAAGAGCTTGCCTTGCATGACATGTGGTTGGTTTCAACAAGACAGCGTCACATGACACACAGCACGCGTAACAATGGACCAATTAAGTGGCGAGTTCGGTGAACAGTTTACTTCACGTTTGGGGCCGGTCGATTTTCCACCTAGATCGTGCAATTTAACGCCTCTAGACTATTTTTTGTAGAGCTACATATGTTATGGTTTCGTTTCAATTAACGGACTGGTAGCCAACATTGAAGCAATTATTCTTGAGATACGTCTGATATTTTAGAGAGCATGCCAAAATTTGACTTAGCGGATGGACCATTTAAAAAATCACTCTTTACAATTAAAAACTGGACCAAGAGTTTTAGACAAGCGGTTAATCAGGGTAAAATTAATGCTATTTTATATCAAAACATGACTCGAAGTTTCGAACCCAAATTGAACTGGAAATTAAATATTGAAGAGGTTAAAAAAGACATAATTTGACTTTAAGGTCTGCAAAAAAAATGTGAATTTTACTAGCAGATCATTTTGTGGACGTGAACTATCGGATTATCAAGGCTATATCATCCTCAGAATTGTCCTAGGTAGGTCTAACGTTTTTTAAGCTAGAGCAGGGCATGTGCAGAGGAGATGGAGAACTATTTTTTCGTGGGTTGACAGGTGGTGATGTTATTTCACCTGAGGTTTTTTTTTTCAAAGAATGCGTAGCACAGTACCATTTTTAGAGAGCTCGTCTGCTTTGCAATTTCCTGGAAAGTCTCTATGGTCCGGAACCCAGCAAAGGATAATGTTAAACTGTTATGCCATCTGCATTAGAGATGATCGACAGTTATGGACTGTTATAGTGTTTGTAGAGAAAGAGTCCAGAGATTTGATAGCGGATTAACTATATAAGAAAATATAGATATCAGATGTTGATATCGTGTTTTCTTTAAGCCAAGACAATACTTTTTTTATCGCCAAAAATTCCTCCTGGAACACGCTACAATGATTGGGGAGGCAGAAGGAGAGACTTAATTTCAGTCGTTCAAAGTACACAGCTCCACCAACCCCTTCATTTGTTTTGTATCCATCTATGAAAAAGTGGAATGATTCGTCTTCTTGGAATGCCCTATCCTCCCAAAAAGATCTGGAAGTTTCTATCAAATTGCAGTTGGGGGATGGTGTAGCCTGTGTGCTTTGGAATTGATTATAAATACTTAAGAATTACGTAGTGGTCAATGTTGTTGTTAACCCACCCAAGGCTTTGTTTCTCATCCAGACCAGTTACGATTTTGTTCCAAAGGAGAGGGGATAGAACACTTACTTGCGGAGTCCCTCTACTAACGAGTATTCTAGCAAAAGAGTTGCCATTTTTGAGTTAATTATTCTGCTAGTCAGCATTAAATGAATTAACTCCCCAAGCAAACTCTTAACGTTAGTGCAGATATGATTGCAGATGTGTCCACGTTGTTAAAAGCTCCTTCGATATAAAGGATATTAACCATAGTGAACTCTCTTTGATGGAGGGAGTATTGGATGCGTGCGTACTATGGTGTGTAACGTCGTTTCCACCGATTTGCCTTTACAGTAGACATGTTAAGACACAGACAGAAGTCTTGTATAAATACTTGCCCTTAAATGAATATCAATCAATCTTTCTAAGGTCTTAAGAAGGAATGATGATAGACTTATAGGCTGTAGATCTTTAGGGTTGACAGCATTTACCTGCTTTGGGTATAAAAACAACTTTCAGTTAACTCCATTCCGAGGGAATATGAATCAGATATAAACAGCTGTTAAAAATTGCCTTAAGGATGCAAGCCTTAATTTTGGAAATCTTATTTCTCTTGAAGAATGGAACTAAATATAGTTACTTAAAAATTTAATTTTTTCTTGTTGGTAACTAGTTTAATATAAAGTAAAATTTCAATTTGTCATTTTTCTGAATATTTGTTTGTTAAGAAATCGGTCTCTCCGTTAAGTCGCTATATTGTTGGTATAAGCTCTTTTGATACAAGGAATTATTTTTTGTATTTCGTTTCGAGAACAAAATTTCGTAGTTATTAAAAAAATTAAATCCTTAACAAAAAAATTAAATCATTCACTGCTATTAAAGTCCTTATAATGAACAACTCGTAAAGGTTCAAGGTGATTGAATAAAACAGGGACTCAATCTACCTGCAATGATTATCTAGATATGACATATTTTGCTAAAAGGGATTGTTTTGTCATCACTACCTACATCAAAAAGTCTGTAAGGCAAAAATGTCATTGATGCAGTCGCCAACATAGTAAACACAAAAATTAAAGGTTGGGCAGAGTGGGTAGTGTCTCTAATTTTAAGGCTTGTAGGCATCTACTAACAAATAAAACTAAAAATCACAATCCTCGCGATAATGCTGGCTGAATTTCACTAGTAAACCTTGAAATGGACCATTGAAGCCTTCAATTTAAAAAGAAAACAGAATAAATGACTCGAAAGAACACATTCATCAAATCATTGTTGTTTTTTCTAGTACAGATTTTTATATCGTTTATTTATACGAAGAAATATAGTATAACTATTTACGCACATTAAGTAGGTACCTACATAATAAAATAACATACGCAATGCATGATTATCTATGAAAAGTAACATTTTGCGTAGGCATAATAGAAAAATTACTTGAAAAATCTGAAAGCCATAATGCATTTTCTTTTTGTAATAGTTATAAATGGATTTTCTATCCAACAATGCAAAACTTACCTTAACGTTTTTCTTTTTTTTGTTTAGTTTTCGAGCAAAAATGCGTATTTAAATATATTAAATTAAATACTAAATGCTCAAGGATTGTTTTTTGCACTTTTTTGTAACCATACGAAATTTAAATTACACATAAGTTTATTGTATTTTTTTTTTTCTTTTTAGGATGCTGTTGCGGCGATTTGTTGCGACCGCAGCCATGCGCACACCCGAATTTTCATTTTTATTTTTTATTTTTCAATTTCAATTGGAATCCCACACATTTTGAGCGAGCAGACAAGAAAAGATCTATGATTTATTTTTGGAAATTCACGTGAAATTAATTGACTATATATTGTTGTGATTGTTAATTAATGTTTAGTTATATTTCTTTTTGATAATAAATACTTTATTGATGGTAAATTTATAACGAAACACTTGTGCGCTGATAAACTAAACTTTACAAAAAAATCTTCCGAATTTCAGTTTCAACGCCGTTTCAATTCTCATGGGGTATCATTTTCTTTCAAAATCAAAATGCAAAATGGACAATGCTGCCAGTATCCTTCAAACTATGGGCATGTTCATCAATGTTTTTTCATTAAGGGGCGCTTACATGCACGACAACATTGCTCGATGGAAAAAGTAACGGTATGCACAACTTTTCGTTTGCATGGATAAAGATGTGGTCGAGCATTAATATTTTAAATCTTTCCAATTAAACGGACGTGTGATGGTGAAAATGATTTTGGCAGCGTTAATTAGGATTGAAACAATTGAAGAGGAAGAAGAAGACCGTGTGGGGGGAAACTGAGATGGCTCGGTTTAGCTCTGTCGATCCTTTTGTATTTTCATCAAGTTAAAAATCAACGAGCCTAAGCCAAAAAGCCAAAGCTCGGCTCTGTCGTGTGAGGGAAATCACCCAAGTATTACTTTCAGTTCACACAATCTTAACTCGTCATCTAAAAACTATCTAATTATCTCATTGTATCTCATACCATTATTGAAGGAAACAAATCCTTAATGTCTTTTTCTTTCCTCTTTTATTTTTTCTGGGTTAGTTTTCGAACATGTTTTCTTGCTCACAAATTTCGTAATTTCAAGATATTTTTCTCAACAAACGGCTGGAATTTTTGAATTTAATTCATAAAAACGTTTTTTTATATTGATAAACATATTTTTGCTTGTGCTAGAAATGAAAAATATAGTAATAATCAATCTATCAATGTGACTCCTTGGCCGTGTAAGGCAGGCAAATTTGGACCGGGCCTAAAACTCGAGTTATTGTTGACAGCACTTTTTTCCAAAACACGAGTTTTTGTGAAAGCCAACCAAAACCGATAATATGGAAGAATTCGCGAATGTGTATTTTTCTCTTTCTTCTCCCAGAGAACCATTGACATCTTATAGGAAGGGCTAGTAGCATTATAGATGATATCAACGCGAAGATGACAACAAAGAAAAATAATTAGTCTAGGGCTGATGAGGATAGAGCCCAACCACCGACAAATGAATGAATAAATGTGATTTTAAATAATTTATAAACCAAAATTCCTTGCTAATTATAAACAAAAAGTTAGAAATATAGCTTAAGTTAATCTGAAGGTAATACAATTATTTTTGTATTAATTCATTTCACTGTCAAAATAAGAGAAATTAAAGAAAACAAATTGTCCACTTTGAATTGCACTTTGATTATAACTAACTGTCAAAATCAATTCGGGTTTAAAATAAAATCCACACTTCAACGAATAAAATGTTCGCGAGCGTCTTAAACTAAAAATTTCATTCCAGTATTTTTTGTTGATCGTTGGTTGCTCTCATGTGAGATCTAAAGTGACATTTATATGTTTTTCCTTATATTTTTCTACCGGCAATTCTTTTTTTCATTTCCAGTTTTCTTTTTAAACAGCAAAAATTAAAATTTTGTGTGAAGAATTTTAGCAGCATTGTTTTCTTTTCTTTCTGTTTTGACGTTTGAGCGCCGCGTTCTTTGTAAAAACCTACAACTTCAATTTGACCAACGCATTCTATTTGTGCCCAGTGGCTTAAATCATGTGCTGTCATAACAAAAACGTATAATTCAATAGAAGAACAGGGCATGCCACTGTCAAAATTGTTTCCCGTCCTGCCAGACGGCGTTCTCCTTTTTTCTTACGTTTGTTTACTTTCCAAAAATGTTTTGTCACACTTTACATTAACATTTGAAACACGAAATAGCCTTTAACCGTCAAAATGAAAACTATTGTTTATAGGTTTCTGAAATTGACCCAACTAGAAACCAGGATCACAAATTGTCGTTGCGTCGTTACGTGTTAAAAGATGACCCATAGCCATAATGGATCATTTTTGATAATAAAACGCAGCGAATATTAAGAAGTTCAAATTGAACTTGACAGTTCTCTTTATTGGATGACTTATTTTTGTTTCTCATGTCTCCGTTTTTTTCTTTCTTAATTTATTTTATGCTTATCTTGACAACCGCAGCCAACGACATTGATGTATACAAAATTCGATTTTTTGTTTCTCTTACTTTTATGTGTATTTAAATGTCGCATGCACCGGGTTTCATTGTGCAACAGCAGATTTAGAAAATAAAAAGAAAAGAATAATGGCTGAATCACAAACACGCTTCAGCTTCGGCTTCGTTTGCGTTACGGTGGGCCTTCTTCGAGGTTGCTTTGAATGACATTTCTATTATTTCATCCCTCCAAAGAGCAAATATTTTGTTTGTTGACATTTTTTTACAGCTATTGAGCTGTCAGACAAAGCAAATATTCAGATAATTGAACTAGAGCTTCCGTTTGGAGTCACATTACGTTACATTACGTTCCTTTCCTTACGATTGTCAAACGAAACGTGAGGTCAAAGCTCCATTGTGTTAGCATCATTGACATACTATACTATACTATATGTATAGTATGTCAATGGTTAGCATCAAAAACACTCCATTACCAGCGTTGCCGCTGGGCTTCACGAAAGTGTAACACATTTTCTTAAAAAACGTAACAAAAGCGAAAAAAATGTAACAAATTGAAAAAAATGATTTCAATCAAAGAATGCTCTTGAACTCAATTTTTAATTTTTAATAGGAACATACGTTTATTTGCTGGATCGAGAGATCGAGTTTGAATTTGAAGTGAAAGATAGCAAGATTTCGACTAAACTGTAACTGAACGAGTTCGATCGAGTCGAATGAAGGTGATTTCAACTCAATTTAGGACGTAGGTGTACAAATAGGTGGAAGTGTTATTTAAGCGCACTGCACACTGATTAAAAAAATCATAAAGTAAATTTTTAAAGAAAAAAAAAGTTTGGAGACTAAAGTGTAACAAAAAGAAAAAAAAGTAACATAGTAACAAATACAAACAAATTAAGAAAAGTGTAACACTTTTGTTACACTTGTAACATTGTGGCAACGCTGACCATTACCAAGACCGGAATCTTTCGTACGTTTCACTCTCCAAAACCCGTTTGTTTACATTGTTGTATTTGTAATTTTGACAATTAGTCCATGAATAGATGTGAGCACAAACACAAAAAACGATGCCGTGGGCTAGCGGCACTTTGCAAAGCAAAAACAAAATGGGGAGGTTAATAAGTTTTTTTTCAGGTTTTTCTTTTTACTTTTTTCGATGAAAAAGTCAGCTTTAAGCTTTAGTTTTGCAGTCATTTTGTTGATAGCGAACGAATGTACATTTTTGTCTGGAAAAAAGCATGTTCAACATCAGTTTAACATAATTAATTCACTCATTTACAGCAATCACTACGAAATTCTTTAAATTTCATAATTAACTTCGGATTATTGTATCAAAGATGCGTTCGAAGAACCGTCAAGTTAAGGGTGCGAGCGCAATTTATTGAATTCAAATATTTATTTTGCAAGTAATTAAAATCTGTATAAATTTAATTAATCCAAGTATATTAATAGTTTGTTTTTAATGATTTAAGCTTGCAACTATTTTTCAATTCCATTTTGAATAATAAATATTATATTTAAAAAAAAGAGTTATAATCGAAAAATACCTCATCCATAACATTCTTGATTGATGGAAGCATACATGTATTTGCTATCAAGAAAAATTATGCTTCAAAGGAACACCAATATTTAAAAAAAAAAATCAGAACGATTATAGCGAGCTTGTTGAATAAATGCAGAGCAAATAAAATGCAAATTTTGACGTTTATCACAAAATGAAAACGTCAAAAAATCCTTCTGAATTCATGCACAACTCATTCAATAGATCATGTAATCGACATGAATGTTTATTGTTGACGTACTGAAGTATTTTTAGTGAATTCTCACAGTTTAACGCAAAATATAATTTTTATTAATTCCTAAAAATGTTTAGTTACCAAAGTTCAAGTTTACTCATCATTGTTTGAAGGGTATGTGTAGTAAAGATGCTGCTAATAATGAAAACAAATTAATGAGTTTTACGTATATGTTGTTGTTTTTCGTAATATAATAAATACCGCCGTAGATTTCATTTTATAAATGCAGAACATAGAAGAAAATATACATAAACAATAGTTTTCAGATATAAAGCAGAGGTTAGCGTAGAAAAATATTTTTGAGAAAGCCAATAATATTTAAATTATGTTTATTAAAGAAATTTCCGCTTCGGCTAACATTCGTCAACTTTTTAGAAAAAAATTAAACATTAATATCAGCCAATTATTTCATAGCATATTATTGTTCACATTGTAAAATGTCTAGAAATTTTCATATGCTACAAAATTCGTAATTTTATGCGTAAACATAGAAGATAACATTATTTAGTCAAGAAGTATGGATTTTGGCGCGTTTACCCGTTTTTTTCTATTGGGTGTTCGGTTTCCCCATACTGGAATAAAAAAAGTTGCTTAAATCTTTTTATTGCACTAATTTAGTTGGTTTTGTGTAACCATACTGCCTATTTCTATTCCTTAAAGATGCTTTACACAAAGCAACTTATTTTTAAAACATGGTTTTCTCAAATTTGTATTCCGAAATCTAACTACAAACAAAATTCGTACTCTAATAATATTTATGTAACAAACAAAACTAAAATTTGGTCTTGCAATTATCGAACTGCTTAAATGATGAAAATACTAATCTAATGAGGAATCTGAACTAGCTAAAGTTGGCAATGGAACTTCACAAGTATGTTTCTCGATGCATTGTCTGTACAAAAAAATACGGAGACAGCCTATTGTTTCCACCTGAACTTCCTCGCCAAAAAAATGCTCTAAGCAAACTACAGCTGAAAAAATTGTCTGTTTTGTTGTTTTACAAAGTATTGAGTTACACTTTTGTCCATTTCCAATTTTACTTAACCAGTTGCAGCGCATATTGCGTTCGCCAGTAATTTAAGTAAACAAATAACAGCACTAATAAATCATTAAATATGTATTTGGTCAATCTTATTTTATTTAATATACATTTACAACATTTATTTGGATTGAAATTAAAAAGCTATACAAATCTTCCAATTTAAGACCATGTCAGCACTTCAGATTCTGTTGGTTAGGATTGTTTAGTTTTTGAACGAGGCCATGAAACATTCAAAATGAAGCATTTAGATGGGGCTGATTACTATAATACAGCATTTTGATGGGCCTGAGGACTAAATGTGAGAATGTGTTTGGTTTTTTGCATCATTTCACGCACACTTTCTCACATTTAGTCCTCAGTAGCTTGTAGGCAAACCGAAATGTCAGTCTGAGATTCCGGTCTTGGTAATGGAGTGTTTTTAGTTAGCATGCATTGAATTCCTATGGCTGAACTCGTAAACGTCAGGCGAAGCCGAAGCTGAAGCGTGTTTGTGATTCAGCCATAAAGCTACTAGCCCAGACGGCTTTCCATCAAAATTGCTTAAAGCTTTCATCGTCGGATGAAAGAATACCCGATGAATGGTACCATGGCAGCTGTTCCTGTATTTTATACACTTCGTGTCACATGGATAGGGACAAGTTCTTTTCGTTTTTTATTTGCCGATATTTTTTAAACCCTTAGGTTTTTTGGAAAAACCCAACACAACTTTAAAAATTCGTCGGATGAAAGAATACCCGATGGATGGTACCATGGCAGCTGTTCCTGTATTTTATATACCTTGTGTCACATGGATAGGGACAAGTTCTTTTCGTTTTTTATTTGCCGATATATTTTAAACCCTTAGGTTTTTTGGAAAAACCCAAATGTGGAATGAATGAGGTATGTATTAAGTTTATTGCAGTTTTTGGATTAAGTTGATAAATACCTACAAGTTTTGTGGCAGTTTTTCCGAAAAATTTCATAAAAAGTAAATGTTTTTTTTGTATCACATGAATAGAGGCAAAACATAAATTTCCCTGTTAGACCCTTTAAAGTAAAAAAATCTTATGGTTTAGGTAAATACTGGTTTTATTAAACGGATTAAAATATTTTTTGGCACGAGTACGATAACTTTGGCGACAAGATATAATAACGGTTTTTGGTAGAGGGGCTTAATACAAGCATTTTTTACTATGGGAGGGGGGGTCTATCTTCCCCCGTTTAGGCGGTAGGGGCAATTTAAACAAATTGTTATTTAAAATGAAAAAAATTAATTAAAAAATAACGGTAATACTTACAATTAAGTATCATACCTTTTTTCAAAGCCAACATTCTGTTTTATTAGCCAGTTTTTAATTCAAGTCAAAACTGCGTAGTTTTTGAAAAATTTAATTTTAAACTCAAAATTTGAGTAAAAAAAAGGTTCAAAGTGTAATTTTTCAATACTTCAAAAATATCTACCATTGTTTTTATTTCAAAATTTATTTCTCTTATTTGTTTTTGATCAAAAACTGAAAACTATATGATTTTATGTCTTTTAGTTTTTGAGAAAATTGAAAATAAAAATTTAATTTTAAACTCAAAATTTAAGTAAAAAAAGTTAAAAAAAGGTTTAAAGTGTAACTTTTTCAATACTTCAAGATTATCTACCATTGTTTTTATTTCAGAATTTTTTGCTCTTATTTGTTTTTGATCAAAAACTGAAAACTAGATGATTTTATGTCTTTTAGTTTTTGAGAAAATTGAAAATAACCACAACTACTATTTTAATTTAATTCTTTTTTTTTGCTTGAGTGGTCTTATTTTGATAGTAATAATGGTATTTGCGTATGCGTAATGCGTGTTTGGGTGTATGCAACAGTAAGGTGTGCGCGAGTTTGGGTGTATGCAACAGTGGGATCTGTAAGGGGGGGCATGCTGCCCCCTGCAACCCCCCTGCTTGGGCACACTATAGGATTTGGGGTGGGTGCTAGGTGAAGTGGGTGCAAGGTGGGGAGGGTGAAAGGTGCGGTGGGTGCAAGATGGGGTGCATGCAAAGTTTCTTTTCCATTTAAATAAGCTGGATTTAAGAAAAATTAATTTATCCTTGGTATATCTTAATCCATATTCGATTATTACTATCAAAATAAGACTACGTTAATACTTATGCAAGGAAAAAGTAATTTAATTAAAATATTTTTTTTTGGTAATTTTCAATTTTCTCAAGAACTAGAAGACATAAAGTCATCTAGTTTTCAGTTTTTGATCAAAGACAAATAAGAGCAATGAATTCTCAAAAAAAAATAGTAGATAATCTAATAGTTTTGAAAAATTACACTTTAAACCATATTTTTAACTTTTTTTTTACCAAATTTTGAGTTTAAAACAATTTTTTTCAAAAACTATTCATAGTTTTGACTTGATTTAAAAACAAGCTAATAGACAAAAGTGTTAGCTTTAAAAAAAGGTGTAATACTTAACTGTAAGTATTACCGTTATTTTGTAATTATTTTTTTTTCCATTTAATGTACATGTTTTTTAAATTGCCCCTACCGCCTAAACGGGGGGAGATAGACCCCCCTCCCATAGTAAAAAAATGCTTATTTTTAACTGTTCTATACAAATCCGTCATTAAACTTTGTCGCCAAAGTTATCGTACTCTCCCCTATTTTTTTAGTAATGTGTGCTGCCTCCTGATTTCTTCCTTTCTTAAATCATGAAAATGGCAGCCAAGAAAAGACGACGGTATGCCAAGCTCGATTTAACCTGATGTGATTTGTTGCAAAACTAAGGCGTTGGCTTGGCTCTGCGTGCAGCAATATATTATATAATATGGTCTGCCTTCTGTATCACCCGAGCATCAGTCAATCTACTAGCATTTACCCCAGCTTCTGCCTTAATTTTACTAATGGAAAGCCTTGAATTTGAATCAGCTCTCACTGTCGCCTGCCTTGCCTGAAATAATGTGGCTTTCTTGACTCTTCCTTTGTGGTTCTTTCCATACCTCTCTGGGTCCTTGAGGTAGTTGTATAAAACATTTGAACTTCTAATTTTGCTGGCAATAAAACGGATGGTTTTTCCGAGTTACTGGTAAGCTCGAATTTGGCCTATTTCCTCCTTGGTTAGACCCTTACCTCTACCCATTTTTCTTGATTCTCTCAAACAATAAGAGTATACTTTTATCTTGGGTGGAATCACTTAAGGAGGCTCTATTATGGGAATGAGAATAGACTAGTAGTCCATATATAGTATGTCAATAATGTCAACTCTATTTTGCTTATTTTGTCAAACTTTAAAATAATAATTAATCGGAATTGAATCAATATCTGAATCGGATCAAGCTTCGGGTTGAGTGACAAAAATCTTTTTATTTCTAAAAAAAAGCTTGTGGAGGACTAGAAACAAGAGATGGCGTTTTTAAATGAATTATAATTTTTTCTACCAAACCCACAAGAGGTTTAAGAATAGCTAAACAGGTAAATTCGCTTTTATTTGAATATAAATCGACTAGCAGTCCCATGGACTTATTATTTATGGACTGCTAGTAGCTTGTCTTTTGCGACACTAGCCCTGCTAACAAAAGCGGAAAAGTGGGTGTAACATTATGCGAATTCATTAATGACAAATTGCACTAGAAAGCTAGTCAATCATACTACAGCTAGGAACTGTCATATTAATGACAAATGTAAATATATAAAATATGAAACATTTGTTGTTTTAGAACTTTAAATACAATTTTTTGTTAAACATAAATAAATAAATCGTCATCATCAATCCATCGATGAAATCTTTATTACCACCCAAACATTTGATGATAATATGTAGGAACAAAGTCCGTCGAGACACTTGGCCAATTGGAAGCAGTTAATGTTGAGATGGCATGAGCTACTGCAGAACGAATTTTACTATTTGGATATCGTATTGTAATGTCAAAAAAAAACATAAAATAGTATAGTTTTTCTTCAAAAAATTAATGTAGATGTCACTACTTTCTATGTCAGTAAAAACATGTCTCAACTAAAGACAACAGATGTCCCTTGATTCGATTGAATTTGTTTTTGCCACTGCATTACGGAGAGCTAGTATAAATCAAATGCAGTGAAACCTTTGTATATAAAATCTAGATCTTATATAATTATAAAGGTGGAACAATAATTTTTCAATATTTGTATTCAAAATTCCCACAACTGTCCATTTATGATAAGTTAATGAACAGTCCATACCTAGTATGTCAACGGGTTTAAGTATGTTGTAAATTTTGTAGAATTTTTTGATATCGAAAAAACATAAAAAAACCTAATAAAATTTTAAATAAAAATCTTTTGTTTTATTTTAACTAGAATAAATAAATTGTTACAATATTATTTGTTCTTGTTTTGTATCTATTATTATTTTATTTCTTCTCTAGCTGTACTGTATTTCTTTTTATTTTTACACTTTTTTTTTTTTTTTTTTTTAAATGTTAAATTATATTGTTATGCCTCTAATAATAATAGTAATAAAAAATACTTGCAATACAAAAATCACTTAAGTTTCCAGTTTTAAATGTATGTATGTATGCATTTGTTTTGTTTTCTTTTGGTAAATATAAGAATTTTCAATGAGTATAATTAATAATTAAAATGTGTTTAATTTTATAATCATAATTCATAATTATTGTATGCACAGTATACAAATTTATATAGGGTGTTTCGAATAAAAGTCATACAGGTTTGTAAGGGTGGTGAGATATTTTCGTCTTTCCATTTCCTTTTGAATAATTTTATTTATCTATCGTGAATAGAATGTATATAGGAATTTTATACTTTCACACTGTTTCTTGAAAACACAGAAAGTTCAAATAAAATTTAATTAATGATAAAAAGAATAAAATTCATAATATACTTTTAAAACTTCAAGGTTATCAGTATTCGAAGCTTGGAAATTGTATACATTATGATTCCTGTAATGTACATTAAATTTAAATCTCGATTTAAACTTTTAAAAATAAAATTGGAAGTTATCGGTGTCCAACTCTAGTGTATTCCAATCTGTCGGATGAGAAATTCGATTCATAGTATTTGAACCCAGTAGAATTTGAATTGTTGATTTATGAAAGGTTTTGTTTCCTGACAGGAGGGTCAAATTTCAGTTTTTCGAAATGAGAACCCTTCTAATTTTTAAAATTAAAAGCACCTTAAAAAATCTAAAAGAGTATTTGTAGTTAATTTTTAATGTGACCGTGTCTATCAATATGTAGAGCTAGGTAGAATCAAGGCAGCAAGGAGGAAAGTATTGATTTAGTTGACTGTCCAAGATCCAACATCCCAAAGAAATTCTAAAATAACTAGCACTTATTTTATTCACTTCACATTTTATTTGCAAAACCCTTTTATTCTAATTTTGCTTCGTTGTGAATAATAAATATAAATGACCTATAAGTAGGCTATATGAATGAGGAGATGTGAGTTTAATACATTCCCTTACACACTAGGTCACTATGCATTTCGGTTACAATGTACATTGTAAATATTTCAAAAATAAAAAAATATACGCAGTTATTTTTTAGAAAATGTTTAGTCATAAGGTGCAAAATTGATGGCCGATTTTCGGATATTGGGCGTAATTACTTAAAATAAATAAATAACATGGCGCTACAGTCCGTTGAGAACTAGGGCCTAGTGACTTACAACTTTCAACTATTCCTATGTCCAAGTCATTTCAGGGATTGAGGGGCCTTACAGTTTTTATGCCGAATCCGAACGGTTTATTTGAGAAAGCACTTCTCATGACAAACATTACTCTTATATTATAGGATTTATCAATTCCTCGCAAGAGGCAGTACCTGTGAAAAAAGGTGGCACAGGCAGGCAGAACTATCCATCACACCACGGGAGTTTTTACTTATTAATCTTTATTAATGGGTAGGTTCGGATGACATAAGGGACTTGAAGGTAAGCTTTTTTGGAAAGTTGACTGGAAAATTACTCAAGAAAAATCTGTCTTAATTTTTCATTCAATTTGTTAAATCGGAAAAGAAATAAGTAATATTTCTTTTCAATACAAAACATAAGTTGTGATGGACTTGTAGCTTGCCTAAAAAGTATTTTGTAGACAACAATATGGTTATTGGCACGATCAACTGAAGTAATGGGTGAAGTAAAGTTCGGAGTTTAAAATGTATGACACTTGAAAAACTAACTAGTTGCCTTGGTCAAAAGTTATTTTCAAAGAATGCAGTTACCTGCAAATGAAGTCCCTTATGTTGGCTGAGCCTGGTCAATATTTATACTCTGTAGACAACCAATGTCTTTCTAGAAATTCGAAGTAGAATAGAAAATAGAGTGTCTCGAGATCACCCACATTTTCCATGGCAAAATTAAAAAGGGTAGCTCTTTCGTAATTCAAATCAATGAATAGATTTGTTGATTATTAACACAATAGAATCACAATTATCATCCACAATAAGGCCAAGAAGTAAAATTTGTATATGAAATAGTGTACTTTTATAAATTTTTCTCATCTCGTTTTCCTTCAACCTAAATGATTAAAACTAGAACCACCCTATACATTGTTTGCCTGTTAAAATATTTACTAAGTTTAACAGTTTCTTTTTAATTTTCGTATTTTTTTAAAATATATTTTCTTTTAAAAACAATTATACTTAGAAAAAAAAATTAATTTTTGTTTCTGAAAAACTTCTCCTTGTAGTAATTATTTACACTAAATTTAATGATTCAATCGTTAAATTGACATAAAATTGAAATTATTAAAGAAAAAAAAAAACCAAATCAAAAGCGCCTTTAAAAATTTCGAAATAAAATGCTAGTTCTTTTTTGTTGTATTTTTCGAGATCTTTAAATACTTACATATGTAGTTAGTAAAATTTTAAATTTTATTCGAAAATTATTAAAAATTATAAATCTTTAAAAAGAAATTCAACATGGAAAGATGAACACAATCCAGTGGTTATAATTTGATATAAGCGTTTTAATATTAAAACATGTTGTATATAATATGTATGTATATGTGCGAAAGGAGACGTATTTGTCAAAAATGATAAAACATTCATTTAATAGCGGGAAATGCTAAATTGTTCAAATAATTAAAACACAGCAAGAAACTAGCCTTGACAAAGGACCTCGATCGATGTGAGCCAAAAAATAGATGTCAAAAATTGTGCTCAACTACTTGAGATGAGATGAACAAAGAGATGATGTAAAATTATAATTTTTAGTATCGTATAAGGATACGGAGCACATAAATTCGATAAACAAAACTATTCGAGTTAAATTGAGAAAAAATATTATGAGATAATGTCAGCGACGTCACGACGGTCGTGACAAAGTTAATACATTCTGATCTAGCACAGAATATATGGCTCAAAATCACCAAGGTGCAGAATTGGCTTCGCTAGCAATTTTATGTCTTAAACCTTGACTTAATTAAAAAAAAAAATTTAATAAAATACTAAAACTGACCTGTTTTATGTTTCTATCAAACAATATAATTTATTAATAAACTAAATTTTAAATGAAATCAATATACACGCATAGAAAATCATTTCGGGAACGCGTCCCAATCTACAATCTTCAACTTCAAGCCCAAAATACAATTGAAAGATGTAAGGTATTCAACCCCGGTCATCACTTAATACACCGTATTTTTTATACAGAATCTAGTTTTAGAAACGGTACTAATAGATTATTTATTTTTAACTGTAAAAAATGCAAAAACAGTTTGTCCGATACCGCACAAGTCATTTCAGTGAACATATCGATAATCGATCAAAAATAATTTTAAGTAAATGCAGCCATTCAGTGGAAAACGTCAGTCGAGGAAGGGAACAATTACAAAGCCGGCTGCCAGAGTATTTATCGTAAAATAAATTGTATTTAAATGGTAAGTACCTTTTTATTCATTATTCGTTGAGCGTACATCAATAGCCCGTCAATCCGTGAACGCATTTATTACATTTAATTATTGATGAATTTCTTTTTTACGACACGAAATAACAAAGTAACCTCAAATATTTTCCTATTGACAAAGTCAGATCGCATTAAAGATGGCCGCCGTATAATTAAAGCGCGCTCTTATTTGAAATCGTCATTTCGGGAACGGTCATTTCGGGAACGTTCCCGGACATGATTTTTACGTATTTTGCTTGTAGAAGATTTTGTATGTATTGTTTTCATTATTGCTTATTTAATAAACATACATAATATACCCATGTTATTAAACAAAGCTTAAATTATGTACTTTGTTTTGTTTTTGTTGATTTTATCAAACTTAGAAAAACGTTCCCGAATTGATGGTTTTTTGTATGATATTTAGTACTAAAAAACAGTACTAAAAAAGTATACAATTCTGTGCGCTGCCCTGTCAAAGTTTATTTATATACAATTTTTGCAACGGTATAAACTAAAATTCATCATCATAGCTTGCAATTTTTTTTTTCATAAAAAAATTTTCAAATTTGCAACCTTGGTGATTTTGAGCCATATGTAGATATAAAATATTCAGTTTCAAATTGAAATAAAATAAAAACACTTATTGTTCTTAAGACAATTAATCAGATTGAAGTGTACATGTATAAAATATCTAAAACTAAAAGGCATACAAAGAATTTTGAATTTTTTTTATATTTTTTTTTTAAATAATCTCAACACTTATTAAATTTTTGTCTTATCTTTCCATTTTTTGTTTTTGTTTATTATTTTAATTAATGCATTATTTTTTGTTTTTACAAGTTTAAATGATATTTATCTATATACACAGATGGACAGAAGTTTTAACGATCTAGGATAAGGTTGCTGATTTCTATTGAGTTATTTTGAGTTTTTTGATCATTGGCAGGAGGGTTCGCAATAAATTTGAATCGAATAAAATTATTTAGGTGTATTTGTTTTTCGTTTTATAAAATTTAAAATAATAATAGAAAAAAAAAACTTAACACAATTTAAATCTAAAATATATTCTTATAAATTTTATAAAATGAGAAAAAAATATATATGTAATAATAATAATTAAAAAAAATCTTATAAATAGTATTTGTTTGTTCCTGGTTTTAATCATACAAAATAGCAATTACTTTACTTTATGTTAGTACATAATTATAGTTACAACAATAAAATCATTGTCGATACATATTACAGTTTTTTTTGTTTTGTTTTTTTTATATAAAAAATCTATTATCGAACCACTTAAGAACAAAATTATATATTAAGAATATTTTCTTTTTCTGTTTTAAATAAATTAAAAAAAACACTCAGACTTCCAGTTGTTTTGATGGTTGATGCGTTATAAATGGTTCACTCCACATCCGCCGTAAGTCACCCTGAAATGAGTTTTATTTTTTTGTTTTAATAAGCATTTAGAATGATATATTTTATATTTTAAGTAAGGTTAATTTGATTGACTTGAAAGACAATTTGTTCCAAGATTTTCATCTTAAATTTATGATTGTTACAGCTTTCCATATTTCGTCGGATGTGATTATAACTTTTAATGAAACTATGGAAACTTAACTCAGCCGATTTCGATTAGTTAACAAAACAAAATAGCCGTCGCTCTATCAATTATTCCAGATTGGGTATTGAATGTCTTTAATAGTAGAGGAGAATCGAATTTTTGTTAGAACCGCAGTCTATGTTGAGAATATGGAAAGACCACTTCTCCAAATTATATAACGGCGATGACGAACCGAATTCCGCTTTAAGGGAGATAGAACCACTCAACCTAGGCGACGCAGATCAACAATTCAGCCCACCGACCTCGACGAAGTGAAGATAGCTATATCTAAACTGAAGTCAAACAAAGCTGCTGGAGCTGACGGCATCGCTGCCGAACTATTTAAAGCAGCAGGCGATGACTTGGTAGGGGGCATGCACCAACTCATCTGCAAAATATGGTCGGAAGAAAACATGTCCGATGAGTGGAATCGGCTTCATAGTTTGCCCAATACATAAAAAAGAAGCCCCTCTAAATTGCGCCAACTATAGAGGCATCAGTCTCCTTAACATTGCATATAAGATCATTTCTGCCGTATTATGTGAACGTCTGAAGCCGTTTGCCAACAACCTGATAGGTCCAGTGGGGCTTCAGACTTTCCTGGTCTGAAGCCACACTGGACCTATTATTCACACTTCGGCAGATCCTGGAAAAAACCAACGAATTACAAATCGATATTCACCATCTGTTTATCGATTTTAAAGCTGCGTATGACAGCATCTATAGGGAAGAGCTCTACTGAGCAATGTCTAGTTTTAGCATCCCTGTCAAACTTATCCGTTTGTGCAGAATGACGATGGAGAATGCACGATGCTCTATCAAGGTCGGAAAAGATCTCACCGATGCATTTGATGTCAAAAAATGTTTTAGACAAGGCGATGCACTGTCATGCGACTTCTTCAACATCGTTCTGGAAAGAATTGTGCAAAACTCAACCGTCAACACTAGAGGCACAATCTTCCAAAGGTCCATCCAATTGCTCGGATACGCAGATGATATTAACATAATGTGAAGATGAAAGCGTGATGTTAGTGGAGCGTTTTTGAGCATTGCGACGGAAGCGAAGAAGATGGGTTTAGTGGTGAATGAGGGCAAGACCAAGTATATGCTGTCATTAAAAAAAGACATTGAACAACGACGTCTTGGACAAAACGTCACCATGGACAACTATAACTTTGAGGTAGTTAAGGACTTTGCCTACCTAGGCACCGCTATTAACACAGACAACGACACCAGCGCTGAAATCAAACGAAGAATAACTCTTGCAAATCGCTGCTTCTTTGGACAATTGGCAATTGCTGAGTATGGGTAGTGGTTAATGAGTACCCGTCGAGGAGTCGAGCCGGTTGATTTCATTCGTTCATCCGAAAACGAACTTATCAACAAAATATTCCAAACATCATTATTAACTACAAAAATAATGAATTTTTGAGTGTGCGAGCAATTTTATCGGCTAAGAATTAGATGACCTAAACTACATAATTCAGAATAAGATCATTGGAACAAGGCATTCATTCAAATTTATTGACGGTGTAAAAAATTAAGTAGAAGCAACTAACTATCAAATTGAATTTGTAAACTCCTTCGATGTGCCTGGCTTGAAGGTCGACTCCGTAGTAATCAGGCTTCGAAACGTAATCCAATCAAAACTATGCAACGGAACGCCTTGCATCCCGATGATTCCAACCAATATGTCGTTTGAGTTTAGGAGCCTTCAATCTCCTATCCGTCTTGCATTCATCATGACTATAAACAATCACAAGTTTTTTTCGTCGGTATTGTGATTTATACAATGCAAGATGATCTTCCCGACTTAGACTAAGCTGAAGTCTAACAAAGCCGCTGGAGTAGATGGCTTAAATGCTTTTCAAAGCAGCTGGAGTTAATTTGGTTAGGAGCATGCATTGGAGACCCTCTTAATTGCACCAACTAAAGAGAAATCAGTCTCCTTAACATTGCATACAAAATCATCTCTGCTGTAATATGTAAACGTCTAAAGCCCATCATCAATTAACTGATAGGTCTTTATCAGTGTGGCTTTAGACCAGGAAAGTCCACAGTGGGTCAAAAATTTACTTTACAACAAATCCTGGATAAAACCCAAGAACATTAACTCGACACCCTTTTTATCATTTTCAAGGCCGCAAGCAATTGATTAGTAAAGCCCTCTCTAGAGCAACCAAAGAGTCGCTATGTCGACAAACTGTACACTGACATAGACTTAGCCAAAAGAATAAAAGTTAAACGCCTGAAATGGCTGAGTTACGTTCTTAAAGTCTTCGAAGACCGCGGATCAGGTGGCGCGCACGTTACCCAACTTGCAGAGAGCAACTGGAGACATCTACCTAGGGACCGAGCTAAATTAAGAAGTTTTTTGGGTGAAGCCCTAATTCACACAGGACCGTAGCGCCACCTTAAGTAAGGTAGATTTAGACAATACTTTTTCAAAGGTATTTGTATCTGTCACGTTTTTTGAAATATACATCTCTGCAATTTCAAAAAAACAAGGTTTTTAAGGCTAATGTAAAACGCAACGTAGTCTTTAAAGGAATATTGTACTACAGTTTCACAAAGTACAAATCTTTATCTTCTAGATATAGTTTTAATCATTTTAATATCTCACTTAGTTTTGGTAATTTCTCATAACTTATGAGATGACTTATGGGTCTTAATTTGACTCTATCTGAAATTTTGAAAAATCTTGAATGTAAAAGTTTATATCTCAAAGCCGATGTGTGAAGAATGAAGACTATTTGTTGGCGTCCTATGTCTGATCAGGATTTCAGCACAAGACAATGTCAATAAAGTTAATGTTATTTAAAATTAAATTCATACACAGGATATAAAAGATGTTTTTTAGACTTATAAGGATAACACACGAATAAGCGAACAAATACTAACCTTTAAATAAGCCATTGTAAGCAAGGGCAATAAAGTAAATGGTACAAGGTACAATAGAGCAGGTTGAGCTGCCTTAAACACTTCAGAGCTCACAGTAGCTGTGAGTAATCCTAAGAAATATCTATACAAAAAAAAAAAATAATATAAAAATCAAAAGAAATGTTAGAAATTTTGTTTTATTTTGTGTAAGATATTTTTCTGTCTTACCCTAATAAGGAACAATGAAAATACGTTAGTTTCGAACCCATTCCTCTTGGTGGTGCAAGCGTTGGATCAGATGTAACGCCTTGAGACTTCTTATATGCATCATAACGCAAGACAAAACACAACAACAGTCCCGGCATCACAATGTCTCCCAAGCCAAGCATTGAAAAATGACCACTATTGTGTATGCTGGGGAATACTAATTTCCCGGGAAGATTAAGTTTGGGTGGTTCTTTCACTATTCCACCTAAGTTCAATTTGCGCGCAACTATTCCAACTGGATTTTCAGCGGGTCGTGTGGCTACTTTCACCATCACATTCGTACTGAAAATGTACGATGAAAAAAACACCCAAAATACATCGTATATAAGAAGACCAGTTAGCAGTAATGTTGACACTTTTAGACTGGGCAATCGAACAAATGCAATAAAAGCAACGCACAAACCCATTCCCATTGCTACAATGAAACACAAAAAAAAACAAAATGTAAACATTTATTTGTCAAATTAATTGATTTAACTTACCATCCATAAGTAGCCAATGACCAGTGAGCACCCAAATACAAACTATTGAAACTGATAGTGTGAAACTAAAAAGTTCAGCTGCGGTAAATCGACCGCATATTCCGAATGATATGCGATTTCCATCCGAACAAGGACGAATTATGTATTGACACATGGGTAGAAGGAGAAATGCTAGTGCAACTGTTGCTATTACTATAAGAAGCGAGAAAATCATACATTATTCAAAATACATATAAAACATTATTATCATATAATACATAGAACTTTTGAACCTAATATAATCATAAACACATCTTAAATAATCTTCTTTAAAAATCTTCCCTACTCGTTAAAACGTTTGGCGTTTAATTTAATGGAAATTATTGGATCACTAGGACCATTATAGTAAAAATATACAAATATTTGACAAGTTTGCAATAAGTGCTCTCCAAAATTCATTGTCCGATGAGAACTCTATCTCTACCCATTCACCCTAATTTATCAGATCTTTCTGATATGGATGACGAATCTGAGACTGTACAGAAACAAAACCCAAAATCAAACCAAATCGACTTTCCTCCAATCGACTTGACTGAAAAAAAAAGTGAATTTGTTGCAAAATTTGTTAGAAAGAACAACGTCACAAATTTCGAGTGTAAAAATAAAATACCTCGTTAGGTTGTAGTGTTAACTTTTTTAGTGATTGTGATATAAAAAAAAAAAACTTAATGTCCCATGAAGAATTAAAAAAAAAAACGTTCTTTACTCATAATACTAAAGAGAACAAGTCATTAAATATAGTACTTTTGGCTTGCATAAAGTGAAAGAAGATAATATTTAAAATTAACTCATGCAAAATTCAGAATTAGATGTGCTTAAAGTTAATGCTCAGATTTAAAAACGTCCACCTGTACCAGTTCAACATCCAAGTAGTAGTAGTCCTAATAGCAATTCCGTTTCTATTAAAAATAAAATTGTTTCATCAAATCAAACTTTTGCTAATCCAATTTTGAATTTCAAATGTGTCAACCATTAACATTAATCAAAATAATGAAAACAATGATCCTTGCTTTAAAAAAATGAAATGTTATATAAACTATCTAATTGTAAAAGAAGTTAAATTTAATGTAATTGACGATTTAAGCTTTAAATCTCTCTTTAGTAATAAAAATGGCAATTAAACTTAAAGTCTGTATGTGGAATACCAAGAGTTTAAGGAAAAAAAAATGTTAAGATTTTCTTATAAAAACGTTCATTTTGCATAGATGTATAAGCTGATCGCTTCGCACGACCCCATCTGCGGCACTGAACACCTTACTCTACCTAACACCTCTTGATATATTTAACAAACAAATAGCTGCAATCTCTGCTATTCGCCTCAAAGCTTCGTCGCAGTGGACTAACAACAACATGGGCCACTCCGTAGTTTTTAGGTATGTAGAATCAATTCCAAAGCACACAGACTACACCATCCCCCAGCAATTCGACAGAAACTTCCAGATTTCTATACCTTCCAGATCTTTCTGGGATGATAGGGCATTCCTGGAAGACGAGTCAATCCATTTTTATACAGATGGTTCAAAAACAAAAGAAGGGGTTGGTGGAGGTGTGTATTTTGAACGACTGAAATTAAGTCTCTCATTTCGCCTTCCCAATCATTGTAGCATGTTCCAGGCGAAACTTTTGGCGATCAAAGAAGTCTTGTCCAGGCTTAAAGAAAACGTGATATCTGATACCCGTATCTTCTCAGATAGGCAGGCCGCTATCAAATCTGTGGACTCTGTCTCTACAAACTCTATAACAGTCCATAACTGTCGATCATCTCTAATGAAGATGGCACAACAGTTTAATATTCAGCTTTGCTGGGTGCCAGGCCATAGAGACATTCCAGGTAACTGTAAGGCAGATGAACTCGCCAGAAACGGTACAGTACAACCCATTCTACCACGTTTGGCAGATGCTGGCATACCAATCGCTACTTGTAAACTATTGCTAATGCAGGACGCTATGAAGAAGGCAAGCACCAGGTGGAACAAAATCACCATGTGTCAGGTCACAAAAAACATCTGGCCAACACTAGATTTAAAGCGATCAAGGTGCTTGCTATCTCTAAGCAGATCGCATATATGTAAGCTCGATAATAGGTGTCATAATATCCAGTATATACTTGAAATTGAATAGACTTTTTTGTTTGAAACACGCTTAATCTAATATCATAAGATGTAAAACGCATCAAAACTTTTTCATTGCGGTGAATTAAATAGAAAACATTTCTTAGAGGAACGTTCTCGGGAAAATGAATGGAGTAAAATGTTCTTCGATTCGAACATCTCATATACCGATGACCCAAACCTATATTCATCAAATGGTAGAATATTTCCATCTACTTAAGATATTATTCTAACAAAAAGTCTTGATATATTATCTTTTCCATATCTAGTTAATGACCTCACTTTAGATCACTTACCGGTGATTTTTGAAACCAAATTATTCCAGCCTGAACAAAAATGTAAACTTTAAAAGAGCGGATTGGAAAAAGTTTAGGCGAAGTTTAAGTCATAATTTTATTACTTCTCATGACTTCATAAATAGTATAGAGGGCATTGATGAAAATGTTAATAAATTCGAACTTGCTATACAAAAATCAGTTGGGCTTGTTTCCAATACAAGCGGACATTATGATACTATACTAACTGATGACCTTGGAAAAACTATTATTTTTAAAAATACACTAAGACGTTAGTGTCAGAGACAAAGAACAAATTTTCTCGATCAGTTGTTTTTTGTTTTTAAGTTATCGTTTTAATATCATTACATCCCAAAAGATTGAAAGTTGCAAGGATTGTGCCAATTCCAAAAACACTCAACAAGCCACTCACAGAAACATTCTCTTATCGCTCTATTTGCTGTTCGAAAACTATTTTTTCGCCAGACCAATTTGGCTTTAAAAAAATATTCTTCAACTCATCAGGTTTTGCGATTAAAAGAATACCTATATAAAAGAAACTCCTAAAAACAAAAATCCGTTGGAGTTGTGTCCTTTGACATTGAAAAGGCTTTAGATAGCGTCTGGCATGACGGAATCGTTTATAAGCTCCTAGTTAATCGTCTTCCAACTTATCTTGCTAAATTAATTGAATGTTTTATACACGAAAGAAAGTATTTTGTTGAAATGTCGTTAAGCAAATCTCCATTACATTCTATAAAGGCCGGCGTTCCTCAAGGATATATCCTTTCTCCTATGCTATACAATATCTACTTATCTGACTTTCCGGCTCTCAACTTTTTTAAAAGACGATTTTTCGCAGATGATACATGCATCTATAGTATCTTTAAAAATTGCCAAAATATTTTATCTAATCCACAAAAGGCACTAAGCACCATTGGGCTATTCTTTTATTGCTGAAAATTAAAATAAACCCTCCGAAGACTTAAGCTTGTTTCTTTATAAGGAAACGAAAGCATCGTAAACTACGATAAACAAATCTTGTGGTGCGCCATACTCCAGTTCAATTAAGAAAAAAATAAATATTTTAGTGTAACTCTGGCTAAAAAAATAATGACCCTTTCTAACCACATTTCGGAAAGCATTAAGGAAGGTAAATTTTGAATCAAAATTTTGTATCAGCTTTTAAATAAAAACTGTTTCTCTAGCCTTGAAACCAAATTATTTATTTATAAAGTAGTTTTTCTTCCTGCTATACTTTATACTTCACCGTGTTGGTATACTTATGCTGATTTGCATTACAAAAAGATACAAATTTGTCAAATCAAAATCCTTAAAACTATTTTAAACCTTCGTTGGCATTTCTCAACAATGGAACTGCAAATTCCAACTAAAGGGTGATTTTTTAGCTATTATCTTTTTGGCAACACTCGTTTAAACAGCAGACGCACGTTTCGTGTTTTGTTTCAATGTCAAACATCTTCAGTTTGGTCTATAATTCAACCATGAATCGTCTTACAAACGAACAACGCTTGCAAATTATTGAATTTTATTATCAAAATGGGTGCTCTGTTAAGAAAGTTCATCGCGCGCTTCTTGATTTCAGCGACGAAGCTCATTTTTGGCTCAATGGGTACGTAAATAAGCAGAATTGTCGATTTTGGAGTGAATATCAGCCAGAAGCATTGCAAGAGCTACCAATGCATCCAGAAAAACTCGCAGTTTGGTGCGGTTTATGGGCTGGTGGCATCATTGGACCGTACTTCTTCAAAGTTGATGCGAATCGTAACGTAACTGTGAATGGTGAGCGCTACCGTGAGATGTATCCAATTTTTTTTTTGCCCAAAATGCAAGAGCTTGACTTGCATGACATGTGATTTTAATAAGACGGTGCCACATGCCACACAGCACGCGCAACAATGGACTTATTGAGAGGCGAGTTCGGTGAACATTTTATTTCACGTTCGGGACCGGTCAATTGGCCGCCTAGATCGTGCGATTTAACGTCTTTAGACTATTTTGTATGAGACTATGTTAAAGCTTATGTCTGTCTATACAGACAAGTCCGCTTCAATTGAAGTATTGGAAGACAACATTGAAACATTTATTCGTGAGATACCGGCCGAAATGTTGGAAAGAGTATGCCAAAATTGGACTAAGCGGATGGACCATTTGAGGCGCAGTCAAGGTCAACATTTGCATGAAATAATCTTCAAAAATTAAATTATATGGACCGTACTATCGATTCAAATAAAGATTTCATGCATTTTTCTGAATTGTATGGTTTTTTTTTTAAACTTTCCTATAGCTTTTAAAAAATCACCCTTTATAAAAGATAGTAATATATAATAACTTTAAAAACAAACGCTTTTTCAATAAAAACCCAATATTAAAAAATATTGCCAACTAATAATATTCATGTTTGTTTTATGACTTTATCATAAGTCCAATGAGTTTTTTATAAAAGCTTTCTAAAAACAAATTTTTCTATGGATATGAACATAGGAGGTGACCAGATTCATTATTATTTTTGTTGACAGGCAAATGATGTCGTTAATCCACCTTTGGTTCGCCTTCTTAGTTTACATATATTTAATAGTATACCGATGTTATATTTCTTTACTCACAGAGTTAAAGTTTCAAATTTTGCAAGTTCGTCAAATAAGCATTTTCTGGATTGTTTCTTTGGTCCAGCCAAAAGACTAGTATTGAAGTGTCGATCTACAATTTATGGCCCTTTATGAATTTCTAAAGACAGAGTTAAATAATTGTATGGCAGCTTGGCTGTCTGAGAAGAGGCCTGATATCAATTATTCTTTGAGCCAAAAGAAGTCTTATTAGATGGCCAGAAGCTCTGCATGGAACTGGAAAACGGTACAGTGATTAAGTAGACGAGAGGAGACATAGATTATGTCTGTTACCATCGTCAGACAAACAAATTTATGAATTTTCAATAGATATTTGGCCAGTTTCTATTTTTATTTCCATAATCTTAGAAATATAACAAAATTTCTCATACAAATTACTCATTTTTGCTGCCAGAAATCTGAAAACAGTATTTTTATGATTCTAATTCTCAAGAGTTCTGTATAGTGAATTGTGCTTAAATTTCATTCTCTTGCTCTACCAATCTGTCTGAGAAAATTCTCAGAATTCTTAGAAATATAAACTGGCCAATGGCAGTCGAACTTTTTTTTAATATCTAATTTTGTTTCCGCACTTACATTTTGTTTAGTTAATTTTTTGTAATAAAAAATATTTGTAGCTTACTTTCACTACACACTTACTTGCAGTACACACGGCAAACAACAATTGCATGGAATCAAAAAAGAAAAACATCACAAGCAATGACACCGATGCTCCCAATGGTAGACACAATGCATGCATTGTATCTAATGTAGCAAATTTACCTGAAAAAAAAGTATAAACAATTAGTTCAGAAAAAACACTTATTAAAAATATATCTTACTTGGCTCATTTTCTATGGGTTCTCCAGTTAATAAATTTGTCATGGATTCATTGCGTTTCTTTTCCTGACGCTCCCGGGCTTCTTGTTCAATATTCAAACTACGAAAGCTACCGTATACAATCAAAAGCATCGAAATGAGACATGTCGATACTCTAGAAGAATCCATTACGGAATAAGCCCAATGATATTCCCTATACTCTCCTTGTGTGTTGCTATTGTCAACGCCTGAGTTCCCTGATGAGCCGCCTTGCGACATTTCTCATAGAGCACGTTTAAAAAACTCGCACAAGTGCCGATCAGTATAAAGATTTATGAGTTTTATTTTAAACTCTTCTACTTTTCTTCTTTATTTTTTTTACTGGTTAAATTTTATCCTTAAAGTAGCGACTTAGGCTTTTACACACATTCACCGGACACAAGAGTGTCACGGTGTTGCGGTCCTATGCGTTATCTTCTCAACAACCGATACCTTCTTTATGAATTTTATTCATATTAATGGTAAGAATTGCAGGAATAATTTTAACTTTGTTTGTCTACGCAGTGAGGGTCACTGTAATAAGATGACTTATCTGAAAATATAAGAAATACATTATTTAGAAAGATTTAAAAAAAGGGACGGGTTGAAATTTAATTTGTTATAGATGTTATTAACCGATAAGCTTGGGGTTGAAGAATGATTATTTTTAATATTTACAACCTAAATTCTTGCGGTAATGCAGTAATATAGTTTTTATGTAATGTTTATTTATCGTTATCAGAAAATTGTGATAGCAAAAGTGTAAACACAATGTCTTATTAATGGACACTAAATTTATTCGAGTTTTCTTTATTTATATTTGTAGTGAAATGTTATCTTACTTTGTTAGATACTTCTGTCAGTAAACAACCTTTATTTTGTATTGAGTGATAGCAAAATGCATTCATTTAAAGATACAGGATGATTCAAAATTATGTATAAATAGTTTGACTATAAAATTTTTAATCAATCAATAAATAATAACTATGATTTGTTGTATTGACCAATTTTAGTTTTATATTGAGGGTGGAAAATTTAGTTTTCCGTCAGCTATTTGGTCACTTTATTTTGGTAAAGAAAACAAATTCTTTAACTTATCCCGACGTTTCGGCAAGGATTGTTGCCTTCTTCAGGGGAAATTCAAGTTTGAAGTTATGTCATTAAATCAAAATAGGATATAATTACAATTATAAAAACTGTAGCAACTTCTTCGTATGAAGTTTTTATAATTGTAATTATATCCTATTTTGATTTAATGACATAACTTCAAACTTGAATTTCCCCTGAAGAAGGCAACAATCCTTGCCGAAACGTCGGGATAAGTTAAAGAATTTGTTTTCTTTACCAAAATAAAGTGACCAAATAGCCGACGGAAAATTAAATTTTCCACCCTCAAAATAAATAATAACATAATAAATATGAAAATATCGATAAAGAGCTGAACTGTTCACTTTTACCATCTATAGGTAAGGTATTTGAAGAAGCTGCGAAAAATAGAGTGGTAAGTTTTTTTCAAAATAAAACAAAGTTTTTTGGTTTCCAAAGTGAAAGATCAACTGATGATGCATTATTGCGTTTCTTCTCACAAATAAGAGGGATTTTTTAGCTATTATCTTTTTGGCAACACTGGTTTAAACAGCTGACGCACGTTCCGTGTTTTGTTTCACTGTCAAAAATCTTCAGTTTGGTCTATAATTCAACCATGAATCGTCTTACAAACGAACAACGCTTGCAAATTATTGAATTTTATTATCAAAATGCGTGCTCTGTTAAGAAAGTTCATCGCGCGCTTCTTGATTTCATCGACGAAGCTCATTTTTGGCTCAATGGGTACGTAAATAAGCAGAATTGTCGATTTTGGAGAGAATATCAGCCAGAAGCATTGCAGGAGCTACTAATGCATCCAACTTTTTTCTGCCCAAAATACAAGAGCTTGACTTGCATGACATGTGGTTTCAACAAGACGGTGCCACATGCCACACAGCACGCGCAACAATGGACTTATTGAGAGGCGAGTTCGGTGAATATTTTATTTGACGTTCGGGACCGGTCAATTGGCCGCCTAGATCGTGCGATTTAATTGACGCATTGGAAGACAACATTGAAGCATTTATTCGTGAGATACCGGACGAAATGTTGGAAAGAGTATGCCAAAATTGGACTTAGCGGATGGACCATTTGAGGCTCAGTCAAGGTCAACATTTGCATGAAATAATCTTCAAAAATTAAATTATATGGACCGTACTATCGATTCAAATAAAGATTTCATGCATTTTTCTGAATTTTATGTGTCAGTCAATCGATTTAGGAGTTCCACAGGGATCTGTTCTAGGGCCAATTCCCTTTATTTGATTTACATAAATTCTTTATTTAGGTGGCCTTTCAAAGGTTTATGGATTGAATTTGGTGACGATGTGAGTTATAGCTTTAGTGCATACAGCAACCTCAATCTTATAGCTGATATGAACTGGGACTTAAGTTTGTTAAGGATTTGATGTGATGAGCATAATGTGATAATCAGCTCAAAATCAAGGCTATGTTTTTTAGTTTATCAGAAAATAAAAATGTGGATTTCTTTTTGATGCTATGGAATGCCAGAAATTTAAACTTTTAAACTTTTACACTTGTACGTCTCCCTCTAAAACCTTTTCTTGTTCTTCCAGCTGCAATGATAGTCATTAAGGGTTCGCAAATAAATTTAAATATTTGAGACTAGTCATTGATTTTAGAAAGATTTTCTCTAGCACAGATAATCTGGGACAGTACTTTCGTGGAACTTTAAGATTTTTTTAACTTTGCTTTTTTCAACTACTTATGAAAATGCATTGTTGTATCTTTCATTCAGAAATATATAATGGAATTTCATGTTGGGGAGGTACTTACCAAAATCCAACCGCTTTTGGTCATGCAAAAAGCCGCTAATGTACCCTAGTTACAACTATTTAAGAAATTGAAGGTTTTTCCATACGAAATTTGTACTACTTCAAAGTTCTGAACGATTTTTTTAAAAGATCATTTCAAATTATAATATACATACGTAGGAATTTTTTGAATTTAGTTTCTATACCGGCTTTTCGTACCACCGCATTTCGCAAATTTTATGAATTGGTTTCGTGTCATATTTTCAACAAACTTCTACAGTCTATCAGAGTTCTTACTTTTGATATAGAAAGTATCGAATTAATGATGTATATTTAAATTTCAAGGGTCACCCCACCCATTCCATAAAAATATGTTCATTATGTTTTACTATTTCTATTTACTATTTTTATTAAATAAAATATCATTGGGCAAGTTCAAGCGACATAAGTGACTTGAAAGTAAGACAAGTTTCTAATATCTGATTGGCCAGCTGCCAAAAAATTGCCTTCCAATTAAGGCAACTTTATTTCAAAGTTGACTGGAAAGTTAGTCAACAAAAATCTCCCTAACTTCTCGTATCAAGTCAAGTCTACTTGTGTCAAGATGACAGTTGATCATGTTTTTTCATTCAACTGAAAGCTGAACTTTATTACTCTGTGATTTATTTATTTCTGCAAAAATCCATTATTATGTTTTATGTACAAATTTTCCTCATCAAATTGGTAAGGGAATAAGTAATATTTATTTAAAATACAAAATACTAGTCGAGATGGACTTGTACCTTGCCTGAGAAGCTTTTTTTGTAGATAATTATGCTTTAAGTAGTTTCTGTACAATCAACTGAAAGAATAGGTTGGTAAAGTAAAGTTCCGAATTTGAAGTTTATGACACTTTACTAGTTGGCTTGGTCAAAATGTACGTTCAAACAAAGCAGCTGACTGCAAATGAAGTCCCTTTTGTTGTCTGAACCTGCCTATTATTATTTATATTTCTGTGTAATGTAAACCTATACTACTCTTGGATTGGAGCTGATGCTGGAAGACAAATTCTAAAAAACTTAAAAATTGGAGAAAGAAAAATATTTGGTTTTTGTCTGAGATGCATGTTCAAAAAGAGTTCGAACAAACGTCATGCAAAGCGATGGGTACAAGTAAGGGTTAGAAAATTCTTGAGACCATATTTTAACAAATCCAGGTTGAAAAATTGTCTAGATCTTGATGTGCTACAATGATTTTGAAAAATTTGGTATCGTTAGCTCAAAAGGATATTTAACAATGTTTAATGACCATGCCAATGTCATTAATTATAAGGTTAAGGAGTAGTTACCCTAAATGACTGCCGTGGGGACGCCAGAATTTACAACAATAGGATTGGCACGTGCGGATCTAAATAATATTCACAATTTTCAAGGGAAGAAGTAATCCATTTCAGGAAAAGAGCGTCAAAACCTAAAGAGGAAAGTTTGAAGACTATAAGATTATAAGAAATTTTGTCTAACACTTTGCTGAAGTCAGTGAAGACCATATCAACTTTATTCCCGTTTTCTAAGGCTCTTGAGGAGGTTTTATAAAATGCTTTCAATAATGTTTAGAATATGAGAAAGTTTTGCAATTTGTCAATAGTTTGTTACTTCGGCTTTCGTTTTTTTTTTTTTCTTATGAATTGGTGTTATAAAAGATGTTATCCATATTTTAGGAAATGTTCCTCGATATAAGGATAAATGTTTGATAGAGGACTTAAAAAAAGAAGAGGAAGATATTTTAGAAAAAATGGCAGGAAGACCATCAGGCTCCCGAAAGGAACTTTTGGTTTATGCACATTTAGGGGATATTATTAAATTTATTATGCAGAGACACAGTGTGAGCATTAGGAAAGGTAGAGAGGGTTAGAAAGGAGTCAGTGCGCATTGGTTTTTAATTCCTGAATATTGCAATGACTGGAAAGATAAAGTATGATAAGGAATACCACATTCGCATAGTATGGCTAAAGAACGAATCTCTGTACTTGACAGTACGACCGAAATTGGGTTCGGGGGTAAACTTATGAGCATTCCTAGAAGCGCACTTATTACGGTTCAACTGGTTAAGTGGAGGGATGCAGCTGAGACAAGAAACTTTATGACGATGTTCAAGGGATGTTGTGGGATTTTTGGCAGCATAGCAAGATCAACAAGAGGTGGTTGGTGATACACAAACCGGGTATATCGAGATGTTCACTCTCAATGACGCAAGTGCCAATCATGGATAATGGCAAAGGGTGTATAATTGTATATCTCACTTTAACAATACCAGGCAGGATAGTGTTTTCAAAGCATTCAATTCCACGCAATTTTTTATTCCCCATAGTACAATGCGGCTTAGGTAGGAATTAAATGAGCTTATCATATTTTGTTGTTGCAGTTCCACATCCGAAGAAGAGGAAGGATTTGAAAATTAATATGATAAGCTTAGAGTACTATCGTCAGCGAAATAATGTATTGGATTAGAAGTTGCAGACAAGGAACCATTAATAAGGACGAGAAAGATTGTTGGAGACAGAACAGAGCCCTGGGACACACCACCATTTAGTTTGTGATTTTCAGAATTGATCCCATTCAATTTTACTTGGGTTGAACGAACCGAAAGGTAATTAATAATCCAATGAAGGAGGGATTCTTGAAAACCGAAGCCACGATAAGAGAGCCTGATGCAAAACTCCATCAAATGGTTTTGAAATATCAAATGCAATAATCTTACTTTCGAACAAAAATTGGTACTTTAGAATCACTAACGCGCTCAAGTACAGTCGGAGTCATAACACTCACTGGCAGCGTTGAATTTCCGGCAAACTTCCTAGCAAATAGATTAGCTTTCTCTAAAGAGCTAACAAATTCACTGTTATTGACAACGAGTGTAGAAACCAAGAAAGAGAAACACTCCTAATGTTTACGAATGGACAACATTTTTACTGCCTTTGGGACATTGCAGTATTTTTTGCACGCATAAATTAAATGGGCATTGCCGGCCTCCCTGGTTTGCTTAAAATAACTCATCTTTAAATTTAGAAAATTTGTTTTCAATGGCTGATGGAGAAATGCAATAAATAATTGTAAAAGAATCCTGGGAGAATGAATTTTTAGAATATAATGCTAAGTTATTAGCTATAGTTATATTATCATTAAAAGTTTCATTAATAAAGAGAAGGGAGGATGGATACCCATCTGACTTTCTTTTGTGATTGTGACTAACAAATTGAAAGAAGAACTTAGGATCGTTCGTAAATAAAGATAAGCATCAATGTACTTAGAAGTATCCAGTTGGACATTGAGAGCGATAGAAAATTTCCAATAGTTTTTCCCTTTGGTTACGCAGCGATCGAAGTCTACGACTATACCAAAGAGGGTCTGACGGAAAAACTCTACTTCAGTAGGAACGGACATACAATGAAATTAAACAGTGTTGTTCATTGTAAAAAAGGTTAGAGGCTTTTTCAACATACGTATTTTCAAAATCAAATTGTTAGTTTTGAAAAATTTTGAAAAAAATACTTATGCCAAGAAAGAGGAGTCTATAACGGTAATAGATTTTTTTTTTAAATTTTACTCAATTCAAGCAAACATTCCAAACTTTCAGATTACACTAAACTTTTACTAATGCTATGCTATGTACCTAGTTCTTTCATCTATTCAAAAATAAGAAAGTACTTCACATAATGCCTATGTACCTACCTACATTTTAAGTTAAAACAAAAAACAAGAATCTTTACTTTGCTTTCGTGCAGAAACCGAATAAAAGAAAGAAAACAAAAAAAAAACATATGAAAATTCATATGCAATTATTTTTTTTTAACCAAATCAAATTGGAGCATAACAAATCGATACCGATTACTTCATTATAAAATAAAAAAAAAAGAAAATACAACTTATTAGGAGCAACAGAAAGAATCATTAATTTCACAAAACAAAATGAGAATATTAATGCGTATCTTTCTTGTCAAAGAAACCACTTCATAAATCTCAATTCTCAAATGAAAGAAATCTAAAAACGATCTTCCGAAAATACAAAAACAGTAGGCAGTTGTTTTCATCCAAAAAACATACGTATTTGTTTTTAGAATTTTACTCGATAATTTAGATGTTTATACCTAGAGGAGAGGAGGACTGGCAATGGGACTGAGACTAGGACTAGGACTTTGGCTATGGTGGTGCGGTGGTGCCGTGGTGGTCATTGTCGTTCTCGTCGCTCGATTCGTTCGGTTTCGGTATTTTTTGTTGGTTGAACAAACTTAAACTTACCAAGTTAGTGTGTTCTGTTGTGCTGCATTTGTTGTTGTTAATAAAATTCATAGAATTGGATTATGGATTGGATATCTTTCACAGGAAGATGCCTTGAAAGTCTTCTCTGATCTGATGGTTATGGTGTGATGATGCAGTTTGAAATGATGAATGACGACAATGGTGAAGAGGATGAAGGTTTTGCATTAATTTTCATGGGTTTTTATTTTATTTCATTTTTTTTTATTTTCTTTGCTTTGCTTTTTAAGTTTTCCAAAATTGATTTTATTTTGATTTGCACGAGATTCGAAAAACTCGCGATTTTAAAATAAAGTTAAGATAATTATTTAACTCTCGCGTTACTTTTTTTTTGTACTTTTCTTGGTGAGAAAGTAGAAACTTTTTTGGTCTCTATTTTTCTTTTTTGTTTTATTATTTTTCTTTTTTCACATACTCCGCACGCCCATCGCGGCATGAAAAAGTGAACTGAACATGAAGAAAACGAAGGAGAAAAAATAAAGAAAACAAAATTTATGCAAGTGCAGCTAGATTTTTCTACTAAGGTAAGGGGGTTCAGCAGCTTCAGGTTTTCGTTATCGCGATGGTAATTTTTCAATCACTGCTGCAGGAGATAGGTTTTACTAAATTTTTGATTCATTTGATAATTGAGTTTTATTCGGGAATAGAAATACGACAATTTTAAGACACAAGGACAAGGGATTTTGAGAAAAAAAATATTGTCTTCTTTTTAAAGCAGCTTCAACTTTTCCCGAATCCCGACAGAAAAGCAAAAACGACAGTGACAACGGAAGAAGGCACACAGTAGAATTTTAAGATAAACATCATAGGAAAAGAAATAGGAAAAACACTAAACAAGAAAATATCGATAGAAAGGCAATCAGAGATGCCACTCTCTTTGAGGAAGTCCAATTTTTGTTTTATGTTTTGATAGCTGAAAGCATATTAGAAACTCTATACAAATAATATAAGTATAATAAGTTCGGTTTCGGTAGCCAAAAAGATGAAAGTTGAATGCCATAGCAATAGTATTTTGTATTGCATTTGGGAAAACATTCCGCTTTTATTTTGAAGATTGAACTCTTAGAATGTTATCGAGTATCGATATGTTTCTCAGATATGTCAAAATATTAGGTCTGTTTGGAACTTTACATCGATAAAAGCTCAGGATCTGGTTGTTCGAAGTGGGTTAAACTTTAACAGCCGAATTAATAAAAAAAAACGCTTATTCCACCTTTACTCACCGAGTTTACTAAACCAGGGAATAAGCCTTAAGCTGTGGGTTAAAATGTTGCATGAATAAAACCAAAATGTTTGTGGAATAGTAAAGTGACGTTTGCCAAAAATCCTTGAAGAAAATCTACAACAATACAACACAAAGCTCTGCAGACTTGGTTTTTTTTTTCGTATGGGTTTTGACAGCAAATTGTGACAATTTGTAAACACATCTAGCAGTTCTCTTGTTTATATGTTTCGGTCAAAAATATTATCATATGTAGTATAAAACCTATTAAAGGAGCAAGGTGCATTGTATATGTTTCATTAGTTTCCTGATTTTTATTAATTGTATTTGGTCTATTCATTGAGATAAATGAAGATGTATTTTTAGAAATTATGTAGACTGTATAAAGCCGTTCATATCAGCACAATCGATTTAAACCTTTTTTATTTTAATAAATTTCAAATAATGATTCTGATGATTATGATTAATCAAAGTCATTAATCGTACCTCATTACGACCCCAGAATCTGATGGGAGCTATAACTTGCAAACCGACAGGAATGTGGCCACCCCTTGTGTCCCCATTTAGGTCATCTGCAACAACCGCAATAAGTTTAATCATATTTTCCTTGGAAAACCCATATTTCTAGTTTTTAATATTTTTTTCTGTTAGTTGATGGCTGATTGTCCAATAATTGGAACTATTATATAACAAAATTAAATGAGCAATCTTCACTTATTTTTTTTATTTCAGAATAAATTTGACACATTTGGATCTTATTGCTTCGATAAACCACCTTCTTTGGTGTAAACGTCACTTAGTAGGAATTTTGCTTTATTGGTAAAGCACTCCATACACAGTTCAACTTGTCTTTCAATTTAATGTCAATTTCATCAAATCAACTCGTGTGTGGGCTTGAATTTGATTTTTTTGAAGGTTGACGATTGAGTTGGAAGAAAATCAAAAGATTTTGAATTTGTTCAAGTTGATGTGAATGTTTTCAACTTAGTTGAGGTGTGTGTAGGCAAGTCATTTGATTTACTGTCAAACCAAACGCATTCCATCTCTTTCTTACCAAGAAATTAAAGTGAGATAAGAAAACAGAGACGTGAATAATCTCAATCGAATTATCTTTGTGGTCATGTCTGATGTCTCGTCCATTGTTTCGGTGTGCTTTGCTTGGTTTTGACAGTTGAAGCAGAAGTCTTTCAACAACGTTTATGTAGTGTGTGGCGTGTATGGAGCGCTTAACATTTTGACCTTAGTCCATGTAATAAGACCTAGCCCTTCGCTAATCCACGTTTATTAATTTGGCTGTAAGAGTAAAAGGAGGGAGATATATATGTCAAAACCCGAAAGCGGGAGAGAATACCCCAGTGGTAATTATTTTTACTTCCTATAAAGCTAAGTATACACGATTGGAAGATCTTCCAATATTGGGCAGATTCAAAGGTAATAAGGAACTTGAAAGTAAGGCAAATTTTTAGCATCTGATTGGCTAGCTGAAAATAAATTGCCTTCCAATTAAGGGATCTTTATTGGAAAGGTGACTAGAAAATTATTTAAGAAAAATTGTTCTAACTATCAACTAACTACTTATGTCAAAATGACAGATAATTATTTATTATCTGCACAATTCCATTTGACGTTTTATGTAAAAGGGTACCTTTTCAAATTGGAAAAGAAATAAATTATAATTTTTTAAAATACAAAATTAAGGTCAAGATGGCTTGCCTGAGGACTTTGTACATATGTTTGAATAGTACTATCGTGGAACATAAAATTTTGTTATGGAAGGCGAGCCATGGGGGCGCTCAAATGTAAACAAAAATCAGTCGTTGCCAACGTTACCTGAGCTTTTTTTATTCATACCTATCAAAGTAAAGCAGGTATGCATATACAACACATTTTATTGTATGTGTTTAGATTTGTTTTCAGAAAATTGTATTCATTTGATTTTGGATTTTCTATTTTTGTGAAATCTGAACATTTAAAAGCAACGTTTTCAAATTTAAGATTTGATACAATGCTTTGTTGCCATATTTTGAATTTTTCCATAGCTAATGCATTCGATGCAGATATTTTTTAAATTTGTATGTTTTATTGTAAAGTGGGTAGTGGGTGCGTATTTAGAAAAGTAAGTATTAATGAGGTATGTATTAAGCAGAATTGTTATAACTTAAGACGTTTCGTCATTGCAGTTAAGTCTTGACTTAAGCTAGAATTAAATGGTCAACTTAAAGGGCCAACGCGTTGACTCTCTGACATCATAAACAAATTTAAACTTTCTGTGTCAACGCACCGTCAAATCTCACAGCGTCAATACTTAAAACGTTAAATATCACACGATTTGACAAAATAATGTTTACTTAAGCCAACGTTATTTTCATTTTTTATAAGAACCTACAATCCTCCTCACCCTCATTTTGGTTGTTTCAAAAAACGGACAAACGGCTTTCTGCGTTCTTAGGAAAAAGGGCATTTTTAAGCGAAAATTTTAAAATTAATGTCTAATTCCTTGATTTAATGAACAAAATTATAGTTACATTTAAAATTAAGATTTTCTTCAAAATTGAAATAAAATTTGTATTTATTTCAGATCTCCAGACCTCTCTTGATTTTTCCAGACCTCCCTTGAAATCTCCAGACCTCCCTTGAAATCTCAAGACCTACCTTGATATTGCCAGACCTCCCTTGATATTTCCAGACCTCCGTTGAAATATCCAGACCTCCCTTGGCATCTCCAGACCTCCCTTCATATTTACAGACCTCAATTGAAATCTCCAGACCCTTGATATTTCCAGACCTCCCTTGAAATCTCCAGACCTCCCTTGAAATTTCCAGACCTATCTTGATATTTACAGACCTCCCTTGAAATCTCCAAACCTCCCTTGATATATCCAGACCTCCCTTGATTTTTCTAGAACTCCCTTGATATTTCCAGACCTCCCTTGAAATCTCCAGACCTCCCTTGATATTTCCAGGCCTCCCTTGATTTTTCTGGACCTCCCTTGAAATCTCCAAACCTCCCTTGATATATCCAGACCTCCCTTGATTTTTCTAGACCTCCCTTGAAATCTCCAGACCTCCCTTGATATTTCCAGACCTCCCTGGATTTTCTATACCTCCTTTTATATTGCCAGACCTCACTTGATATTTCCAGACCTCCCTTGATTTTTCTAGACCTCCCTTGAAATCTCCAGACCTCCCTTGATATTTCCAGACCTCCCTTGATTTTTCTTGACCTCCCTTGATATTTCCAGACCTCCCTTGAAATCTCCAGACCTCCCTTGATTTTTCTAGACCTCCCTTGAAATCTCCAGACCTCCCTTAATATTTCCAGACCTCCCTGTATTTTTCTATACCTCCCTTTATATTGCCAGACCTCCCTTGATTTTCTAGACCTCCCTTGATATTTCCAGACTTCCCTTGAAATCTCCAGACCTCCCATGATACTTCCAGACCTCCCATGATATTTTCAGAGCTCAATTGATATTTCCAGACCTCCATTGATTCTTCTGGACCTCCCTTTATATTTCGAGACCTCCCTTGATTTTTCCAGACCTCCCTTGAAATCTGCAGACCTCCCTTGATATTACGAGACCTCCCTAGATTTTTCTAGAACTCCCTTGATATTTCGAGACCTCCCATGAAATCTCCAGACCTCCCTTGATATTTCCAGACTTCCCTTGATTTTTCTAGACCTCCCTTGATATTTCCAGACTTTCCTTGAAATCTCCAGACCTCCCATGATACTTCCAGACCTCCCATGATATTTCCAGACCTCCCTTGATATTTCCAGACCTCCCTTGATTCTTCTAGACCTCCCTTTATATTTCGAGACCTCCCTTGATTTTCCAGACCTCCCTTGAAATCTCCAGACCTCCCTTGAAATCTCCAGACCTCCCTTGATATTTCGAGACCTCCCTTGAAATCTCCAGACCTCACTTGAAATCTCAAGACCTACCTTGATATTGCCAGACCTCCCTTTATATTTACAGACCTCCCTTGAAATCTCCAGACCTCCCTTGATATTTCCAGACCTCCCTTGAAATCTCCAGACCTCCCATCATTATTTTTTGTTCGTAAAATATTCGAGGGGACAAATATTTTTTTCAGTTTTTTTTTATTATAAAAAAACGTCATTGGTTCACCCTTTTTTAAATTGCTATGGTAAAAAAAAACACCCACTCAATTTGTTTGAGAGTCTTTTTTGAATGATTCTGCATTACTATCTGTAAAACAAAATTTATTTGAAGTTCTTGAACTATGGACGACGAAAAAAGTCCCAGAACTTACGGACGTACGGACGACGTACGTACACACACACGCACATACATCTCTCAAAAAATCTTTTATTTAGACTCTAGGGACCTTGAAACGTCGAGAATTGTCAACATTTTCAATTCGACAAATCGGAACAATTACAATAACTTCCTATGTGAAGTTAATAACATTAGAAATTTCTGAAGTTAATGTACCTTGTTTAAGTCATTCTTTTTATATTATTTATCCCTGAAAGAAAACTAAACAACAAATATTCGCACTATTATTAGCATGGATTCGAAAAATGTGGGTAAAACCTTAATTTTTCTAATTGGCAACCACAAAAAGTTTATATTCTAATTATTTTTCTGTCTTGTTGTGTTTTTTTTTTTTTTTTAGTTTCTTCATTCCCAATCAACCAATCAAAAAACCACATAATACAAAATATAAATTATAAATTATAACAAAAATGTCTTTTCATTGCCTCCCTCGAACTTTCGCTGAGTTTGTATACATTCTTCTCTACCTTCTGTTTTTTTAATAATCTGGAAATTTATTATTTTGTATTGGAATTTTCGCTCTTTTTTACCGCCGCCACCCCAATACATTCCACATGCAAAACATGTGAAACGAACTGTTTAGGAAGTCGATGAAAAGATGTCAGGCCGAGCGTTCCTCTTCATGATAGTACTATTCAAATATATATACAAAGCTGAGGAGTGTTTTGTAGACAATTATGTTCTTGTACGATCAACTGAAGGTAGAGGTTAGTGAAGTAAAGTTCTGACTTTGAAGTTTATGACAATAATTGAAAAACTAACTAGTTGCCTTGGTCAAAATGTAGTTAAAGTCCCTTATGTTATCTGAACCTGCCCATTGGCCGAACTGTCAAAAGTCTTCCAATACCATCCAATTGAGCGACAATTACCAATTTTTTATTAAGTGAAAACTGTCCAAATTAGACAATTTTTGGTAGAAAATTTGAATCGAGAATCGCCGACAATTTTGTATCTTCCAATTAATAATTGTATGGTTTGAAGACTTTATAATAAAATAAATTGGGTGGCGCAACAGTTTGTTGAGAACTAGGGCCTAGTGACTTACAACTCTCAACCATTCCTGTGTGCGAGTACTGTTATCAGGGATGGAGGGGACCTACACAGGTTTAAGCCGAATCCGAACGGCCAATTTGAGAAAGCACTTTTTATGACAAGAACTACTCTTGGAGAATTTGTCAATTCCTCGCAAGAGGCAGTACCCGTGAAAAAAAACTTTAGATGGCATAGGCAGGGATTGAACACAAGACCTCTGGCATGCCAGTCCAACACATTTTTTTTTTCAATTCATTTTTATTAATTCAATCTTAAACATAATGGCGCAAAATTTTAGACGATTTAGTACGATGTTAAATCATTTTTAGTATGATACTAGGTTAAAAAAAGGATTTTGATAATTTTAAACGAGTTTAGTATCGTACTATCTTCTTAACATTTTACTAAAGTTAAAATCACCAAATGGCTACTTTATCTTTTTAGTATCGTACTAAATCTGTATGACATATGTCATTTTTCTCAAATGTGACAAAGTGTTTTAAAATTGATAAATTGTGAAATAAAATTTATTTATAGATATCATAAAAAGTAAATTAATTTAAAATGTTTTGGGAGGAAGAAGATTTTAAAATGTTTGAGGATTCAGTGTTGTGTAGGAAAGTTAAAAGTTTTAAAACTCGAGCAAATCCTCTTGAAGAGCTGGACGATGGTGAATTTTACTCCAGGTATATTTTTGATAAAATAAAAATAAATAAAAAAATAATAAGGTACATACGTTTTTTTTGTACATTACATTACATTTCACACTACTCGGCACATAAATGTACAGAGTAGAGAACACAGCACCTTGAGCGACAAGACTATATAAGTCGATAACAACACAAGACATTAATACAAGACAGATGGACAGAGGAGAAAGAAGAACGAACAGTTAGAAAGAACACATGACAACAGCACGCGGTAGGTTTCGAGTCGGTCCCCCATCTGACTACTAACTGCGCTCACTGATGCTTGATTTCGGTGATCGATGGGAACCGATGTTTGCTCCACAATCTGTCATTATTTAGATGTGTTCATGGTTTTTTTTTTAATAAAATGGGTTTAGCATGATACTAGTTAGCAAAACAATAAAAAGTGTTTAAAATTAATGAAAAGTTAGTAGATTACTATGTATTTAGTAAATTGTTAACTAGTATCGTGCTAAGGCCTTAATAATAGGTTGTTTAAAATTTTGCGCCAATATCTTAAAGCTAGACAAAAATTCATAAAACTAGCCTAATTAACCAAAGCTTACAACTAACTTACTGGTCCCATACGGACACTCTTAAGTTACATAAACAAACAGTCCAACGCACTAACCATCATGCCACGGGTGCTACTCGAAGACTTTAGAAAACAATAAGACTGGTATACTCATTGGAAGACAATTTTCTTAACAGATGAAATAGAATATGAAAATTTATTTTAGAAGTGAAAACAACAGGCCGTGTAAGAACTCATGAAAATATAACATATACAAAAAAGTAAAACAATACAAATAATTTAAATTTTTTAATTTAATAATTTAATTTAAAATCCTGTAGGTACAATTGTGTTTTTAATCACTTTTGACAGATAAAATTGGGTGTTTAGGGGCCGGTTATAGCTATCAGTAAAATCTATCAGTAAAATTTGAAACAGGAGGAATCTGAAATGTTTTACTGATGAGCGTTTATAGCAATCAGTAAATTTACGTCATTAAATTAAATGTCACTTTGAGGCTTCGCACCTCAGACAATTTGTTTAGGCGCCAGTTATAGCTTTCATTGAAATCGATCCGGAAACATTTTTGAATCGATATTTGAATGTGTTTCCCTTTGATTAGAAATGAAAATTATATACTGATGGATCGGAAATCACACAAAGAATTTTTTTTGAGAAAAAGAAGTGTAATTGAGAATTTACTTTTCTCTTAAAATGTATTTTTCTATTTTCCGGGCGGAAATTCATTTTCCTGAACAGCTGATACTTTTATGCTCAAAAGTGAAACGAATCGTTCCACTCATTTGTGTTCCAATTTCACACAATTCCAATGACAGATTTCTGTCAGTAAAAATTTTTCGGTGGCTTTCAATCAGGAAATTTTTTTCAATGACAGAAATTTTTAATGATAGCTATAAACGACCTGCCAACAAAATTCCAATGTTTGTTTTCAATGATGAAAACCAATGATAGCTATAACTGGCGCCTTACTGTTGTTTTCATCAGTAAAATTTTTAAGGGGCCGGTTATAGCTATCAGTAAAATCCATCAGTAAAATTTTTGTTTTTAGTTTTTGAACATGTTACAGATTTATTTCTAGCAAAAGATTTATGCAATAAGATGAATCCTAGATTCAAGTATTTTTTTCAAAAAGAAACAATGCATTTAAAGTTTTATTTAATTTATAAATCCATTTTAATTTGTGATCGGAACAGTAAAAAATTGGAACACCAACAGTAAAAGGAAATAGAATTGTTTTTGGCTTTTGGCAGTCAGCTGTTCAGTAAAATGAAATTTCATCATTAAAAAAAAAATGCCAATATTGGAAGATCTTCCAACCGTATATACTTAGCTTTAAAAAATAATTTGGCTATATTAAGGTACACAGTGTTTTTTCCTTAAAATGATAGTTAAAACGAGCTTTGAATTCTTTATAAAGTAAAATTCGGAAAAGTATCTCAGTAATACTGTTAAGCTGGATATATTGGTTTAGAGCCATTTGAAAACGGTCCAAATTTCACAACCACTTTGACAATTTTATTATTTTCATATTTTTTATTTCTAACACAAACGAAAAATAATATGTGAACGTCTAAAGCCCATCGTCAACAACCTGATCAGTGTGGTTTTAGACCAGAAAAGTCCACAGTCGATCAAATATTCACATTACTGAAGATCCTGTTACGTCGACAGACGTAACTTTGAGGTAGTCAAAGACTTCGTCTACCTAGGCTCCGCTATGTACGCAGAAAACAACACCAGCGCTGAGATCAAACGAAGAATAACTCTTACTAACCGCCGTTTCTTCGGGCTAAGATAGCAATTGAGTAGCAAATCCCTCTCTCGGGGGACCAAAGTGTCGCTATATACGACCCTCATCATCCCCGTCCTGCTATATACGGTGCTCTACGGTCCCGTATGCATAGAAGGGGAGTGGAGGAGAAGATGGAACGACGAGCGTAGACTGAGCCAGAAGGGTAAAAGTCCAACGACTAAGATGGCTGGGTCACGTAGAGTGCATGAAAACCAATGCTCCGGCCCGGAAAGTCTTCGAATCCACACCCACAGGACAGCGCAGTGGAAAGTTACCTCAACTAACTTGAAGCACGAAACTTGAGAAATCTAGCTAGGGACCGAGCTAGATGGAGAAGTTTGTTGGATGAGGCCCTAGTTCACACAGGACTGTAGCGTCACCTTAAGTAAGTAAGTAACACAAACAAATATAAGTCTATCAGGATTGTAATCAACATAATAATGGTGTTTTGTAAAATAAATACAAACATTCCAGCAATTTGATCAGAAATTATGTAACTTGTAAGTAGAAACACATGGGCGAAAACGGTTACTCCATGTAATAAAAGTTAGCAGACAAAATAAAAAGAGGAAAAGAGACATTAAGGATTTGTTTCCTTGAAATTTTGTATGAGATAGACTGATATGACTAGATAGTTGTTAGACGGCGAAAAAGTATTGGGTAATCAGACAGAACTCGACAGAGCCAAGCCTTGGTTCGGGCTCGTTGATTTTTGACTTGCTGAAAATCCAAATAGATCGACAGAGCCAAGAGATTTATATATTTTTTTTTACCCAAAACAAAAATGTTGATATATTTAATCATCAAAAATCAAATATTATTACAAGAATATGAGAGCTGGTGCATACAAAACATTATTGAAATCGGTTCTTGGGTTCCTGAGAAAATTCAAAAACAAAATAATAGTTATATTCCAACAGTTTTCTAAATATGCCATATTTAAGAGCTAAAACACAATACTTTAGAGGGTTTTTGGTGCATTTCACGCAGAAATGTAAGAAATTGTTTCGAAACGTAGTTTTTTTTTCGAAAAATAAAATATACTTTTCTTGTTTCCATTTCTATTAATGCGAAGAACGCTACAAAAATTCAAGAGAGACGATCTGATATGAAGAATTTTTTTTGACGTACTTTTTTAGGATATAAGTGCATTTAAGTACATAATTTCTCTAAAAAAATTAAATTAAAACAAATTAAGGTAAACAAATAAGTTGGGAAGAAACGTTTGTGTGGCACTCACAAATTACATTATCAAAGCTTTTATATCAATAAATATGAAACGTTTATTATGTTTTTCAATTAGCCATTAGTTTGACAAAAGTGTCACTTTTGCTATTTTTGGGACATTTATGTTATTTAAATTCGTATTTAAATCTCAGTTCTAGAGCATCCAAAGCAAATTCACTTCAAAAATAGATTTATTTATTTTTTTAAGATCTTTTGTATTCAACAAAAAATCAATTTTGAAAGAAATAAAATGCAGGACTGAGTCGCTAGAACTTGCTAAAGTCTTCCAAAAAAGTCTGTTTAAAAATATTTCCTATATTTTAAGATTTAAAAATGTAACTTATTTTTTTTTCGAAAATCGTTTTAAATTATGTCTTAAAAATATTTTTGGCAAGCACTAAATAAAGTATGCTTATAGATATACATTTTACATTTAAATTTCGTGATCGAGTCTTGTAAACAAAATTAATATTTTTTTTTTTAAATAAAAAAAAAATACATTTTTGATCATCAAAAATCATCATCAATTTGATCATTTGATCATCGACAAGAGCTTGCAGAAAAAAAGAAGATTTTTGAAATCAGTCCATTAGTTTTTGAGAAACCTTAAAAAAATGAAGGTTTTATGAAAGATACTCTTCTGGAGCAATACCAAAATATATTTTTCTTGTAGAAAGAAGACAAATTAAGAATAAAAAAATTTACAGAAAATTTTAAAAATCACATATTTTTAAATTGACGATTTCTTAGTTAAGGTTTCTTCTTAAGAACCTGAATATTTGGTCTTTTTCTTAGAGACAAATTTTATGAAAATAATTTAAAGCATGACTTAAGTTTTTTCAAATTCTAAATTCAGTGAAAACAAAAATTCGAGTTGTTTTTGACAGCAAACCGCTTTTTGGTGAATGTCGTTAAATTACTTACAAACGTTATTTACTTATACAACTTGACTATATATTCTTTATGGCTCATATGACCCCCCCCCCACTGGATCGTCCATTGGTCCAAAGTTGATGAATTTGTGCTGTGTTTTTGGAATAGGGCTGAATATCCGATTCATATTATGTTCTTGGTCAAGTCTTCAGTTAAAAGTACTACTTTTAGCAACAAAGTTTAAGGAAGTAAAATACAAATTTTGTTTTCATATACAAAAAAATAATAATTCTAAATATAATTAGGGTCATGTCCATTACCGCAATACGATTAGTTTGAAATAAAAGGGAATTCCTTCGAAAAAAAAAAACAAACAAATTATCTCCCAGGTGGGGGGGGTCATGACCCCTACGACCCCACCCCCTGGATCCGCCATTGATCACAATAAATTTCGAACACCATTCACACATTTCATTTTGGTCCCCTTTCCCCTTAAGAAATATTCTGTACGAATTAGGTTCTTTATAACAAAATTCTCTTTATAAAGAAAAAATTGTTTGGACCGAAAGCAAAGTTATTTCTTCATAACGAAATGTCAATTTTAAAATTTTTAAAATTGACATTTCGTTAATTGTTTTAACAAACCTCGGTTTGTTAATTGTGATAGTTGGTCCGATGAAGCCTCAGTTAAATTGTCAATGATAAGATCATTTTAATAATCGAGAACAACAGCAACTTTAATAGAGTTTTGCCAAGTAATGATTATCCTGTAACATTTGACGATTATGTTGCAGTATATTATGCAAATCTTCCTACCATGGTTTTCCTTCAAACGAAACAATTTTGAATGTTATTCGTAAACAAATTTGAGAAATCGGACTGATTAGATGACAATACTAAAGTCGAATTCATTCGAATAAAAAACCCAACTATAATGATATGGAAACTGCATTTAACAATTTTCGAAGTTTTATTGGAACAAGAGATGAAACCCCAGATGATGCATAATTTTTATAAAACTTCTTTATAACAAAGCAATTGTTTGGTCCTTTGAAGGTTAGTTATAATGAAGTTTGACTGTAATGTCGACAGTTGATAATTACAGTAAAAAATTCTTCAAAAGTAGCTCTTATCCAGAACATCACTGACATTTTATTTCTCCCTATTCTCTTTATAACGTACACATATGTATAGGTGAGCAGAGGAATTCTCAGCCGTGTGATACTAGAAGAATTGTAAGCCACTAAAATACTAGACCCTAGTTTTCCAGGTCTAAATTTTGTTAAAATATAAAACTATACAGGTTAAGATAAAACCCAACAAAGAACTGTTTCATTGAATGTGAATATTTGATCTAATCATTTTCCAGGTAATGTAATGTTTGTTTTATCAACTTCCTAAAGAAAATTCCGCATTGAATCGTTGAAAAAATTCCAAATAGTTGAATTTTGACTGTAATTTAATTATTTATGGTTGATAAACACGAATTATTTGCAGGTTGGCTAAGCAGGGCCGCCGAGAGGAATTCCGGGCCCGGGACGGAAAAATCTCGGCCCCCCCCATATTTACCATTTTTTTAAAGTTCATGCCTAGTGATATGGTACGTTCTAATTTCAATTACGAATAGCATGAAATTGGTTGGAATTGACGGAAATAATCATTTTTTGTTTGCAAAATTAACCGAAAAAAGTGTTAATTATCAAATAAATCTTACGGGTATCCAGTATCCAGTTTAGTTGAAATGAAGGATGGATAGAAAATAATTCTACATGCGATCAACATCCGAACAGAATGATACAATCAATTCGATATTGCCAACGACATGTTAGTAACTGATAATACGGTCGATTAACTATTAAAAAAAATAGCATGAAGATCTATTATCTACTATGAAATTAAAATAGAGCGAAGTAAAAGTATTTGAAATTGAAATTTGTCTTTAAAAAAAACTAAGTATTTTAAAAGTTTTATATTAAATACTCTTTATTGTTTTTCTTTATTAAAATATTATTACAATGTTTTATTAGAGTTAGTTTGCATTCAATGAAATATTTTCTTTTGGCAAACGAGCTTTCCTAGCTTTTTGAGCACCAAAACAACTTATAATTGAATCGGAATTCAATTTCCTTGCCAAAGGTGCTTCGATGCATAGTGTAGCAAGTCTGGAAACACGATCTTGTGATGAGCACGAACGATGAAACTTCTTTGTTCTGGCAAGGACGCTAAATGAACGTTCGGCACTATCTACGGTTACAGTACAGGTATGGTGGAACACACACGGAGAGCAACACAAATGTTGGGGAAAATCGTCTCCAAGTACTCTGAATAAATAGCATTGAGCAAACTCAATGGCGGAAGTGCTGCTTTAAAATGGGCTTCATAAATGTGTTTCAGATGAATTATTTCTTCTTTCAACTCTTGAGACACATGCGAGTTATACTTTTGGATGAACCTTGTAGCGGAGTTTTTAATCTCAAGTTCGTCCATTGTTGAAAACTGTCATAAAAATGAAAATGTAGCATTCAAATTTTTCATCGTATCGAACCGACGAGAAATTCCAGATATAATTGAATCAACTATGACGTAAAAGGTGTTTCTCTTGAAATTTATTTCTTCGTCTGTTTCTATTTGCTTTCCAGCTCCTCGGTTTTCTTCAAAATGTCTCTTTAATTGCCTTTTTCGGTTCGATGGGAACGATTCTGGAACATCCCCCAATCCAGTAGCAACTGCTTTGCATTCAGGTAAAAATTGATCTCATCCGTTTCGAATTATGTTCAAATCGAAGATCAAGTTGTCGAGATCTCGAATTTCTACGTCAATAGTACTGTTTCTGGCTCGAAGAAGGAAACTTCTTTCATTTATAGCGCTAAAAACCTTGCACCAAATCGAAGATATCAGGACGAATTCAAATTTGTGCATATATTTTAAAACGCAATTTACATCTCTTCGCTTCTAATGATGTTCTAAGGTTTTTCAGATGATTTGCAAATGGTTTAACTGCCTCAATTCTAGCTGACCATCTTGTATCGGAAAGTTTGTTAAGGGATCCGGGCACATTTTTCTTAAGAATTTCCCAACGTTGAGCACTGCTGCTAAACAAGTTGAAACAATTTTGAACAACACCAAAAAATGTGATTGCCGCAGCATAACATTCCGCTGAATCGACTCCACGCAAGTTAAGGCTGTGAGCTGCACATGGTGAATACACGGCAATCGGAGTTTTGTTTAAAATATGACTGTGCACCATTATACTATCCTTTCATATTGCTTCCATTGTCATAGCCTTGTGCAGAACAGTCTTCTAAAGGGTTTCCGTTATTTGCCAATGTTTCGCAGATCAAATCAGCTATTGCGGTGCCAGTTTTTTTTGTTGCAATCGACAAATTCTTGGATGGAGAACACATTTTCTTCCAAGCGCAGATATCGCAAAATAAATGTGTTTTTTTCCACATCACTTGAATCATGTGTTGCATCGACAATTATAGCGCAGTATTTGGCGTTTTCTCTCTCCTTCAAAATAGCTGAATTCACATGTTGGGCAGAAATTTTAATGAACTCATTTTGAATCTCAACGGAAAGGTAGTGGACTTGGAAACGTTTGTGCTCTTGTTTTGAAATTCTTACTTTTTCCAAGCGCTCCTGACGTAAGGGGTCATAATGGCTAAATAATTCCAAAATGCCCAAAAAATTATTTTATTTGGCTCTCCAATAATATTGCTATCGCCTCGTCCCTAGTCCTCTTTCGCCAAGGAAGAAAATGATGTCCACCACAATTGAAAAACGTTTGCGTAGGATTTTCCGGTCCCCCGAAACCGAATCAAAAATTTCGTTCCCAGCAGAAACAAAAATAGAAGAAAAGAAACTTTATAAAAACAGAAACCGAAATAAATATTTGTGTTTTGCTTTAAGTTGCCGGGCCCCTTATTTTGATTTTAAAAATTTTCAAAATAAAATAAATTTGAAATTTACGTTAAATTAAGTAAGAAAAGCGAAAGAATTTATTATAACTTTCTTTCAATAGTTCAGAGTTGCCCAATATTTCATTAAATATACAGCCCTATCGAGGTAACCGTCGGAGCGGAACTTTCTCCGCAACGCATACTTTTTCGGAAATTGAATTCCGGTTTGAGGTAGCTGTCATCGGAAGAAATTTTACAAACATGAGAGAACGCAATGCGATGGATATAAATTTCAGGCAGAGATGTGCAAATTAACCGATATATCGAAAATGCGATATATTTTCGATAATATTTTATAAAATAAAGACAATAAGCGTTTTAAACCATGAAAAATTGGTGGCAGAACGTAATTTATTGCTTATAAAAAGTAATTTTTTCAATTATAATGCGCTAGCATTTTTAAGACATGTAATTTGATGCAACGATTTTAAAATAAAAACTATCGAATAAAGTCCCCTCCCTATTTCAAACATACATATGTTTTTGTTTCCATTTGAAGTGTCAAAGGAAAAGAATAAATTGAAAAAAAAAACTGTTGAAACATAAGTTTTATTTATTTATTTGACTTTATACAAGCAACAGTAATAAGAAATGGATAGTGTTGGTTTATTTTTGGACGCTGAATCCAATGAGCTAAGGGCGCAAAATAAAGAAAATAGGAGAACATTGCGAAATGAAAGCAATATTCGTGAACTAGGTATCTGACGCGGCGCGGCGTAAGTAAACTTATCTTCGAATCTAATTCTTATCTTCTAATAATTCTACGATTCTCTTCCAGATTCAAGAAAAACTTTCGCCTGAATAAAAATACGTTTGCTTTTGTTTTGGAGCAGATTCAAGACAAATACAAAACAAATCATCGGTCTGATTGTGTCACTCCGGAACATAAATTAGCAGCTTGCCTCAGATTTTTTCCGAGGGAAACTACCAACATGGTGTTGGAAAAGATTTTCAATGTCCAGTTGGCCAGTCGACTTTTTCGAGTATTTTATTTGCCTAAAAACAAATAGTCCATTATTAATAACACAAGATAACGAAAATAAAGTTAGTTTTTGTATTACTTACATTTTAATTAACCATTTTTTAAAAAAAGAAAGCACTTTCCGCAACAAGAACTTGTCGGAGGACTTCGGAAAATTTGTGTTTGTATCTGTCAAGAATAAAACCAAATAAAGTACTTCATCGCAAAGCATCGCATGCAAATTACATGCGTTGAATTTTGTCGGAGAGAATGTCCGATCAGCTGATCGGACAACTACCTTGAAGCAAAATGTCTCCGATTCGGAGGAAATCGGAGAGAATTCCGCTCCGACGGTTACCTCGATAGGGCCGATAAACAAAAATGGACGCCAGTAATAATCAGGGGCCCAGATCGGCAAGCTTGTGACTGAAAGATTGGTAGATAACATGCAAACAGGGGCCCAATTGCGAAAGCATGAATGATTTTAAATTTTCGGGCCCCTAAAAATAAGTGGGAATAGGTATGTTGATGATGAATTTAGACTACATACTTATATTGAAAAAAAAAAACACTCCTCATTGCTTTCAATTTTACGGGCCCCTAGAGAATCCCGGGCCCGGGGGATTTCCCCCCTTTCCCCCCCTCTCGACGGGGCTGTGGCTAAGATAAAGAGATAAAAAAGATAACTATTAAATTGATGGCGATGATGGTGGCCAGGAATTGAAACTCCAAAGTCCTCTGGCTTCTGAAATCTTAGTTAAAAAACAATATAAACATTCATAGTTGCTTTATACAACTTACATACATAAATCCTCACTTTATTCTTACGTAACATTATTTGAAGTGCATACAAAACTAACAAAAAACAAAATAAATGCAAAATATTGAACACGATAACATGTTCTATCCGGCTACAGGAAATCTAACAATCTTATACACTCAACTCTTTGAGCACCGAACCAGCAATAACCAATTTCTGGATTTCCGATGTGCCCTCATAAATTTCTGTTATTCTAGCATCACGATAATGTCTTTCTGCGGCCATATCTGTAACATAACCCATTCCACCGAGAACTTGAATGGCTTGGTGTGAGCAAAAGGTTGCAGCTTCCGAAGCAGCTAGTTTTGCCATGGCAGCTTCTTTGGTAAATGGTTTGCCATTATCTTTTAGCCACGCCGAACGCCATGTTAGAAGCCGTGCAGACTCTACACTCGACGCCATGTCGGCAATTTTTTGTTGAATAATTTGTAATTTTGAAATGGGCTTACCAAAAGCCGTTCGCTTGTTAGAATAATCAACAGCCAGTTCGAGTGAAGCCTGGGCAATACCTAGAGCCTGTCCAGCGATTCCAATTCGTCCGCCGTCAAGACCTTTCATGGCGATCTTGAAGCCATAGCCTTCTTCACCCAAAAGATTCTCTTTGGGGATTTCACAATCTTCGAAAATCAATTGACATGTAGAGGAGCCTCGAATTCCAAGTTTGTCTTCTTTCTTGCCAACTGTGAAACCTTTCAGACCCTTTGAAACTATAAAGGCGGAAATTCCTTTGTGTTTTAAGGCCTTCGAGGTAGTTGCGATTACCACTCCCGATTCGGCCTCGAAACCATTAGTGATCCATGCTTTGGTTCCATTCAAAACATATCGATCTCCTTTCAGAACAGCAGTAGTAGAGGCCGCTCCAGCATCAGAGCCGTTGCCAGGTTCCGACAGAGCAAAGAAACCAATTTTTTGACCGGTTGTATAAGGCTCGACGTATTCTTTCTTCTGTTTTTCATTACCAAATGCCAGAATCGGCCCCAAGTAGAGTGAATTATTAACAGACATTATGACACCAGCTGATGCACATCCCCTTGAGATTTCCTCCATAGCAATAGCATAGGCAAGTGTGTCCAAACCAGTACCACCTTTAAATATTAACTCAATCAATGTTATTGCTACGACCTCTCCGTGGTCCTAATTACCATATTCCTCTGGCACAGCAACAGCCATCAAACCAAGTTCACCCATTTTCTTGATCTCTTCGGCAGGATACAAGTGTTCGCGATCAAATTTGGCAGCCTTTGGTATGAGTTCATTGTCAGCGAAGTCTCTGACTGTCTTTTGGAGCATTTGATGAGTCTCTGGCAATGCCGATAGACATGCAATGTTCCTTTTCAAGTTCAATGCATGTTGAGCTATATTTAGACAATATATGGAATAGATTCAAAGTCCAAATATTGATTGATCAAAATTCATTCTTGTACTTGCTTACCTAATCTCGGAGAATTTTTTAATAGCGAAATCATATTTATGAAATGATAAGAAATTCAATTGTATAATTATATGATAAAATCACAGATCTTCGAGAAATTCAATTGACTTCGATGTCAAAAACCAAAACTATTGGTCAAGAGAAGTTAAGTCTTCAGTGTTAGGGAAACAAACTTGCACTTGTCTGTCTTGAAGTCACTTGGAGCAGCCCTTCCTTCAAAAGTAGAACATTTTTCATAAGTAGTGTAAGAGTGTTGCCGTGGATGTTTTGATGCATGATCGTTTGTTTTGTGTATAACAGTTACAAAATAAATAAAAAAAGATCTGTTGGATAACTTTATTTTAGGTGCTTAATTGAATAGAGAACTTTTTTGTGAAAGAAGCTTGAACACTTCGTTTAAAGCATTATTCACATGAGCACGACCAACGACCAACGACCAACGAATGAACGAATATTCGCAGATTTTGACATTTCTTTCACATGAGAGTTTTTAATTCGTCGCGAATGAAGTTTGACTTTTAGGTTATGTAGCGCGCGAACAATTTATTCGTTGCAGTGTTTATGGTATGTGGAACGCGATCAATTTATTCGTTGCAGTGTGGATGGTATATGGGACGCGAATAAAGTTTGACAGTTCGTATCAACTAGAATTTTGTTCGCGACGAATAAATTTGTTTTCCTAAATTTATTAATATAATGATATTGAAAAGTAAAAGTATGCATCATAAATCAAATAGAAACTATATTGCTATCGTTTTGTTAAGATTTTGTGTTCAAATATGTCTTTAAACGTATATAAAATCACATTTTGTAATTCATTCGTCGTTCGTTGGTCGCGCTCATGTGAATGCTACTTAATACATATTGACACTAAATGAGTTTTGAGGTAAACTTTAATGGGGCATATTCATAGATGTTTGCTAAACTCTTGCTAACTTTTTACTAAGCAAGTCCAGAGTTTAGGCTATTTATAAATAAATTTAAACCTAAGTTTAGGGCTAAAACTGTGGTTTAACTATAAACATAGGAAATGCTGTCTTTAAGTAGTTATTATCACAGCCAAATGTCATATTTGATCTTTGTTTGTAAATTGAAAAGCTGAAAAAAACACATAAATGTAACGTGAACTTGCTGTCCAGAAAAATGTCGATTGATACCGCCATTAAAGAATATTTATGTAGATATCGTATAGGAGTTTCAGTTATGTCGTGATCTGCAAAATATCGCACCAATAAAAAGAAAAATATAAAAAACACGGTTCAATCCATTTATATTAAGCGACCAAATCGAACCAAGATCCTTTTTTTTATTATCGTAACATCATTTCCCTCATCGTCGACAATGTTGATGTGCCGGAATATCGTTTCTCTGACTGCGACCAGTTTTCCTGCGGTCCGCGTTTTATATTTTCTTTGCTGTTGATCTAAAATATTATAAAACGTTGTTAATTGCTTTTTTTGATTTATTTTTAAATAGTTTTGTTTTACTTACTTTTTTCTACATTCAATTTGAGAAATGACAGCACAAAATAACAAATTTGGGAATAAAACAGTATTTTTTTTGTCATTTAAAGTATAATTGTAGTAGAGCACAACTTTAAACTGGGGTTTTACTAAACACAGCAGGAAAATTGACTATGAATAAGAACTGTGTTTATTCAATCAACAAGCCTTAAACTATAGATCAAGAAATCACGACTTTAGTAATTCTCTATGAATACGCCCCAATCAGTTTTATTTATAAACACATTAAAGTCACTACATAAAACGCAAAAACGTTATTTATAAAATCTAGACAACGTTAAATAGGGCCATTATAAGGTAAATGTCTCTTAGAAGTAATTTAGTCAAGTGCTAAAGCTAAATGTCTCTTAGAGGTAATTTAGTAGGATTAAATATTTAAGTTGCCTATAAATGACGAAACTAAAATTCTTATCTATAATCTTTTTTCCACCAGCACTTAACAAAACAATTTTTGTATCACCCCACGTTAAAGAATCTACAAATAAATGACAAAATTCTACTACATTTTATGCGCGTCAACTGTTTTCTGACAGATTGAATTCTGTAAACAAATTAATTTTAAAAACAAAAAAGGGGCTGGGATGCGAAAAAATACCAACAATACCTTGCATATGATGAAATAGTTTGATTTCAAACTTTATTTTTGTTAACGAGATTAACGAAAACCAATTTTTACTAATTTAACTATTAACAAGCACAGATTTTATTTTTTTAAGAAAAATATCTTACGTTAACGACAAAATTGAGCACAGAATGAAATCATTTTGAAGTCAATACCTTCATTTATTCACGAGATTCGAATATCAATTTTTACCAATTTTGCGTATTATTTTTTGTTGCTGATTTTACTAAATGTCGAATACAATATTTTCTATGAGATGAAATTAAATTAAACCGAAAATCAGTTTGTAACAAGTTTTAGTAATGTTTTCTTACGTTAAAAAAAAAAACTGTCAGTTCGGATGTCAAAAACGTTATTCTTCGTTGCATAGGTTTCTTTTGGAGATAAAATAATTTTTTCCCCATTTTTTTTCAGTTCTTTTGATTTATAAAAACCGTTGATTGAATTTTTTTTCAAAATTAACAGTTTAGTATCACGTCACAATATACAATAAGTTAATGTCAACGTACGTAATTATTAAGAACAAAAGAAATATGTTCTCAAATTTCAATTATACAAAACAGATTTGTAAAGTTCGTTAGGACTGATTAATATGAGTAATGGCATGAATAAGATGTCTTTGTTTAAAAAGAATAAATAGGGCACAAATATGTGCAATAACTGTATGTTAATTCTGATATTCAAAGTGTAGGTATAGTTTAGGTTAAGCTTGAATAAAGTTTTTTAAAACCTAAAGAAATTGGTTAGCATTTTAATTTAATATAAAATTTAATTCAAGTCACCAGCATTATTATTTCGTGAGATATTTTGGGTTAACGAAAATTTTCACTGCTTTTTTAAATTGCTATGGTCAAAATACACCATTCACTCAATTTTTACAGAGTCCTTTCTGCAGTATTACCTGCATAACAAAATTTATTTGAAGTCAATACTGGTTCTCGAGATTTGGACGACGAAAAAAGCTTCCCGAACGTAAGGAACAGACACAGACAATTTCAGAATGCATGGATAGTACGATTAAGATTTTGTTCCTATCATAAATGCATACAAATATTATAACGTACTTACAACTCTTCAGTTAACACATCAAATTGAGCTTGTTCTAATTGTGGATGTGAAATATTTACCATCAAGCTATCATTTTTGCATTGCTGTTCAGGCAAATTGTCATGCTCGAGCTCAATGGGAACTTCCAGCAACTCACTCACTACTTCTTTTTGCTTTTTCAGCTCCATTCTTTTCGAGCGCTTTGTTGTGTCAGGCTCAGACGCTACAGACAGTTGCTTTGGGTAAACCGTAGGAACTGCATCTGGTTTTAAAAATCCGATACCGTTTGAATCCTATTGATATAAATCTATTTCTGATTCTTATTCTGAACTACTTTTTTTTATTAACTTACCCATTTCATACTTTGTATTGTTTATAAAATCTTCTTCTAAAAAGTGGAGACTACAAATTCTTACAGTCAGAACATTAATTTTATCCTTGCGTTTAGTGAACAAGACCCACTGCTTCGAGGGATTTAAAATACAAGTGGTGATGGACTTGTAGCTTGTCTGAGGAGTGTTTGAATTTGTTAGAAGATGGATGTTAGTGAAGTAAAATTTCGAGTTTGAAATGTATGACACTTGAAAACTAACTATGTATGTAACTTACCTTGGTCAAATTTTACATTCAAAGAATGCAGTTGACTGTTAATGAAGTCCCTTATATTGCCTGAACCTGCATTATGTTGACTGTTGCAAGACTTCGGTCATTCGTCTCTTCATGACATTACTAGCCGCGTTTTATTATCACCATGATCTGATTCGGATCTTGAATTTACATGCTTTACAACAACAACACAAGATCCTGCTTTGTGTATGGATCTCAATTTGAGATCCAAAATTTAATTCTTTTTTTCACAACAAGGAGCGCTTTATCATTGTAATTTCACATGTAAATGTTGGTATCATTGCAAAAAAATTAAATAAAACCTGTATTGCCATATAAACATTTCCATTTGACTGAAATAAAATATTTTTTAAATAGAAAGCGAGAAGCATTATATTTATTTATTTGGTATATAATCCATGAAATAATTAGATATTTTAACAAAACTAGATATTAATTGGTGAAATTAAAATAATTAAGTCCAAAAAATGCATATTTGACATAATTTATGGGTATTATTTTCCCCAAAAAAAGGGAACAAAAAAAATCATTGAGCAAAATGTTCTTTGGGCAACCCTGCTTTAAATGTCAAAAAATATAAATAAAATCGAGAAAGCTGCAGCACAGATGGGAGAAAAGATGTTCAAATAAATTATAAGCAATCTCTAAATTAAATTATTTAAGTGTCACATTTATTAAAAGGTCAAAAAGAATCTGGACCACATGTGAGACCAAAGTGTTCCTGGATACTTTGAGTTTGAGAGTGCAATGGTGATTTGCAGAAACATTTTCAAAAGTTGTAGAGCTTCCATTTTTGGTATGTGTTTGTTTTTTTTTGCTTCGAAATGTCACTTTTAAAAGAACAAATTTGACACTGCTAACAAACTTTTTATAATAAAAAGTATGATGATCCAATGCTGTTTTATTATCATGATCTGATCCGGATCAGATCATGGTGATAAGAAAAGGCGGCTACTATTCATTCCAATTCATAAACAACAATTTATGCACTCTCTTGTCTAATGCAACCGCTCCTTAAGTTTTACCAAACTAAAAATGTAATAAACCCATTAACTCTGCCCCAGTGCTATAATTTAATTTGTGTATAATACATTTAACAAAACTGTTATACAAATTCCATTCCACTAAAAACTTCCAGCTGTCAATTAAATAAAAATCAAAAATGTTTCTATTCCCAAGTGCAATCGTGTCGTAGAAAATCTCAACAAATTACTTTTTCTTTTAAAAACACATTTAAAACAATTTTCAAATCCACCAATAGTTAAAAAATCAATTGAAATTATTAAATTAAATATTTTTTAATCCAACTACAATTCAATTCAGTGCGAAAAAGACCAAATTTCCAAAGAAAACAACAAAATAAAAAACATAATATAAGGTGGACTGATTGTCATACAGAACATTACACTTGTTATACAAATTATTTTGTTTTTTTGTTTCATCTTTTTTCTGTTTAAATTAAAATGTCGATTGTTTATTTAACGTTTGTGCTTGGATTAGATGCTTAAATAAAACGTGTAATATTATTGAACATTTGGATAGGATATCACAATCTAAGCAAGTAAGTTCTGTGTCCGAAAACAACAAAATTTATTTTTGTTTCTAACAAAAGACTTCATTGCCATCGTCGAAATTTCTTTTCATTTTTTTTTAGAATTCTTTTACTCAGTCGAGGGCTGGGCCAAGGGGAAAAGTTATTCCAAAAGTAAATGAATGATTCCAAAATAAAATTTAAACATAAATAAAACCCTCCCACATTTCATTTCTGTTTTTGTTTCGGGCTTAAGTAAATTCGTTTTTCTTTTGTATATATGTATGTACATATGTACACCTTTAATTAAATAATCTATTGCTCTTAGTTAGTTCATTCATATTGTAAATTCAGAGCGAGTCTATAGCGAAGTCAGAATGCTTAACAGAATCAATTAACATTCGTCTCCCTGTCTTTCCCACCAATGCGTTGTGAATTATTGCGACGATGATGATGATAATAATAATAATAACAGAAAATACAAGCCAGAGACAATTTTGTCGTTTTATATTTTTGTAGGAGTAAAATGCTAGCTAACTATAAAAAAGTGATCGTGGAAGTAGTTGGCGAGAAAGACGACAATTCCGTACTCAATTAATTGCCAACATTATTTTTCTCTGCAAAACGTCCGATAACAAATAAATGTAGGTATTCATATTTTTCATTGGCACTTTTGATATTAATAATTGAAATATTGAATATAAATAAATAAATAAATTAAGAGTATATGTAGCCAGGAATATATTAATGTAACATTTTTAAAAATTTTACTTATTGCATTTATGTAGGTATAAGCTATTTTGTAGGTAAATAGTTGTTGTTTTTTTCTTTTTGTTATTGAAGATAAGGCAAATAATTGATATTGTTTACATAGATAACGCACTAGAGACAAAAACAACAATAACGCTATCCAATTTTCTTCATTAAGTAAATTAGTCATTTGAAGGGTTACCATAACTTTTGTTTTGTTTAAAATTTATTTCATTCGTGCGAGCTTGTATTATGATTGAAAGAAAGGTGATGCTAGCTTACCTGAGAATTAAAGAGGTATTTCAATATTAAATTCCATTAGAAAAGTATTTGCTAGAATCCTATACAAAAGACTTATCAGTTGGGTAGAATCAAACAATCGCTCAAGTATGTTTCAAGCTTTTCAACGGTTGACCATATTTTTGCTTTATCGAGTACTGCTAACAAAATTATCCAAAAGAAAAAGAAGATGTATGTTTGCTTTATCGACTTAAAAGCTGCATTTGATACCGTTAATCGACAAGCTCTCATTTACAAAATGGCCTCACTTGGTATATCTATAAAATTTCTAAATATCTACGAAAAATTTGTATGTAAAACTTATGCGACAGTTTGGAATGGGGCCGAGATTTCAAATTGGTTTCAAATGATTGCACGTGTTCCCCAAGGATGTATCCTCAGCCCAATCTTGTTTGCCCTTTACATTGATGATATTTCAGATAATTTACCCGGTGGAGTTTGTTTTTCTGATATTCGTATAAAATTACTTCTTTACGCGGATGACTTGGTTATGCTAGCGGATAACCCATCTTCTCTCCAGCTACAAATCAATAGGGTGCAAACATACTGCAATATCTGGGACCTTAAAATAAACTCAGAGAAAACAAAGATAAGAAAACAAAGGAAGGTTGAGAGAAGAAAGGTGGTTCCATAACAACCAACCTATTGAAATAGTACAGGAATTTAAATATGTGGGATAGTTGATGTCTGCTAACTTTAGCTTTAATAAACATGTTCAGCATAATAGTAAAGTAGATAAAGTAGCACTCAACATAATGTGGCTAACTTTCTTCTCAAACAAAAACATAGACTTAGGATCTAAATACCGAGTTTTCCAAGCCACCATTAACACTTGCTTGTTTTACAGTATTCAAGTTTTTGGTCACACCTATTTTGAAGAATTTGAGTTGATACAACGCCTTTTTTTCAAACGATTATTTCGGTTACCTAGTTGGACACCAACCTATGGAATTCATGTTGAGTCTGGAATTGCGCTGTATGTTAAAAATTTTAAATTGCATGCAGATTTTCTAACAAAAGTGATGAGTAAACCAAGTTCGAATCTTCACACATCTATCATGAAGGTTCTTTTGCGAACAGATGCATCGCCATTTAAGGAATGGACTCAACTTGCCCGGTTGCATAATGTTTCTCTTGAACTGACTGAGTTTAACATAGATAATTGGCAAGATATCTTTTCGAATGTTATCGCAAAAGTTGATGAAAATATATATCGTCAACATCTAAATAGAGCGATATCTGTTTTTGTGAACAGTATATTGTCTTCTCCTCTTCCAGTGCATAGAGGTGTTCCCCAGGGTTCTATTCTGAGTCCCTTGCTCTTCTCAATGTACATTAATGATCTTTCTACCTGTCCCCTAAAGTCCTCTGTGCACATGTACGCAGACAGTTTTCCTATTGGAATGCTTGAGAATGGTATTTATGAAATAAATAATGATCTGCAAAAAATTGCCATATGGTCTCAGCAAAATTATCTTTGTCTGAATGCAAAAAAATCAAAATGCATTGCTATATCAAGAACACTTATAGATACATCTTATTTCCCTGTGGTTTACATAAGCAACACCCCGATTGAGTTTGTCGATTCTGCAAAAAACCTAGGACTTACATTTAATCGTACTCTGACCTGGAATAATCATATAAGACTCACTTTAGGAAAGGTATATGGAGGTCTACGATTACTCTGGGCTTCCCACCATATAACTCCGCTGAGAACGCGAATGATATTGGCGAAGACGTTGTTAGTCCCAATTTTACTTTTTTGTTGCGAAATCTGATATTTGTGATGATTGTGTCATAATCTTGAACTTTTTTTTTTATTTTTCCTTTCTTAGAATTTATTTTGATATTCAATTTTTATTTCCTTTAAATTATCAATTAATTAACTAATTATTTAATTAATATGAAATGAATTGTTAATTTATGCAACATATAATATTTTATATTCTATAGAATGTACTGCGTACTGATATTTGCTCTAAACTAAAAGATATTGTATCTTACTGAGTAATTATAACAATAAACTGAAACTGAAACCCAGATTCACGCATTGGCTATACACATCGGTAATCAGACCGATTTTAATGTACGGTGTGGCAGTATGGTGGACTGCTTTAGAGTAAGGTATAAACCGGGATAAATTAAATAAAGTCCAACGTTCAGCTTGCCTATGTATAAGCGGATGGCTTCGCACGACTCCATCTGCGGCACTGGACACCTTACTCTACCTAACACCTCTTGACTTTTTTACCAAACAAATAGCTGCAAGCTCTGCTATTCGCCTCAAAGCTTCGTCGCAGTGGACTAACAACAACATTGGCCACTCCGTAATTCTTAGGTATTTAGAATCAATTCCAAAGCACACAGACTACACCATCCTGCAATTCGACAGAAATTTCCAGATTTCTATACCACCCAGATCTTTTTGGGAGGATAGGACATTCCTGAAAGATGAGTCAATCCATTTCTATACAGATGGGTCAAAAACAAAAGAAGGGGTTGGTGGAGGTGTGTACTCTGAACGACTGAAATTAAGTCTGTCATTCCGCCTTCCCAATCATTGTAAAATGTTCCAGGCGGAACTTTTGGCGATCAAAGAAGTCTTCTCCAGGCTTAAAGAAAACGTGATAACAACATCTGATACCCGTATCTTCTCAGATAGTCAGGCCGCTATCAAATCTCTGGACTCTGTCTCTACAAACTCTATAACAGTCCATAACTGTCGATCATCTCTAATGGAGATGGCACAACAGTTTAATATTCACCTTTGCTGGTTGCCGGGCCATAGAGACATTCCAGGTAACTGTAAGGCAGATGAACTCCACAGGAACGGTACAGTACAGCCCATCCTACCATGTTTGGCACGTACTGGCACACCAATCGCTACTTGTAAACTGTTGCTAATGCAAGACGCTGTGAGGAAGGCAGGCGACAGGTGGAACAACATCACCACGTGTCAAGTCACAAAAAACATCTGGCCAACACTGGATTTAAAACGTTCAAGGTGCTTGCTCTCTCTAAGCAGATCGCATATAAGCTGTATGGACGAGGAAGAGGAAGAAACAGTTCTTCATCTTCTCTGCACATGCCCTGCTCTGGCTCGAAAACGCAAGCATTACCTAGGAGAATTCTTCTTTAACGATCTAAACGATCTAAATCATATCAGCATAATCAGCCTCTCACGTTTTGTAAGGGACTCAAACTGGTTCCATTGAGCTTAGGAGGAAGCCTCAAGATTCATGTGGTATCACAATGGGTCATTAAACTGGCCTAAGTGTGTCCGTTTCCATCTTGGACAGCCACTATAACCTAACCTAACCTGTGACCATGCCTTAAAATATCGAAGAATTATTTTTTTTTGTTATAAAAATTAGATTTTTTTTTTATAAAAATTATATTTTTTTTTTATAAAAATTATATTTTTTTTTTAAAACAAGAAATCTAATGAAAACCTACCAACTATTTATTTTATTAAAGCAAATGTTATTTTCTGGCAGACGGCAATCTTGCCATGTTCATATATTATTTTATTATTTTATTTTTTTTTGTTATAAAAATTAGATTTTTTTTTTATAAAAATTATATTTTTTTTTATAAAAATTATATTTTTTTTTATAAAAATTATATTTTTTTTTTAAAACAAGAAATCTAATGAAAACCTACCAACTATTTATTTTATTAAAGCAAATGTTATTTTCTGGCAGACGGCAATCTTGCCATGTTCATATATTATTTTGATTTTCAAATTGTAAACAAAAATGTTTTTTTTTTTTTAATGAAATAAAGGAATAATAATAATAATAAAAAAAAAAAAATACAAGGGGAGTCATTCCGTAATTTTCAAATAAATAATCGTCAAACCCATTATCATTAAAATGAACTCAACGATAGATATGCTTGTTCGTTAACTTGAAAAAGTCTTAAACTTGGTTTTTCTCTATGGGAAATTTAGAAAATTTGCAAAAAATATCTTATTACCAAACATGCCAACTATTTTGTGATGTTTCTTGTTACTGTTATTTTTTGTTTTTTCATTTGTTGCCGCCGACGATAAAACTTTTTATTATTATTATTATAAGCTTTTATTTGCCATTATTGATATTTTTTACAATATTTATTTACATTTTTGTTTACATTTTCTGTTTCTTTTGAATTAATTACTATTATTACTATATAAAATTAACATTTTTTTTTAATCAAATTAATTTTAATATGTAAGCAAAGTTTGAATAGATAAATGGATGCGTATCAAAATTCTATGATCTGGCATAAGCCTCCCCCAATGTTGCCCAAAGATCTCTATTTTTTGCGTCATTGTACCAACTTTGTCTTTCTTTAAGCAAATCGTCTGCCCATCTTTTCTTCGGTCGTCCAACTGGTCTTCTGCTTTCTGGTGGTGTCCATTTTGTAGTGATTTTTGTCCATCTTTGGTCCTGTATTCTAGATATATGTCCTGCCCAATTCCATTTAAGGAGTTTTGCTCGTTCAACCACGTCCGTTAAACCAGTTCTTCGTCTTATTTCTCTATTTCTCACTCTCTGGCTAATTCGTAGGTTAAGTAGTTTTCTTTCCATCTTGGTTTGGCATATTCTTATTTTGTCAAGTAAACTTGAAGTCAAGGATATAGTCTGTAACCCATACGTCATAACAGGTAGAATAGCAGAGTCTAGTATATATTTTCGTGTTTCGTCCCTTAGATTAGATTGTAATATTTGTTTTAGACTCCAAAATTGTTTCCAACTATTGGTAATGCGTCTAGAAACTTCTTTTTTCTCCTGGTTAATGAATGACTTAGTCTGTCCTAGATAAGTATAGTCTTCTACATATTCTATGTGTTCGTTATCCAGCATTATGTCATCTTTAATATGGTTAGTCATTATCTTAGTTTTTGACTTATTGATATGAAGTCCAACTTTCTTGCATTCATTTGTCAATTCGATGAGCATATTTTGTATTTGTCCGGAAGTTGATGAAATGAGAACTATGTCATCAGCGAATCTAAGGTTGCTCAAATATTGTCCCCAAATATTTATTCCATATCTATTGTCCCAGTTTAGTTTCTTGAATATTTCTTCCAGTACGGCAGAGAATAATGGAGGTGACATTGGATCCCCCTGTCTTACGCCTCTCTTTATTTTTATTTCTCTTCCTATTCTTTCGGTTTTTATTTTCGCCACGCTGTCTGTATATATATTTTTCAATGTCCTTATAAAGATAGGATGAATGCCTTGGTTTGTCAGCGCTGTCCATATTTCGTCATGTTCTACTGAGTCAAATGCTTTGCTGAAGTCAATATATAGAAGATACAAAGGTTTTTCAAATTCGTTAGTTTTTTCAATGAGTTGGTTCATTGTTTGTAGATGGTCTGTTGTTGAAAAACCTTCTCGGAATCCTGCTTGTTCTCTTGGCTGATTTCTGTTTAAGGTGTCCTTAATTTTTGTATACATTACTTTGGAGAACAGTTTATATATCATAGAAATGTTGCTTATTGGTCTGTAGTTATTTATGTCATCTTTATTTCCTTTTTTGTGGATAAGCGTAATTGTAGCTTGTTTCCATTGTTTTGGAATCTGCTGTGTTATAAGTATGTCATTAAAAATCGTGGTCAAGACTGTAGAAATTGGTTGTTTTCCATATTTGAGCATTTCTGTTACAATACCGTCATTTCCTGTACACTTATCTGTCTTTAGATCGTCAATTGCTTGTTCAATATCTGTTTTTGTAAAAAGTGTAACAGTATTTAAATTGGAGTAACTGTCCGCCATCGATATATTATCATCTTTTATTTCTTTTGTCGATTTGAAGAGTTCTTCGAAAAATTTGGTAGCAGACTCATTTATATCTCTTCTATTAATAGCGTTGCTATTTTTGTTCTTAATTGATGTTATCCACTCTTTTCCGTCGTCAAGAAATGATTTTGTCTTTTTAATAGATTTTGTGTTGCTTAATATATCTTTTATCATTGTTTCGTTATATGTTTGGATATCATTTTTCGCATCTTCTTTTATGGTTTTCCGAAGGTATCTTAGTTCATTTTTTTCCTGGTCTGATAAGTTGTCCTTGTTTCGTAGGTTATCTCTTCTGGTTATCAGCGCTTTAGTGTCATCCGTTAATTTATCAGGTTTTGAAGTAACAGTAGTCATGATTGAAACTTTCGCCGAGTTCTTTATTATCTGTTCTAATGAATCATATGTATTTTGAAAGTTTTCGTTTATTCTATTTGTAGTTATATTAAGTCTTATTTCTTTCTTAAGTATGTCATTATATTTTTCAATATTTTCGGTTGGTATCATTCTAGGAATACTGAGTGTTTGTTTGTTTCTTTTCAACGTATTATGGTCCACTTTTATATTTGCTCTTACTAGCCTATGGTCACTATCAAATTTAAAATTATTCAATACGGAGATGTCATTAATAGTTTTCAGTTTATTTGTTAGAACTAAGTCAATTTCGTTCTTTGTTATCCCATTCGGGTGAATCCAGGTCCATTTTCGTGTTTCTCTCTTTTTAAAGAAAGAATTTGCAAATCTGAGATTCGTCTCTTCCAGCCACTTTATAAGTAGGTCTCCTCTTTCGTTTCTTCGTCCGTATCCAAATGGTCCCATTACTTCTTCATCGTTGTCAATCTGTTTCCCTAACTTGGCGTTGAAGTCTCCTATAATATACATTATCTCCGTTTTTGTTTCATTATATACTTTGTCCAATAAATTGTAGAAGTTTGAAATTTCTTCGTCAGTTGCTGTTTTGGTCGGGGCATAAACCTGAATTATCGTCATTCTTGTGTTTTGTATTTTTAAACATAGGCTACAAATCCTTTCACTAAAAAATCGTACATTTATTATTCTGTCCTTTAAATTCTTTTTGATGAGAAATCCAACTCCATGCAAGCCTTTTGTCTCACCAATGTAACAGAATATATCATTCTGGTTTTCAATAATGTTTTGTCCAAAAATTCTTAGCTCGGATAGTCCCAGTATATCCCAGTTGATAGTTGATAATGCTTGTCTTAGTTCTGATTGTTTTGCTTCTGTAGCTAATGTTCTTACATTGTATGTACAAATGTCTAGAGTGTTTTTGGATTGGTCTTGGTTTGATGGGTAGTTTGGAGGGTATTGGCCGTCATTCCCCACGATGGCTAATCCGCTTGGGATAAAAAACGATAAAACTATAATTTCAAAATGTAAGTTATTTATGTCTGATATTATTGTAAATTAATAAATCTAATTGTAATTTTCTACATATGTACATATGTCAGTAACACACAATCAGCAGCAAATGTACATTAAATTTATTGATGAGCATTTAAGTGTGGTTTTTTTTTATACAAAAGCCAATAGTTATCTTCTTGTACATTAAAAGTGTTTTCGAAAAATTGTCTTTCATTTGAATGTTTCCATACAAAGGAGTCGTGTGCAGATCCACCGTAGCACTAATTACAGTTATTTTCATTTTATGATCACATATCGTAAAACAAGATTAAAAGATTTGTATATCGTACTTTCAGTATTTCTTACAACCATTGCATTTATGCTATGTTTTCCCTTCTTGTTAAAAAACATTTGTTCATCTTCACATGTTCTTTGTTAATAAAAATGTAAAAATGTGTGTGCTCTATGCATCCAACAACTATAAGTACATTTTCAATTAAATCACAAATAGTTATGTATGATTTTTGTCAATATTCTTTCCATAATTAACCTCCTGGTATGGACAGTTTTTGATAAAACCATTGCGGATATTTCGTTTTCCCATGTTTTTTTTCCAAAATGTTTGTTGTTTTCGAAACTATTTTAGATAATGTGCTTTGTGGAAGAACGAGTCCAAAATCGTTGTCTGTTAACCAATGGTATACCCTCCACCACCAAAAGTCTCAATAGTTATAGCAAATCTTAATAATAAAGGTATTTATGTAGAACGACAACCGTCTGACAAATTTATTGTTTCAAGGATTATCCATTAAAAAGGCCTCGTTTGAAATTCGAAAACTTTGAACAAAACTATAATTGTTAAAATTATTTTACAATAAGTAAGACAGATTACTTATGCATGTACATTAGAGCGTTTCAAAAAAAAAAAATTATTTTTCCTCGGAACCAGGCTCAAAAGTTTCGTTTACATGCCAAAATAGGCCTCTGAAAATATGAGCCCTTAATATTAATATTTAGGTAATCCGCATTGCACTTTTCGATTTCCCATAAGAATAACACAGGAAAAAAAATGTTTTTATTCTGAAAAAAACTCTTATATTTTGCCCTCAAAGATTGCTGAAATTTTATTAATTAAACAGAAAAATTTCAGCTGTTTTCGAGCGCAATTTATTTAAAACTGTTTGATTAATAAAATTTCAGCAATCTTTGAGGGCAAAATATAAGAGTTTTGTTTTTTTTTTTTAACTCTGAGAGCTTAGAAATTAACTTTCAGTTTGTTTTGAAACTAGTAATCTTATAAATTTAAGAGTATTGTAAAGAAAACGCCTTAATTTAGGGTAAATTAAACTTTGATCTTAAATAACTTTCGACTGAGTTGATTTATCAAAAAGTGACATCAGACCTTTTTTGTAGAGCGTTCAATTCTCTACAAAATACATAAAAGGTATTACAATGCAATGTATCGTTCGTTAGTTATAAAAATCAGAAGACAATTTTTTTTTCCTGTGTTATTCTTATGGGAAATCGAAAAGTACGATGCGGATTACCTAAATATTAATATTAAGGGCTCATATTTTCAGAGGCCTATTTTGGCATGTAAACGAAACTTTTGAGCCTGGTTCCGAGAAAAAATATTTTTTTTTTTGAAACGCTCTTAACACTGGAGTGCACGCGTGGCCTACTATAGTAGACCACAGTTACAGTTTTCTTCATAACTTAACAGTTTTTTAATAGTATTAGAATTGAAATAATTTTTTTACTTTACACTCCAACCTAAAATTCATAAATTATGGTTATTAAATGTTTAAGGCTAATTGAATATTACGTACAAATATTTATTTCATTTATATATTTTTAAAATACACAATTATTAACATTATTAAATGGTCTACCATAGTAGGCCACGCGTGCATTGGTGTACAAAAATAGTGCGCGTGTACTCAAGTGTTAATGTTTATATCGTATAATTAAAACTAAGAGAGATCAGGTCCAAATTAAAAAAGGCTTCAAAAAGGCACGCGGAAAACGCAACTGGCTTTTTTGGAAATTTGGACTTAGTTCTGCATTCAAGGATCTCCCAGCATTTTCCAACACGACCCAACTGACTATAGCGGAGTTTTTTGTATTTTTTTATTTCAGCTGATTTTTTCTTAAACTATGTAAGACGATCTATTTTCGATGAAAACTTTTCACCAGACTCTTTAAAAAATCGAAAAGTTTAAGTCTTATTCTTGTTTTCGTAAATTCGAACTACTGAGAAAAAGAAAGAGTGCGCGCTCACCACCTCAGTGCTTCATCTAGCTGCTATGTCTTCAGTCTATTTCATCATATAAGACACTTCAACATCCGAAGAAATCACATGTATTATAAAACCACTTCTGCCTGTAAAGGCAGCGTCGAATGTGTATTTGCTAATTGGTCGAAAAATCATCTTTAGCAATGAGGCTATCTTTTGAATGAATAGTTACGTGTGAATAAGCGAAATTGATGAATTTCAAGCGACACAAATCCACGCGAGATTTACGAGGTGACAATGCATCCAAATAAAGTTACTGTTTGGTGTGGATTTTGGGCTGTAGAGTGTAGGCGTCATCGTTCCGTACTTGTTCGAAAATTATGCTGGCCAGGCCATCACCGTCAACGTCGATCGCTATAAATTGTGACCTAAATTGAATGATGTGGACACCAAAGAAATATGGTTTCAACAGGATTGCGCTTCGTGCCACACAGCTCAATACACAATTGATATTCTGAGCAAGCGCTTTCGTGGCATGGTTATCTCGCGCCAGGGCCACGTGAATTGGCAACCAAGATCGTGTGATTTGATATCCTTAGACTTTTTCTTGTGGGGCTTCCTTAAGTCGCAGGTCCATGCGAATAAGACTCAAACAAGTGTGGCCCCTTAAAGAGAAAGTAATCGAAGCTATCATCCAGACTCAACCTGTTGTATGTGCAAAAGTCATCGAAATCTGGATCTTTTAAATGCGCGCCACCCAGCGAAGCCGCGTCGGCCATTTAAACGATTTTATATTTCACACATAATTTCATTGAAAGGGGTCTCAAATAAAGATAAAACCTAAATGATATCTCAAATACTACTCGATTAATCAATTTTAATATGGACCCGCCTCTAATGGAAAATCCTTTGTAATGCGTAACGAGCCCTTGGATTTTTCTCGAATAAGAAGCTTTATACTTACGTCAGAAAAAAATTTGTGCGAGATTAAACTTAATCCAAAAATCGCACAAGTATGTCAATCAACTTGATAACATCACAGATGCTCTTATTTGTGATTCCCTATAATACGCAGTACGGAAACCCTGAAAAATCTGTTCTTTCACACTACTAAGTATAATTTACTGGTAGTTAGAGCAGGCGACAGACATCCTATCCCTCCTATACAACACATATTAAATTGGACAGAGTATAGAATCTTATATCTTAGTTTTTCTAAAAAAAATTAAAAAAAAATTATATATTCCAAAACATTAAAAAAATTACTGTTAAGTTATATTTTAACCACATATCAATTGAATTTGAGTTTCAATTTTTTTTTTTGCATTTCAGAAACAAATGGCGACATCACCACGTTCTGCAGACACAATATCGTTATGCTCAACGGTATCAAGTTGTCCCGATCGAAATGGTTTCTATGGAGGCTTTCAACGTACAGATAAACCAAAAGAACCTCTTTCCAAAGCACAAATTCTGGCCCGCGAAAAGAAATGGATACACATGACTGAGAATTGGTCTATTTATATGTCAAAAAATTATAAAAAGGCAATAAATTAATAAAAATGAAAATAATAAACAAGTTTATATTTTTCAACATATACCATATTAATTTTAGATAAGAGAACGCTGTCGCAAAGGAATTCCTAAATCAGTTAGACCAAGAGCATGGTTTTATCTCTCTGGAGCTTATTTATTAAAAAAGAAACACGGAAATCTTTATGAGACCCTCTTACAAAAACCAGGAAATCCGCAAGTCATCGAAGAAATCAAAAGAGATAAACACCGACAATTTCCCTTTCATGAAATGTTCCTAGACGAAGATAAAATTGGCCAAATTGAATTGTTTAATGTGTTAAAAGCATATTCCATATACAATCCAAAAGTTGGATTCTGTCAAGCTCAGGCGCCAATTGCAGCTTTTTTACTCATGCATATGCCAGCTGAAGATGCTTTCTGGGTTTTTGTGAGCGTGTGTGATGTGTAAGTTTATTTTTTCAATGTTTAAAAAAAAAAAAACAAAACAATTTAATACATGTTTGTAACTTGTATTTATTTTGCAATTTTTAGATATTTAGAAGACTATTTCATGTCTGGCTTGGAAGTTCTTCAAAACGATGCTGCCATTCTTGAGGGTCTATTAAAGAAAACCTTCCCCTCTGTTTATCGGCATTTACAAAAACACAAAATCGAACCACTGCTTTATATGACTGATTGGTTTCTATGTGCAATGACACGAACGCTACCATGGGAAACTCTCTTACGTGTTTGGGATTGTTTCTTAGCCGAAGGAATTCGCGTTATTTTCAAAGTAGCGCTCGTTTTGCTTGGTGCATCACTTGGCAGGCAAAAGGTTCGCAAACAATGCAATGGTCTTATAGAAACACTAGAAGTCCTCAAATCCCTACCAGAAAAAGTTCTCGAAGAGGAATTTATTTTAAATAATATCCAGCGACTGAATCTTACAGTTCAAGATTTTGAAATTGAACACACGCGTCAGAAACAAAAACGAGAAAAAATGCGAAAACTAGAACAACAGCACGAACAACAAGCGAATGGTGGAGGAGGGCCGAAATAGATATAGGAAATATGTTGTGGGATAAAAACATACACATATATATTTATATATATACACACACATCCACACACTAATTATTACTAGATAACTTTTTTCTATCGAATAATTTACAATTTATTTATATATAAAAAACAGAAAAGCAAAACACTAACACCATAAACATTTTATGCACATAGTAATCGCACAAAAATCAATATTTGCCAAACTAATATCTAAAAGAGAATAAGTCAATTATCTGAAACCAATGAAAACCTATCCACTTTTGATTTGGAATTCGTTAGGGAAAATAAGGCACTTTTTAAAATTTGAAACCACATTCGAACAGTTCCAAATGTTTACCTGAATTCATATTGCTATTCTTTTTCTTCTATTGAATAATGTTAATAAAATGCGTTATCTTACTCTGGGTTTTAATGTTTTTCGTTAAAATATAGCCTTAATTTTTTATACGCCTTATTTGAGTCACCTGAATTCGAAAATAAGATCTGAAAGTGGTCACAGATTCTGACAAAGATAAATTGAAATGAATTCAAAATTTCTATTTCTATAAAATTGATATCATTGATTGATCGATCATTTCTGTTGATTTGTTAAAAATTAAATAAGTTTAATGCTTATCATGTTTGAGCCTTATGAATTCCTATATATTTCCAAAGTATTTCAAAACTATGGAAGCTTAATAGCTGGTGTTCAAATTCACAATCAATTGATTTCTACAAATATGTTTTCCTTTTTTCCTTGAAAGTTCTAAATTTCAAGAAACACAATTTATTCTCCTGAAATTAATTATTAAACTTACCTTAAACATACTAAGAGCCATCGTTTCGGTTTCAAATCTACTTTTCTATGATTTCCAAAAGGTTCTGATTCAATCGTGCTAACCAATCAAAAAACCACCTGATGTAAATTAAAATAAATAAAAAATAGAATTCTTTCTTAATTAAAAAAAAAACTTTGATGATTAGCTATAAACAAATCGACCCGAAATGTTATAAAACTATTCCTTTGAACAAAAAGGCTCTTCTGTCCTTGAAGAAGGTAATAGGAACACATCTAACCACACGAATTCTTGAAATTAAATTTTAAGGTTTATCTAATTCTTCTATAGTGTCTCAGTTTTTCTTTTAATTTTAACATCAATATTAGTTATTCTTATTATTATAAAAAATATAATTTTGTTAATAATATTGTCTTCTGTAATAAACTTGAATTGCAGCTTTTGTTTATAATTAAGTTCATACATAAATATTAAAATGAAGTGTTTACGATTTTGTGTTAAAAAAAAAAACAATAATAATTTAAATCATATCATAATTATAGTAGATGATAAATTTAAGTTTAGTAAAAATATTTTATGTAGTTGTTTTTTTTTTTATTCGGCTTTAAGTTGGAATTGAATTATTATTATTATTATTATTATTTTTTAGTTTTATTTTGTTTTTGTAAATAGTATTGAACTAAAATTGTTTTCTCTATTATACACCATTTATATTGATAACAATATTGCATTTCTTACTAATTTATTTTGTTTTATATTTAATAAAAGAATTAACAACACATTAAGTATTATTCAATCCCAGATTAAAAACAACAACAACAAAAATGTAAAACACAGTACAACCTTTCAATAAATTATTAAAAAAAAAAAAGAATAATTAACATAAATTAAAATAAAAAAACATATCTTCCATCATCATTCCATTGCCTAGTTATTAATTAAAAAAAAATTAAAACAAACATTTCAATCATTATACATTAAATATTTATATACAAAAGAAAAAATGAATAATTGAATAAGTCATTCAAATAAATATTATATTAAGAACTTGTTTATCAATGTCTGAGTGAAGTACTAAATATTACCGCCGCAGGGTAATAACTTCAGAATATGAAAAAACGACGACTATTTATTTAAACAATGACCTTGTGTCCTAAACTGTTCATATGTGCAAACTACACTCAGGCATTGTTTTTAAAGAAAAAAAAAACTAAATTCTATATATTTCTTATTTAAACTTGTGAAATATCAAATTTTATATTTTTAACAATATTATTTTCATTAATTAATTTATACTAACGAGTTTTGATGGTGCAAATATTAAACTTTATTTTTGCATTTGTAATTTTTTGTTTTTTTTTTTTCCAGTAAAATAAAATAATATAATACTTAAAAGTCCTCCATATCCACTATCTCGCAGAGTGTAAACACAAAATTTACAACAAAAAGTTCCCCCTTTAACCGAATTCGTTGTATTCGCAGATAATATATGTAAATACTTTATTGAGATAGTGTTGACGGTTTTATTTAAATCTTTTTTGTTTTTTATTTTGTATACTTTTAATTATATTATAAAATATTAATTGTGCAATTTTCTTTAGGAAAGAATATTTAATAAATGTTGTGAGTTATATATTTGGTAAATTGATTAAAAAATAAAACAACAAAAATTAATAAATAAAAAAACGAAATAAAAACTATAAAATATTTCATATTTATACTATTAGGTGATAACATTTGAGAAAACAAAAATAAAAACAAAATTAATGTACCATAAAAAAAAAGTTAAAACAAAAAGTAAATTTTATTAAGGTCAACAAAATAAAACAGTTTATACAATCATTCAATTTATAAACAAAAGGTATTTTATTTTAACAGTTACAATTACAGTTGAAAATTCAAGAAGTTGTGAAAAAATGATAAAGCAGTAGCAAAAACAACGGTGCACAGTGTACTTTCTCCTCACGGAAATATCCCATAAACGGAAACCTCTTATAACCGGACAGATTTCACAGAAGGAAAAGAAAAAAACACAATTTTTCATAATAAAAATGTTCTCATAATCCGCGGACTCTCCCATAACCGGATGCGGACATCAGTTTTCATAACCGCAATAGAATTTTCCGCTCTCCCTTAAACAGAAAAAAAAAATACATCTATAAATGTATGTAGCAAAAGCATTACATAGGGCAAGTTCAGGCGAAATAATGGACTTGAAAGTAAGGCAAGTTTCTAGTATCTGATTGGTCAGCTGCCAAAAAATTGCATTTCAATTAAGGCAACTTTATTGGAAAGTTGACTGGAAAGTTAGTCAAGAAAAATTTCCCTAACTATCAAGTCAAGTCAACTTATGTCAAAATGACAATTTATCATGTTTTTTTATATTTAACTGAAAGCTGAACTTTATTACTCTACGATTTATTTATTTTCCGCTCAATTCCATTTAATATTTGGTGTAAAAGGGTTCCTCGTCAATTTGGAAAAGAAATAAGTAATGTTTCTTTACAATGCGAAATGCAAATCGTGATGGACTTGCAGTTTGATTGAGGACTGCTTTGTAGATAATAATGTTTTTGATAGTTTTTGTACGATGAATTGAAGGTAGAAGTTAGTGAAGTAAAGTTCTGAGTTTGAAATTTATGACACTTGAAAAACTAACTAGTTGACTTGTTGAAAATTAACTTTCAAGGAATGCGGTTGACTGCAAATAAAGTCCCTTATGTTGTCTGAACCTGCCCATACTTTCAGCCTTATTATAGCTATAAACTATCAAAAAGACACTTGATAGATATCAACAAATTAAATGAGTTGGTATTATGATTATCAACTATAATAGACATTTGTTATGGACTGTGAATTTTATTACATTTTATCATTATAATTTATTTGATAGACATGGTATTTCGGATATCAACAAAATGGATACACATCAATTTTCTTATCAACCACAAATTCTTGGTTGAAAAACAAACAATAATTTGTTTGGGATTTTTAAAAGGTAAAAAAAAGTTAAAACGGATAATAACTTCGATTGAATTATTATTTTAAGGGAGTAAGAATGAAGCTAATGTAAATCAGGAAATCAAAATCAAATCAATGGATTTGTACGAACAACACACATGTAAATTATTTTTTTTTTTTATTTTTCTTTCGCTAATACAAATCAGTTGTAGATTCATTCAAAACTTAAGACGTTCCAAACAAGTCTTCCTGGAGGTATTAAACGATATTTATGTTATACTTAACCCAATGCAAATTCAGCATTCCATTCCAAATAAACTAAAATTGGCAGGGGTATTTAAATTCTTTGGTAAAAGAAGTTACCAATTGAGCTTTGGAAATGACTTTAGTATTGGTATGACACAACCAGCGATGTCAGTCGTTCTAAGTGAATTACTTCGGGTTTACTTCAGCATTTCCCTCATAGAGAAATATACTTACCAAGAGAACCGACCGGTACCCGTCTTGCCTGAAACACCCTGAAATTTTACTTGAGGTGAACTCTCTTAAATTAATTATCGGTGAACACATGTGAGTGGTGGAAAAAAGGAAAAATGTCAGATTGTACTACAAGAACAAATTTTAGAATTTTTGTCAAAAACGATAGTTCCATAACATATTGGGCGGTATCTCAGCCATAACTTGACGAATGTTGGTTTTTAAGTGCTCAAGAGTTGAAGGTTTATCTGCACAAGCACGGCCTTTTGCTTAGCCCACAAAAAAAGCCCAGCGGTTTCAAATCGCATGATCTTGGTGGCCAGTTGATATCACCAAGACGAGAAACTATGCGGCCAGAAAATGTCTCTTGCAATAAAGCCATATTCGATCGAGTTGTGTGGCATGTGGCACCGTCTTGTTGAAACCACACATTCTCCAAGTCGTATTCTTCAATAGCAAACAGTCGGTTATCATATGACCATAACTCTCCAAATTGACGGTGACAGTCGTTCCATTGTCGTTTTCGAAGAAACAAGGTCCAATCACATCTCTGGACCAAAGAGCGCACCAAACAGTGACTTTTTGTGGATGTAATGGCCTCTCTTCAATTATTTGAAGATACTCAGAACCTCAAATACGACCATTTTGTTTATTAACATAACCACCGACTAAGAAATGTGTTTCGATAAAGACAATTTTGTTCGGAAAATCGCCGACAATCGCCTGTTCAAGCACCAATTTGACGTATCTACGACGTTGTGAATGGTCAGCTGGCTTCAGTTTTTGTGTGAGCTGAACTTTATATGGATGTAGGTGTAGCTCCAAATTCACTTATAGCAACGATATTTTCAGTGGTAGGAGCGAAACGATGATACACAGGCCATAAAATATCAGTAAATAATCCAGTCTCTTAAAATTTAATTTAGTTTATTTCTGTTCCAACTTTGAATTTACAAATCATATCGTCTTCATTTAGAATACGCGAAAAATTGAAACTGATATTTATGCATCAATTGATAGGTGGGTCGATGCTCTGTATTATAGTGAAAACCGCATCTTGTTTGGAGGCTTGGTTGAGGAAATAGACCAACCGAAAGATAATTTGTGATGGGCTGGGTCGAAATTCTGTAATTTCATTTTTTGACTAATTTTTCCGAAACGAGAGCTCGTAGAACCTTTGGGTTTGCAGTTGAGGGTACAGAATTTAAATGCCTTTCTTTTGATGTGTATTTTGATTGGGTGGGAAACAGTTTTGAAAATACTACTTTTTTCGGCAAGGGGTTAGCCCACGATTTTCTCGAAAAACTGAAAAAAAATCATTTTTTAAATTTATGCATCAATTGAAAGGCGGCGCGATGCTCTGTGTTATAGTGAAAACCGCACCTTGTTTGGTGGCTTGGTTGAGGAGATAAAGCAATCGAAAGATAATTTGTGATTTTACTTTTTGACTAATTTTTCCGAAACGAGAGCTCGTATAACCTTTTGGTTTGCAGTTGTGGGTAGAGCATTTAAATACCTTTCTTTTGATGTGTATTTTGATTGGGTGGGAAATAGTTTTGAAAATACTACTTTATTTTATGCGCTCAAAAACAAAAGCGTTATTCACAAAGTTTATCTTCAGCCCTGGTTAACATCAAAGACAGTCGTTCCTTCTGGAAAACTGCCAAAGTGCTAAATGGAGCCCTGTTCTCGCAAAATATCAAAGTGGAAGCTGGAGAGTTAGCTACACATTTCAAAAAACTCCTAAATCCGCCACCAAATCCAAACCCCATGGAATATGCACTCCCATATCAACAGGACATTTTCTTAGACCGATCTATACTGCTCGAAGATGTAACAAGTGTCATACACCGATGTGGATTGAATAAAGCTCCTGGTGAAGATCGCATATCGTATGAGTTCTTCAAGAACGCTTCAACAGATTTTTTAGTAAAACTAACATTGACATTCAATTTTATTTGGTCCACGTGAGAAGTCCCTGACAGTTTTAAGAAAAGTGTAATACTACCGATTTTAAAAAAAGGAGATCCAAAAAATCCCAGTAACTACAGAGGTATATCGTTTTTAAACACTGTCATGAAAATCTTCACAGGCGTCTTACTTCAACGTTTAACAGACTGGGTAAACGAAAATGACCTGTTAAGCGAATTTCAAGCCGGCTTCCGCAAGGGGTACTCAACAGTAGATAATATCTTCTCTCTAATAAGTATTGCTCGTATGTATGTGGAAAAAGGAAAAAAAATGTATGCGTTCTTCGTAGACTTCAAGGCAGCTTTCGATTGCATAGACAGAAGATCTCTATTTCTCAAACTAAGCAACCTTGGAGTTTCAACAAAAATGTTAAGAATATTTCAAAAGCTCTACGAAGAAAATAAGTCGGCTGTTTGGGATGGAAATATTCTTTCAAATTGGTTCAAACCAACAACTGGTGTAAAGCAGGGATGTCTCTTGAGTCCACTCCTCTTCTCAATTTATTTAGACGATCTAGTTACGGTTCTTCCGGGAGGAGTTCTTTTTGATGGAATGTCCTTAAAAATATTGCTCTACGCTGATGACATTGTAGTTCTCTCTGAATCTCCCAACATGCTCCAGATCATGATAAATAAACTTTATTGTTACTGCAAACTGTGGAACCTAAAAATAAATACAGCTAAATCAAAAGTAATGGTGTTTCGAAACGGGGCGGGTCGTCTTGCAAGGAATGAAAGTTGGACTTGGGGAAATGAAAAACTGGAAACTGTTAAGGAATATAAATACCTCGGTGTTTGGATTACTCAAACGCTATCATTCAAAAAGCATTTGCAAGAAAAACTTAAAGAATCCAAACGCGCGATAAACTGTAATTGGAAAACAGTATTCTGCAATCGAAATATAGCTTCAAGTGCAAAATACAGAATTTTTGAGGCAGTAGTCAGATCAATTATGTGTTATGCGGCACAAGTTTGGGGTATTCTCGAGTTTGAAGAAGTAGAAAAACTCTTACGTTTTTTCTTAAAAAGAATATTCAGACTTCCAGAAAATTCACCAACGTACATGTTGCACCTCGAAACTGGTCTACCTCCACTGTATTTGTACACTCTTGATTTACACTTTTCATATATAATAAAGACCTTGAAACACCCTAATCATCGCCTCACAAATAAAATCGCTTTGCATCTCAAAAACAGAAATGAACAATTTTTTTCGGAATGGAGAAGACTGAGCCTAGAGCATGATGTTCCACTCCAACTAGAAAATGAAGATTATTTAAGAATAAACCTGCAAACCCTTTTAAGTAAAATTGAAGACTCAGCTAGAAATGCTTTCATCGAACATTGTCAACAAAGTCAAACAAGAAGCTCGTATAAGCTTTTAAACCATTTCCTGGGAGAAAACAATTACTTTAATGACCAGAATAGTCTAGATGTTATCAGTACTATCTTTAAAGCGAGAGGCGAACTCCTCAGACTTAATTACGTACCCTACATAAGCGAGCAAAATACGGAATGCACCTTGTGCAATATGAGAACTAGAGAAGACATATGTCATTTCATTGGCATATGTCCTATTTTAAACTCAATCAGAAGATCAATCTGGAGAAAAAATACTCTTAATGGAGATGAAATTCAGGGTATTCTTAATTGCGAAAATTGGACACTTCTTTACTGCTACATCAAAACTGCCTATAAATATCGAAATCAAATCATAAACGAATCTTTTTGATCCTGCCTTTAATTTTATAATTAAATAATTCATTTTTATATTTATTGTATTAGTTTATCTATTTGTTATTAATGTAAACTTTGCGTAAAATTAATTCATACTTTGTATTAAGAAATATTATTGCTCTCTTTTCGGCTGACGGCACATGCCAATGCTTTTTTGTGATAACTACCAAACTATGTAATTACTTCTTATAAATGTAAATAAAAATCACACTTACTACTACTACTACTGCTACTACTTTTTTTCGGCAAAGGGTTAGCCCACGATTTTCTCGAAAAACTGAAAACAAATAATTTTTGAGATTTATGCATCAATTGAAAGGCGGCGCGATGCTCTGTGTTATAGTGAAAACCGCATCATGTTTGGAGGCTTGGTTGAGGACAGGGCCGTCTTTACCCTTTTGGGGGCCCTGGGCACTTTTCGAAAATGGGGCCCCTGTATGATTATATAAAAATGTTATGTTGTGTAATAAAGGTATACAGACAAAATCACATAACTTTGAATTGATATTTATTCTTTTAATTTTTGAAATAAATACATTTTTTTAATTAATTAAAAAAATAAATAGTTATTGCAGCATTTAAAACATACACATAAACAATTTAAAAATAAAAACAAAAAATAAATATGTCATATAAAATTCAAAAATAAACAAAATTTAAATAACAGACAATTAAATAAGTTATTGAGAATGTAATTTAAAAAACAATATAGTGACACAGACTATATTTTTCCAGGTAAAAGAAAGGAATATTTATTGAAGGGTCTTTTTCTTGATTTGAGATTAGTAAAATCATTGATCACATCTTCAAAATCGATGCCTCTGAGGATGTCGCTTTCGATTGACATCAGCGACAAACAAGTCAATCTTTCTTGAATCATTGTAGTTTTTGGTTCTTTTTAACTTAGAGAAGGAACGTTCCCCACTGCAATTGGTCACCATCATACTTAAGAAAATTCTTAGTGCAATTTCAACATTTGGAAATTCATCTTCAATTTTATTAGTTTTTAAAAAATTATAAAGCTCTAGAATGTTGTCAGTTTTTTCATTTTCGTGTCGACTAATTTTCAAGTAGTCTTTTAAATTCAGGCATTCAACATGTAGTTCATCTCCGTTCACATCTTCGGTCTCGGTGTAAAATTTAGCAAAAGATTTGCAGTTCTCTTTTAAGTCTTCTGAATTCAGATTTTTTAATCGAAAAAAAAGTCAAAACGTTGGCAAATCTTTAAATCTTTCTTTCCCAGTCAGAATTACTGAGGGTCCAGAGCCGTCAAAAAAAGTCTGGCGTGAGCTTCTACACCTCATCCTTTCAGAAAGGTCATTATATTCGGAATCCGGGTTTTTTTTGTCTGGCTGATGAATCAAAGTTATCAAAATTCTCTCACCAAATTTATTGCAACATCCAGGGTAATATTTTGTTTTTGAAGTAAAGTACTTGTTTTATTAATTCTTTGCAATACAGAGTTCCAAAGTTCTGTAAGTATGGTAAATTCAAGCTTGGACATTTTTTTGCAAAGACTAAATGCTTCCTCTCTGGCATCTCGTGCCTGTCCTAAATCGTTCGCGATAGACATCAAAGCTTCTTCAATTTCTTGAAGTGCATCAGCTCGCGCGCCGACCATCTTGTTTGAGAAAGACTTTTTAAAACTTTTTTTGGACCTAAATGAGCAGTCAACACACTCCATCGATGAGAAGATACCGAAAAAAAGTTATAACATTTTTTAATAATGTCAAATAATTTGGTTGGTTCTAAAACACACCCAACTGCATGCACTCCTACCAAGTTTAATGAGTGCCCTGCACATGGTACAAAAGTAGCAAATTCACATTTTTCTTTTATTCTTGGCTGCAGACCAGAAAAGCTTCCTGACATATTTGCCGCGTTGTCGTAGATTTGGCCTCTACAATCTATTATCGAAATGTCATGATCCTCCAAAACCTTCAGTATGGTTTCCGCTAAATAATCAGATCTATGTTTGTTAATTGGAATAAAGTCCAAAAACCTTTCAACAGGCTCGTGATCTTTTACGTAACGAATAATAAATGTTAGTTGAACAACATGAAACAGATCGGGTGTACTATCAACGCTTACTATTGACCTATAGAACAAATAGTGAGAAGTGTAATCTTTCATCTATCTCATTGAATGGCCAAAAACAAAAACTCTTTACCTCTTTACCTCTTTACCTTGAAATCTTAAAAAATATGCGCGTTGCAAATATAGAAACACCATTAGGTATCTTTATTTTTTAAATTCAAAATGTGTGTGTTTTTTTGTTTTTGTCAGAAAGCAAACTGCATTGCCAGTCAGTTATTTATTTATATTTATAGACCAATAGAGGTAAAGTGATGTTTCAGCAATTTGGGGGCCCCTGGTGATTGCGGGGCCCTGGGCCTGGGCCCAGTGGGCCCAGTGGTAAAGAGGGGTCTGGTTGAGGAGATAAAGCAATCGAAAGATAATTTGTGATGGGCTGGGTCGAAATTCTGTAATTTTACTTTTTGACTAATTTTTCCGAAACGAGAGCTCGTAGAACCTTTTGGTTTGCAGTTGTGGGTAGAGCATTTAAATACCTTTCTTTTGATGTGTATTTTGATTGGGTGGGAAATAGTTTTGAAACTACTACTTTTTTTCGGCAAGGGGTTAGCCCACGATTTTCTTGAAAAACTGAAAAAAAATCATTTTTGAAATGTATACATCAATTGAAAGGCGGCGCGATGCTCTGTGTTATAGTGAAAACCGCATCATGTTTGGAGGCTTGGTTGAGGAGATAAAGCAATCGAAAGATAATTTGTGATGGGCTGGGTCGAAATTCTGTAATTTTACTTTTTGACTAATTTTTCCGAAACGAGAGCTCGTAGAACCTTTTGGTTTGCAGTTGTGGGTAGAGCATTTAAATACCTTTCTTTTGATGTGTATTTTGATTGGGTGGGAAATAGTTTTGAAAATACTACTTTTTTTCGGCAAGGGGTTAGCCCACGCTTTTCTCGAAAAACTGAAAACAAATCATTTTTGAGATTTATGCATCAATTGAAAGGCGGCGCGATGCTCTGTGTTATAGTGAAAACCGCATCATGTTTGGAGGCTTGGTTGAGGAGATAAAGCAATCGAAAGATAATTTGTGATGGGCTGGGTCGAAATTCTGTCATTTTACTTTTTGACTAATTTTTCCGAAACGAGAGCTCGTAGAACCTTTTGGTTTGCAGTTGTGGGTAGAGCATTTAAATACCTTTCTTTTGATGTGTATTTTGATTGGGTGGGAAATAGTTTTGAAAATACAACTTTTTTTGGCAAGGGGTTAGCCCACGATTTTCTCGAAAAACTGAAAAAAAAATCATTTTTGAGATTCATGCGTCAATTGAAAGGCGGCGCGATGCTCTGTGTTATAGTGAAAACCGCATCATGTTTGGAGGCTTGGTTGAGGAGATAAAGCAATCGAAAGATAATTTGTGATGGGCTGGGTCGAAATTCTGTAATTTTACTTTTTGACTAATTTTTCCGAAACGAGAGCTCGTAGAACCTTTTGGTTTGCAGTTGTGGGTAGAGCATTTAAATACCTTTCTTTTGATGTGTATTTTGATTGGGTGGGAAATAGTTTTGAAAATACTACTTTTTTTCGGCAAGGGGTTAGCCCACGATTTTCTCGAAAAACTGAAAAAAAAAATCATTTTTGAGATTTATGCGTCAATTGAAAGGCGGCGCGATGCTCTGTGTTATAGTGAAAACCGCATCTTGTTTGGAGGCTTGGTTGAGGAGATAAAGCAATCGAAAGATAATTTGTGATGGGCTGGGTCGAAATTCTGTAATTTTACTTTTTGACTAATTTTTCCGAAACGAGAGCTCGTAGAACCTTTTGGTTTGCAGTTGTGGGTAGAGCATTTAAATACCTTTCTTTTGATGTGTAGTTTGATTGGGTGGGAAATAGTTTTGAAAATACTACTTTTTTTCGGCAAGGGGTTAGCAAACGATTTTCTTGAAAAACTGAAAAAAAAATCATTGTGAAATTTATGCGTCCATTGAAAGGCGGCGCGATGCTCTGTGTTATAGTGAAAACCGCATCATGTTTGGAGGCTTGGTTGAGGAGATAAAGCAATCGAAAGATAATTTGTGATGGGCTGGGTCTAAATTCTGTAATTTTACTTTTTGACTAATTTTTCCGAAACGAGAGCTCGTAGAACCTTTTGGTTTGCAGTTGTGGGTAGAGCATTTAAATACCTTTCTTTTGATGTGTATTTTGATTGGGTGGGAAATAGTTTTGAAAATACAACTTTTTTTTTGGCAAGGGGTTAGCCCACGTTTTTCTCGAAAAACTGAAAAAAAATAATTTTTGAAATTTATGCGTCAATTGAAAGGCGGCGCGATGCTCTGTGTTATAGTGAAAACCGCATCATGTTTGGAGGCTTGGTTGAGGAGATAAGGCAATCGAAAGATAATTTGTGATGGGCTGGGTCGAAATTCTGTAATTTTATTTTTTGACTAATTTTTCCGAAACGAGAGCTCGTAGAACCTTTTGGTTTGCAGTTGTGGGTAGAGCATTTAAATACCTTTCTTTTGATGTGTAGTTTGATTGGGTGGGAAATAGTTTTGAAAATACTACTTTTTTTCGGCAAGGGGTTAGCAAACGATTTTCTTGAAAAACTGAAAAAAAAATCATTGTGAAATTTATGCGTCCATTGAAAGGCGGCGCGATGCTCTGTGTTATAGTGAAAACCGCATCATGTTTGGAGGCTTGGTTGAGGAGATAAAGCAATCGAAAGATAATTTGTGATGGGCTGGGTCTAAATTCTGTAATTTTACTTTTTGACTAATTTTTCCGAAACGAGAGCTCGTAGAACCTTTTGGTTTGCAGTTGTGGGTAGAGCATTTAAATACCTTTCTTTTGATGTGTATTTTGATTGGATGGGAAATAGTTTTGAAAATACTACTTTTTTTCGGCAAGGGGTTAGCCCACGCTTTTCTCGAAAAACTGAAAAAAAATCATTTTTGAGATTTATGCGTCAATTAAAAAACGGCGCGATGCTCTGTGTTATAATGAAAACCGCATCATGTTTGGAGGCTTGGTTGAGGAGATAAAGCAATCGAAAGATAATTTGTGATGGGCTGGGTCGAAATTCTGTAATTTTACTTTTTGACAAATTTTTCAGAAACAAGAGCTCGTAGAACCTTTTGGTTTGCAGTTGTGGGTAGAGCATTTAAATACCTTTCTTTTGATGTGTATTTTGATTGGATGGGAAATAGTTTTGAAAATACTACTTTTTTTCGGCTAGGGGTTAGCCCACGATTTTCTCGAAAAATTTTCTCGACAAATTTTTCAGAAACAAGAGCTCGTAGAACCTTTTGGTTTGCAGTTGTGGGTAGAGCATTTAAATACCTTTCTTTTGATGTGTATTTTGATTGGATGGGAAATAGTTTTGAAAATACTACTTTTTTTCGGCTAGGGGTTAGCCCACGATTTTCTCGAAAAACTGAAAAAAAAATCATTTTTGAGATTTATGCGTCAATTGAAAGGCTGCGCGATGCTCTGTGTTATAGTGAAAACCGCATCTTGTTTGGAGGCTTGGTTGAGGAGATAAAGCAATCGAAAGATAATTTGTGATGGGCTGGGTCGAAATTCTGTAATTTTACTTTTTGACAAATTTTTCCGAAACGAGAGCTCGTAGAACCTTTTGGTTTGCAGTTGTGGGTAGAGCATTTAAATACCTTTCTTTTGATGTGTATTTTGATTGGGTGGGAAATGTTTGGAGGCTTGGTTGAGGAGATAAAGCAATCGAAAGATAATTTGTGATGGGCTGGGTCGAAATTCTGTAATTTTACTTTTTGACTAATTTTTCCGAAACGAGAGCTCGTAGAACCTTTTGGTTTGCAGTTGTGGGTAGAGCATTTATATACCTTTCCTTTGATGTGTATTTTGATTGGGTGGGAAATAGTTTTGAAAATACTACTTTTTTTGGCAAGGGGTTAGCCCACGATTTTCTCGAAAAACTGAAAAAAAATCATTTTTGAGATTTATGCGTCAATTGAAAGGCGGCGCGATGCTCTGTGTTATAGTGAAAACCGCATCATGTTTGAAGGCTAGGTTGAAAAGATAAAGCAATCGAAAGATAATTTGTGATGGGCTGGGTCGAAATTCTGTAATTTTACTTTTTGACTAATTTTTCCGAAACGAGAGCTCGTAGAACCTTTTGGTTTGCAGTTGTGGGTAGAGCATTTAAATACCTTTCTTTTGATGTGTATTTTGATTGGGTGGGAAATGTTTGGAGGCTTGGTTGAGGAGATAAAGCAATCGAAAGATAATTTGTGATGGGCTGGGTCGAAATTCTGTAATTTTACTTTTTGACTAATTTTTCCGAAACGAGAGCTCGTAGAACCTTTTGGTTTGCAGTTGTGGGTAGAGCATTTAAATGTCTTTCTTTTGATGTGTATTTTGATTGGGTGGGAAATAGTTTTGAAAATACTACTTTTTTTTGGCAAGGGGTTAGCCCACGATTTTCTCGAAAAACTGAAAAAAAAATCATTTTTGAGATTTATGCGTCAATTGAAAGGCGGCGCGATTCTCTGTGTTATAGTGAAAACCGCATCATGTTTGGAGGCTTGGTTGAGGAGATAAAGCAATCGAAAGATAATTTGTGATGGGCTGGGTCGAAATTCTGTAATTTTACTTTTTGACTAATTTTTCCGAAACGAGAGCTCGTAGAACCTTTTGGTTTGCAGTTGTGGGTAGAGCATTTATATACCTTTCCTTTGATGTGTATTTTGATTGGGTGGGAAATAGTTTTGAAAATACTACTTTTTTTGGCAAGGGGTTAGCCCACGATTTTCTCGAAAAACTGAAAAAAAATCATTTTTGAGATTTATGCGTCAATTGAAAGGCGGCGCGATGCTCTGTGTTATAGTGAAAACCGCATCATGTTTGAAGGCTAGGTTGAAAAGATAAAGCAATCGAAAGATAATTTGTGATGGGCTGGGTCGAAATTCTGTAATTTTACTTTTTGACTAATTTTTCCGAAACGAGAGCTCGTAGAACCTTTTGGTTTGCAGTTGTGGGTAGAGCATTTAAATACCTTTCTTTCGATGTGTATTTTGATTGGGTGAGAAATGTTTGGAGGCTTGGTTGAGGAGATAAAGCAATCGAAAGATAATTTGTGATGGGCTGGGTCGAAATTCTGTAATTTTACTTTTTGACAAATTTTTCAGAAACAAGAGCTCGTAGAACCTTTTGGTTTGCAGTTGTGGGTAGAGCATTTAAATGCCTTTCTTTTGATGTGTATTTTGATTGGGTGGGAAATAGTTTTGAAAATACTACTTTTTTTCGGCAAGGGGTTAGCCCACGATTTTCTCGAAAAACTGAAAAAAAAATCATTTTTGAGATTTATGCGTCAATTGAAAGGCGGCGCGATGCTCTGTGTTATAGTGAAAACCGCATCATGTTTGGAGGCTTGGTTGAGGAGATAAAGCAATCGAAAGATAATTTGTGATGGGCTGGGTCGAAATTCTGTAATTTTACTTTTTGACTAATTTTTCCGAAACGAGAGCTCGTAGAACCTTTTGGTTTGCAGTTGTGGGTAGAGCATTTAAATACCTTTCTTTTGATGTGTATTTTGATTGGGTGGGAAATAGTTTTGAAAATACTACTTTTTTTCGGCAAGGGGTTAGCCCACGATTTTCTCGAAAAACTGAAGAAAATCATTTTTGAGATTTATGCGTCAATTGAAAGGCGGCGCGATGCTCTGTGTTATAGTAAAAATCGCATCATGTTTGGAGGCTTGGTTGAGGAGATAAAGCAATCGAAAGATAATTTGTGATGGGCTGGGTCGAAATTCTGTAATTTTTCTATTTGACTAATTTTTCCCAAACGAGAGCTCGTAGAACCTTTTGGTTTGCAGTTGTGGGTAGAGCATTTAAATACCTTTCTTTTTATGTGTATTTTGATTGGGTGGGAAATAGTTTTAAAAATACAACTTTTTTTTTGGCAAGGGGTTAGCCCACGTTTTTCTCGAAAAACTGAAAAAAAATAATTTTTGAAATTTATGCGTCAATTGAAAGGCGGCGCGATGCTCTGTGTTATAGTGAAAACCGCATCATGTTTGGAGGCTTGGTTGAGGAGATAAAGCAATCGAAAGATAATTTGTGATGGGCTGGGTCTAAATTCTGTAATTTTACTTTTTGACTAATTTTTCCGAAACGAGAGCTCGTAGAACCTTTTGGTTTGCAGTTGTGGGTAGAGCATTTAAATACCTTTCTTTTGATGTGTATTTTGATTGGATGGGAAATAGTTTTGAAAATACTACTTTTTTTCGGCAAGGGGTTAGCCCACGCTTTTCTCGAAAAACTGAAAAAAAATCTTTTTTGAGATTTATGCGTCAATTGAAAGGCGGCGCGATGCTCTGTGTTATAGTGAAAACCGCATCATGTTTGGAGGCTTGGTTGAGGAGATAAAGCAATCGAAAGATAATTTGTGATGGGCTGGGTCGAAATTCTGTAATTTTACTTTTTGACTAATTTTTCCCAAACGAGAGCTCGTAGAACCTTTTGGTTTGCAGTTGTGGGTAGAGCATTTAAATACCTTTCTTTTGATGTGTATTTTGATTGGGTGGGAAATAGTTTTGAAAATACTACTTTTTTTCGGCAAGGGGTTAGCCCACGATTTTCTCGAAAAACTGAAAAAAAAAAATCATTTTTGAGATTTATGCGTCAATTGAAAGGCGGCGCGATGCTCTGTGTTATAGTGAAAACCGCATCTTGTTTGGAGGCTTGGTTGAGGAGATAAAGCAATCGAAAGATAATTTGTGATGGGCTGGGTCGAAATTCTGTAATTTTACTTTTTGACTAATTTTTCCGAAACGAGAGCTCGTAGAACCTTTTGGTTTGCAGTTGTGGGTAGAGCATTTAAATACCTTTCTTTTGATGTGTATTTTGATTGGGTGGGAAATGTTTGGAGGCTTGGTTGAGGAGATAAAGCAATCGAAAGATAATTTGTGATGGGCTGGGTCGAAATTCTGTAATTTTACTTTTTGACTAATTTTTCCGAAACGAGAGCTCGTAGAACCTTTTGGTTTGCAGTTGTGGGTAGAGCATTTAAATGTCTTTCTTTTGATGTGTAGTTTGATTGGGTGGGAAATAGTTTTGGAAATACTCCTTTTTTTTGGCAAGGGGTTAGCCCACGATTTTCTCGAAAAACTGAAAAAAAAAAATAATTTTTGAGATTTATGCATCAATTGAAAGGCGGCACGATGCTCTGTGTTATAGTGAAAACCGCATCTTGTTTGGAGGCTTGGTTGAGGAGATAAATCCATCGAAAGATAATTTGTGATGGGCTGGGTCGAAATTCTGTAATTTTACTTTTTGACTAATTTTTCCGAAACGAGAGCTCCTTGAACCTTTTGGTTTGCAGTTGTGGGTAGAGCATTTAAATACCTCTCTTTTGATGTGTATTTTGATTGGGTGGGAAATAGTTTTGAAAATACTACTTTTTTTTTGGCAAGGGGTTAGCCCACGTTTTTCTCGAAAAACTGATAAAAAATCATTTTTGAAATTTATGCGTCAACTGAAAGGCGGCGCGATGCTCTGTGTTATAGTGAAAACCGCATCTTGTTTGGAGGCTTGGTTGAGGAGATAAGGCAATCGAAAGATAATTTGTGATGGGCTGGGTCGAAATTCTGTAATTTTACTTTTTGACTAATTTTTCCGAAACGAGAGCTCGTAGAACCTTTTGGTTTGCAGTTGTGGGTAGAGCATTGAAATACCTTTCTTTTGATGTGTATTTTGATTGGGTGAGAAATGTTTGGAGGTTTGGTTGAGGAGATAAAGCAATCGAAAGATAATTTGTGATGGGCTGGGTCGAAATTCTGTAATTTTACTTTTTGACTAATTTTTCCGAAACGAGAGCTCGTAGAACCTTTTGGTTTGCAGTTGTGGGTAGAGCATTTAAATACCTTTCTTTTGATGTGTATTTTGATTGGGTGGGAAATAGTTTTGAAAATACTACTTTTTTTCGGCAAGAGGTTAGCCCACGCTTTTCTCGAAAAACTGAAAAAAAATCATTTTTGAGATTTATGCGTCAATTAAAAGGCGGCGCGATGCTCTGTGTTATAGTGAAAACCGCATCATGTTTGGAGGCTTGGTTGAGGAGATGAAGCAATCGAAAGATAATTTGTGATGGGCTGGGTCGAAATTCTGTAATTTTACTTTTTGACTAATTTTTCCGAAACGAGAGCTCGTAGAACCTTTTGGTTTGCAGTTGTGGGTAGAGCATTTAAATACCTTTCTTTTGATGTGTATTTTGATTGGGTGGGAAATGTTTGGAGGCTTGGTTGAGGAGATAAAGCAATCGAAAGATAATTTGTGATGGGCTGGGTGGAAATTCTGTAATTTTACTTTTTGACTAATTTTTCAGAAACGAGAGCTCGTAGAACCTTTTGGTTTGCAGTTGTGGGTAGAGCGTTTAAATACCTTTCTTTCGATGTGTATTTTGATTGGGTGAGAAATGTTTGGAGGCTTGGTTGAGGAGATAAAGCAATCGAAAGATAATTTGTGATGGGCTGGGTCGAAATTCTGTAATTTTACTTTTTGACTAATTTTTCCGAAACGAGAGCTCGTAGAACCTTTTGGTTTGCAGTTGTGGGTAGAGCATTTAAATACCTTTCTTTTGATGTGTATTTTGATTGGGTGGGAAATAGTTTTGAAAATACTACTTTTTTTCGGCAAGGGGTTAGCCCACGATTTTCTCGAAAAACTGAAGAAAATCATTTTTGAGATTTATGCGTCAATTGAAAGGCGGCGCGATGCTCTGTGTTATAGTGAAAACCGCATCATGTTTGGAGGCTTGGTTGAGGAGATAAAGCAATCGAAAGATAATTTGTGATGGGCTGGGTCGAAATTCTGTAATTTTACTTTTTGACTAATTTTTCCCAAACGAGAGCTCGTAGAACCTTTTGGTTTGCAGTTGTGGGTAGAGCATTTAAATACCTTTCTTTTGATGTGTATTTTGATTGGGTGGGAAATAGTTTTGAAAATACTACTTTTTTTCGGCAAGGGGTTAGCCCACGATTTTCTCGAAAAACTGAAAAAAAAAATCATTTTTGAGATTTATGCGTCAATTGAAAGGCGGCGCGATGCTCTGTGTTATAGTGAAAACCGCATCTTGTTTGGAGGCTTGGTTGAGGAGATAAAGCAATCGAAAGATAATTTGTGATGGGCTGGGTCGAAATTCTGTAATTTTACTTTTTGACTAATTTTTCCGAAACGAGAGCTCGTAGAACCTTTTGGTTTGCAGTTGTGGGTAGAGCATTTAAATACCTTTCTTTTGATGTGTATTTTGATTGGGTGGGAAATGTTTGGAGGCTTGGTTGAGGAGATAAAGCAATCGAAAGATAATTTGTGATGGGCTGGGTCGAAATTCTGTTTGCAGTTGTGGGTAGAGCATTTAAATGTCTTTCTTTTGATGTGTAGTTTGATTGGGTGGGAAATGTTTGGAGGCTTGGTTGAGGAGATAAAGCAATCGAAAGATAATTTGTGATGGGCTGGGTCGAAATTCTGTAATTTTACTTTTTGACTAATTTTTCCGAAACGAGAGCTCGTTGAACCTTTTGGTTTGCAGTTGTGGGTAGAGCATTTAAATACCTTTCTTTTGATGTGTATTTTGATTGGATGGGAAATAGTTTTGAAAATACTACTTTTTTTCGGCAAGGGGTTAGCCCACGCTTTTCTCGAAAAACTGAAAAAAAATCTTTTTTGAGATTTATGCGTCAATTGAAAGGCGGCGCGATGCTCTGTGTTATAGTGAAAACCGCATCATGTTTGGAGGCTTGGTTGAGGAGATAAAGCAATCGAAAGATAATTTGTGATGGGCTGGGTCGAAATTCTGTAATTTTACTTTTTGACTAATTTTTCCCAAACGAGAGCTCGTAGAACCTTTTGGTTTGCAGTTGTGGGTAGAGCATTTAAATACCTCTCTTTTGATGTGTATTTTGATTGGGTGGGAAATAGTTTTGAAAATACTACTTTTTTTCGGCAAGGGGTTAGCCCACGCTCTTCTCGAAAAACTGAAAAAAAATCTTTTTTGAGATTTATGCGTCAATTGAAAGGCGGCGCGATGCTCTGTGTTATAGTGAAAACCGCATCATGTTTGGAGGCTTGGTTGAGGAGATAAAGCATTCGAAAGATAATTTGTGATGGGCTGGGTCGAAATTCTGTAATTTTACTTTTTGACAAATTTTTCAGAAACAAGAGCTAGTAGAACCTTTTGGTTTGCAGTTGTGGTTAGAGCATTTAAATACCTTTCTTTTGATGTGTATTTTGATTGCATGGGAAATAGTTTTGAAAATACTACTTTTTTTCGGCAAGGGGTTAGCCCACGCTCTTCTCGAAAAACTGAAAAAAATCTTTTTTGAGATTTATGCGTCAATTGAAAGGCGGCGCGATGCTCTGTGTTATAGTGAAAACCGCATCTTGTTTGGAGGCTTGGTTGAGGAGATAAAGCAATCGAAAGATAATTTGTGATGGGCTGGGTCGAAATTCTGTAATTTTACTTTTTGACTAATTTTTCCGAAACGAGAGCTCGTAGAACCTTTTGGTTTGCAGTTGTGGGTAGAGCATTTAAATGCCTTTCTTTTGATGTGTAGTTTGATTGGGTGGGAAATAGTTTTGAAAATACTACTTTTTTTTCGACAAGGGGTTAGCCCACGATTTTCTCGAAAAACTGAAAAAAAATCATTTTTGAAATTTACGCATCAATTGAAAGGCGGCGCGATGCTCTGTGTTATAGTGAAAACCGCATCATGTTTGGAGGCTTGGTTGAGAAGATAAATCAATCGAAAAATAATTTGTGATGGGCTGGGTCGAAATTCTGTAATTTTACTTTTTGACTAATTTTTCCGAAACGAGAGCTCGTAGAACCTTTTGGTTTGCAGTTGTGGGTAGAGCATTTAAATACCTCTCTTTTGATGTGTATTTTGATTGGGTGGGAAATAGTTTTGAAAATACTACTTTTTTTCGGCAAGGGGTTGTTAGCAAACGATTTTTCGAAAAACTGAAAAAATCATTTTTGAAATTTATGCGTCAATTGCAAGGCGGCGCGATGCTCTGTGTTATAGTGAAAACCGCATCATGTTTGGAGGCTTGGTTGAGGAGATAAGGCAATCGAAAGATAATTTGTGATGGGCTGGGTCGAAATTCTGTAATTTTACTTTTTGACTAATTTTTCCGAAACGAGAGCTCGTAGAACCTTTTGGTTTGCAGTTGTGGGTAGAGCATTTAAATACCTTTCTTTTGATGTGTATTTTGATTGGGTGGAAAATAGTTTTGAAAATACTACTTTTTTTCGGCAAGGGGTTAGCCCACGATTTTCTCGAAAACAGAAAAAAAATCATTTTTGAAATTTACGCATCAATTGAAAGGTGGCGCGATGCTCTGTGTTATAGTGAAAACCGCATCATGTTTGGAGGCTTGGTTGAGGAGATAAAGCAATCGAAAGAGAATTTGTGATGGGCTGGGTCGAAATTCTGTAATTTTACTTTTTGACTAATTTTTCCGAAACGAGAGCTCGTAGAACCTTTTGGTTTGCAGTTGTGGGTAGAGCATTTAAATACCTCTCTTTTGATGTGTATTTTGATTGGGTGGGAAATAGTTTTGAAAATACTACTTTTTTTTTTGGCAAGGGGTTAGTTAGCCCACGATTTTCTCGAAAAACTGAAAAAAAAAAAATCATTTTTGAAATTTATGCGTCAATTGCAAGGCGGCGCGATGCTCTGTGTTATAGTGAAAACCGCATCTTATTTGGAGGCTTGGAGGAGATAAAGCAATCGAAAGATAATTTGTGATGGGCTGGGTGGAAATTCTGTAATTTTACTTTTTGACTAATTTTTCAGAAACGAGAGCTCGTAGAACCTTTTGGTTTGCAGTTGTGGGTAGAGCATTTAAATACCTTTCTTTTGATGTGTATTTTGATTGGGTGGGAAATGTTTGGAGGCTTGGTTGAGGAGATAAAGCAATCGAAAGATAATTTGTGATGGGCTGGGTCGAAATTCTGTAATTTTACTTTTTGACTAATTTTTCCGAAACGAGAGCTCGTAGAACCTTTTGGTTTGCAGTTGTGGGTAGAGCATTTAAATGCCTTTCTTTTGATGTGTAGTTTGATTGGGTGGGAAATAGTTTTGAAAATACTACTTTTTTTTCGACAAGGGGTTAGCCCACGATTTTCTCGAAAAACTGAAAAAAAATCATTTTTGAAATTTACGCATCAATTGAAAGGCGGCGCGATGCTCTGTGTTATAGTGAAAACCGCATCATGTTTGGAGGCTTGGTTGAGAAGATAAATCAATCGAAAAATAATTTGTGATGGGCTGGGTCGAAATTCTGTAATTTTACTTTTTGACTAATTTTTCCGAAACGAGAGCTCGTAGAACCTTTTGGTTTGCAGTTGTGGGTAGAGCATTTAAATACCTCTCTTTTGATGTGTATTTTGATTGGGTGGGAAATAGTTTTGAAAATACTACTTTTTTTCGGCAAGGGGTTGTTAGCAAACGATTTTTCGAAAAACTGAAAAAATCATTTTTGAAATTTATGCGTCAATTGCAAGGCGGCGCGATGCTCTGTGTTATAGTGAAAACCGCATCATGTTTGGAGGCTTGGTTGAGGAGATAAGGCAATCGAAAGATAATTTGTGATGGGCTGGGTCGAAATTCTGTAATTTTACTTTTTGACTAATTTTTCCGAAACGAGAGCTCGTAGAACCTTTTGGTTTGCAGTTGTGGGTAGAGCATTTAAATACCTTTCTTTTGATGTGTATTTTGATTGGGTGGAAAATAGTTTTGAAAATACTACTTTTTTTCGGCAAGGGGTTAGCCCACGATTTTCTCGAAAACAGAAAAAAAATCATTTTTGAAATTTACGCATCAATTGAAAGGTGGCGCGATGCTCTGTGTTATAGTGAAAACCGCATCATGTTTGGAGGCTTGGTTGAGGAGATAAAGCAATCGAAAGAGAATTTGTGATGGGCTGGGTCGAAATTCTGTAATTTTACTTTTTGACTAATTTTTCCGAAACGAGAGCTCGTAGAACCTTTTGGTTTGCAGTTGTGGGTAGAGCATTTAAATACCTCTCTTTTGATGTGTATTTTGATTGGGTGGGAAATAGTTTTGAAAATACTACTTTTTTTTTTGGCAAGGGGTTAGTTAGCCCACGATTTTCTCGAAAAACTGAAAAAAAATCATTTTTGAGATTTATGCGTCAATTGAAAGGCGGCGCGATGCTCTGTGTTATAGTGAAAACCGCATCATGTTTGGAGGCTTGGTTGAGGAGATAAAGCAATCGAAAGATAATTTGTGATGGGCTGGGTCGAAATTCTGTAATTTTACTTTTTGACAAATTTGTCCGAAACGAGAGCTCGTAGAACCTTTGGGTTTGCAGTTGTGGGTAGAGCATGTATATACCTTTCCTTTGATGTGTATTTTGATTGGGTGGGAAATAGTTTTGAAAATACTACTTTTTTTGGCAAGGGGTTAGCTCACGATTTTCTCGAAAAACTGAAAAAAAATCATTTTTGAAATTCATGCATCAATTGAAAGGCGGCGCGATGCTCTGTGTTAAGTGAAAACCGCATCTTGTTTGGAGGCTTATTTGAGGAGATAAAGCAATCGAAAGATAATTTGTGATGGGCTGGGTCGAAATTCTGTAATTTTACTTTTTGACTAATTTTTCCGAAACGAGAGCTCGTAGAACCTTTGGGTTTGCAGTTGTGGGTAGAGCATTTATATACCTTTCCTTTGATGTGTATTTTGATTGGGTGGGAAATAGTTTTGAAAATACTACTTTTTTTGGCAAGGGATTAGCCCACGATTTTCTCGAAAAACTGAAAAAAAATCATTTTTGAAATGTATGCGTCAATTGCAAGGCGGCGCGATGCTCTGTGTTATAGTGAAAACCGCATCATGTTTGGAGGCTTGGTTGAGGAGATAAAGCAATCGAAAGATAATTTGTGATGGGCTGGGTCGAAAGTCTGTAATTTTACTTTTTGACAAATTTTTCAGAAACAAGAGCTCGTAGAACCTTTGGTTTGCAGTTGTGGGTAGAGCATTTAAATACCTTTCTTTTGATGTGTATTTTGATTGGGTGGGAAATAGTTTTGAAAATACTACTTTTTTTCGGCAAGGGGTTAGCCCACGCTTTTCTCGAAAAACTGAAAAAAAATCATTTTTGAGATTTATGCGTCAATTAAAAGGCGGCGCGATGCTCTGTGTTATAGTGAAAACCGCATCATGTTTGGAGGCTTGGTTGAGGAGATAAAGCAATCGAAAGATAATTTGTGATGGGCTGGGTCGAAATTCTGTAATTTTACTTTTTGACTAATTTTTCCCAAACGAGAGCTCGTAGAACCTTTTGGTTTGCAGTTGTGGGTAGAGCATTTAAATACCTTTCTTTTGATGTGTATTTTGATTGGGTGGGAAATAGTTTTGAAAATACTACTTTTTTTCGGCAAGGGGTTAGCCCACGCTTTTCTCGAAAAACTGAAAAAAAATCATTTTTGAGATTTATGCGTCAATTAAAAGGCGGCACGATGCTCTGTGTTATAGTGAAAACCGCATCATGTTTGGAGGCTTGGTTGAGGAGATAAGGCAATCGAAAGATAATTTGTGATGGGCTGGGTCGAAATTCTGTAATTTTACTTTTTGACTAATTTTTCCGAAACGAGAGCTCGTAGAACCTTTTGGTTTGCAGTTGTGGGTAGAGCATTTAAATACCTTTCTTTTGATGTGTATTTTGATTGGATGGGAAATAGTTTTGAAAATACTACTTTTTTTTCGGCAAGGGGTTAGCCCACGATTTTCTTGAAAACCTGATAAAAAATAATTTTTGAGATTTATACGTCAATTGCAAGGCGGCGCGATGCTCTGTGTTATATTGAAAACCGCATCATGTTTGGAGGCTTGGTTGAGGAGATAAAGCAATCGAAAGGTAATTTGTGATGGGATGGGTCGAAATTCTGTAATTTTACTTTTTGACTAATTTTTCCGAAACGAGAGCTCGTAGAACCTTTTGGTTTGCAGTTGTGGGTAGAGCATTTAAATACCTTTCTTTTGATGTGTATTTTGATTGGGTGGGAAATAGTTTTGAAAATACTACTTTTTTTCGGCAAGGGGTTAGCCCACGATTTTCTCGAAAAACTGAAAAAAAAAATCATTTTTGAGATTTATGCGTCAATTGAAAGGCGGCGCGATGCTCTGTGTTATAGTGAAAACCGCATCTTGTTTGGAGGCTTGGTTGAGGAGATAAAGCAATCGAAAGATAATTTGTGATGGGCTGGGTCGAAATTCTGTAATTTTACTTTTTGACTAATTTTTCCGAAACGAGAGCTCGTAGAACCTTTGGGTTTGCAGTTGTGGGTAGAGCATTTATATACCTTTCCTTTGATGTGTATTTTGATTGGGTGGGAAATAGTTTTGAAAATACTACTTTTTTTGGCAAGGGATTAGCCCACGATTTTCTCGAAAAACTGAAAAAAAATCATTTTTGAAATGTATGCGTCAATTGCAAGGCGGCGCGATGCTCTGTGTTATAGTGAAAACCGCATCATGTTTGGAGGCTTGGTTGAGGAGATAAAGCAATCGAAAGATAATTTGTGATGGGCTGGGTCGAAAGTCTGTAATTTTACTTTTTGACAAATTTTTCAGAAACAAGAGCTCGTAGAACCTTTGGTTTGCAGTTGTGGGTAGAGCATTTAAATACCTTTCTTTTGATGTGTATTTTGATTGGGTGGGAAATAGTTTTGAAACTACTACTTTTTTTCGGCAAGGGGTTAGCCCACGATTTTCGTGAAAAACTCATAAAATATCATTTTTGAGATTTATACGTCAATTGCAAGGCGGCGCGATGCTCTGTGTTATAGTGAAACCCGCATCATGTTTGGAGGCTTGGTTGAGGAGATAAAGCAATCGAAAGATAATTTGTGATGGGCTGGGTCGAAATTCTGTAATTTTACTTTTTGACTAATTTTTCGAAACGAGAGCTCGTAGAACCTTTTGGTTTGCAGTTGTGGGTAGAGCATTTAAATACCTTTCTTTTGATGTGTATTTTGATTGGATGGGAAATAGTTTTGAAAATACTACTTTTTTTCGGCAAGGGGTTAGCCCACGATTTTCTTGAAAAACTGAAAAAAAATCATTTTTGAAATGTATACATCAATTGAAAGGCGGCGCGATGCTCTGTGTTATAGTGAAAACCGCATCATGTTTGGAGGCTTGGTTGAGGAGATAAGGCAATCGAAAGATAATTTGTGATGGGCTGGGTCGAAATTCTGTAATTTTACTTTTTGACTAATTTTTCCGAAACGAGAGCTCGTAGAACCTTTTGGTTTGCAGTTGTGGGTAGAGCATTTAAATACCTTTCTTTTGATGTGTATTTTGATTGGATGGGAAATAGTTTTGAAAATACTACTTTTTTTTCGGCAAGGGGTTAGCCCACGATTTTCTTGAAAAACTGATAAAAAATAATTTTTGAGATTTATGCATCAATTGAAAGGCGGCGCGATGCTCTGTGTTATAGTGAAAACCGCATCATGTTTGGAGGCTTGGTTGAGGAGATAAAGCAATCGAAAGATAATTTGTGATGGGCTGGGTGGAAATTCTGTAATTTTACTTTTTGACTAATTTTTCCGAAACGAGAGCTCGTAGAACCTTTTGGTTTGCAGTTGTGGGTAGAGCATTTAAATACCTTTCTTTTGATGTGTATTTTGATTGGGTGGGTAATAGTTTTGAAAATACTACTTTTATTCGGCAAGGGGTTAGCCCACGATTTTCTTGAAAAACTCATAAAATATCATTTTTGAGATTTATACGTCAATTGCAAGGCGGCGCGATGCTCTGTGTTATATTGAAAACCGCATCATGTTTGGAGGCTTGGTTGAGGAGATAAAGCAATCGAAAGGTAATTTGTGATGGGATGGGTCGAAATTCTGTAATTTTACTTTTTGACTAATTTTTCCGAAACGAGAGCTCGTAGAACCTTTTGGTTTGCAGTTGTGGGTAGAGCATTTAAATACCTTTCTTTTGATGTGTATTTTGATTGGGTGGAAAATAGTTTTGAAAATACTACTTTTTTTCGGCAAGGGGTTAGCCCACGATTTTCTTGAAAAACTGATAATAAATCATTTTTAAGATTTATGCGTCAATTGAAAGGCGGAGCGATGCTCTGTGTTATAGTGAAAACCGCATCATGTTTGGAGGCTTGGTTGAGGAGATAAAGCAATCGAAAGATAATTTGTGATGGGCTGGGTGGAAATTCTGTAATTTTACTTTTTGACTAATTTTTCCGAAACGAGAGCTCGTAGAACCTTTTGGTTTGCAGTTGTGGGTAGAGCATTTAAATACCTTTCTTTTGATGTGTATTTTGATTGGGTGGGAAATAGTTTTGAAAATACTACTTTTTTTCGGCAAGGGGTTAGCCCACGATTTTCTTGAAAAACTGATAAAAAATCATTTTTGAGATTTATGCGTCAATTGAAAGGCGGAGCGATGCTCTGTGTTATAGTGAAAACCGCATCATGTTTGGAGGCTTGGTTGAGGAGATAAAGCAATCGAAAGATAATTTGTGATGGGCTGGGTCGAAATTCTGTAATTTTACTTTTTGACTAATTTTTCCGAAACGAGAGCTCGTAGAACCTTTTGGTTTGCAGTTGTGGGTAGAGCATTTAAATACCTTTCTTTTGATGTGTATTTTGATTGGATGGGAAATAGTTTTGAAAATACTATTTTTTTTCGGCAAGGGTTATAGTGAAAACCGCATCATGTTTGGAGGCTTGGTTGAGGAGATAAAGCAATCGAAAGGTAATTTGTGATGGGCTGGGTCGAAATTCTGTAATTTTACTTTTTGACTAATTTTTCCGAAACGAGAGCTCGTAGAACCTTTTGGTTTGCAGTTGTGGGTAGAGCATTTAAATACCTTTCTTTTGATGTGTATTTTGATTGGGTGGGAAATAGTTTTGAAAATACAACTTTTTTTGGCAGCCCACGATTTTCTCGAAAAACTGAAAAAAATCATTTTTGAAATGTATGCGTCAATTGAAAGGCGGCGCGATGCTCTGTGTTATAGTGAAAACCGCATCATGTTTGGAGGCTTGGTTGAGGAGATAAAGCAATCGAAAGATAATTTGTGATGGGCTGGGTCGAAATTCTGTAATTTTACTTTTTGACTAATTTTTCCGAAACGAGAGCTCGTAGAACCTTTTGGTTTGCAGTTGTGGGTAGAGCATTTAAATACCTTTCTTTTGATGTGTATTTTGATTGGGTGGGAAATAGTTTTGAAACTACTACTTTTTTTCGGCAAGGGGTTAGCCCACGATTTTCTTGAAAAACTGAAAAAAAATCATTTTTGAAATGTATACATCAATTGAAAGGCGGCGCGATGCTCTGTGTTATAGTGAAAACCGCATCATGTTTGGAGGCTTGGTTGAGGAGATAAAGCAATCGAAAGATAATTAATGATGGGCTGGTTCGAAATTCTGTAATTTTACTTTTTGACTAATTTTTCCGAAACGAGAGCTCGTAGAACCTTTTGGTTTGCAGTTGTGGGTAGAGCATTTAAATACCTTTCTTTTGATGTGTATTTTGATTGGGTGGGAAATAGTTTTGAAACTACTACTTTTTTTCGGCAAGGGGTTAGCCCACGATTTTCTTGAAAAACTGAAAAAAAATCATTTTTGAAATGTATACATCAATTGAAAGGCGGCGCGATGCTCTGTGTTATAGTGAAAACCGCATCATGTTTGGAGGCTTGGTTGAGGAGATAAAGCAATCGAAAGATAATTAATGATGGGCTGGTTCGAAATTCTGTAATTTTACTTTTTGACTAATTTTTCCGAAACGAGAGCTCGTAGAACCTTTTGGTTTGCAGTTGTGGGTAGAGCATTTAAATACCTTTCTTTTGATGTGTATTTTGATTGGGTGGGAAATAGTTTTGAAACTACTACTTTTTTTCGGCAAGGGGTTAGCCCACGATTTTCTCGAAAAATAGAAAAAAAAAAATCATTTTTGAGATTTATGCATCAATTGAAAGGTGGCGCGATGCTCTGTGTTATAGTGAAAACCGCATCATGTTTGGAGGCTTGGTTGAGGAGATAAAGCAATCGAAAGAGAATTTGTGATGGGCTGGGTCGAAATTCTGTAATTTTACTTTTTGACTAATTTTTCCGAAACGAGAGCTCGTAGAACCTTTTGGTTTGCAGTTGTGGGTAGAACATTTATATACCTTTCCTTTGATGTGTATTTTGATTGGGTGGGAAATAGTTTTGAAAATACAACTTTTTTTGGCAGCCCACGATTTTCTTGAAAAACTGATAAAAAATAATTTTTGAGATTTATGCGTCAATTGAAAGGCGGCGCGATGCTCTGTGTTATAGTGAAAACCGCATCATGTTTGGAGGCTTGGTTGAGGAGATAAGGCAATCGAAAGATAATTTGTGATGGGCTGGGTCGAAATTCTGTAATTTTACTTTTTGACTAATTTTTCCGAAACGAGAGCTCGTAGAACCTTTTGGTTTGCAGTTGTGGGTAGAGCATTTAAATACCTTTCTTTTGATGTGTATTTTGATTGGGTGGGAAATAGTTTTGAAACTACTACTTTTTTTCGGCAAGGGGTTAGCCCACGATTTTCTTGAAAAACTGAAAAAAAATCATTTTTGAAATGTATACATCAATTGAAAGGCGGCGCGATGCTCTGTGTTATAGTGAAAACCGCATCATGTTTGGAGGCTTGGTTGAGGAGATAAAGCAATCGAAAGATAATTAATGATGGGCTGGTTCGAAATTCTGTAATTTTACTTTTTGACTAATTTTTCCGAAACGAGAGCTCGTAGAACCTTTTGGTTTGCAGTTGTGGGTAGAGCATTTAAATACCTTTCTTTTGATGTGTATTTTGATTGGGTGGGAAATAGTTTTGAAACTACTACTTTTTTTCGGCAAGGGGTTAGCCCACGATTTTCTTGAAAAACTGAAAAAAAATCATTTTTGAAATGTATACATCAATTGAAAGGCGGCGCGATGCTCTGTGTTATAGTGAAAACCGCATCATGTTTGGAGGCTTGGTTGAGGAGATAAAGCAATCGAAAGGTAATTTGTGATGGGATGGGTCGAAATTCTGTAATTTTACTTTTTGACTAATTTTTCCGAAACGAGAGCTCGTAGAACCTTTTGGTTTGCAGTTGTGGGTAGAGCATTTAAATACCTTTCTTTGGTGTGTATTTTGATTGGGTGGAAAATAGTTTTGAAAATACTACTTTTTTTCGGCAAGGGGTTAGCCCACGATTTTCTCGAAAAATAGAAAAAAAAAAATCATTTTTGAGATTTATGCATCAATTGAAAGGTGGCGCGATGCTCTGTGTTATAGTGAAAACCGCATCATGTTTGGAGGCTTGGTTGAGGAGATAAAGCAATCGAAAGATAATTTGTGATGGGCTGGGTGGAAATTCTGTAATTTTACTTTTTGACTAATTTTTCCGAAACGAGAGCTCGTAGAACCTTTTGGTTTGCAGTTGTGGGTAGAACATTTATATACCTTTCCTTTGATGTGTATTTTGATTGGGTGGGAAATAGTTTTGAAAATACAACTTTTTTTGGCAAGGGGTTAGCCCACGATTTTCTTGAAAAACTGATAAAAATAATTTTTGAGATTTATGCGTCAATTGAAAGGCGGCGCGATGCTCTGTGTTATAGTGAAAACCGCATCATGTTTGGAGGCTTGGTTGAGGAGATAAGGCAATCGAAAGATAATTTGTGATGGGCTGGGTCGAAATTCTGTAATTTTACTTTTTGACTAATTTTTCCGAAACGAGAGCTCGTAGAACCTTTTGGTTTGCAGTTGTGGGTAGAGCATTTAAATACCTTTCTTTTGATGTGTATTTTGATTGGGTGGAAAATAGTTTTGAAAATACTACTTTTTTTCGGCAAGGGGTTAGCCCACGATTTTCTCGAAAAACTGAAAAAAAATCATTTTTGAAATTTACGCATCAATTGAAAGGTGGCGCGATGCTCTGTGTTATAGTGAAAACCGCATCATGTTTGGAGGCTTGGTTGAGGAGATAAAGCAATCGAAAGATAATTTGTGATGGGCTGGGTCGAAATTCTGTAATTTTACTTTTTGACTAATTTTTCCGAAACGAGAGCTCGTAGAACCTTTTGGTTTGCAGTTGTGGGTAGAGCATTTAAATACCTTTCTTTTGATGTGTATTTTGATTGGATGGGAAATAGTTTTGAAAATACTACTTTTTTTTCGGCAAGGGGTTAGCCCACGATTTTCTTGAAAAACAGATAAAAAATAATTTTTGAGATTTATGCGTCAATTGAAAGGCGGCGCGATGCTCTGTGTTATAGTGAAAACCGCATCATGTTTGAAGGCTAGGTTGAGGAGATAAAGCAATCGAAAGGTAATTTGTGATGGGCTGGGTCGAAATTCTGTAATTTTACTTTTTGACTAATTTTTCCGAAACGAGAGCTCGTAGAACCTTTTGGTTTGTAGTTGTGGGTAGAGCATTTAAATACCTTTCTTTTGATGTGTATTTTGATTGGGTGGAAAATAGTTTTGAAAATACTACTTTTTTTCGGCAGTTGGTTAGCCCACGATTTTCTCGAAAAACTGAAACAAAATCATTTTTGAAATTCATGCATCAATTGAAAGGCGGCGCGATGCTCTGTGTTATAGTGAAAACCGCATCTTGTTTGGAGGCTTATTTGAGGAGATAAAGCAATCGAAAGATAATTTGTGATGGGCTGGGTCGAAATTCTGTAATTTTACTTTTTGTCTAATTTTTCCGAAACGAGAGCTCATAGAACCTTTTGGTTTGCAGTTGTGGGTAGAGCATTTAAATACCTTTCCTTTTGATGTGTATTTTGATTGGGTGGGAAATAGTTTTGAAACTACTACTTTTTTTCGGCAAGGGGTTAGCCCACGATTTTCTCGAAAAACTGAAAAAAATCATTTTTGAAATGTATGCGTCAATTGAAAGGCGGCGCGATGCTCTGTGTTATAGTGAAAACCGCATCATGTTTGGAGGTTTGGTTGAGGAGATAAAGCAATCGAAAGATAATTTGTGATGGGCTGGGTCGAAATTCTGTAATTTTACTTTTTGACTAATTTTTCCGAAACGAGAGCTCGTAGAACCTTTTGGTTTGCAGTTGTGGGTAGAGCATTTAAATACCTTTCTTTTGATGTGTATTTTGATTGGGTGGGAAATAGTTTTGAAAATACTACTTTTTTTCGGCAAGGGCCCACGATTTTCTTGAAAAACTGATAAAAAATAATTTTTGAGATTTATGCGTCAATTGAAAGGCGGAGCGATGCTCTGTGTTATAGTGAAAACCGCATCATGTTTGGAGGCTTGGTTGAGGAGATAAAGCAATCGAAAGATAATTTGTGATGGGCTGGGTCGAAATTCTGTAATTTTACTTTTTGACTAATTTTTCCGAAACGAGAGCTCGTAGAACCTTTTGGTTGTCAGTTGTGGGTAGAGCATTTAAATACCTTTCTTTTGATGTGTATTTTGATTGGATGGGAAATAGTTTTGAAAATACTATTTTTTTTCGGCAAGGTTTATAGTGAAAACCGCATCATGTTTGGAGGCTTGGTTGAGGAGGTAAAGCAATCGAAAGGTAATTTGTGATGGGATGGGTCGAAATTCTTTAATTTTACTTTTTGACTAATTTTTCCGAAACGAGAGCTCGTAGAACCTTTTGGTTTGCAGTTGTGGGTAGAGCATTTAAATACCTTTCTTTTGATGTGTATTTTGATTGGGTGGGAAATAGTTTTGAAAATACTACTTTTTTTCGGCAAGGGGTTAGCCCACGATTTTCTCGAAAAACTGAAAAAAAATAATTTTTGAGATGTATGCGTCAATTGAAAGGCGGCGCGATGCTCTGTGTTATAGTGAAAACCGCATCATGTTTGGAGGCTTGGTTGAGGAGATAAAGCAATCGAAAGATAATTTGTGATGGGCTGGGTCGAAATTCTGTAATTTTACTTTTTGACTAATTTTTCCGAAACGAGAGCTCGTAGAACCTTTTGGTTTGCAGTTGTGGGTAGAGCATTTAAATACCTTTCTTTTGATGTGTATTTTGATTGGGTGGGAAATAGTTTTGAAACTACTACTTTTTTTCGGCAAGGGGTTAGCCCACGATTTTCTCGAAAAACTGAAAAAAAATAATTTTTGAGATGTATGCGTCAATTGAAAGGCGGCGCGATGCTCTGTGTTATAGTGAAAACCGCATCATGTTTGGAGGCTTGGTTGAGGAGATAAAGCAATCGAAAGATAATTTGTGATGGGCTGGGTCGAAATTCTGTAATTTTACTTTTTGACTAATTTTTCCGAAACGAGAGCTCGTAGAACCTTTTGGTTTGCAGTTGTGGGTAGAGCATTTAAATACCTTTCTTTTGATGTGTATTTTGATTGGGTGGGAAATAGTTTTGAAACTACTACTTTTTTTCGGCAAGGGGTTAGCCCACGATTTTCTCGAAAAACTGAAAAAAACTTTTCTGAAATTTATGCGTCAATTGAAAGGCGGCGCGATGTTTTGTGTTATAGTGAAACCAGCATCATGTTTGGAGGCTTGGTTGAGGAGATAAAGCAATCGAAAGATAATTTGTGATGGGCTGGGTCGAAATTCTGTAATTTTACTTTTTGACTAATTTTTCCGAAACGAGAGCTCGTAGATCCTTTTGTTTTGCAGTTGTGGGTAGAGCATTTAAATACCTTTCTTTTGATGTGTATTTTGATTGGGTGGGAAATAGTTTTGAAAATACTACTTTTTTTCGGCAAGGGGTTAGCCCACGATTTTCTCGAAAAACTGACAAAAAATAATTTTTGAGATGTATGCGTCAATTGAAAGGCGGCGCGATGCTCTGTGTTATAGTGAAAACCGCATCATGTTTGGAGGCTTGGTTGAGGAGATAAAGCAATCGAAAGAGAATTTGTGATGGGCTGGGTCGAAATTCTGTAATTTTACTTTTTGACTAATTTTTCCGAAACGAGAGCTCGTAGAACCTTTTGGTTTGCAGTTGTGGGTAGAGCATTTATATACCTTTCCTTTGATGTGTATTTTGATTGGGTGGGAAATAGTTTTGACAATACTACTTTTTTTCGGCAAGGGGTTAGCCCACGATTTTCTCGAAAAACTGAAAAAAAATCATTTTTGAAATGTATGCGTCAATTGAAAGGCGGCGCGATGCTCTGTGTTATAGTGAAAACCGCATCATGTTTGGAGGCTTGGTTGAGGAGATAAAGCAATCGAAAGGTAATTTGTGATGGGCTGGGTCGAAATTCTGTAATTTTACTTTTTGACTAATTTTTCCGAAACGAGAGCTCGTAGAACCTTTTGGTTTGTAGTTGTGGGTAGAGCATTTAAATACCTTTCTTTTGATGTGTATTTTGATTGGGTGGGAAATAGTTTTGAAACTACTACTTTTTTTCGGCAAGGGGTTAGCCCACGATTTTCTCGAAAAACTGAAAAAAACTTTTCTGAAATTTATGCGTCAATTGAAAGGCGGCGCGATGTTTTGTGTTATAGTGAAACCAGCATCATGTTTGGAGGCTTGGTTGAGGAGATAAAGCAATCGAAAGATAATTTGTGATGGGCTGGGTCGAAATTCTGTAATTTTACTTTTTGACTAATTTTTCCGAAACGAGAGCTCGTAGAACCTTTTGGTTTGCAGTTGTGGGTAGAGCATTTAAATACCTTTCTTTTGATGTGTATTTTGATTGGGTGGGAAATAGTTTTGAAACTACTACTTTTTTTCGGCAAGGGGTTAGCCCACGATTTTCTCGAAAAACTGAAAAAAACTTTTCTGAAATTTATGCGTCAATTGAAAGGCGGCGCGATGTTTTGTGTTATAGTGAAACCAGCATCATGTTTGGAGGCTTGGTTGAGGAGATAAAGCAATCGAAAGATAATTTGTGATGGGCTGGGTCGAAATTCTGTAATTTTACTTTTTGACTAATTTTTCCGAAACGAGAGCTCGTAGATCCTTTTGGTTTGCAGTTGTGGGTAGAGCATTTAAATACCTTTCTTTTGATGTGTATTTTGATTGGGTGGGAAATAGTTTTGAAAATACTACTTTTTTCGGCAAGGGGTTAGCCCACGATTTTCTCGAAAAACTGAAAAAAAATAATTTTTGAGATGTATGCGTCAATTGAAAGGCGGCGCGATGCTCTGTGTTATAGTGAAAACCGCATCATGTTTGGAGGCTTGGTTGAGGAGATAAAGCAATCGAAAGATAATTTGTGATGGGCTGGGTCGAAATTCTGTAATTTTACTTTTTGACTAATTTTTCCGAAACGAGAGCTCGTAGAACCTTTTGGTTTGCAGTTGTGGGTAGAGCATTTAAATACCTTTCTTTTGATGTGTATTTTGATTGGGTGGGAAATAGTTTTGAAACTACTACTTTTTTTCGGCAAGGGGTTAGCCCACGATTTTCTCGAAAAACTGAAAAAAACTTTTCTGAAATTTATGCGTCAATTGAAAGGCGGCGCGATGTTTTGTGTTATAGTGAAACCAGCATCATGTTTGGAGGCTTGGTTGAGGAGATAAAGCAATCGAAAGATAATTTGTGATGGGCTGGGTCGAAATTCTGTAATTTTACTTTTTGACTAATTTTTCCGAAACGAGAGCTCGTAGAACCTTTTGGTTTGCAGTTGTGGGTAGAGCATTTAAATACCTTTCTTTTGATGTGTATTTTGATTGGGTGGGAAATAGTTTTGAAACTACTACTTTTTTTCGGCAAGGGGTTAGCCCACGATTTTCTCGAAAAACTGAAAAAAACTTTTCTGTAATTTATGCGTCAATTGAAAGGCGGCGCGATGTTTTGTGTTATAGTGAAACCAGCATCATGTTTGGAGGCTTGGTTGAGGAGATAAAGCAATCGAAAGATAATTTGTGATGGGCTGGGTAGAAATTCTGTAATTTTACTTTTTGACTAATTTTTCCGAAACGAGAGCTCGTAGATCCTTTTTGATTGGGTGGGAAATAGTTTTGAAACTACTACTTTTTTTCGGCAAGGGGTTAGCCCACGATTTTCTCGAAAAACTGAAAAAAACTTTTCTGAAATTTATGCGTCAATTGAAAGGCGGCGCGATGTTTTGTGTTATAGTGAAACCAGCATCATGTTTGGAGGCTTGGTTGAGGAGATAAAGCAATCGAAAGATAATTTGTGATGGGCTGGGTCGAAATTCTGTAATTTTACTTTTTGACTAATTTTTCCGAAACGAGAGCTCGTAGATCCTTTTGGTTTGCAGTTGTGGGTAGAGCATTTAAATACCTTTCTTTTGATGTGTATTTTGATTGGGTGGGAAATAGTTTTGGAGGCTTGGTTGAGGAGATAAAGCAATCGAAAGATAATTTGTGATGGGCTGGGTCGAAATTCTGTAATTTTACTTTTTGACTAATTTTTCCGAAACGAGAGCTCGTAGATCCTTTTGGTTTGCAGTTGTGGGTAGAGCATTTAAATACCTTTCTTTTGATGTGTATTTTGATTGGGTGGGAAATAGTTTTGAAAATACTACTTTTTTTCGGCAAGGGGTTAGCCCACGATTTTCTCGAAAAACTGAAAAAAAATAATTTTTGAGATGTATGCGTCAATTGAAAGGCGGCGCGATGCTCTGTGTTATAGTGAAAACCGCATCATGTTTGGAGGCTTGGTTGAGGAGATAAAGCAATCGAAAGATAATTTGTGATGGGCTGGGTCGAAATTCTGTAATTTTACTTTTTGACTAATTTTTCCGAAACGAGAGCTCGTAGAACCTTTTGGTTTGCAGTTGTGGGTAGAGCATTTAAATACCTTTCTTTTGATGTGTATTTTGATTGGGTGGGAAATAGTTTTGAAACTACTACTTTTTTTCGGCAAGGGGTTAGCCCACGATTTTCTCGAAAAACTGAAAAAAACTTTTCTGAAATTTATGCGTCAATTGAAAGGCGGCGCGATGTTTTGTGTTATAGTGAAACCAGCATCATGTTTGGAGGCTTGGTTGAGGAGATAAAGCAATCGAAAGATAATTTGTGATGGGCTGGGTCGAAATTCTGTAATTTTACTTTTTGACTAATTTTTCCGAAACGAGAGCTCGTAGATCCTTTTGGTTTGCAGTTGTGGGTAGAGCATTTAAATACCTTTCTTTTGATGTGTATTTTGATTGGGTGGGAAATAGTTTTGAAGCTACTACTTTTTTTCGGCAAGGGGTTAGCCCACGATTTTCTCGAAAAACTGAAAAAAAACTTTTCTGAAATTTATGCGTCAATTGAAAGGCGGCGCGATGTTTTGTGTTATAGTGAAACCAGCATCATGTTTGGAGGCTTGGTTGAGGAGATAAAGCAATCGAAAGATAATTTGTGATGGGCTGGGTCGAAATTCTGTAATTTTACTTTTTGACTAATTTTTCCGAAACGAGAGCTCGTAGATCCTTTTGGTTTGCAGTTGTGGGTAGAGCATTTAAATACCTTTCTTTTGATGTGTATTTTAATTGGGTGGGAAATAGTTTTAAAAATACTACTTTTTTTCGGCAAGGGGTTAGCCCACGATTTTCTCGAAAAACTGAAAAAAAATAATTTTTGAGATGTATGCGTCAATTGAAAGGCGGCGCGATGCTCTGTGTTATAGTGAAAACCGCATCATGTTTGGAGGCTTGGTTGAGGAGATAAAGCAATCGAAAGATAATTTGTGATGGGCTGGGTCGAAATTCTGTAATTTTACTTTTTGACTAATTTTTCCGAAACGAGAGCTCGTAGAACCTTTTGGTTTGCAGTTGTGGGTAGAGCATTTAAATACCTTTCTTTTGATGTGTATTTTGATTGGGTGGGAAAAAGTTTTGAAATTACTACTTTTTTTCGGCAAGGGGTTAGCCCACGATTTTCTCGAAAAACTGAAAAAAACTTTTCTGAAATTTATGCGTCAATTGAAAGGCGGCGCGATGCTCTGTGTTATAGTGAAAACCGCATCTTGTTTGGAGGCTTATTTGAGGAGATAAAGCAATCGAAAGATAATTTGTGATGGGCTGGGTCGAAATTCTGTAATTTTACTTTTTGACTAATTTTTCCGAAACGAGAGCTCATAGAACCTTTTGGTTTGCAGTTGTGGGTAGAGCATTTAAATACCTTTCTTTTGATGTGTATTTTGATTGGATGGGAAATAGTTTTGAAAATACTATTTTTTTTCGGCAAGGGTTATAGTGAAAACCGCATCATGTTTGGAGGCTTGGTTGAGGAGATAAAGCAATCGAAAGGTAATTTGTGATGGGATGGGTCGAAATTCTGTAATTTTACTTTTTGACTAATTTTTCCGAAACGAGAGCTCGTAGAACCTTTTGGTTTGCAGTTGTGGGTAGAGCATTTAAATACCTTTCTTTTGATGTGTATTTTGATTGGATGGGAAATAGTTTTGAAAATACTACTTTTTTTTCGGCAAGGGGTTAGCCCACGATTTTCTTGAAAAACTGATAAAAAATAATTTTTGAGATTTATGCGTCAATTGAAAGGCGGCGCGATGCTCTGTGTTATAGTGAAAACCGCATCATGTTTGAAGGCTAGGTTGAGGAGATAAAGCAATCGAAAGGTAATTTGTGATGGGCTGGGTCGAAATTCTGTAATTTTACTTTTTGACTAATTTTTCCGAAACGAGAGCTCGTAGAACCTTTTGGTTTGTAGTTGTCTGTAGAGCATTTAAATACCTTTCTTTTGATGTGTATTTTGATTGGGTGGAAAATAGTTTTGAAAATACTACTTTTTTTCGGCAGTTGGTTAGCCCACGATTTTCTCGAAAAACTGAAAAAAAATCATTTTTGAAATTCATGCATCAATTGAAAGGCGGCGCGATGCTCTGTGTTATAGTGAAAACCGCATCTTGTTTGGAGGCTTATTTGAGGAGATAAAGCAATCGAAAGATAATTTGTGATGGGCTGGGTCGAAATTCTGTAATTTTACTTTTTGACTAATTTTTCCGAAACGAGAGCTCGTAGAACCTTTTGGTTTGCAGTTGTGGGTAGAGCATTTAAATACCTTTCTTTTGATGTGTATTTTGATTGGGTGGGAAATAGTTTTGAAACTACTACTTTTTTTCGGCAAGGGGTTAGCCCACGATTTTCTCGAAAAACTGAAAAAAACTTTTCTGAAATTTATGCGTCAATTGA